>CM070035.1:142252263-142275157 GCA_036250615.1 Ptychadena robeensis | reverse complement strand
AATATACCATATGCTGCTCAACACTAATACTGACCCAATTTTACTCTGTGACCATTGCCCATACGGGCCCATACACCTAATGAGGGCCCTTCTGGCCACTGATAATACTGTAACTGTGAAATCTCTGCGGACAGTATTTTAGATTTATTATCTCATATGGTTAAAGAAAGCATTAAATGAATGTGTTGCTTCGCACTTTAAAGGTATGCTGTGAAGAGGTTTCAATTTACATCATTTTGTGTAAGAAAATCTGTGTAGACAATATCAGCTTATAGTTTAGTTTGAATATTTGATCTCCGTCCCCCACAGTTTTCTCTATAAGTCTGCCTGCTGTCTAAACAGACAACTAAAAATCCAATGATATTGACAACGTCTGCTGCTTGTCAGCCATATTTTTTCCAATTTTAATTTTCTAAAGTTTCTAATGCAAATTTCTACAGGCTGGGATAGAGGTAATCTGTCTCTGTATATTAAAGTGTTGCCTGAAATTGCAAACCCTGCTTACTCAGTGGAGCCATAAAGAAATACATACACACATAAATATATTACTGCTCAAGTTGCTACAGTAAAGTTTTATATCAGAGGGACAGTTTAATCTCCTATTAGGTCATTTTTCAATATTCATTGAAGCCAGTGCCAAGTGATTTATTTCTTCCACGGAAAACCATTTTAAAATGGTTTGTTTTGCAAATTCTTTAGGATGTTACAGATGCTGCAACTTAGTCCAGACTTTCTCATTTTAAAAGCCTGAACTGGACATTTTTGGGAAGCTTTGTGCAGAATACAAATGTACTCTTTTCCCCCCAAGATCTCTTGTTACCGAGTATTATTGCCGCCAAAGGCAGGAAAATTGGAGCGGGGATAATTTATAAGAAAGCTGTTCATCTTCCAGATATATACGTAATGTAGAAAGAAGAAAGAGAATTCATTGAAGAAATACACAGACTCAGGTGAAGTATACATGACAGTAGTTCGCTCCATTTACAAAATTTAGAAGAAAATATAAACTTCAAGTATGGGAATCATCCTTTCATCTTTCTTTTTTCTTACCCTCTACTGGATTTCAGAGGACAGAAAAGTTCCTTTCAGTGTAGAAACAACACTTTGTTTTCCACCGAGACAGCCCAAATCTTAATGTAGCCGTGTCGCCGTGAAATGCAGAGCAGCGGGGGAGCGAGCGAGTGAGTATATATTTAGGTAGAGGAGTAGTCTCTGCATGTCTTCCCCAGATGTCATGTAGTATAGATAGGCACTCTGGATCAAACAGGATGGCATTTCTTCATTTCTGTCTAAAATTAGGTTTTTTGTAAATGCTACAGAGGGGACATTTCAGGTCCCAATGGCCAGGTCTTTGCAGTTGAAGTGGATCTATACTGAAAATAACCCCAAAATATTTTGAACTTGATTGATTAAAGTTTGATTTACACTCTAACAGAATAAAAAAAAACTGAAGAGGGGTCCTGAGGGAAAAAAATGTGATAACGCATTCAGTTTAAATGACACCTAAACGCAGAAAAAACTATAAAAAAAACTTAATAAAACTTTTATTTACCTCTGAGCTGTCCCGATGGGTCGCTTCAAAATTTTTAAAAATATACTGTATAGACTTACCTGCTCTGCCTTTGTCTGTGGAAGTCCCCATGTTGATTCCTGTGTAGGTTCCAGTGTTACAGGGGTTAATAGCTGCAGTAACATATAGCCATATAAGCCCATAAACTTACATTAAGACGTGATAATGTTACTGCTTCATCTGTACCCACTTTTTGCTATAATTTTTTTTTTCGCAGAGAGAAGGGAGGGGCGATGTGTAGGAATTGTCAAACTGTTAAATTAAAAAAGTTCATTGTTTTTTTTCTGTGTAACAACTTTTGGGGTTCAGAAAAAATTTTGGTGGTGGGGATTGACATAAAATTGAAACTGTTGCTTTGCAATTACTCTGGGACCCCCTTACCTGTAGGTTGAACGACCACTTTACAGGGGTCGCCAAGTTCTTTGGAAGCATCAGAGCTGTTCATAACAAGCAGCAGCACTGATGGGAAGCTATTAGGCAGTGTTTTGTGATCCATCGGGATCCCTATGTTAAGTGCAGTGCTTGGCGAGGGTCCCAACGGATCACATAGCACTACATTAACCCCTGTATCGGCCGATCGGCTCAGCGCTGTGAGAACAGACACCAGGCCAAGCAGGTAAAGTGTATGTGATCCGTCGGAACCCCGCCAAGCACTGCACTTAACGTAGGGGGTCCCAACGATCACAAAATGCTGTGGAGACATATCCTTACTCTCCCTACTAACTTCCCACCACGCACATCATTTGCACAAGTGGGGTGGGAAAATAGAAGGATGGTATATTACACTTTTGTGATTGTACCACAATTGACTTCACAGAGCTCCTTCTTTGCTCTTCACCATGTTGCTCCTCATAGCTCAAGGCTTCATTCAATCAGAAGGTGACTCTCTTGATCACAGTTTAGCAGCATGCTGTTCCATGTTTGATAAACATGTTATTATGTCAGTGTCAAGCTTTTATCAGTTTTCTCTATGCCTGCTGTCCTTCCTTATGGCCTTACCTGGCCCCATGTTTATTGTACTCTGGTAACCACTGTCCTAGTGCTTCCTGGCATCTCCCAGTGACCCACTTTCCATTGTCTCTTGTGAACTCCCCATGTTGTTTCAAGTGTCTTCCATGATTTCTAGTGACCCCCAACCTCCTGTTTCTCCCATGATCACATATCCCATGAGCCTTGGTGACTTCTGCCTGCAGTGTCACATGTGATCCCATGTCTGATATACCTTTGTGACCCTGGTCTACTATGAACGGGTTGACTCTGATCTCACTCCATGACGACCTTTGACTAGGCACCTGAGTTTTAACACTAAGCACCAATACCAGGGGGGGCATTCTCTATAGATGCCGATGTTAAGTAATGGTCATTGTTTTATGCCTCATCCATTTGTTTTTTTTAAATTGTTGCAGTAATTTTATAAAGTTACATTGTTCCTGGGTGAAGAAACTTACTATGCCTTTTAACCATCCATTAGGCAAATAAAAATAAATAGATGAAGCCGAGACTGGTCTATGTTACCAGGACAGTGTTGGGTTTATCACATTCCATATTGGAAATCTCAGAATACTGTACACAAATATGAAAGCTTGTCCTTCTATTCGGTTTTCTCACATAGAAAGTGACTGGGATTCTTATTAGATTAGAACTTGTGAACTTACCTTCGATATTTACCCACATGTCTAATCTATGTACATCTATTTAGAAAGCCTGAAAAAGTCTATTGCAACAGAAACTATCATCTCCAAACATATTGTTATCCTGGTTCTCATTTAGAAAAATGAACATATGGATAACAATATGTTTGGAGATGATAGTCTGTTTTGATGCTACACTGGATGGATACAAGAAGGGTCTTCATATACATCCTTTACAAATCCAATAACTAGAACCACTATGATAGTAATGACTGGAGCTTTATACAGAGGGACCAATAAAGCACAAGGCATGATAACGGCTTGGCCATTGCTTCTAAAGGCCACCACGCAGCATCCGTTATTAGTAATAAATGGTCTGCAGGTTTTTTCCTCATTGAAAGGTTCTCTTTTTAATATTTAACAGACAGCTTGATCATTTCTTCGCTGCATGCCTATAATCTTTGAATTGTCTACGGGAAACATGTTCAGCTGGCAGTTTCACGATGTCTAAGAAATCCCCCAGGTGACAATAGACAACCTAGCTGCATGTCATTAATATCTCACACATTAAATGTCATCTATGAAAATTATAGGGACTCCTCATGCAGAGGGATTGAAAGCTTCAGGGATGAAGAGGTCACATATAAGATCTAAAATGTTCCCGCTGATTAATTCAATCCCTTCAGGGCAATCAAAGAAGCAAGACAGCAAGACATTGCTAGAAACGTTTTCTCTCACACAGAATCGTGTGACCCATAGAGAGCTCTGACGGAGGAATTTTCTTCTGTGTTGTAAACTAAAACGGCCATTGCGTCTGTTATATTATTGCAGCTGTTGTGTACGGGGACAAGCAATTGGTGTCTAGTAATAACTGTGTATCAAAGAATGGAGGGAAATGACTTCAACTACAAATGCTGAAATAAGAGCATATGTATTTTCAGGGATTTCATAGATATCTTCATCTGTTGTATTTGGAAATGGAAAGAAATAAATTGAAAGAGTTTGTGATTAAATATTGCATGAATGTAGCTTGTCTGTTCTTAGATGTGATAGTCCTATTAGTTTTAGCTATATTATTACCTAATAAAGGGGGAGTAATGCTGACTCCTCCACTGTAAATAGGTAAATACCTTTTGTTTTATGAAGGCTTTTCTCTGCTAGGAAGAGAGGATGGAATGGAAGGTTCTTATTGTTGGGAAGGAGAGTCCCCTTCCATTAGAACATCAGGTGTATTTTTTCTCATTGGAAGAGTCTGTATTTTGGATTTGTATTTTGAACCAGATGGTCCATTTTGACATTCTGTACTTATTAGTTAGATTGATCACATGATCACCACTCTCATACTTCTTCACAATTTCCTTCTTTTCAATTGTGATTGCTTTCCTTGCCTTTTCTTATTCCTTCTGTCTTTTCCAGCTTTTTTAGAGACATTTTGCTGCACTGTCTGAAATTAAAGCAGGGAACACACGTATAGATATGGGCCAGATCGATGGCCCTTTCGAGTGCCGTGTGCGCTCACGGCCATCTATCTGGCCCATATCTAATGCCCATATCTAATTGCAGGGTCTCCATGCAAAGCATCGTCGGAGCTCCTACAATATTGAGCAGCAGCGCGATGACGTCTTACCGCTGCTGCAGGAACCTCGAACAGCTCCTATATCAAGCCTTGTGTTTACTGCTTAAGTCCTTCAGCATATATATCTGGGTTCATAGTGCAGTGTACAAATGCTTCTCTGACATCCCAGGCCTTTGTTCACAACTGCGAAAGCGGAAAAATTCTAGTTGTACTTGTAACTCAAGCGGTTTGTATGTCAGGCTGGTTGCATCTTGAGAGTTCTATGTACTTTAAACCAAAACAAGTAGTTCTAATTTTTCTTTGTTGGTTTACATTCCATTAGTTTAGAAAGTATTGAAGAAAGAGGATCAGCATAGCAGCCAGACAACTAGCACTTTCAGAAGACAAGAACAGCAATGGAGGCCTCCATGTTTTTCTCACGACAGACATACTGAGATGAAGAGGCTTCATCTTACGATGTACAGGAAACCGATAGATTTTATTACATTGTTGACATATTTTCATTATTTTCACCGTTCACTTCTTGAGGAAAGCTATCTGCAAACTGAGACAAAAGCGATTCTCATCCATGTTTTATGTATTCAAATTTGTATTTTGCTGCAAGGCACAGTATAATGTAAATGAAGGGAAAGCTGGTGATAAAACTATGTGCCAGCAATGTAAACAAGTTAAGTCCTTTTCAACATAACAAAGTGCGTATGCGTCACTCAAGCAATTGCTAAATTGCAGCCTTTTATTTACAGATAAAGCTATCGTTTACCAGCCAAAAACAGCTGGTTGAGGCTTATTATAATGCAAATTTTACTTAAACCAATCAGAAGGCAGATGGCTCATAAAAGGGTAATAAAACCAAAGGGAAATATAAATTCACTTGGTGAAAATATACAAACCTTAAAAAAACACAAGGAGAATAGATTCCTCTTTACACATGATATACAATTAATATGACAGATATTGTTACCGCAAAATAAAGTGGTACAGTACGGCTGCAAACAGCGATTTACTACCTAATCTTTTCTTCTATAAAATCTTGATGTAATATTTACAAGCAAGTTTTTGTTTTAGAAATCATAAATGTGTTTTATGAGGAGCCATATACAGGGCCCTTTGCAGGAGTCGTCAGTAAAAATGTTTTTGACATTTTGTGATTGAAGAATTAAACATGTCACTGGTATTGTAATAAAGGTTTGGGATTATTATAGACAATTAATCCAACCCTCAGGATATTTTTTGTGCACAGTTCTTTCAATGTTTCTTATAATATATTCATACGTGTCATGTTTTGGCATCTGAAAACCGGGGGGGCATACAGGAAGTGACGGTACATGGATCGTGGTTTTTCCGTGTTCCATGTACCGGAAGTGACATCACTGATGTCACTTACGTCGTCCGCCTGCCTTTTGACTGATCTAGCAGGGAGAGGGCATTACTCTCCTTGCTAATGTCCCACCCGCTTGTGCTGATAATGTGCGAGGTGGGACATTATCAGGGAGAGTTACACCCCTCCCTGCTAGATCAGCTCGATTTCAAGAACCCGGGAAAAATCCAGGATTTCTTGAAATTGGGATTTGGCCGGGAAAGCCACATAAAAACGTGACTTTCCTGGCCAAAATGGGAGGCTTGACAGGTATGAATATATTATTAATATTAGAAATAAATATGATATTATATTACAAGCTCTCCTTACACCTTCCACACAGAGACATTCCTTGGTGATAGGATGAAGGGGCTGGGTTTTGTGTATATAAGTACTGCTGTATTTTTACTGTGGTTATTTGAGTTTAAGAAGTGGCTTGGACATCAGCAAAACATTATGTTTCTATTATGTATAGATCAGTGGTGAGCAACTGAGTTGATATGGAGGGCCACAAGTGCGGCCCTCAGCATCACTAAAGGGCCGCACATAACATTTTCAATCTATACTGACTTGTATAAGCATTTTATAATGCAAAAATTATAGCAGGCGGAGCTAGAAGATGTTATTTTACATTTTTTAAATAACAAAACTCGTTTTTAATGATACGTCAAGCATAAGGGAACACTGTAGTGTGGTAATGCACATTTTGTGTCATATATATCATCAAAGGTTATGTGTCTCTATTCTGAGATTATGTGCCACCAACAAACATCGTTTGTCCACAATTGTTGGTGGAATAGTGGAAGCATAGGCACACATCTTTTTAGAACGGGTTATTCTTGGTGAGGTGAGGGACTTGCTCAGGGGCTGTCTGGTTGCTGATTAGCTTTCATGTGCTCAGCCCCTCTTCCCTCCCAAAGAAGATCCTGGGCGAGTTCCTATGCCCTATGCATTAATAGTTAGGTTTCTGTGGCTGCAAGTGGAAATCCAATGGGGGCAGCCAAGCCCCCAGGCCACAGATTGGGCGCCTGGGGTATAGATAGTTATGACTAAAAAACCCCCATACACCTTACAATCTTACCATACAATTTCTGTACAATATACTTTTGTTCTACCAAAACCATTTAATATGAGGACCTTTGAATCTGCGACCAATTGGTCGAATTATTTGACTGCTGTGCATGGCAACGGATTGCAGCTGCCCACCTTGAGCGATCAACCAAAAAGGGTCTAAATGCAACAAGTGTGCATGTGCAACAATGTGCGTGCTCACGGCCATCGGCTGGCGGCAAAATCGGCTGCTGATCGCAGGTGCTCACAAAGCTTGGTCGGCCAGAGAATGGACATGTCCGTAAAACTCTGGCCGATGCCATTAGTTTCAATAGGGATCGATGTCCCCATTGAAACTAACGGCTGGCACACCGGGTGCCCAACGATGCTGTGAGTGTTGGAAAGCAGCGTGATGACGTCATCACGCTGCTCTCCACAGCTCATCTGTTGGTCCCCACTCGATACGTGTGTGGGGACCTTAAATTGTTCAGGGAATGGATCTTACAGGGATCCGCCGAGATCGTAAATCCTTGTGCGACACAGTCCGGTGTTGGTCCAGTGGTGGCTTTAGGTCCTTATGCTGGCTGTGGTCAAGATAGACAAGCAATCAGCAAAGCCAAGAAAATTTGCACCCAGATATATTGCACCCCAAACACTTAGGGCATTGGTCCTTTTTATATATGCTAGATTTTTTGGCTAATTGTATATCTGCAGCCAATGCAGGAGTTTAATTCCAGAATAGTAACATAAACAACATAGATTTGGAGGCCATGTCACCTGGAACAGGATATTTGTTTTCTAAGAATAGGGTCATGTCTGTGGTTTAAGCATTGATGCAAAACATGTATTGAGCCACTAAAAACGAAGAGCGGTTGTAGAGTTGTAAGTGGTAGAGGGGTATGTGCACTGAATTAAGCCCCTAAAGCTAGCCATACACGTTCGGATTCCATGGCCGCTCGATCACCTATCCGATCGATTCCGGCGATTCTGCCGGGAATCGCAGGTGTGATCGATCGGCCAATTAAGAGTATGCGATCGCTGCATACCACCTTGTCCAACGGATTCCGGGACGATTCCGTGTCCGATTGTCCACCTCACAAATGGCAACTCCCCCTGATCTGTGCAGAATCGGATCAAAAAGACCAACATGTTGGTTCTCTGTCGGATCCAATTCTGAGCCCCTGATCAATCGGACGTGATCGATCGGACAAGGTGGGCTGCACACGATTCCGGCACGATCGTTTCACGTGCACGCGCCCGGAATCGATCGGCCCGGAATCCGACCCGTGTATGGGGGCCTTTAGACTAAAGAGCACCTAGGACCTAGTGTCGAGCTCAAATATACAAATTGCGAATATATTTGATGAATATCATCTATTCAAGAATTCACAAATTGTATGAATATTATGCATTGGGAAGCTCATGGCCCTGTATTGCAATTTTATATTCCAACCATAACCATTCAATTTCTTAATGCAATTATAATTGCGGATATATTATTGCAATGTACGGCCATACACTCAAATATTTGATTATTAGTATAATTATTTGCGAAATATCGCAAATTCGAATATTGCCTATGCCACTCATCACGATACAGCTCCTCTGGGCAGGGGCTGGAGTGCAATTCCATGGAAAGGCTTGACAGGGCTCTCCTGCAAGTATTTTACCCCCCTCGGTTACAATGAAAATGCTACCCTCTAACTTTTTGACTACGAAATTCCTATACCCAGGCCTTGCATTAGAATCATATAGTCCAAATACACTGGTATGCTTGAACAAGTGAATCATTTACAGGCAACAGTTATTATATACAGTCCTTCACTATCTCTGAGTTCAGAGTTCTTAGGATGGATGGAGATGGTAATGGGAGGGGAATAGGTCTCCACCCCCAGAGCTATCTATCATGGGGAGTATCACACACTCTACCCCAATCCCCTGGGGGAGGTTGAATCATACACATATCAGATGATCCTTGTGGTCCTTCAGGCCTGTAACTTGGCCTGTCTCCCACACTTGCAGTCACTTCAGAATTCAGTTAGCCGCAAAAACCTTTTGTCCCTCCTAATAAACATCCAGACCACCTCAAGACTGGGCTGGGTTAAGCCCAGACATAGGAAAAACAACATTGACCCTTTCAGTGCCATTTCACTACTCTGTATGAACATGCAAAATGTCGGGTCATCATAGCGGACTTCACTGATTCTCCCCCAATGGACAATGGATGTGGTCAGAGCCTTGCTATTGTATTAAGGTGGCTCCCTATTAATAGTAGAGACACTATAGATGTTGTTTAAGGAGTTAAGATCAGGGGTGTCCAACAGGTGGACTGTGATCTACTGGTAGATAGCAAAGGCAATGGGAATAGATCACAGAGCTCTACCATATTTATTACAGCAATCTACATATTTTAAATAAAAAGTATACTTAGTATCTACATTAAGGTACATAATTTTGACTTTGTCATTTAAAAAGAAGATTGCAAGCCAAGAAAAGTGTATAGACCCCTCTTATAGATGATGTTTACATATAAACTCAACGTCCATTTTATTAGGCACACCTGTCCAACTGCTCAGCCAATCACATGGTGGCAACTCCATGCATTTAGGCATGTTGACATGCTCAAGCCAACCTGAGCTTCAGAATGGGGAAGAAATCTGATTTAAGTGACTTTGGACGTGGCATGGTTGTTGGTGCCAGACAGGCTGGTCTGAGTATTTCAGAAACTGCTGATCTTCTGGGATCGCACAACCATCTCTAGGGTTTACAGAGAATGGTCCGAAAAAGGAAAAAACATCCAGTAAGCGGCAGTACTGTGGGCACAAATGTCCTGTTGATGCCAGAGGTCAGAGAAGGATGGCCAGAGTGGTTGGAGCTGATAGAAACAGTAACTCAAATAACCACTCGTTACAACGAAAGGTATGCAAAGGAGCATGTCTGAATGCACAACACGTAGAACCTTGAGGCAGATGAGCTACAGCAGCAGAAAACCACTCCGGGTGCCACTCCTGTAAGCTAAGAACAGGAAACTGAGGCTACAATTCGCACAGGCTCACCAAAATTGGACAATAGAGGATTAGAAAAATGTTGCCTGGTCTGATGAGTCTCAATTTCTGCTGTGACATTCGGATGGTAGGGTCAGAATTTGGCGTCAACAACATGAAAGCATGGATCCATCCTGCCTTGTATCAACGGTTTAGGCTGGTGGTGGTGGTGTAATGGTGAAATTTTCTTGGCACACTTTCGGCCCCTTAGTAGTAATTGATCATCATCAACGTTGAAGCCTACCTGAGTATTGTTGTTGACCATGTCCATCCCTTTATGACCACAGTGTACCCATCTTCTGATGACTACTTCCAGCAGGATAATGCACCATGTCATAAAGCTCCAATCATCTCAGACTGGTTTCTTGAACATGACAATGAGGTCACGGGACTCAAATGGCCGCCACAGTCACCAGATCTCAATCCAATAGAGCACCTTTGGGATGTGGTGGACAGTAGATTCGCATCATGGATGTGCAGCCGACAAATCTGCAGCAACTGCGTGATGCGATCATGTCAATATGGACCAATGTCTCAGAGGAATGTTTCCAGTACCTTGTTGAATCTATGCCACAAAGGATGAAGGCTAAAGGGGGTCCAACCCAGTACTAGCAAGGTGTGCCTCATAAAGTCAGAACATATAAGCACACCTGTAATATTTTTTTTCATCCTTGACTGTCACAGTTCTAATCTTTTTGTTTTCTTGTAACTTGATTTTCATGCTCCATTTTCCTGATGAATATACTTACCTATGACCACTTAGCTGACTACACAGTAATGGGAAGCTCTCTGCATCAGAAGCATAAAAAAATGCCTCTCTAATCTTCCGGCACGAAAACCATAATGTCGTGTAAAATACAGTATAAACCATCCAAGATTATTATTTTCATATGTCTTAAAGATAACACACTGAAGATAAAAAGTCCATTTCAGCAATCCTTCCTTTGAAGGCGCTGTAAAATACGGCGCTATCACAACATTCGCGGCGTATAACTCTGTAAATCTGTCTTTCCAGCACAACACTTTATGGTTATATAACTCCAGTATTTTACATAAAAATTTTAATGCCTAAAAAGTAAATTATGTATTCCGCACCTGCATTCCCCAGGGAGATTTACATGCACTGTATAAATGATTTTACACTGCTTAAGCAATACCAATCATAAGTTATGTGCGGAAACATTAAAACCCCCTGCTCATAACAATAGTTTACCATGAAAGCAATGTATTTTGTACAGCAGTGTAATTACAACATACATCAATAGTGCTATAACGAGATGCAGTGCTTTTTTTGTGCTTCATACACTTTTAATGACTTGCTCTGCTTAGAATACAGCATTTAAATTAAAAAATTAAAAATTTAAAAGTGGATTGCATCTTTTCCTCTCTAGATAGGACAGTATTAATCCCCTGCGGGATCATTTGTAAGTAAATACTGAACTGATACAAGCCAGATAATGTGCCTTTAGTTAATTGCACTATTACAAATATTTTGAGCCCGGGTCTCATAATGTCACAGTGCGGGATTAAATATTTATACAGTATTTTATTTTAACATTTCTCCTCTTTGTTTTACTGTGTCTGCGGCTACTTAACGTTTCGCTCAGATGTCTTCAGGGGCAGAGCTCATGCATCCATAATGTGCGCTCTCTCTCTCTCTTAGAGATAGAAGGTTGGGGTGTTCTGTACTGCTTGGATACACGGAAACAAAAATTCTGACTCAAAAAGCAATAGAAATTCAGGAATCAATCATTTGGAACTCCAATACGTCAAAATAACTTGAAGAAGAAGTGGAGGAGGAAAACAGGGACATAATAGATAGGGAGCATCGCTCAGGACAGAAGCCTGTGGCACACATTGGTTAAGGCCTTTTGATCCAGTGGGAGATATAAGAGCAACTCATTTTTAAGTTTGCTAGCTTTGAAAATGATGAAGATTTAAGGCCTCCGTACACCTTGCAATGTTTCCATACAATTTCTGTACAATCAAATTTTCTTCTACCAGAACCATGTTATATGAGGACCTTTCTAATCCTTCCAATGACTATGTATTCTATCAGGGGGGCCACTATACTACACAGTTGTTGGTAGATCTAATGGAGATTGTATGGATCGATCTTAAGGTGTATGGGGGGCTTAAGAAAAGTGCATCATGCCAGATCATGAATGAATTCAAGAGATAGGCGTCAGGGCCATGGGATGTTGGTGCCACCTCTTCTTCTGATGCTGCCATGCAGTCCACCCGACACCACAGCTTCTGTACCGCCATCCACGTCAAGTTTTTGTGTCCACCTCCTACTGGCTTTTGAAAATCTAGAGTGCCTTCAAATGTGGTCCACTGCACCTGTTAATAGGCCTCTGGCATTTCTTTACCGATATAACATGGATGGTGCATGGCTGCCCTGTCTTTGATAGTGTCAGTTTAACCTGTTCTGTGCTTTGGTCCCTGGTCTGTGCATTGTTGAGCTGCTTTTTGGAGTGAATTGCTGTGTGTGACCCCTGCTGTATATTTGGACTACTTTACCATTTAACCCTTTGTATACTGTGTTTGTTGCCTTAATTGCAGTGTAAGACCCCCACTGAGTATCTGGATTACCGTCTGTTTAAATCTTTGGCTTTGAATTAATTTCCTTGGAGGTTTCATCAGTCTGTGCTCTCAGTTTGGTGGGATACTTTGTGTGTTTAAGTCCAACCAAAGTCAGGTAGACATATTGTGTCTCCCGTTCAAGTGGGGGCTTGGACCCTAGCAGAGATGGAGGTATCCTACTTGAACTGAAGACTGGTGATCCCTCTGAGACCCTCACAAAAATTGTATTGTTCCATCAATAAAAAAATTTGGGGTGTGGTGTAAGGCTGGGTCTATATAAGGCAGCCCCAGAAAGTGTGTTATGGACACGTCAGTTTGTCTGCTATTTGGTTTCTGATAAAAGCCATGTTGGCAATACTGCACCCTATACTTTCCATGAGAGTTATTATATAGACTCAACCTTAATGTTTGCTTATTCATACAAAAACAGCAGATACATGATTACATCATTTTACAGTAAAGTTCTGAATTATCTGCAGTCTCACAAATTTCGTACACACCATATTAAAATCCTGATGTCATTTTATTGGGCAGGTAGGCAAAAAAATTATTGGTTAGCTACAACCTGGAATTTGCATAAGACCAACAGGTAGGCAACCAAGGAATAGGGGTATTGCTGTCACATCAGGCTATGTCTCCACTGTGCGTTAGTAATGCAGCACGTGTTAGTGATGCGTTATTGATGTGTCAGAATGTTTTTTTTTTTAACATGGAACCCAAGCTCGTCTGCAGGTATCTCTGTGCTTGGATTGTGGTAGGAAAATGGCAATTGGGGCACCCTGCCTTCACTAAATTACTTATGAGACACGGGAGCTGGCCCACCCCTGCCCGCCCACTAAGGTTCAAGGTTTGAGAACTTTTTTTAGTCTACTTCATTCAGCAAACCATCTTACATAGTTAACAGATAGTTCCTAAAACATGTAAATGCTTTCACATAACTAGAATTAAAAATTATACATTATCATGATTTTCCTTTTTAATAATACAGTTTTTTTAACACTTTTGGTTTTAGTACATTCTTTATTTTGTACATACGGTACATTTCTTACGTTTTTTTTTTTTTTATGTCTATCTGCTTGAATTAACCACTAGAACTAGGCCATCTACTAAATGAGGTTGATGTCCTTTGCAGTGTGTTCCCCTTCATGTTTTTTTCCCTATATGTGATGGGCATATCAAATTGATTATACTTCTTACCAGCAATATAGTACTTTATTCAAACATCAATATCCTAGCATTCAGAAGCCCTGTGGTGAGGATGATAACATAATAAACAGCGGAAACTGTGACCTTTAACTCTAAATATTTGTTGGGCTTGTGCCAATGGAGGGGAAAAAACACAGCTTTGGTGTCAAAACACAGTTTATGAAATGTACGTGTATTTCTATTTCTGAATCTGGTAACCTTAAAATATAGAAAACGATAAACTGAATGGTAAGCTGATTTCTTAACATGTGAAACAATTCAAAATAAAATAATTTCATCTTTATTACCTAACTTGGCTTCTTCATTGTTCATTTTGCCATTTGAATTTTTTTTTTATATTAAATCCCGGTAACTGGCTGTAGCTTGGACTTCCATCATTTCTTGTGGCAATGTTCTTCTCATCAGAGTTGCCGTCCAGGTCAGTTTCTTGAGAAGTCTTGATTTATGTATCACATGACCACATATGCTCCAATCCACTATGTACAGAGGAATAATGCAGCAAACTCATCAGGTCACCTAAATGTTGCTGCTTCGCTCCACCAACAAATCAGTCCTGTGCAGCACCGGAATATTGACCTACATTTAAAAGACAAAATGTATTTTTCCGTTTATGGATGAACTGTTTATTTTTAAACTTGTACAGCCAGGCGGAAGGGTCGACATACATAATAAAGCTAGGTTCAGGTGAAGGGTTGCAGAACGGTTGCTTCTTGGCAGCTGCCTTGCAACCACAACCACACAACCACGATCAAATGTTCAGCTGGCAGTTGGAAATTACTCCGGACCACCCCAATTCTATTCTAATGAGCAGTGATGGGTAAGCTGTGACATGTTGCATCTGCCTCATGGTTGTGGATAGTGAAGCGCAGCATAGGCAATATTCGGAAATTTGAGATCTCTTGTCATTTTTATGTAATGAGAATATTGGCACTTGTACATGCAAATATTGGGAGTGAAATGTGTTAGCAGCTGCAGAGAAAGAGTTCATGCAAAAATCGGCACAGATATAGCGCTATATTCAACATCTTTGCGAATTCATGAAGTGCCGATATTCTCAATAGAAATGTGCAATACGAATATTCGCGTTCAACACTAGTTGTGGACAGTGGCTGGGAGCTGTAAATGGGTAACTCCCAATCAACCATGTGATCCTTGAGCGAAGACCCTTTTTAGAAAGCATGAAAATACCTGCTGATCTTCTCTGAAAATACTATGCTGTTGTCATCTTCTGTGGGCGTTACAAAAAGCTCAAACATAGCGTTGATCCATGGGCCCTTGCCTACTGTAAAGCATGGCGAGGGGTCAATCATGCTTTGGGGCTGTTTTGCTTCTGCAGGTACAGGGATGCTTCAGCGTGTGCAAGGTACCATGAATTCACTTTAGTACCAGGAGATATTGGAAGGAAATGTGATGCAGTCTGTCACAAACCTGAGGCTTGGGAGACGTTGGACCTTTCAACAGGACAATGATCCCAAGCATACCTCCAAGTCCACTAGAGCATGGTTGCAGATTAAAGGCTGGAACATTTTGGAGAGGACATCGCAGTCACCAGACGATTGAGAACCTCTGGTGGGAATTGAAGAAAGCAGTTGCAGCGCGCAAGCCTAAGAATGTGACTGAACTGGCACTGCTCAACTCTTCTTTACACCTGTATAAATCTGCATATGCTAGCAGAGGCCATCATTTTAAATTTGATAGGGTTTGGGGCGCTTGGGTGGCGAGCCTTTTCACTCCCTAGGTACCATGCTCCTGTTGTTGTGGGGGGGGATTCTCAGTTGCCCAGGTATGACTGGTGTGTGGGTGTTTTAAACAGTGTCTAGTGATGTTTCCTCCGTCTCTTTTTTGATGCCGGCTGTGCCTTAATGGACTCCTGACTACCTATGGATCGGATATCCTCCTGGAATGGCATTGGTCGCTGTATATTACTTGAAGACGTCAAATCAGTTCTATTGGCTCCTCATGGGGCTTTTTGTATATATGGACACGAAGTTAAATGGCTGCTGTGTTGCTTGTATTGTACCTGTAGGCTGTTTTTGTTTACCAAATGTAAAACACAATAAAGTTTATAAAAAAAAAAAAAAGAATGTGACTGAACTGGAGGCTTTTGCCCATGAAGAATGGGCTAAGATACCCGTAGATCGCTGCAAGACACTTGTGTCATGCTATGCTTCACGTTTAGAAGCTGTTATAACTGGAAAAGGATGTTGTATTAAGTACTAAGAATGAATGTCACTTGGGGGTTGAATAAAACTGATAATGATGCACAGAAAAAAACTGATAATGAGCACAGAAAAGACATTTGTGGTTATTTCATTATTAATGTTATGTTATATTTGTCTGACATACAAGTGCCTCGCTGATTTAAATGTAAACAAGATGACTGAAATGATCAAAATCATTGTCAAAATGGCCAAAACACTCAATTTCAGTGGGGGTTGAATAATTTTGAACACAACTGTATATGCTGCCTCTGTTGCTACCTATGACCCTTTCATCACAAATCCCAAAATTGAAGGGAAAATTCCTTACTCACTAATAAACAGCTACCAGAGGATGAGGAAAATAGCTTCTGTATGAAGGCATACCTGTCATGCATCCCATTTTGAATGCAAAAGTCACGTTCGGATTAATTTAGGAGGTAGGGGTGTTACTCTCCCTCATAAATTTCCACCCCACACATCATCTGCACAAGTGGGGTGAGAACTTGGGACGGAGGGGGCGCTACTATACCTCCTAAGTTAGCCTGCAAGTAAATAGGAGGGAGGAGAGGTGAACCTCCTGATACCGGAAATTATGTCTTTGATGTCACTTTCTGTATGCAGAAGTCTCAGTACTTATTCCGAATACTGAAAGTGATGGAGTTGAGGGCTTTTTGTTTCCTTTAATTCCTTCTCACCCTAATCTCCATGGTTGTTTTACTTTTCCTTCTTCCTGGAAGCTGAAAACGTCACGTTGAATGGTAATTACAAATTACAGGTATGGTCATTATTTCTGGTGGGACTCGACTTGTAACTAAACCTTGGGAACATGCTCGTGAATCATGGGTCCAATGCATATAAATCCCCCTCACACCCCCTCCAAAAAAAGACAAAATCAGAACTATATAGTTTAAAAACCAGAACAAGTATGCAAATTAGTAATTCTAACTTTCCATTGTACTTCCTGATCCTCATGGTCTTGAATGGGGGATGGCAAGTTAGTAGGGTTGTAGTGTCGTGCAGGTGCAGTGTAATGCGCAACTTACACAACCAGGTACTTTCGGATGAATGTTCTCTGTTCTTTCACCAAGCACGGCTCATACTCCAAATAAACCCAAGTCCAGGCAGCTGGTAGGGGCTATTTACAGTTTATTGAAGGAGTATATACATACAGGCACCAACTCCTGAGGGCAGAGATGGGATAAAGACTTGGGAAATAAAGCTGCTGGGATCCATGGACAGGCGTTCTGTAGACTTTCTCCGGGATGAAGCACACTAGGTAGTCCATTCAGGGTGTCACACTGTAGGGTAGTGGAGGTCACCTCACCCAGGGTTACTCATCTGGGGACACGACTGAGGGAAGCTGCAGTCATCAGGGAAAAATCTGATGTTGATTGATTAAAGTGATGACAGAACCCTATCCATCAGGTATCTTCTAGTTTTCTAACTGTTGCTGGCCTTCTAACCAAATATAATAACAGTGTTTGCTCCTTTAAAGAAGGATTGGTAAAAGGATTAGAAAATATTTGTATAAATGTCCTTGAAGAAGCTCTAGAGTATAATGAATGGAAAATTCTAGGTAGTTTTATGTAGAAATGAAGAAATAAATAGCTCGGGGACACACTCTGGGAAGCAGACCAATTACAGTGACATTGCGTGGAGATAATGCACACAAATAATTCCCGATTCAATCACAGAGTATCTAAAGGCCATGCCATGTTTATATCGCTCCGTGAGCTCACTGCTTACTTATCTGCATTTGTTAAATGGCTTCCCCAAGGGGAGGAAAGGGGTTAAATTAATTCTTGGTGGCATCTACATAGATGAGCTACAGAGAGACATGTCTAAAGCCAAACCATTGGTGTTTTATTATTGTGAGGGTTTGCATGTGGTTTGTGTGGTAGCCAAGGCATATATTTAGACATCCCCATCTTATCAATGACTAGCTTTAGATTACATACAATTGTTTGACTGGCCCAGAAGACAATGAGGGAGTACAAATAACAACAAATCTTCATGGTGTTATACCTAAAGAAAGCCCTTCTCCTGATGAAGCTCTGGAACCTTAAGGTAGCTGATGTGCTATTCATCAACAGTCGGAAGGGGGTTCTAAAGTTGTACATAAGCACTGTAGCGAAGTGGCCTGTGTATAGTATGGCAGAAACAAGTGTGTGTAGGGTTAATGAATACAGCGATGAATATGCCTTTACTATTGTGATAAAGAGTCCATGTCCAAACCATAAGTGTGCCCTGTCTGGGAGTAGATGATAGAGGACCTAGTGTCCATATGGGAGGGGCCTTTTCCTGGGTGCCCGAGCAAGTCACCTGTTGTGGCCAGGAGTATTGTGTTAGACACTAGCCCCCTGTGGGTCATCGGAGTGTGAATTTGCAGAGATGTAGCTAATAATATCTCCCTTGTCCCCATCTAGGGGTAAAGGTACCCTAGGCCTGAGGAGTTGTCACCGGGTGGATTGAGGGCTAGGCCAGAAATTGACCAAGCTGGCAATGGCTGTTTTCACATGGCTGGCATGGAACTGATAGCTGTATCTGGACAACATCAATAAAAGGTACCAGTTCTTACACCAAGGGCAGAGTGCGCTACACTTTATTTGGGACTTGTGCAAATGCCTGTATTGGGACTCTGCCTCTAACAGGTGGAGTTATCATCAGACACCGGGTGCAACAGTCTGCAGAAGGGGCCAGACAGTGAGAGGTGCTGGAAGACACCAGACCCTGACCCTCGGTTCACCAGTACGTGTTTGTTCACTCATCACAGACAGGGGCGGTGCACCCGTTACACCAGTACAATTAGGTTAATATATAATTATTATCAAATATCTATTATACAACAATAAAATAATTTGTCAAATAAATTTATGCTCAATCTACAGTGTCCGATAAACAAATTGGTACATTTATGCTGCCAGTATATTGTATTATACAGTTTTCTTCTTACAGGGGAGATATATGTGCATCAGAATCATGTGATTAGCACCTAATGTTGTATAACATTAGAAAGGAAAAAGGTTGTTATAAATCAGATTTAAGCTGATTGTCTGAAATATTAGGATTCTTTGCTGGGAATCCCCGCCAGAGATACAGAAATTCCCAGAACTGAGGAAGGAGATGTGTATTAAAGATATACAAATCTCATATATAGTGCAAATGGAATATGAATGACAGTATAAAACATGAAGTAGTATAAAATCATCTCTTATCTAAACCTAAATCTCAGTATATAGAGTATAGACCCCATGATTATCAGTTGTCTTCTTGATCTAAATCAGGGGTGTCAAACTGTGGCCCGGGGGCCAAACCTGGCCCGCAGTGTGATTATATTTTTCCCTCAAGATTATAAAAATGAAGAATTAAGAAATGAATGTGTTACAGATGCGTCTTTTATTTGAGATTTGATTTCATGTGTATTACACTTGTTGCCGATTGAAAGTTTGACTAAACAAAATGTACTTACCTACTGTGCCCTGGAATTATATGAGAGTGTAGTGACCAGTAAATGGCACCATTTGAATATTTAATGCAGTATTATAAATGCATATATATTCTTGGGTTTTCCCTAGCTTAGGGTAGTGAGAGGGCTTATTCACTCATTGTGTATATGTTGTACTGTATACGTGCACTATACCTATGTATTTACTGTATATATATATATTTGTTTGGTGCTTGCCCCTTTAAGGGTTTTGCACCTGCTGCCTACATGAGGTTGGGTACGTGTCCAGACGGTTGTCTCCCTTTTTCCAGCTCTCCACTCCTCATGTAGTGTATCACTTCTATTCTGCCCAACAACTGGCCTTAAGCCAACCCGTCTGGAAGTCTATAAATATTAGCTCCCTAGAACGTTCTGGGTTTTTCTGATACACTGCAGATCCCATAGACGCAGGATTCCTGGGAGAGATTCTCCACTGATTCAGTGTGACTTCCTGGTAAGTACTGCAACTACTTTACTCCAATCTGGTGAGAGAGCCTTCAGCCCCTGTAAGGTACACGGCAGCGAGTAGGTGCAGCTTGCTTGGAACTGTAGCTCCTAAGATTGATGACCCATCCCTGCCAACAGGTGATGATGAAGAAGTTTAAATATCCCTCTACTCTGCTGTCTGGACCTTCCGTTTATTGGTGTGAGAGCTTTGTGTCTGAGCAGAAGACATCCTTCTAAAGAATCTGGTCATGTGAGTAGATGCACTAAAATGGCACCCCACAACACTACAAGACTTATCTGCCAGGCTTCCGGGTGGTTATAATTGTATACGTTTATAATGGTTTTCTATGGAAAAATTTGTCTGCGTGCATTTCAATAGACAGCTGAAGTTAGGAATTTACCTGGCTGTCACTGAACTCAGACATGCATGTCATCAGAGCCAAGGAGGGGCCTTTCTAAATTACTCCATACAGTTAAGGGTTTTTTTTTAATCTTTCCCCCCTATTATGGGCACTTCTAGTTCCATTCATACAAAGATACGTTTCTGGTGGTAGGTCTGCTTTAAAGTGGCTCTATACTCAAAATAAAAAACCCTACATACATTACATTGACATAATACTCAACTGTCAGCAGTATACATCTGTGAAAACTGCTATAGAATAAAAAAAAAACAACGTACTCACCTTCCTCATTCCTGGGGGAAATCATATTTATGGCAGACAGAAGCAATTCCACCCATACTTCATTCTGACTATGGGGCTGTTATTCTATAAAACGGGCACTAGATGGAGCTTCGATTACATCACGTTACTGCAGATGTGAAGCTGCATTCCAATTCACACGAGACTATGGACTTCATCTCTGCTGTGTGGGAGGGAAGAGCCGAGAATCGCCTCTCCTGCTGTAAGGAACATTTTTTTTTTTACATTTTGAGCAGTGATTGCCTAATTAGCAGCAGTGCTGCTACTGATCGTGTAAAGTGTCCAGTAAGGTGGTAGGTCCGCTTTAAGTTTGTTTCAATGTTAAAAGCTTCATCACTATATCTGATGAGAGATTCAATTGTAAACCTTTTTTCAATAAATATCAAGGTTGGCCAGCTTTGTCCAAGTTGCTAATTGTAGCCTGTGTATTACTGTGCATCTGAGTTGGAAGAGGGTCCCCAAAGTATCGAACAGGATCCAGGGCGGAGAAGCGCTGCACCTCGCCGAACGTTCCTCGATTGCATGGGCAATAGGGATCCTAGGGCTCCTGAAACACGTTGACTAATCTTGTGTTTGATGATAAAGATAAACTGGTCAGATCCACAACTTTATTCTTGTTCATGGTGAAGGAGCGAAGTTTTTACTCTATCACATGGCAATAAGCTCTCATCCTTGCTTTCATTTGATATAATTAAAATTCATTGGACTGTGTGCAGAGCTGCAATGTAATGTAGATGAATACCTTGTTCTAAATGATTCGTCTTCCTGGTAGGGAACAGGTCCTTTCTGGTGACCTTCTGGTGTTTCGGCATATAAATGCATTATATAACAAGCCCTCTTGTTGCCATGATTATAATCTGATTTAGTAACATAACAGTAAATAATTAATTTGGCTATTATTGAGACCCTCATATGTGATTTATATTTTTTATATGGCCAACACAACCACATAACAGCTCTATCTCTTTCCCAGTGGTGGCTCTGTCTTTGGGCGTATTGTGTGCATATTGGTCAATAAATCTACATTAGGTCAGTGGGTACCAGAGGTCACAAAGCTAATCATCGTGTAATGCAGACAAATGAAAACAAAATCCTCCAAAAATATATTTTTCTAATGTTAATTTTGACCTATTTTAAAATGTGCCATAGGCATTCCTATGACGGAACATCGATTTCTTATTCATTATATTTCTGCAAAAGTCTTTATAGTTGGGTCTTGTAATGTGAATTTTCTATGACACATGTTCAATGTTTATATCAAGGCAAAATACAATCTACATATCTGCAATATATGCACCTTCCCCTAGTTAGATAAATACAGTTTGACTTGCCAGTTAGAGCTGACAACATGTTATTTGCTGCATGGAAGCCCAAAACATCGTAGTCAGACTCACATGTCAGCTATAAGGGTACAAAGTTTATGACAGGAAGAGGTGCGTTAGGACACCTCAGTATGTACGGAGCTCAAGAAGTTGCTAACTTGAAATGGTGTGCTGCCTCAGAAAAATGGTGGCTCATTTGTTAGCACCCCGGCCATGCAACACTGGGGTCCCAGGTTTGAGTCTCAGCCAAGACACCCCTTTGTGTATGGGTGGGTTTCCTTTAGATCTCCTTTTGTTTTACCAAAACCATGTAATATGAGGGACTTTCTAAACCATCAAGTCTACCTGTGTTCAATCGCAGAGGACCCGGCACTACATAGTTGTTGGTAGATCTAAAGGATATCTGACAGAGAGATCTAAAGGTGTATGGCCAGCTAAAGATATACTTGTAGGATGAAGTTAGCTATACAAGGGTCAACTTTTGTACAATCAATCTTAGTTTTGATAAAATATCAATAGTCAGCATAAAATCGATTGATTGCAACACCGCACAATGTGATCGATTTAAACACAATAGATTCATTTACTTAGATTGGTGCGCATGCTCCATAGTTTCATTGTATACCAATCAATAGTGATGGCCAGAACTGTTCGCCGGAGAACTGTTCGCCGGTGAACTATTCGCGGCGAACATCGCATGTTCGCGTTCGCCCATGTTC
>CM070035.1:142213154-142225815 GCA_036250615.1 Ptychadena robeensis | reverse complement strand
AAAATTCCTAGCACCCAGGTAGCACCTTCAAAAAAAAATGGCTGGAGCCACCCCTGCCTGTCCATATTGCAGGGACACCAAACAAATATCCTTATACCACATATACCATAAGATGCACCCTTCTTTAGGGGAAAAATGTGCCTTAAGGTCGAAAAATAAGGCACTTTAACATGATTCAGTGAAATATTATGTGTTTAAGTCCAAATTTAATCTGCTATAGTAACCTCCTTCTACACTATTCTAACAGAGCTGTGGTTTCCATACCCAAAACTATTGATGACCCTATAAACTATAAGCGCTTCATATAGGACGCAGTAAAAGGTTCTATAAATCTGCGGCAACTATAATGCAGTAGTTCTAAAAAGGCAAAAAGGAAGGAAGTGCATTAGGCAGTCCAACCT
Source organism: Ptychadena robeensis (assembly GCA_036250615.1). Taxonomy (NCBI): domain Eukaryota; kingdom Metazoa; phylum Chordata; class Amphibia; order Anura; family Ptychadenidae; genus Ptychadena; species Ptychadena robeensis. The sequence continues at coordinate 142,225,414 of CM070035.1, read as the reverse complement.
CCACAGGGTTGCAGTTTGCCCTAGTTTGGGATCGACCATATGTGCATGTGGTTCTTTTTTCACAAGGAAATTGAAAAAAAATAATAAAAAATATATTACAATGTATAATAATGTATAATGATGGTTTACTGCTCACCTCATATCACCATCATGTGACCTTGAAAATCATCACCTGCCAACTGGTCTTGTTACTGCACTGTGACATCACCACACTGGTCGAGTCTTTTAGAACTTCAAACGATCATATTGATGAACTGTTAAAACAATCTTTACAGCACTTTTAACCAATTTTATCATAAGATGATTAGCTATCTCCAAATAGGTCTTCATCGTTGAGACAATCGTTTGGGATCTGCTGAGATCCACAACTGTACTCTGTACTCTGACAGCAGGAAGGGGAAGCTTTTTCTGAATGCGCCCCTCCCACTGCCTTACGTAGAGTTTGGGACATCCCATGTAGGAACTCATCTGCCTGGTCTCGTCTCGCGAGACTTGTGTCATCAGTGATGAGAGTGTCTCTCCCATCCAGAGACACATTTAATCATCAAGCAGCCGCGGGTCAAAGCGCATGAAATCGAGGAGCCCTCAAGTAGAGCGTGGTGGCGTCATTGCTCTGCGCTCGACCTAGATTCCGCTCAAAGAAACCACTCGATTCTTGTATGAATTCAAGCTCAATCATTCGCTGCAAACGAGCATGGCGATCAATTGTGCTCAAATCGATATAAAAATTGAGCTGTGTACCTACATTTAGTACTTATGTCCCCCAAGGCTGCTAAGGGATCAACTGTGCAGGATCACTAAACAACTGACCCTTGATTGAGGGATTATGTAGGCTCCTAGAGGGAACCCTTCTGGTCTCTGACCACCAAAGAGCTAAGAGGGCGCTGTAAAGTTCTCATTGCAAACAGTAAACTGTAACAACCGTCAGCGATTATTGAGCATGGAGTAGCGGAGTAAAATCCTGCCTTTAGGTAAAATACGCAGGTTTGGGGACTGGGAATGGGTTGTGGCAGAAAGAACAGAAAACCATAGATTAAAGAGGAAGAAGCCTGGAGCAGTGTTAAAAGGTACTTTGGATTATTTAGAAGGCCCATACACCAGCTGAAACCCTTATTATCAGCAAATCCTACAAAGTATTCTACTTCTGTATTCTACCTGTAAAATCTGTAGAAATGAAGCATCCTCAACAGTATTGCCATGGGATTTGTGTATTATTCATAGAGCTGTGTTATGTATTTCACTTCGTTACATGCCTAATATCCATATCTACCTCCCTCTTCACTAATTATTTTTGACGCGGGCATTCTCGGTGTCAGGTTTCTGCGTTTCTACCAAAAATAAATAATAATTATTAAAAAGGGTTTGACACATTAATATGCTATTACCAGGAACATATCATTAGCTTTTGCAATTTAGTTTGTAAAAAATGCATAATTTCTAGGGATTTTAAGTATTAGTTAGTGCAAAACATCTCTTCTACTGAAATATGAGCAATCTGCACATCTAGTTCTACGAGTTTAAATGTTGCTTAGTGAGATCAACTACTGTTATTATCACATATTTATATAGCACAGACATATTACACAGAGCTTTACAGAGTACATATTCAAACCAACTCTCCCTCAGAGGAGGTAACACTTAGTAATGCCCCTACTATGGCCATATGTAACTCTATTTCGCACATGATTAGACGCACTGGACCGTAAGACACACCAAGAGCATCTTTTTTTGGAGTAATTTATTGAGGGTGTGTCTCTTCAGCCTGTCTGCTTGAACATGCTGTATACCAGTATTTACTCAGGAGGAGGGGCAGCAACCCACAGATTGTGGGTGTAGTGTCCGTGTTTTAGGGTGAGTTACTGCTGCATGGCCAATGTTTATTGGCCACATCCTAGTCCAACAATGACAATGCAGGATCACTTTAACCTCCCTAGTGCACTGCTGCGGTCCAGATTTCTGTTCCAAAAGTGCACCATAGACTTCAATGGTAAATTTTTCTTTATGTTGTAGGCCTGTAACTTCCCAAAATATGTCCGTACAAGGGTCTAATAGACATCCTGAATATAATAATGTTTGAAACACACAATTATTATAAAAAAGAAGTACATTAAAAAAATGATAAAATGTATCATTTGAATGCTAAAATCTCTTGAATACCTATTTGGTAAGAAAGATTTCAAAACAGTATTTATGTTTGTTTATAATAAAATTTTTATTACAATTGGAAATGTGTTTTGTTTTTTGTTTTACTTTGAATTGTATTGGATACAGTTATCACTGTATCCAATACAATGGCATTTGACACCCTCTGAAAGGGTTAACTTCAAAGAGCACATCTGGGAATGACAATGGGGGTGATATTCCAGGTGTGCTCCTTGAAGATAGAGCAATTTGCATATGAATGTGCGGGGGCGCGGGACATTCATATGCAAATTGGGCTGGGAGAGGGGTGACATGCTGGCTTGCTTCAGTGAAAAAGCATGCTTCAGATGCCCTGGACAGCACAGAGCAGAATGTGCAGCCGGGGGATCTGAGTTTAGCTGGACGGCTCCATCTCGTCAGCTGCAATACAAGACAAGAAAGTGCAGGACGAGATGGTGCCATCCCGACCGCTAGGGCAGTTAATTTTGCTTAGTCCTCACAGAGACTCACTCCTCCCACATTAATACCAGTGTACAGCATGCACGATTCACTAGAAAAACATGGGATTTGCCATTTCTTTATGAAAATGCTGGCTGACTCCTAAGTGGACCTTTGTCTCCAGTGCTAAATTGTTTACTTGAACAAGCATGTCACCAATAAGTCAGAAGACCCTACCTGTTTTGGATCAGAAACTCCAAGTTTCTAAAGGCCCCCATATACCTTACAATAATACCATACAATTTCTGTACAATCCACTTTTGTTCTACCAAAATCATGTAATGAGACCTTTCTAAACCTTCCAATCACTATGTATTCTATCAGGGAGGGCACTTTACTACATAGTTGTTGGTAGATCTAATGGAAATTGTATGGTGCTATCTAAAGATGTATGGGGGGCTTAGAGAAGATCGTCAGGAGAGCCAGACGGGAAGATCAGCAAAAGAAGCCTTAAGGAATCTGTTCGAAAAAGTTTTCTTCAGAGTAGAATTGTTGTCCACTTTTATTTTATATATCAACTCTCATAAAGGCATGCGAAATTTTCCAAAATGCAAGTGTCAATTTTTTTGGGCTTAGGTATCGCTGATGCAAAGCAAATTAACATCTCCCCAACTCCCAAGACTTTGACAGATTTAGTGTCTGCCAAGGCCCTCATGAGTTAGGATGACCAACAGCAGTTTAATGATCCACAGCAGAAAGTGGAGAAGCCTGTTGTTTGTGAAATTTGGCTCCAATAGGATTCCCTGTTACACAGAACATATCTGCCAATATTTGATGGACTTTGAGCTTCCAGAGCTGTAAAATATAAGTGAGTTAACTTCGGATAGCATATGTTACTGGAAAGATTTGCAGCTTTTACATCTCTGTGCAATACTAATGCTTAAGAAGCACAATAATAGAAAAGGAAAATAGACTCACCTCCCTCCCATTTGGACATAAAATACCCTAATCATTAGGAGGGAGAGATGGGTCATATACCTATCTGTTATATTGTTGTTCCCTACTCTATGGGACATGAGTTATTAACGGTTTTTGGTAGAATGAAAAATTTGCTTCACATAAATGCATATACTTAAGGGTGGGACCTTATGTCCTGTTATTTTTCCCTCTGCTACTCAGTATATTAATGACTTAAGGTTTCGAGGAATAAACTGTTTGCTATATATGAATATATATTGAAAATGTTGGGACTTGTGTTCTTTGTTATCTATGCTTGTCATTTACTTACAATGATTGTTTTCTAAAATGTAATGTTCTGCATTTTCATTGACAAAGCAAGTAATATCTTTATAAAAAAAGGAATTCTTTATATTTTACAATATATTGATCACATGAATCAGTCACATGAAAAAGTGCACATGTTCTGGCCTTAAATCCGCAGTAAATCGCTGCAAACAACTGATCAATCAATCCGGCTCTTGCAGTCACTGTAGAGTAGGGATGTCAAACTCCAGTCTGTGGCCCAAATCTGTCCCAAATTGTAATAAACTTTTTCACATTTTACTTAAATAATTGGCACAGATATGTAATGTATTTGACATTTCATGTCCCATCTGTTATATATATTTACGCATTCAGTGTTAAAGATTTATTGTTTAAGCCAAACTTTGTTTCCAAAGTTTGTTTCTTTATAAAAAAGTTCATCAATATATATGAGGACTAGGACTTTCACAACTGTAGATATTCTGTCTGTGACAAAGTTTTTAATTTTGGCCCACTCTGCATTCAAGTTTGACATCCCTGTTGTAGTATGAAAACAAATTCTAAAGAATAGGTCTAGATGGGTTTTGTGTTGACAAGAAGCATGCTAATAGGAGAAAGCAGTGGACAGTCACAGTAGTGGTCAACAAATGAAACTTTGGGGGTATCACCTTGAATAAAAGCATAAATATATATTGTGCGATTTTATCTTTTAATGGGTTATATCTTTTATCTTAAAGCGGACCTACCACCTCCACATCTGCTTTCTATTATCAGCAACAGGGGTGCCGATAATAGGGTGGATCGGAGGTCAAAAGTAAAAAAAAATACAAAATATATATGTCACAAATCAAGCCTTCTTAAAACAGAAGGTATTTACACGGCCCAATCCAGCACAAATCCCAAAACTTTAGGTGGAAGCCCTCGTTTTGGGACAGTGGGCGGAGCCATGCAAATTATTCCTTTTCGCCCCATCAGCCAGATGCACATCCAGAAACTGCTGGTGTACAGTGCAAATATAGCCTTTTTGGTACAGAGCCATTTATTCCAAACTGCATACAGCTGTTTCAGGCTCCTTGGCCATCATCAGTGCAGTGCATGGAAACCATGGCTCTATGGTGTGGGGCTTGGAAGCCGAACAAAGAGAAGTACCCATGAAGGTTATGGTGAGAAGGGATGAAAGGAATCAAAAAGCCCTCAACTCGAGCAGTGCATAGCACAAATCAAGCCTTCTTAAAACAGAAGGTATTTACAAAATATATATATATAAAAGTGTCAAAATCCAGCGAAGCTCCACCCCCATGGCATCCAACCGCGGGCAGAATGACTCCTGGGAGTATAGCCGTCAGCAGTGACATCTACTCTCTCATGGCCCTTGGGCCCAGCAGTCACGTCGGAATCCAGTGACACTTGGTGGTGGTGGAGCATCACCGGATTCAGATCTGGATTGGTGAAGGGCACAAGAACGGAAGAGTTTCGCTCTTCCATCTTGTAGACATGGCGGCGCAGGCACGAACAGTCAGGAAATGTAAGCATTTTTTTCTTCAGGGGTCGCTGTCCCTGGATGAAGGATGGATAGGTGATTATTTATATATATATATATAGACAGATTCGAAATGACGTTCAGTTCCTAGTGGAGTATAGGTCCACCTAGGTTTAAAGAACCGTCAAGGATGGGTACCCTCAGACCCTGGGATTTTCTAGGGAGCCGGAGAAGGAAAAATCTAGTACATAATCAAGTAGATATAATTAAGTTAATTTATTGCACATATATTAGACAAAACATTTTGTGGGTAGGGAGAGTCAATACACATGGCTCCCCTACCCACAAAATGTTTTGTCTAATATATGTGCAATAAATTAACTTAATTATATCTACTTGATTATGTACTAGATTTTTCCTTCTCCGGCTCCCTAGAAAATCCCAGGGTCTGAGGGTACCCATCCTTGACGGTTCTTTAAACCTAGGTGGACCTATACTCCACTAGGAACTGAACGTCATTTCGAATCTGTCTATATATGTAGGGATGTGGAGCTTCCCAAACGGAGAATGTAATAACTGCTAAATTTGAAATTGATAATAAAGTAAATCCAAAGGTCTTTTTGACCAACATGTGAATTAGGGGTTGCAGACCTACTATTGGATCTCTTATATATATATATATATATATATATATATATATATATTTGTTTTTATTATTAGAATTATATCCGCTTTAACTGTGAACAAAATAAAATATATAATAAGTGGTTTGCAAATACATTTAAGCTAAGTATTACTTTACTGAAATGTCCCCCTATGGAGTTGTAATGCCTATATATCCCAGTAATACAATTTTTTGTGAATTAGCACAATACTAAAGTCCTAATCACAATTATTATCTGTTATTATCTGTTCTACAGACAATGGTAACTTCATCAAAGGCAACCTCATCATTTTTTTTTTTACTTTGTTCCTAATTGTAGAGTTCTTCCGTGTACTTAGGATGTATTGTACGTGGTACTGTTTGGTTGGGAAGAGTGATGGATATGGAAGGGCTCAGTGATTCTATGAAGAGGCAGACCAGAAAAGACAGTTGTCAGACAGGCTGTGTGACCCTCTGACATGCCAACTGAGATCATTAGGAGTTTACAGCGCAGGCTGAGCTGAGGACGGTGCCGCTCATTCGTGAAGATGTGAGAGGAAAGTGGAGCGTGCAGCAATTCTAAAGCCTGCCTAACATTAAGCTAACTTGTTATCGATTCTTGATTTTCCAAAAGACACCCGCCACTGCATCCCGGCCTAATTGAATTTCCTAAACCGCAGTGTTAAAAGACGCCGAAGAATCTAAAAAATAAAATTTTGACAGCTCACCACTTTTCTCTTCTAGAAGATCACAGTCTTATGTGCAGGATTATAGCTGTATGTAATTGTTCTATAGTTATAATGACAGTTTGTTTTATTTAACCAAAAGGAACAATAACAAGGTCTCTGTTAGAATTTAAAACATATTCCCTAAATATCTGGGAAATCTATATACTTTATTGATCAACATCCTTGCTTTCCTTTTTATCGGCTCCATGGGAAGACTGAGCTGGAATACAATATCAGTAATCATGTCTTTTCATATATGACAAGCAGTGATTTGGTAGAACTTTTTTTTGTAACTGACTGCAGTAAACTGATTGCAGGTTTCAAACTTATGGTATTCCCGGATTTACCTTTCAAATGTAATGATTTCCAATCAACCATGCAATACTACTTCTTAAAGCGCAGCTAAACCCACCAGACAAACTTTTTCTCCTAGCTAGCCAACCCACGATTATTAGGACAATATGTAAATAAAATATAAAAAACCCTTACCTGTGAGAAGATATATGTATATTTCCCCCCTCACTCCTCCCTACCTGTGGATCGATCTCACTAGCTTTGCGGCAACAGACAGAGGCGACGGTGTCTAACACGGACATTCCTTCTTTAGCTGTTCGCAATGTTTTTTTTTCTGCTTTCACTTTGTGTCCATTGACACACATTGTATCTGGCGGCCCTCGGTGGCTGTTTGCTTTATTGCAGCCTTAACCCATTCAACACTGACTCTAAAATCGCAGCTCTCACAGACCGCAGCAGGATAGGTAAATATTTATTTTTTTCAGCTATTAACTTTCAGCTATTGGGACAGGTTAGAGGTAAGTAAAAAAGCAATTCAATTTTTTGGCGTTTTTTTTGCTTTTAGTTTAGGTGCGCTTTAACCTAGTATTTAACATCAGCTTAGCTAAAAAATACCTGCTACTTCCAGTGTCCCAACCATCTCTGCTATACTATATAGCCAAGAGAGCGAGTTTCTTTTCTTGACTAATAAAAGAAAGCCATAATTTTAAACAAGTCCATCAAAAGCAGTGGTTCCCAATTTTCCTGGAAGTGACGTCACAACGCTCCGATCCTGGGGAAGAGTGAGCTACCTCCTATTTTGCATGCACACAACCCTTCTTTATATCTCCAGCAATTGTGGGGATTATCAAATGTTCAGGGGCTTTGTAATTAACTTGCAAAGTCAGATAGTTAAAAAACTCAAAAAGAAATTCCATCTCTAGTAAAAATTTGTAAAATGTTGGCAAGATGGAACTGCCGCTTGTTTACATTTCACCAACAACAAGTTTGTTCAGCCTGAGCTGGACTCTAGGCTTACAAAGAGTGCAATGGATGTGTAGTGTGAAAGATTTTCAAAATGAAATGTAAGAGGCTATAAAACCCACCAGATTTTTATATCCCCCATGATATGGTGAGCACCAAGAGCGACATTGCATGCAGTAACATGCAGGTCAATAGCGTGCAATCCCACCCTCGGCCATTCGGTGTCATCGATGGTGACGAAGAGGTGGAACCCAGAAGAATTGCTGGGGATACTATACTGACCGGACAGGTAAAGTGCACCGAATATCTTTTGGGGTGCGTATTGTTTGTAAACAAACTCACCCTGAACTAACTCAGGACGACCGCTTAGGAGGGTAATATCTAAATCTCTGGCAACAAAGGAGAATACTACTTGAAATTTTACCAAAACATCAGATCTGGTGTTCCCCTTATGAAAAGATATTATAAACTATTTATCACAATGTGAGGGGGTGTACTCACTTTTAGGAGATACTGTAAAGGTGACCATACATGGGTCGATTTTTCCATCAAATTTTAAACAATCGAGCGTCATAAGCCGTTTGTGAAACGAATGCGGCCACCCTTCGAAAGCTCAATCAAATAAGGAACCAACATCTTGGTAAATCCCTGTTTGATTGCCATTACTTTGGATGGGAACAGGAAACAATTGTGCAAAGTTGTGAGCATCAAGCAGCTGTTAAATGGTCTACACGCTGAGCTCGAGGGTTCATAGATTGAACGGGTATCGGCCTGTGTATGCCCACCTTAACTCTAAAACCTGTAGCTAACATAGAAATCTGAGAATGCCCATCATCTAATGTCCATAGCCTCTAGTCTCTGATGCAGGTCTAGAAACATCTTGGCTGAAAGACTGAAAACTCAGCATCAAAAGCCCAAAAGATAGAACATTATAGATAATGAACAGTCCTATTTTCTTTTCCTCAAGCATTTACACACTTCTGACAGTGGAAGGATTTTAAGGTGAAAAGCTCCATTCACAGTACAGCAGACTCAGGCTGACAGCTAATCTTTAGTGTGTTTAAAGTACTTTTAGATTAAACTTCAATCAATTTAGCCATCAGACTTTCATTTATCTGGCATCAAGACTTTTTACAGTCTTCTAAGGTGATAGCAGGAGGTCTACGTTCAATGAACTAGAATGTCTTTGTTTTGGAGATAAAAAAAATATATACGTTGCAAATTTAATTAACTTAAATAAAGTTTTCATTAGCATCAGATATGTTGTTAACGTCCCTTCCCATATTTTTACTGCGCTCAATCAATCAAGGTAGGGAAAAGGTCTATCATAAAACAACACATAACATAGAAAACTATAAATGTTATGTTTCTAAAGTAAAGAGGATATATACATAGTAGGGGGAATGGAAAACAAAATGTGTGCAATAAAGTTGAAAACTAGACATTTACTGGGTTGGTAGTTGCCCAAAGTGATGACATGGGGACAGCTGTCCACGGCTGATAACCCTCTACTGCACACAGTGGTGTGGTTTCTGTTTCGCCATGAAACCAACTGTGGAAATTTTGTCTTATTTATGCAATCTTGCAAGACAGAACTACAGAATATGTATTTTTTGTTTCATGTGGCTGCCATCTTGCTTTTCACACACAAAGTACAACCTTTGTCACCTTTTCTTTTTCTGATAGAGGGTGGATATTTTCTCGAAGCTGCTTTGAGATAAAAAAAATTCAAAGTTACAATGTGGGACTTAAGGTTCTCATGGGGGAAATTTGCAGGTGATTAACAGGTGCCTCTTGATAAGAAGTGTACACAGCGGAACGGTCACAGGGCACCTGCCGGTCTGTGAATTTAGGGTAGGTGAGCAAGTATTAGACAAGTCCATAAATCCTGCCTGGAAAGGATTGAATAGGAATCCGGCACCTAAATTGGTGCGCCTTGATTCCTGTCCAATTGACGGCAGCTAGGTGACAGCGTGGTGACACTCGCGAAATCCCCTTGCTGTGTTCGAAAGGGTCGTCTATCGATGTTGCGTGAATGGGCACCTTTTGTTTATGAATGGGCACCTTAACTGTGGCTGTATGTGAGAAGTTTTATGTACATACAGATAACTCTCATAGAGGAAGTGAACTGTTGAAGTAGGGTGATGGTTTCTTCTATTCTTTAGGTCCTAGATCTAGGTCTCCTGGTGGTCCAACTGCCTCTTTCGTCCAGGTTTCAGGGTTGATTTTTAAAGTATGTGCTGTACAGCTGCCATCTCAATCTTGGTTTCACGTAGTAACTCAGCGACCTGGGACAATGCAGGACAAAAATTCGGACTTCACTGGCTGGACCAGGTCAGTGACCAACTAAAGATTTAGATAGCCAGGTCGTCTTTCTTTGATCTTAAATTGAGCTTGCATCTAAACGGTAGCCATACATGGGATTTTCCGGGCAATCGATCACCCTGCGTGTTCCTGCCAATTGGCCTGAAATCAGGTGCGTCCACCTGGCGAGATCGGTGATCCAACATGTTGGTAGATTCTTGTCTGATCCCATTACTTTGGATGGGGAAGGCAGTCATGCTGCAGTCTGTCCCTCATCTATCGAGGGATAATCAAAACCTTTAGATGCTATCACACAGTGTGATTGATTCAAACACAATCGATTCCACAATTGTACTCTGGTGTGCATACTCTATACTAAGATCGCATACAAATCAAACGTAATAACTAGTAAAGCAATCGTACCAGGTGTGCAGGAAAAGGTTTTAGTACATTGATCATTTTAAGCTGATCTAATGGAAATTTTAAACTGTGTATGGCCTTTATTCAGCCTTGTGCAAACTTTTTTCTCTCAAAGGAACCCATTGTTATTCATGTCTTGTGGAACCACAAGGATGGAGGATCACTTCAGTCACCCCCTATGTCACCGTTTGTGTGCTTGATGATTGGCCTAGAACTATCCTTCAGGAGGGTATGGAGAAAGTCATCCTTGTGTAAGCTCTCGTAGGGCTTCTTTCTCTCCTTCGTAACTGCTGAATGTCAAGCTTTGGAGAAACAGAATGAAGAGTTCTGCTGTTGGATGGAACTTGTTACTCGCCACAGAACACAACATGTTAATTCAAAAACAAGCAGTTTGGGATCTGCAAGATTTATAGTTCTGTTCTCATTCCGCTTGGAATTCTTACATCCCATGAGTAAATATAGCATTCCTCTAAACTCTCCATTCATGTCAGACTGTTGTAGTGTTCTCCTATCTTGTAAGCAACAGTGTAATAAACCTTTCATACCAGCGTGCTCTAAATATTATACATTTTGTCACATTGACCAAAGTACTTAAAGTGAAATAAATCAGATGTGGCCCAGAAATCTCCATATAATTAAGCTGTCACCGCAGAAAAATAAAGCAAACACTATACATTATATTGCGATTACAAATGAAATTCTCCTACAGGATCTCTTACTTTATTTTGTGGAGAGTGCCTGGAGACATGTAATTAATCTCCCCATTCATGTTCTAGCAGCAATTTGTGAGAAACGTATTGGAGACTGCCTGGGAAGTGACACTTTTTTTTGAGGGGCAAAAAACCCTCAGCGGTCTTACGTCTTATCTTTTGTCACATTGCGGTTGGAAGGCAGTTTCGCTTTTTTGACTAGTGGGGATTGACAGGTTTTTAACAGAAGGTTTCTTGTGCTTGGTAAAAAAAAATACATACATTAATGTCAAACCCTTTACAGCGCCTGCAGAACACGGCATTTTAAGCCTTGCCATTTTCAGACGAATGCTATGAACTCTGCAGAAAAATAACTGCATTGTACTAATTAATTTGAAAACTCAATGATAAAGAAAGAGTCGGACACGTTAAGAGATGAGAATTACATAGAGCAGGGTCGAGTGCTTTTCCTGTTAATTAAATTTGCTGAGGTACAAATTAAATCCTGATTGTTTTTTTTTATTCTCTTTGTATGTTTGATCATTCAATAAAGCAGAAAGCTTCAGGAAGTATCATTTGCACGTTAACGGCCCATATTCCATGAGCAATGCCTACTACAAGAGCACTACACTTGTTCTCAGTGTCAAGATGTGAGAAAACTTGAATCTGATCTCATCCCTATACCAATCAAATTTATAAATAAATAAAATATCCCTTATTTTTCGGACTATACGACGCACCGGACCATAAGACGCAGAGTTTTTAGAGTAGGAAAACTAGAAAAAAATATTTAATACGTTTTCACATCAATGAATTCAGTGAATGCAATATTTAACTCAGCCAGTAGGTGTCACTTGCAGCAGTACACTCTCAGCAGAACACGTCATACTTCACAC
>CM070035.1:142192808-142213110 GCA_036250615.1 Ptychadena robeensis | reverse complement strand
CCTCTGCTGATGTTGCAGTTACTGTGTCCGTGGGAGCTGCAGAGTGATTGCAGTTCCCACGAACAGGAGAGAGAGAGAGATATAGATGATCATCTATATCTCTCTCTTCATTGCTTATGGCGGCATCTATATCTCCATATAACTACAACATTTGGGCTGATATTTAGTTATGTTCGCTACCTGATTACAAACATTTCAGCGCAGTGTTATGCCCCATAGAAACCAACTTATCTACTGTTTATATTTTGGTAGCAACGGAAGCTTATGCATAATCTTTCAAGAGCCATCAATACTGCTGCAGACACTGGGCTCATTCTTAGAGGAAATATGCATATAACAAAATTATTTTCTTGATTGTCAGTCTGGAGTAGCAAGAGTTTGGGACCAAGTTGGGTTTGCATGAAGACTGCCCAAATTACCGTATTTTTCAGACCATAAGACACATCCAGTTTTTAGAGCAAGAAAAAAAATATTTGAAATGTTCAAATCAATTTGGGGAAAAAATACCCTGCAATACAAAATTTAAGCCACTAGATATTTTTTTCTTGCCACCATATTATGGCAACTTTTTCACTCATTTGGGAAAGGTGGGCCATGGGTAAAGCTATGAGGTCTCCCCTTAACGGCTCTGTGTGTGAGGAGAAGCTGCAGCGTGACTGCAGACTCCAGACATGGGCAGAGAGAGATGGGAGAGATCCATGCTCTTTCATCTATATCTCTCTGCTCTCAATTGCTTATTTCAGCACGGTTCTGCTGATATAAGCAATACAGTTCTGATGGGAGATCTGGCCATGTGCAGATCACCTGACAGCTCCTTCACCTCCCCAGCTAATCTTCTTGTTGGGAGAACTGACACAGGAACTTTTTCCCCCTGATTTTTTTTTGGTAAAAATTGTGTCTTATGGTCCGAAAAATGCAGTTCCAGCCACCTTAATGATGCCACACCCACTGTAAAGATGAATTTCCAAAATTCAATAACCATATATATGCAAGTATTAGCCAAGTTTTACAGCATACCAAGCCCAAGATTGCCAGCACAGAGATCGGCGAACATCCGTACTGGTGTACTGTGATTCAATAATTGCATTTTATCCTTTAGATCTACCAACAACTATGTAGTACAGGGTCCTCTGTGATTAAACACAGGTAGACTTCATAGTTTAGAAAGTCCCTCATATTACATGGTTTTGTTAAACAAAAGGAGATCTAAAGGAAATCTGACAGAGAAATCTAAAGGTGTATGGGGACCCTTAAACTGGACCTTGAAAATCTTGATCAAGGCTGCAAATATGATCTAGAAAGTTTTCTATATTAGGACAGAGTTTAGGCATACTCAAGAACTGGTGACAGATTGATGGGCGGAGATGAATATGAAATTGCCACCACAATTGTTTGTCCCCAGCGTGTCCATAATACATATTACATGCTTTATGCAGTATTCATCATTCACAAGTTTCTTCAGCTGATATAACCACAATACTTTGAACAATTGATGTGTTCTTTTCGACTTTCGGCAATCACAGAAAAACAACAGAGCTATTATTTGACTCCGACTTTGTAATTATGTTACACATAAATCCGATCGCTGCGTCATTGTAAATAACATATAAACTCTGCAACACATTTTCTCTGGAGATAACAGTCTTGTAAATTCTGTCCTCATCCAATATAAATTTTATAGTTGCGTGTGACATTTACAATGTCTGTAGTTACTTATGTCAATTCAGTTCTTGTCAATTGTCTGACTTTTTTTCAGTTAGGGGATATTCAGTAGTAATTCAACCGGCCCGACGTTCAAAATCAGCAGTCAGTGTGAAAACAGAAGTATTACTCTGACGTCTGAGACGTATGAAGACATATCATACTGTGATAGCACATTAACAAAGATTCATTACCGGCCATACACAAGTCCACACCTAAGGTTGCTGAATGAAATACAAATCAGTGTCAGGCTAGTGTACAGGGAAGAAGTTAAATGAGAGGGTGGTAGAATTTAAATTGATTTTTGTCTCTGTATTAAGTGCAAATGGGGAGAGAGAATAGATCAAAGTGAAATGTTCCTTTGTTTGGTTACAAATTCAATTTTAGATAATGCTTTCTTTCCTGCAAATTATAGTGTGGGAGTTTATCATAGCAAAAGTTTGTAAAGGTTCTGACTTTGGTGATGACCCCCTGCCGAGCAGGCCACAAAATCTACTTTCCTAGCTGTGATTAAAATGTTTCTTTTCGCCTGCAGATGAATATATTGATTTGATGAGGCAGACAAAAACCTTTCAAAATGTCTAGCGGGGAAATCTGGAGAAAAAAAAAAAGTATCAACTAGTGATGCAGAGTTTGTGATCTATCAATAAAAATGTAATTTCCTTGGCACCTTAGGGGTTAGAGCAATGCATAATATTAATTCAGGCTGTGAAATGGTGAATGCCTGAATTCAGTACAAAGATGAATGATTGAAGCGTCTCATTGTGTACTTCCCCAATGCTCAACGGACAGTGAAGTCCACTTCATTCTATTTAGGATGCACTCAAGTTGGGGTCTGACATTTTTAAAATGTGAATAGTCAGTCTGTCTCTAAAGCCCCCCATACACCTTTAGATCACTATGTACAATTTCCATTAGATCTACCAACAACTATGTAGTATAGTGGCCTCCCTGATAGAATACATAGTGATCAGAAGGTATATATCACTACTATGTAGTACCAGGTTCTCCCTGATAGAATGCATAGTGATTAGAAGGTATATATCACTACTATGTAGTACCAGGTCCTCCCTGATAGCATGCATAGTGATTGGAAGGTATATATCACTGCTATGTAGTACCAGGTTCTCCCTGATAGAATGCATAGTGATTAGAAGGTATATATCACTGCTATGTAGCAGAGAAGTACCCGTGAAGGTTATGGTGAGAAGGGATGAAAGGAATCAAAAAAAAATCTAAAAGTTGAGGGCTTTTTGATTCCTTTCATCCCTTCTCACCACGGGTACTTCTCTTTGTTCGGCTTCCAAGCCCCACACCATAGAGCCATGGTTTCCATGCACTACACTGATGATGGCCAAGTAGCCTGAAACAGCTGTATGCAGTTTGGAATAAATGGCTCTGTACCAAAAAGGCTATATTTGCACTGTACACCAGCAGTTTCTGGATGTGCATCTGGCTGATGGGGCGAAAAGGAATAATTTGCATGGCTCCGCCCACTGTCCCAAGACGAGGGCTTCCACCTAAAGTTTTGGGATTTGTGCTGGATTGGGCTGTGTAAATACCTTCTGTTTTAAGAAGGCTTGATTGTGCTAACCTTACACTATGATACTGAAAATCGAGTAGAAGAAAACATTGAGTTTAAAATGTAATTAAAAGAAATCCAAGTTTTAATTTTTGGGAAGAATGTCAGAAATTGGTTGGGGAAAGCATTTTTGTTACTGATCAAAATGGAGGCTTCATGGGATGCTTCAAACTTAATATTTACAGTAAATAGCATCAAGAGAAAAGCCGCATAGTGTAGGACTAGCATAAGGTCCTATGGAGTTTGACCATCTTACAAGTCTTTTCAAGCTGCTTTTGTTCTCCAGTTGACTAGCACTGGAAAAGAAGCATTTCTGACACAAAATTACCCACAACTTTGGTCCTTTGAGCTGTCATTCTGACAGTTCTCTGTAAGAAATGTTATATCTGCAGCAGCCACTAATTTGAATTTAAGGCAGTTCTGTCTGAAAAAACCCCATAGAAAATAACATTTACTCAGTACTCACCTGTCTGCTGTCTTGAAACTGGCAAACTGATCGACAAAACTAAAAATCACATACTTGCCTTCCCCTCTTCCACCACCTTGGTGCCGCAATACATACTGCATCAAAATTGCTATCCTTTAAGATGGCAGACAGAGATGCTTCTCTGCTCTGTCCCTCACAGACTGGAGGGGCAGAAACTAGATGACGTGACCTTCATCTAGTCTCCACCCCACCCCCTCCTCTGACCCTGCTGTGGGCTGCTGTCTGGAAGGAGACTTGGGAAATAAGACTAGTGACGTCAACCTTAACCCCGGAACACACCATGGCACATTGTCACTGGAAGTGCAGAGCCACAATGGATCTACAGCCTTTTTACCTTTCAGGTAAATTTTCTTTTTTTTTTTATTAACTCCCACTCTGCCCTATCAAGATAATAGAAGGTGGCAGTGCAGGTGATGGGTCCGCATTAGGTTTGCATGCAAGCATTAACACATCAGTAACACAACACAAGAGTAGAGTACCATAGGACTCTATGGTATACTTAATATATGGAAATATAACTTTTGCTTTTAGTAGACTGACCTAGCCTGTTTCCTCAAAAATAAGGCACCCTTACATTTTTGCCTCATGCTGAAATATAAGGCATCCCTGAAGATGAGGTACTGTAATTGTGGACAGGGTGATCAGAGGGGGCAATCAAAATGACACAGGAGGATCAGAAGGGGTTACAAAAATGGTAATCCCCCTCTGAGTCTCCTGTGCCATTTTGATTCCCCCCTGTGTCATTTTAAGTTCTACCCCCACCCTGATACCCCAGTGCCGTATTCTTCTTTATGGAAAAATAAGACATCCCCTGAAAATAGGACATAGGTCATCTTTGGGAGCAAAAATTTATATACAACACTTATTTTGGGTAAACAAGGTAGTAAGTATTATAGGATATACTTAGAATCGGAAGAAAACCAATCAAGTTTGCCAAAAAGTTAGGATGCAAATACAAAATGGTTGGAACGCTTTTGAGACATACATTCTATATTATTATGCTGGCATTTAAAGACAACTTTCTGAATAATGATGAGATGTACCTCCAATTGAGCTCTACGCTCAGCAATCACACGTTCATCCTTGTTTCCAAAGAGCTTCTTTGGTGGAAATTCTAAGGCAGTAAGCTACAAGAAAAAAAAAAGATCACATTAGTTTCTATAATGTACAGTCACACAAACTTTTTTTTATTACTTACATTCAATTTCATTTGCAATACATTTTTATAGAAATAAGAAGACATTTCATTTTTGTGCCCCTACATAGGCTATTAAACAAATACTTGACTGGGAAAGAATGTATAGTTTGTTCATTAAAAGATATCTATTTATGCAATGCCCAATGTAGAGGTGAGATTTTAAAAGTTTGTGTGTATATGATTTGTTCAAAGCTGATCACAATGGCACTCTAGGGAGCATTGGTACTGCATTCATGTACTACTTTTTTGTCTTTGTGTTGTGTTTCCTTTGAGTTTTCTTCATAATTGCCTCGATGGAGGTAAGTGTGCACATACCCGTTCAATTTATGATCCCGTTTGATACCAGGGTCCCCCCTAAAGTAATGGCAATCAAACAGGGATTTACCAACATGTTGGTTTTCTGTTCGATCAAGCTTTCTTTGAGCGGGATTGATCGCGCTCAAAGAAAGGGTGGCCGCAATTGATTACCGAACAATCGATCAATGCGAACAGTGATGGATTGCTTGGAAATTGATTGAAAAATCGATCAGTGAATGGCCACCTTAAAAAAACACAATGAAATGTGTCTATTAAACAGTGTCAGGGCTTGTATATAATCTTCAACCTCCATGGCATTATGCACAAAGCCAGTATGTGTTCAGTTTGTTTGTAAAACAAACTGTGCCTATACTGGGATCGGGCACACATGCTGGTGTTTTGTGAGCCTGCACCGATTCTGCATCCATGCAGGCTCAATGACTGCTTCCGGCTCCATGTCATCGCATAATTGGTGATGCTGAAGGGGCGCCACAGACCTCCATTTTAATGGAGGTGGCGGCACTTTTCCCAGCGATGAAGCCGGCGATGTGTAGAGATGCGGGGGGTGGGTGGGAAATCATGGCGGAGTATAGTGTACTCCACTGCCTGTATGGCGGCTTTTCACGTCAGAAAAGAGCCTGTAATGCCCAGGAGGTTAAAGAGTTGCATTCACATTTTTTTGGTCCAAGCCCTTTCATTATTTTTCTATCCCAGAACAAACGTCTTAATCCGCTCACACAGTAATGTGTGGATGGTAAATATTAATTGTCAAAGAACATGTGGGTGGGTGGTGTGAAGATTGTGAAACCACCACGCTCTAGTTGTGCCAAGAAACTTTCCGCCCCTTTCTGTTCTTGGAATAGCAACATCTGCCTGGTCACATTCAATAGTGATTGGATTAATAGGTCTATGTTAGCGGTGTGAACATTAATACTGAGATTTGAAGAACTTGCTTTGGATACATCATCAATAAGATAAACACTATCCACTACATTCACAACTATACCAACTTCCAGTTCCCAAAACCCCTGTGAGTATATTGTTATCAGACCCAGCAGAATGACAATGTATATATTCTACCGAATGATTTAATCAAATCAATTATTCTTTCTTTCAACAAGTGGGGTCCTGATAATCCGTAACGGCAAAACACATTGACCTAGATTTGTAGAATTTTGGACAAGGTGGTTTTTGGTGACCTCTGCTTCTTATGCTGGAAAACTGTTTTTATCAAAAAAGTAAGTGCACCTTTAGAGCATAGGTGCACCAATATGGTGTACCTATGCTCTCATTACTGGCACTCACAACCAGTCTGTTCATTTTCTGTTGTTTATGGTGTAGTGATTATGTTATCAAAGTTTCTGACTTGTATGAATAAAATGAGCCTTTTTAAGATAAATAGATCAATGTAATTTTTAAGCACTGTTAAAGTCCAGAGAGTCTGTGAGTCTAAAAGTGCCCATACACAAGGTGATTTTCTCTCGATAGATGAGGGATCGACTGCAGCGGGATGACGTCATCCGGCTGCAGCAGGCCCCACAGCTGATCAGACGGGCATTCAAAGTCCAGGAGATTACCAGCATGTTGGATCACTGTGCAATCCGACATGCGGGAGATTCCTGGTCGATCTCACTCGATTTTTAGCCAAGTGTCCACTGGGAGAGTGCAAGTCGATCTGCCGAAAAATGGGGTGAAAATCTGGCCTTGTATGGCTACCTTCAAAGCTCCCTACACAACATACCAACTCTAAAAGGGGTTTTGTGCAAATTTAAAACAATCCACACATTGTATGTGACCCTCTACCATTCCAGTAAGCTTTGCCAACTCACATTCAGCTGCTCATTGACGGAACATATAAAAGCCAATGAGACAGCTGCCCTGGGCAGTGGCAGTGCTTAACCAAGAATCAGAGTAAGTCCGAACCAAGTAGACTGAAATTAAATCAAAGAAGAAGTCTTTCTAGGTACAACAAGGCATCTTAGACAGTGCTCTACGCTAGACTATGTCTCCACTTAGGTGATCTGCCAAGATAAGAGACCGCAAGAGATAGCTGGATGCTAGCGATCTTTTGCAGTCTCGCATGATTACAATCGCGGCATGGAGATCGCTAGCACCTGCAGGCAGGAAGTGGGGGGTTGGACAGGACATCTTGCACCACCCCACCTGATCGCGCCCATAGAGAGTCTGACCTACGTTCTAGATCGCGGGCTGCTCTGCGGCCAAACCGCAGCTGTGGGAATGAGCCCCATCAAATACATAGCTCAGCTCCGCAATTATTTCAAAATTTTCACATGGAAGACGGGTTAACTTGAAATATAAAGACACAAAGATCGATGTCCTGAAGCATCTCATGGAATCAATCAGAAATGTCAGAGGCTTGGGCTGGTTTTGCACATACGAGGTAGTTAAATAAGTAGTAACATGTTGGCCATGCTCAATTTGCCCAAGATAACGATATTAACAGATAATTAAAACAAATCAGATATTTAACAAAGAGCCTTAAAACATAGAGAAGATGGGCGATAGGAAGGGAATTAAAGCAGTAATAAACCTCGGACACAATAGCTGTCTATATAATTGATTCATAAAATAAAGGAGAAATTAAGGTTGTGGATATAGAAGCTCCATTCCACCCCAAGTTTCCCAGCATCTCGTCTAGCTGACAGTTCAAGACATAGAGCGCTATAGTAAATTTGATAAAGAGTGTTGGTGTAAAGTTAATGAGGGCTAAAATTAAACATGTACCAGGGAGATAAATCATTGCTAGATGCTGATAATTAGAATTAACACAGATCATATATTCCCTTATAAAGTTCTTTGTTAATGGCTCATAAAATGAAGGAAAAGGGCAGAAGGTGGAAATGAAGAGAAAATTACTGTACCCAAAATGAAAGAATAGAGAAAGAGAATGGTCAGAGGAAACCAATAAAATGAACATATGATCCACAAATTTTTTCACAGAATTCTCTTTTTAATCAGTGCTTAGATCAATGGATCTCAACATGTGGGCCATGACCCCCTTGGGGGTTTAACCGTTTCACAGGGTCCGCTGCATTCACTGAAAGCATTAGAGCTGCTGCTAATAGCTGCTGATACCTACAAGCGGGGTGGGAAATTAGGAGGGAGACTTACTTCCTTCCTAACTTCCCACCCCACATATCATTTGCACAAGCGGGGTGGGAAAATAGGAGAGATGGGGATATTATACTTACCTGTTCACGCTGGAAGGGACACTCCGCACCAGCACCTCCGCATTTCAAATACAGGAAGTGTCACTTTAAGACGTCACAACGGGGTTGTGGAGCTAAAAAAGTTGTGAAGCACTGGCTTAGATGGTCCTGACTTGTGGTTTAAAACTGTGGTGTAAAGTAATCGCTCAGTTTTAAATCGATCACTGTGTGGTGGTACAACTGATCGATGTTTGACTGACAATATTTAAATCGTACAAGGCGATTGGATT
This sequence comes from Ptychadena robeensis, assembly GCA_036250615.1. Taxonomy (NCBI): domain Eukaryota; kingdom Metazoa; phylum Chordata; class Amphibia; order Anura; family Ptychadenidae; genus Ptychadena; species Ptychadena robeensis. The sequence continues at coordinate 142,204,385 of CM070035.1, read as the reverse complement.
GATGAACAACTGTGCAAAAGTAGACCCGTGTATGGCTACCTTCAGCCTTTGCCCAAGTCAGTAATTCAGAAAGTCAGGAAGTGAATCAATATCATAGCCAGGGAACTAGCATTTTTAGAAAGAGATGCTTACTATGACAACTTAATGTAGCCATAGATGTGCAGATTCTCCCTCGATAGATGAGGGACAGACATCATCACGCTGCAGCCGGACCCTTAGAGGAGGTAGGTGCCAGCCACTAGGGTAATATGCCGTCCCCATCCAAAGTAAAGGGATCGGCCGGGAATCTACCAACATGTCGGATCCCCATGCGATCCGACATGCAGGAGATTCCTGTTTGATCTCGCCAGGTGGGTGCACCCGATTTTCGGCCAAGCAACTGCCGGGCGATTGGTGGGATAGCGCATGGCGGTTGATCAGCCGAAATATCCTGCCATTGTATGGCTACCTTAACATATATGCCTCAACAAAGGATTTCTTTTAATAGTTTAAAATGAAAGTCTGTACTATGAGAAAAGGCTTCTTTTCTGTTTTTCTGTGTGTTAGGAGATATGTTTTAATCTTACTTAAATTCCTAGTAAAAGGTACGTTTTTTCCTCTCATTAACTTTAACTGTATCTATTAGTTTCAAGCTACAACTTAATATAGCATCATAAAGAATTAAAAGTTAATGCAACTTGTAAGACCCGGAGATCAATTAATTACATTCTAAAAGGCTACAATAAAATACATATATAGGATTACACAAATTGCACCTATAAACCTACAGAATGTGGGTGAAATGACTTGTATTTAAGAACGAAGACCCAGATACCGAAAAAGGGAGATTTTAAAATGTAAAGTAGATATGTCTGTATGGCAAAGGACAGGATTCTAAAACATATGGTCTGATTGGGGCAATAAAAAATAACGGGGGTCTGCAAGTGTCAACCAATCTCCTGCTGATGAGCGTGTATTCAATATATAGGTAAACTCCTGCAACCGCAGACAAATGGAATACCTCCTAAAGCAGAACTTATCTCACATAAGCAACTTGTACCCATGTGCTTCATAAGGAAAATATTTTACTAACTTTTGTTTTGAGGCGGAAAAGTATCAACCAAAAGTGTATTGTAAGGTGGAAAATCTTCTTATGACTTATTTAATATTAAGAAATTACAGCTAGCTCCTACCCCTCAGTCTACTGCACAGAAATTGGGGTAAACAAGGCCAGCAGCTGATGGCTTGATCTAAAGAGCAGCATACCTAATGGCACTTTCTACACATATATAGTGGCAGGGCTGCCATCAGGAATTTCGGGGGCCCCTACCACTAGCACCCCCCTTCCCCCCGGTCTGAGGGCTCCAGAGGAAGCCTACCTAGGGTAGCACATAACATTTGAGCTACTCAGATGAGAACCAGGAGACCCCATATGTAGTGTGGTCTTCCTCACTGTCCTCTGACTTCCCTGTTCCTGATTGATCATCCAATTAGCTGGCTTTGGGTCACATGTAACTCTCACAGTACAACACCTTTTAACCCCCAGATCTTATACCTTGTCAAACAGTGCTTTTCTCTTGTCAGATTTTAATTAGGCCCTAACTCCACGTCTGCTATTGGATCCGCTGGGTTCTGTCAAGCCTCTGTTGCATTCCTATAGATGCAGATGGCAGTGTCAACATCAACGTGACCAGAGGATCTGGGGCTCTGACAGGCTGTGGACACAGCCCTGTCATAGCCCCATTGCTGTCAATGGGTGGCTTGAGCATTGTGTTCAATGCAGGGATTTTAACGAATGTGGAGCTTGGGCATTACATATGCCTACTCTGACTTTTAACCGCCAGATCTTCAACACCCTAAAGCCTGGCATAATCGGCGTGTGCGCACATGGGGCGACAGATCCCTGTTGCCCCACAGCTCGGCCAGCCAGAGAACGGACATGTCCGATGTTCTCTGGCCGATGCCATTACCTTCAATGAAGACCGGCGTCTTCATTGAAGGTAATGGCCGGCACACAAAGGGTCATCACGCTGCATTTCAGAGCTCATCGGAGCTCGTCTGTCGGCACTGTGGGTGTATGTCAGCCATTAGAAGTCCAATCTTTTTTGTTTATTAGTAATCTAAATTCCCAATTTGACACCCCTGTCTGTAACCTTTTATAGTTATTCATGTTTCCCAACAGTTAACCATGGGACATAAATTGTATAGATTTAACAATAAAAACTGAAAGATTGTTGGCAATCTAAAAAAAAACAAAAAACTTTTACAGCAGCATGTACATGATAAAATAAAGTTTTTGTTTAATTTGTTTGAGCTTTAATATCAATGTCTCTGCAATACCAATTTCAGCCACTATGTCACTAGTGAGCACTTGCCATCAGAGTTGCAGCACGTAATTGGATACTTTTACACACATGGGGGAGGAGAGGGGGGCCGAAGGGGATACTGAAGGTCTTGTGGGGTAGTACGGGTCCAGGCAGCAGACCTGCACTACGTTAACCCCTGCATCAGCGGATTGGCTCAGAGCCGTGAGAACAGAAAATCCGCCGAGCAGATAATGTGTATGTGATCCGTCGGGACCCCCGCCAAGCACTGTGCTTAGCGTAGCGGGTCCCAAACAACGATGTGAACACATAGCCTAACTTAAGCCCCCCATACACATTCCGATTATTCTCCCGACCGATTAATCTCCCGACCACATTGGTCGGTCGAGCAAAATTCGGACGAAAAATCGGAACGTGTATGGGGGGCTTAAGCTACTTTAAATTGTAGTGCTAAAGGGCACAAGTGACACATACTTAAATCCCATTTGTCCCATTGACGCCATACAGTAAACCAGCTACACAAAGTTGGAACGCTTACTCAGAAATACAAATATGAAAACCTCTGAACTAAAGCCTTCCATATGTGGGCCGATTCTTCTGCACACTCCTGCACCCTTGATCCCACTCGATACTTTGGATGGGGACCATTGGGCCCCATGAAGAGTAACTTAATTCAAACAGGGTTTACCAACATGCTGGTAAAACCCTGTTCGATCGAGTCACTTCAAGCGGGATCGATTGAAACTGGTGGGCGCTAGATTTTTGTATCGATATGTGCACAATCAATTGCAGCGAACTATCATGGCGATTGTGCTCAAATCGATACCAAAAAACGAGCCATGTATGCCTAGCTTAAGTGCGCCAATGTATCTGCAGAATAAAGCCAAGTAGATTTGTACACCGCAGCATTTTGGGAGGATTGCTGGCAGAGAGCTTGTTTATTTACTTCTCTGTCTGTATGCATTCACAAAGACACAGTGGTCAGCAGCTTTGCATGCTGTAATTGGCGCACATGATGGCTCAACAAATGAAAGCAATGATTTAGAGGTTGTGTCTGTTACTATACACTAAACAACCCTCTAAACCTCTGTATTTTGTGCTTCAACTGGGCAGAGCAATGTCTCCTTTCCACATACACCATTATAATACCGAAATTAGAAAAACTTGTAAACTATATCAAACCGTGTATAACTAACAACTCCATTATGTCAAAGAAGTCAGTAAGGAAGGAAATCAAACAACTATCATAACAGATATGCAATAATAATATTTTTTTTGTGCTGCGTGCTACAAATAGTTTATCTACACAACTTCCTATTGTGGATTTCCCACCTTTATTATTTAAAGTATTTACTTTTAACCTTGACTTAGATCTGTCCCTTATTATCACCACCACTGGACTGTAAGCTTAATTTGGCAGGGTTCTCTTCTCTGCCTTTCACCCCTATTCAATGTACAGTCCTACATATAATATGCTGGTGCTTTGTAAATAACATTAAATAATAGATGGATCATGTTAGTCTAAGGCGATCATTTGTGCTCATCATCTGTACAGCTGTTTGAAGTCATAATCCGGATCCCACTGATGGTTTTTAGGAGGAGGTTGTAGTGGTGGACCTTTAAGCTCATCCTCACCACAGCCTTCCCAGTAGAAGACAATGAGCACTGTGCATGTTACTTCTGTCTCTAAAGCCCCCATACATGCTTAGATTTCCACCAGATATTTCGGCCGGTCAACCACCATGCCAAAAACATGAAACAGAAACATGACTATTACTTTTTTTTCTTGCTTTTATGACATTTTCTACAGCAAGTTAGAAATGCTTAGGCTGGGTCTACACTACACCGCCCCAGCAACCGTGGGGGGCGTTATGAGCACGTTGGCTTGTGCGTGCCCATAGCGCCCACCCGCTGTTTGGGCGCCGTTTATGGCGCAGTATTGCCGCAACATTTCTATTGGCAAACTACACCTGGAAACACATCAAGCGCGGTTGCGCGTGTCGCCGGTGTGGCCGTGGGCGGGCGTTGTGAATCTACTCCCGCACCGCAGGCATGACGCAGCAGTATAGACTGGCACAACATTCCCCATAGGAGATTACAGGGGGCAGCTGCACTGCACGTTTTTTTCTGCAGTGTAGGTGAAGCCTTACTATTAGTGAAAAAAAAAGAAACCCAAGCAAAAAAATTCCAAGGCAGGAAGTATAAAATAACCTTCCTAGGAGAATGCTAATTTAGGGCCATTTTGGCTGCAGTGTGATTTCTGGCCAGTAACTGACACGCTAGTGGCAACGCTAGCCGTATCCATTACCCGCAAAAACCCTGCAAGTGCTTTCACTGTGTCTGAAAAAATGTGTGTAGAAAAGCATTGGAAATGCAAGTTCGGGGTGAAAATGTGTGTGAAAAGCACATACCGTATATACTCGAACTTAAGCCGACCCGAACATAAGCAGAGGTACCCAATTTTAGAAAGAAAATCTGGAAAAAACGGAATGACTCGAGTATAAGACCCTGAACATGATATCATCACTAGAAGTGCTGGAGATGTAGAGTTCAAATTTGACTTGACTTTTAACCTAATTTATGCAAAAACTACATGTGCTAGAGCAATAATTATTTTTTTCAAATGTTCCCACAATTCTTTTCTACATCCCCAGCAAATTTGGTGATGATAGTATGTTTGGGGGCTTTGCAATTCACTCATAAATTCCACCTACAAATTGCCGCGATTTAAATATTTTGACACAAATAAAAATTTTTGAGCACATTACAGGTGCTGAGAAATTCGGCTTATATTCGAGTATATACCGCAAATCTTGCGTTAACACTAGTGTGAACGAGCAAATAAACTGCACATAAAGAAAACAATCATCATGGACCTACCTGCAAAATGTCAACTACAAAGGTAACGTTTACCATTTACAAATAAATGAATCCATCATTTTATTTTCCTGTCCGTTTTCTCCTGGATGACACCCCAAACGCCCCCATTTTACAGCTCACATAAAGGATAAATATAACAAAAGATTAATAACTACAGACTGACAGGCCTTTCTCACACACTTTTACAAGCGCAAACATTGTACAATCTCGTTAATTATCTCACCTTCAATGCAACAATTATTTGTAGAGTTTTGTCATTTTTGACAGAAAGTTAAACTATAGCTACAGGGAAAAGGAAAGAAAACAAGTTCATCCAGGAAAATAGCAGAGGGATTCTTCTGAGGGATGAAAAGGAACTTTGCCACGAAATAATAAAAACTATTAATAATAATAATGATTAAATAGGATATTCATTGCTGTCAAGGACTCTCAAATCATTCGACACATAATCCAGCACCCAACAATCCTATGGTGCTGTCGTACAATTCTATGTAAACACAACATAATATTTCAATATGATTAACTAAAGCTGGCCATACACCTTTAGATCTCTCTGTTAGATATCCATTAGATCTACCAACAACTATGTAGTGCCGGGTCCTCTGCAATTGAACACAGGTAGACTTGATGGTTTAGAAAGTCCCCCATATTACATGGTTTTGGTAAACGAAAAGGAGATCTTAAGTAAATTTGACAGAGAAATCTAAAGGTGTATGGGGACCCTAATCGGAGGAACTATGGTCTATGCCAATGTCGCGAAAAAAAATATATGGCAATTAATCAGCCATATGGCCGATTGCGCAGATTGGGTTGGTCAGACCCAGGGACTTTTAGGCACGCGTTTCACCCTACTCCAGGGCTTCCTCAGGAGGTAATTGACAATCATGTGTTGGAACGGGCATATGAAAGTGCTAAGTGCTCAAAGTGCTAGATATTCCTCCCTGAAAGGAATCAATACATATTACAGAGTGCAAAAAAAAAAGAAAGAAGCACAATAATTTGTCATAGTAACAACAATGTGTTACAATGCAATAACCATAAATCGGGGACAACATTGAACCACAAGTCCACCGAAGTACGTTGTATTAGAAGCAAAAAAACATCAATGTCATATATAGTTTGCTCACCTTGGAGGCAAATGTCCCGGGGTATGGGGCATGTAGATAGATCAAGACCAGGCACCATAGCTGAGTCAATCTGCCATATGGCTGATTAATTTCCATTAAAGTAGTTTGTTTAAATAGTTTGTTTAATAATAAAAACAATGATGCTGTAATGTTTGAGTATTCCACATGATCACAGTGTAATATCTCTGACAAATAACCCAACAGTTGAGTTACAGGGTTGCTAATAAGTAAATAATATGCTATAAAAACTATAAGACGCACGCCACAATTTTGGAGAAAAAAGACATACAGCCATTCACATATCAAATGAATATACAGCATGTTCCAACAAAGTAGGCAGGACTTGACATGCAGTACTCACTCTATGATACTCCAGCCAAAAGGCCAGTGCCAGGAGGCAAAACTTTCTTCCAGGAGAATGTGCAGCACTGAAACTTTTGCATGTGTCTATAAACTGGCAATACCCATTCTCTGAACCCACTGAAGGTATGAAGAGACATATTTTATAATCTGGCACGAACAACTTACCCCAGAGCAGCTATTTACATATGGGAGGATAGATGTGTCTCTGTGACATAATATTTTTTATTGTTAATGTAAATACACAACTTATGCTATCTAAATAGCCCGAATTCACCCAGTTGGTTGGTCAGTGTGTTCAGAAAATGGGTGTTGCTAGTGCTTTTACAACTGAAATCTCCCTTTTGGTTTGGCTGGAGGGAATATAACAAATTCCAGTCTCCTGGGATGCAGATCTTTTGCTCCCAGGATGTTTGGGACAAAAAAAATTGGACCATTAGATGTACAGACATTTTTCTTGTTTCTTGATTTTAAAACATACAGTATATATAAATATCTTACAGTAAATACAGAACAAATTCCAGTCACTGAAGTATCATTAGGCTAGCCATACACGTGTCAACTTTTGCACAATCGATCTTAGATTCTATGGTGTTGTGTGATTTTACGATCGTACGCCATTGATTGATTGTACCAAATGATCAATTTACGATCGTACTATGGAGCACATGCATAATTCGATAGTAATATGGAGCACATGCGTAGTTAGATTGTAAATACAATCATAATTTTGATTCCAAATACAATTCTATTTCCAAATACGATCGTAACTAAGATTTTACATCTGATTGTAAACAAACAACAAATGGGGTTCAAAGATATCTAAAGCACACCTAAACCCACCTGACTTACTTTATTATCTTTGCTGGCAAATCCCCTATTGGAACGATACAAATAAACAAAAAGTATAACAAAAATAATTTCCGGAAATGAGATATTACTGATTTTCCCTTAATGCCCCTACTTTTTCACCATAAACTCTGCAGCTGTAAGGCCACAAGGTCATTTGGAAGATATGAAGCGGTCACATCATCAAGTCTCTATACAAGTCAATAGAACTGCTGTGGTTCCCAGTGAAAACTATATGTGGTGCCACCAAACCCCCCCTTTCCCCAGTTGCTATACATGTTACTTCAGCTTTTAACCTCAGGAAGACTGGAAGCTACACAGTTATAAAAATGGTAAGTAAGTGTATTGTTTTAGGATTTTAGTGCAACTTAGAGCCATTGCCAGTTTAAGTTTAGGTACAATTTAAGAGACAACTTGAACAATAATGTACCCTGTCCAGCCTTACACCATTTAGAAATAGTAGCCAAGCCTTTTAACCTCCCTAGTGCACCACCCGTACCGTGCCGTTTTTGATGGGCAAACGTGGCAGTATACAAAGTACAATGCCGGCAATTCCCGCCCTCCCCCTGCCCCTGTCCACACAGCCGGCATCATTAATGATGCCGGCTGTGTGGGCTGGAAAGCCGACGCCCTTCCATTAACATGGAAGTCTATCAAAACCCCGGAAATTCCCTCTGACCTAGCGGTTGGGGCAAACCCAAATGCCAAACTAACTGGGTCCATCTCAACCGCTAGTGAGGTTAAACAGAAGGTATTTACATGCTCAAATCCATCACAAATCCCAAAAGTTAAGGGAAAAATCCTGACTTCAGGACAGTGCGTAGAGCCATGCATATATAGCCTTATTGTACAAATATAGCCTTATGGTACAGAGCCATTTATTCCAAGCTGCATACAGCCATTTCAGACTCATTGGCCATCATACATGCATTGCATGGAAAACTATGGCTCTATGGAGTAGGGCTTGGCAGCCGAACATAGAGGAACAACCCTGAAGGTTATCGTTAGAAGGGAATAAAGGAATTAGAAAAGCTCTCAACTAAAGCAGTGTGTAGCACAGTAAAGCCTTCTTACAACAGAACATATTTACATACCCCAATCCATCACAAATCCCAAAAGTTAAGAAAAAAATTCTCACTTTTTGAAAAAAAATGGTTCTCAAGTAGATCTTTAGATAACACTGAGATACTTTGTGTGCTGTGGCCCCGTGTCCTAAAGAGAGTTCGTACCAGGTTTTTGAGAGAAGAGTATACAAAATTTGTTGAGTACTCCTCTCCTCAGGTTAATAGTAGAATCACCAGGTAAAAATAAAAAAAAGCAAACCGACACCACATCGAAGGACTAAAGGCCCCCATACACCTTACAATCTTTCCATACAATTTCTGTACAATCAAATTTTGATCTACCAAAACCATGTAATATGAGGACCTTTCTAATCCTTCCAAACACTATGTATTCTATCAGGGAGGACACTATACTACACAGTTGTTGGTAGATCTAATGGAAATTGTATGGATCAATCTTAAGGTGTATGGGGGGCTTAATATGGTTTCATATTGAACTTTTTGGCTCTGCAAATTTTTATCAATTTGAGTGAAGCAGTAAGCAAAATGTATACACTGGTTTTCTTAAAAAAAAAATCCATAGTAAAAGACAAAGCAAGTCGATAGACTGAAGCAATATTTCCAATTAGCTGTAGTATGCACTTTGCCTTGCATCTTAGCAACCAGTTTGCAATTATTAAGTGTGACAAATTAATCATTGCAATTCTGCTCTGACATACAGCTATTAAGTCTTAATTGAAGTAAACCGAATCGAGCCAGATGCATAATGTTTTGCACATCATGTATATTCATTTATTGTTTACAACATATAAACTGGATGAAAAATATATATAACACATAAAAATGCAGAACAACACCTAGGATAGCTCCCGGTGACAACTAATGCTAATAGAAGGCAAACCATCCAACAACTATTAATGTTTATTTTCTGTGATAATATGGAGGCCAGTCAGGACAGTATGGTAAAAATTTAAGTTTACATTATAGAAGTTCAAATAATTTATGGAATTAAGTATGTGTGAAATGTTGCTGACAACAGCAAATCTAAATGTAAGTGTTGGCAGGAAACGAATACTTGCTTGAGTAAAATAAGGTAATAACAACATTAATTTATATACAGGAAAGGGTTTTGATGTTTTCCAAGCCAATCCAAGGAAACCAAGCACATCCACCATGGTGAAGAGGTGTAGTGGATACAAGCCCTAGAAAACTGTACAGTTACAACTTATGATGAAGCAGGCTTCTGTTCCCTCGTGCCCTCATGACAAATTAACCACCAATTGTCACCATTTGGCCAATGTATATTTTACATCTTATAGGGTGAATGCACAGGAAAAAAGGGGTTAGAAGAAAGGGTGGTTGCACATTCTATGTGCCCCAAAGACAAATTAACTACCAATTGTCACCATTTGGTCAATGTATATTTTACAACCTTTAGGATGAATGCACAGGAAAAAAGAGGTTTGAAGAACGGGTGGTCTCGCATTCTATGTGCCCCAAAGAGGCCCCATGTTGGTGGAAAACGTCTATGTTTTCCCTCCCTGGGCCAGTGACTGGTAGCTCTAAGAAGATCTTCCCTCTGCTTCTACTGTGTATGAGCGGGGACAGGGAAGCTGACAGCTACTCCGTCTTCTTAAATTCCAGCTCTGCACTGAGCTCCAACTGGCTAATTTGGATTTTTTACTGTACTTTTTTTACCCCAAATAAGAGGCTCCAGTTGATGTGTGTGTTGTGCGTCTTATCAGCTGGAGGTACAATAAACTTTTTTTTTTGGATCTAAAGCCCCCCATACACCTTACAATCTTACTATAAAATTTCTGTAAAACCTTTTTAAACCTTCTAATCACTATGTTTTCTGTCAGGGAAGACCTGGCACTACATAGTTGTATGGAGTGATCTAAAGGTGTATGGGGGGCTTAACTGAAATAGTGAATATGTCAAAAATGTGGTCCCCTTGGATTAATTACCTGAAGGCCAATGTCCTTCCCCTTGATTTTGTATGTTTTTGATGGTTTCCAAATCATCTAATTTTTACCTCTATTTTCTTTCTATGGTGTTGAGTTTTGGATATAATGTTTTATCTGAGAACTTAAATGCCCACAACTTGAACTTCTTGCACTATTGTATGTTCATTGTATCTGTTGGGCTGTTGTCTGAAGATATGTGCACTTACGATATTCACAGTGTTTAAAAACTGTTTATGTCTAACAACCTAACAAGAAAATAGTCAGCTTTTGTAGACCCATCTAACAGGTTGCCAATAAAAATCTCATATCATTATGTACACTTAATAATCCACCTAACCATTGTATACATTTGCCAACATCACGATTTGAATAAAAAAGGGAAAACAGCATTTTCCAAAGAGATCTCCAAAAGAGACTTGAACAGAAACAGTATTCTGCATTGCAATACATACATTTTGTGACACAGACTCATATCTTCTCCCATATGTAAATAGCTGCTCATGGATAAGTTGTCCAGTGCCACATTGTAAAATGTCTCTCTCCATAAGTTGGTCAGTGGGTTCAGAGAATGGGTACTGCTAGTGTATAGAAACATACTAAAGTCTCAGCCCTGCACACTCTGCTGCAGTGAAGACGTCCCTCCTAGCAGTGGCCTTTTGACTGGAGGAATATAGAGCGAATACTGCATGGTCCAGTGCTGCCTACTTTGCTGGAACATTCTGTATACTCACTATCTGAATAGCTGTCTCTGTTTTATTTTCCTAATTTTCTCTTCAAAACTTTGGGCGCATCCTATGGTCCGGTGCACCTTTTAGTCCGAAAAAATACGGTGTGTAGTTTGAGTTGAATATTACATTAATATATTTTTTATCAAGATGATTGTGAAATATAATTTTAAAAAGCCATCAACGAGTAAATACATTTTTAAGATAATAAACTTAAAAAAAAAAAAAAATCTTCCAGTTTTCAAAATATTATACAGGGAGTGCAGAATTATTAGGCAAGTGGTATTTTTGAGGAATAATTT
>CM070035.1:142167654-142190178 GCA_036250615.1 Ptychadena robeensis | reverse complement strand
GTTCAACTGCAAGTTGAAGGTTGTGATATATTGCTTATGTAGTTAGAATCAACTTTTTTGACTCGTTGGCCACAGTGTGTTTTTAAATTTGATAGAGGAGCTGGAACCAAGGGCCTGAAATGACCTCCCAGCATAGATGTCCCACCCAATTCCTCCTGTCACCACTGTTCTATAGATGAGAAAAAAATAGGGAGGTAAAAAAAAAAAAAAAATATGTAAAAAAAATAATTCACATGCTATATTTCAGTCAATGGAGACCTTGGTGACTCTGGCTCTCCAATCACTGCAATGACCGGAGATAAGGCATTCAAATCACTATAGGTATAATATACAATATGCTCCGCCGTGATTTCCTGCTCAGCTGGAGGACCTACACAAAAGCCCGGCGTCACTGGAGACGCCGGACTTATGCTGAAGAAAGGCGACGCCCCTCCAGTTTGACGGAGGTCTATGGCGCCGCCTGCCCCCTTCGCGTCACCGGTGACGCGATCGGGGGCGGACCCGGAAGCATCGGCATACATGCCGGTGCTCCTGACCGCCGTAAGAAGACGGCGAGACCTCGAGCGTGCCTCTCGTTAACTGGGGCTGAGTTTCATGATGCATGAAACTCAGCCCGAGTTAACTCGGGGAGAACGCTCAGAAGGTTAACCCCCGAGTAAACTCAGGGTGAGTTTAAAAACTCACCTGTTCGCCGAATTCCCTTGGCGGTTCAGAGGATCAGCATACCGTCAGTGCTTACCCCATTAACATCCATGTAATGGAGGAGGTGTTGCTTTTTTCAAGCATAGCTCTGGCGTGACGCCACAGGTGTGTACAGAACCTCCTGATGGGCAGGCAATCACAGTGGAATATATTGTGCTTCGCCGTAATTGCTCGTGGCACACTTTTTTAAAAACACGCCACGTGCGAACCGCCCAGGAGGTTAACTAAGGTAACAAAGATGATCTTTCCCCCGGGTCATAGTATGCCTATATCTGATCTAGTGGTTGCCCTATGGCACTGTATATTGTGAAACAAATATGTGCTACTAGATACCCCCCAACTCGCTAGGTCATTGCCATCCCTCAAAGAAAAAATTGACCCTACCAGGTTTGGGAAGAACACAACAGGGACTTCTACACCCAACTTTACCTTCTGTGTCTTTGTTGGGTTTAATTATGGGTCCATTGATTAAGCACAAAACGGTTAAAATACTGTAAAATTTGAATAAAGTACTACACTGCAATAGGATCCAAGAGGATCCAATCTATGAGCTCAGTTTAGCTAGGCTAGGCTGATGTTTACCAATTGATCGTTAAAAAAGTTTTCCAAGAGTCCATAGGAGTGTGCGGTCTGCTTAAAACCTGATAGTGGCCATTATTTTTATTTTTGAATTGTACTGAATTGGAGTGAAAACTGCTGTAACTTGTACAAGGACTGGTCTCTGTCCGAGCTCTGTGGATTCCTTCTAACACAAACGTTACAATCAAAGGGAGTAAACACAATACAGAATAAGCAACAAGATAAAGTAAAGTACTGTTAAAAAGAAGCCAGAATCCCCTGGAATGTACATTTTAAATGAGCATTTACTTCATATAATCTTCCTCGGGTTCAACATATGATATAATGAGTATAATGAATCATAGGGTTTAAATGATGTGCAAATCAGTGATTTTTTTTCACCCACTATCCCAGCTTTTGGAAACAGTGTTGTATATACTGTATATGCATAGTCACACGCACCACTTTATATACATTTCCCAATCTTCATTTGCACGGAGGATAGATCCGCTCCTGAGAATACAATTTAGTTAAATAAAAAAGAAATCCTCATGCTGGAACAATAGGCTGTGATTGCCTAGTTGCAGCTCTTGTACAATCACTTATTGTGCTTCTTTGATTTCGAGTCCTGGGTTTCTTGCCAAGTATCTTTTAGAAGGCATAAAATGTTTACAGTGATGAGACACGCCAAGATAAGTGCACTGTACCGATTAAAGCTCAGAACATCAGTATGGTTTTAAGTTGTTCCATATACCATGCTGAGATCCCCCTGCGTTTCCGGATATACAAAGGACTCATCAGATCTAAATTCTGTGTGTGGAAATTATGCATACAAATAACATCTTTTTTCATCAAAAAATGTTACAAAATAAAAAGAAAAGTTAAAAAGTATAGCATTAAAGTAGACATAGTATTGGAGATTTTCTTTTCATGCTGAGTTTAAGTATGCCAGCTAAGAAAATTGAAATATGTAAAATTGGAAGGAATCTTTACTTATTAATTGAGAATATGCTGCCTTTATACTTCCTTAACACTTACGTCTCTTGGGTAAACTGGAACTATCAGTCTTTGTTAAGGCAAAGCATGGTTCTATATCCTGACCTGAAATAAAGGCCTGACCCACCGTGTAAATCCCAGTGCCATAGGTGTCTTGACAAAAACTTTGATTTATATTTCTATGTATCTGGAATTGTATGTTGTAGTGCCATTGGCTAACAGGTTTCTTAAAGGTTCAGAATATCACAGTTTACTACCTGTACTTGGTACTCTGCACTAAAAGCTGCAGCTGATTAGATAAAACCCAACTGGCTGGCAAATAAAAAGCATGATAACATTCATTGCCCGGCAAGTGATCGGACTACTACCGACAGCCAGAGTTTCACCCCTCTAGCTAAGCATTATTTGCTGAACATTTAGCTGAAATTTTACATGCAAGTGTTGTAGCTAGGGGGGTGAAACTCGGGGTGTAAGTAGTAGTAGGGGTACATTACTGACCCTGAAAGTTTCATTAATATGGTATTAAAGGTTTTCGTGATATAAAAGTTCAGAATATCACAGTTTACTACCTGTACTGAAAATTGGTACTCTGCACTAGAAGCTGCAGCCGATCACATAAAACCCAACTGGCTGGCGAATAAAAAGTATCATAACATTCATTGATCGGCTAGTGATTGGACTACTACTGACACCCAGAGTTTCACCACTCTAGCTAAGCATTATTTGATAGCTGGACATTTAGCTGAAATTTTACATATAAGTGTTGTAGCTAGGGGGGTGAAACTCTGGGTGTAAGTAGTAGTAGGGGTAAATTCCTGACCCTGAAAGTTTCATTAATATGCTATTAAAGGTTTTCGTGATATGAATGTTCAAATTACAGTGTTAGTGTTAGATCCTGTAATGTTTATTCATTCATTTTATTATAAAATAAATTTGAATTAATGTCCTATGCTTTTATAAAATTTTCTAAAAAAAAATATCAGAATCGGCAAGTCACACGCAGGTTACTGTAAAATCGGAATCGGCCAAGAAATTTGCAATCGGTGCATCTCTACTTGCAAACATGAAGGATGAGCATTACATATAAGTTCCCGGATGAACGAAACGCGTCGGACTATATAGACATACTTTACAGCCATATGGTCTAATGAGATAAATGATAGGGTTTTTAATGCTGTTTTTTTTAAATGTGCTACGGTCCTGTAAGATATTTGAATAAAGACCTTTTGTACACTATATTTGATCTGAGCGTTCTATGATTGCCTGATTGGCAACAAAAAGCCCCATGTAGGTATTTAGAGGGCACGTAGTGTCCTCTTAGTGTTTTCTTCCTTTAATAGAAACACAGTCTGCTTAAAATAATACTAAACAAACATTATATGTTCTCATGTTCTGTGTACACACATACATAGATATTAGGGCAGTGGTTCTCAAACTTTCCTTGCAGGGCCCCCCCTTTTCGATCTAGGAAGATTTTCGAGCCCCCCACCCCCTTCCCATTGAAACATAGGTTCAAAATGAGGGCCCATAAATAACGATATATATATAAATATATATTGAACATTAAGCCGTAAAGAATAAAATGTAAAAATACTACAAGTTATAAATTCTCAGTTGAAATAGAACACTAGTCCATTGATGAAATGGATTGACTGGGTTTAGTTTCCTTTAGAAGGAAAGTCACTGTGTTGAATGTTATACATGTTGGTTCATTGTAGAGGCATCAAGCACCCATATAGCGATGTACAAAAACGGAGAAGATTAGAGGTTCCAGATAGAGATACACCCCCCCAAATACCTTTGCGGTTTGGGAACCACTCTATTAGGGCATTAAAAACACTTTTTTAGATTGAGCCATTTATAACCATAATAATAATAACCTCAACATGCAAAGCATAATGCCAGCCAATATGGATGATCCAATTACAGAAGAAGACCTCTGTGACTTTGAATAGATAAAAGAGAACAGCGCACTAGATGGTAAACCTGTTTCATCTTCCATAATATACTCTTCCTTTTATTTTTTTAATCTATTGGTTGCTGCAACATTAAGTTTACTGCGCGCCGCAAACTACTGTTTGTGCTTCTTTGTAACCTTTATTTATAGGACTAATGAATCAAGATTGCGTTTGCTTGAAGAAAAAAAAAAAGATGAAGAAAAGAAACACCCACCCCACACTTCTGGGCAGCATCTTCCAAATCTACAATAATGAAAACCCATCAGAGGTCAGCGTATGCGCTCTACTGCTGACTGCCTCTATACACTTCGAGCAATCAAAATTAATAGCCGATCCCACTGCGCCATAAAAGCAACTGTCATGGAGAAATATGATTGTAAACAAATATGAATTTATCCTTGAATCTGTGATTTATTATGGCGTTCGAACGGCAGGCTTGCTTACTGTGTTGAGCTATCGAGAGTGATGCGGTAGAACGGTCTTGATGGTGGGTGCTTAAATGTGTCATAGGATAGTTTTTATGTCTCCTTTTACTACACTTTTAAACTTGTTATTTCACAGCGTCTCCGAGGAGTTTCTGATACAACTGTGAAGACGGAAGATGATATTTTTATTCAGGGCCATAATAAGACTTTACGCAGTACTTGTGGAAGCAGGTTAATGACATCCAAGTGTTACATGGATAACAATACTCCTGGAGATTGGGAGAACGTGAATTTTGGTGAGCGCATTGATTTGTGTTTCCTATAGCGGACAGTTAGGATAGAGCAATATTGAAATAGCTGGCAAACCTTTTAATCTCTACTTACATGTTAGACCTCAAGGATTAGACCAATCAATAAAGGATAATCCTCTGCTACAGCGCACTCAATACAGCCTTCCCCATAGACGACTACAGAGAAAATGACCAGTTGATGGAACTGCCATAAAACCTGTTAAGTTTTATTTTTTTATTATTATTATTGTTACAACACTACAGAACACTACAGAATGGAGATGCATATACATTATACACTGCATCTGGCTATATCTATTTCTATACATACACTGTACAGATCACAATAACATTACTAAGTCAGAACCCACTTGAGAACAAAAGACAGCAGACAATAATTTATATTGAACATTAAGCCGTAAAGAATAAAATGTAAAAATACTTCAAGTTATACACTCTCTGTTGAAATAGAACACTAGTCCATTGATTAAATGGATTGACTGGGTTTAGTTGCCTTTAGTAGGAAAGTCACTGTGTTGCATGTTATATATGTTGGTTCATTGTAGAGGCATCAAGCACCCATATAGCGATGTACAAAAAGATTAGAGATTCCAGATATATATATATATACATACACACATACATAGTTGGGAATTTACTACTTAAAGCGGACCTTACTGCAGAGATCCCCGACTGAAAATAATAAAAATGATTTCTGACAGCAGGAGGGGTGTTTTTTGTTTTTGTTTTTTTTAGAGACAGCCCTTCCCACTGTGTTACATATCGGCGAGGCAAGACGTAACAAGCCGCAAGGGTATCTAGGAATTCTGTCCCAAAAGCCCCTGTGGCTCAGTCTCACAGATGTGACATCAGTGCCCCATCTGTGAGACTTTGTGATGGGTGAAGAGGGGAGAGAGAAGCCTCTCTTCACCCAGCTGAGAGCTCCATGGATGCAGCCGACTGCCCCCCCCCCCTCTTTCCCCACATTGGAGCTCCCTGCAGAGAAATGAGTCCCTGTCTGTGTAGGAGTGTGGGGGAGAGGGGGGGGGGTTGTTGTAAGCTGCCCTGAGAAGAATGGATCCGGAAGGGCTTCTCTTACCCTTAATTAAGATGTTCTCACCATCAGAGGAAGGTTAGTAAGTTTTATTTTGTGTAGCAGTTTTCCAGGATCTGAACTGCTGACAGGTAAGTAATGTGCCAATTTCATGTATGTGTGGTTTTTTAGTTTCAGTTTAAAACCGCTTGAAGCAATCTTCAGATCGAGTTAACCGTCACTAAAGTTGACGTTGAGTACACTTATCATACAGACACAGTGGAGGAACACAAGTGTCCAACAATAACCAACTTGAAGTTCTCTGTAACTCTCTGGGCGTTTAGCAAGAATGTCACCTCCTTTAAATGAAGGTCAATGGTGCCGCCCCCAACGTCTTTGGCGTCATCCATTATGTTGAAGAGGCGGACTGGGAAGAGTTTGGCGGGTCCGCTGATACTCACCTAGCCGCGGAGATAGTGAGTGTCACAAAACAACAGAAAGTACAATAGAAAGAGTACAAAGAACAACAGAAAGCGTCACCACTATACACTGTGGTTCACAATACACATACAAATTGGTTTTGTTCACAATAGCAAAACACCGCACGATAAGACACAATAAGAAAACAACTTCCAGCTTCCGATCAAATAATAAAAAGAAATCAACTCACCAGCAAGTAAGCCTGCTGTAGTTTGCTAAATAAATAAGTTATTCAGGTTCTGGGCCCACCAATACAGTGGATTCTACATTGTGAGAATGTGAGGTTTTGCACAACATGCAAGGTGTGTTATACAATAATATTTGTTATATTTGCACGACTGTCCCTTGCCTCTGCTGCTGCCATGTCTCTTGTCATGTATTTAAATTCCTCCAAAACATTCCCACCATTTTTATGAAACCATACTAGGCCGAAGTAAGGTGGGTACTTTATGGAACAATATTCTGTATATACATGACTTTAGTTACATTTGCTAGCAAAATGATGTCGGAATATCACTATTTACAATGCCTAACCCACATAAGTGGCATCTCCATTCAGTAATAAGGAAACATGAGATTTCACCCCTGCTGTCATCAGTTCTTTACCACAGAATGAAGAACTTGTGAAAACCATACAGGCTTCAATTTATAAAAGAAAAATCCACACTAACACATCAACATTATGTAACAATGGCAGCTGTCTTTACAAGCACCTTCACTAAGTAACAAGCTAGATGAGAAACATCACCAGCGATGAGCCCAGCACTTATGTGAACGCCGAGTCCATGTCATGTTAAGATGAGAGGTAGGAAAGGTGCAGCTTTCTGCAAATAACAGATTTTTCTACATTCTGTTATGTTACAGACTTATTCCAAAATGGATTAAATACTTTTTTTCCTCAGAATTCTACACAACACCCCATAATGACAACATGGAAAAGTTTGCTTGAGGTTTTGCCAAATGTATTCAAATAAATTCATTTAGAAAGCACATGAAAATAAGTATTCACAGTATACTTTGCCGATGCACCTTTGGCAGCATTTAGTCTTTAGTTTTTTTTTTTATTTGATGCCACAAGCTTGCCACCATCCACCTAGGATCACCACCTAGGAAAAACATCCCCACAGCAGGATGCTGCCATCACCATGCTTCACTTGAGGGATGATATTGGCCTGGTGATGAGTTGCGCCTGGGTTCCTCCAAATGCGACACCTGGCATTCATATCACAGAGTTTATTAGACTAGACAATTTTGTTTCTCATGGTATAGAAGTCCATCAGCTGCCTTTTGGCAAATTCAAGGCAGGCTGCCAAGTGCCTTTTAGTAAGGAGTGGTTTCCTTCGGGCCACTCTACCATACAGGCCTGATTGGTGGATTGCTGCAGAGATGGTTTTCCTTCTGGTAGGGTCTCTTCACAGAGGACCTCTGGAGCTCTGACAGTGACTATGAGGTTCTTTGTCACCTCCCTGACTAAGGCCCTTCTCCCCCTATTGCTGAGTTTAGATGGCCGGCCAGCTCTAGGAAGAGTACTGGTGGTTTTGAACTACTTACACTTAAGAATAATGGAGGCCATTGTGCTCACTATGACCTTCAAAGCAGCAGAGATATTTTTGTAACCTTCCCCAGATTTGTGCCTTGAGGCAATCCTGTCTCAGAGGTCTACAGACAATAACTTTAACTTCATGCTTGGTTTATTCTCTGACATGAACTGTCAACTGTGGGAACTTATATAGACAAATGTCACCTGTCAAAGGGTGGAATATATTAGCAACTAGGCAAATAGTTGGATCTTGAAAACGATGTATTGGAAGCCAGAAAAATATATATGAGGGACTTTGACAAAGACCTATGGATCGGGTGCGTGAGGTGAAAAGTATTTTCTATCTAGCAGAAGTGGTCAATGAAAAGGCAACTGTTGTTGGAGGAAAATCAGAGACATAGGGCCAGTCAAGTTACCCTGATCCCAGACATATACTTATCTAACAGAAGAGCTGCCATAACACACCTAGTTATGAGACAAACTGGTCAAGGCCAAATGCCAGTTGGGTCACCCTGATGGACCCCTGTTCACTGCCACATGGAACCTCAGTAAGCTTGTACAAATCAGTACTGGCTCAGTTATAATAGAAGACGGCCTGGTAATCACATTCTGCTACAGACAGTCAGTGAATGTGCATCATTTACCAGGAGATTTCATGGAAATACAAAGTCCGGCTAATGAGGATTCCACTTTGCAATTTACAGGACTTGCTTTGACAGGTCAGATTTGTTTTGATGGCTCAGTGGGGACCAGGAGATATATATTTAGAACTAATCCTTTATTTCAATTTTATAAATTAGCTTTCCTTCTATTGTTTTGAGAGCCAAGGGATCCTAAATAAGACCAGTTCTACCAGGATACTCCCTCCGGACACTCTAACCATTGATATGTAATCTGGCATTCCGGATTCTAATTTAATAGATGTGAAGTGGTGATTAGTAAAGGGTTATACTTAGTTTTTCCAACATGACAAATCTGTATTTTTGATATTTCAGATTAGGAGAATGAATAAATCATGTTCATTTTATGTGTAGCACCATTATCTCCTGGTAATTTCTGAATAAAGATCAAATATTTGTTTGCACAAGTATAAAAAATCTAATTACCCCATTTCATTTGTCAGTACGTTCTTTCCAACATGACTATAGTCCACTGAGAACCTTGGACACATTTATTATAGCTTTCCAGTCATCACTGTCTGCTGCACATCTGTGCCATCTCTTCTACCCTGGGCGGCACAGTGGGTCAGCACTCTGGCCATGCAGAACAGGGGTTCCAGCTTCGAATCTTGGTCCGCGGCACTATCTGCAAGGAGTTTGCATGTTCTCCCCGTGCCTGCGTGGGTTTCCTCTGGGTACTTCGGTTTCCTCCCACACTCTAGACATGCTAATTAACTTCCCTAGTGTTTGAGAGGAACCCAGTTGGTCCGCGGTTTAGGTTAGTCAAAAACGCTAGAGGATCGTGGATTCCGATATACCGCTGGAAAGCTGCAGCGATTCAGGGTTCCAGCACTGCCCCTAGTAGGTGTGGTAAAGACCTTCATGTTAATGGAGGGGTGTTACCACAGCCCAACCCAAGTTACCACACCATGGACCAACACACAGAAGAAAGCTAGTGAGGTTAATTAAAAAATTGGTTCATTGGCTTCTCCCCTAAAAATAATCTCCTATTTTAGTTACATATGACTCATGACTATGGTAGGGACATTAGATTGTGAGCTCCTCTGAGAGACCATTCGTGATATGACCGTATATGCTCTGTAATGTGTGTGTATATATGCTCTGTAGTATGTACTCTGTAATTTTGGCGCTATATAAATACTATAATACCCAATGGCCTTCAGGTCTGCTTTCACATCCTTCAACTATCTCATGCAAGGAACAGTCATTTTCATTCCCCTACAGCCACTACAATCTCCTATAGATCCTTTCCTCTGTAAATTGTCCTGAACAAGGGTAGTGATCTTAGGGTAATGATAGACTATGCGCATGTCAGCGCATCCAATTAACACAAGCCCCCCAAAAGCTAGGTAAAGGGCTCAATAGGCTGACATATGGGCCAAATGGGCTACCATATGACTAATGTGCCCGGGCACGTTAGCTTTATGTCAGTCTAACACAAACATTGACGGTCATGGAGCAATAGAAGTCATATGTCAAGCTTTCATTGCATTTATTACTAAGCCTTAATCTTTCACAATTGTTATATATAGAGCTAGCTCTTAATACAAGGCAAGAATATCAAACATTTTTCATCCCCCCTCCATATCACCTCTTTATTTATAGTACCAAGCTTCCCTTAAACTTTTATTTCCCATATAATGGTTATCTCCATGACCCCAGTCATTACACACATTAAATTTCCATAGATTTAGGCCTAGTCTGAGCATCGTCTTAAACTGGGCACAAAAATCTGTCTGTACAACCTTCTATAGACCTACTATCAATGGTTTAGTGAAAGGGTCTGCTTGGTTTTGTAGAAGTTGAACACATTGTGTAGGCAGGCTATTTAATATTGTATATGAGGAATACTTTGAAAGAATTTTTAACCTTATTATGTTTTGCCAGTTTTCCTTTTTTCACTCATTAATTTGATAATAAGATAAAAAACTTTTTCATTCTTATTACACTTTATTCTTAAATCCCTGATTTTGGATCCATGAACATCACTGTTGGGTCCAAGATCCTTTGTTAAATGCTTGATAATGGAAAGGGTTAGCAGGGCTCTGTATATAGCTTCTTGAAAACATCGCAACAACCTGCTTTTAAAGAGCGCTGATGCAAAGTAATAGGCTGGGTTGTGAGGAACAATGCAATCATCAGAATAGGTGAATGTATGGAACAGAAGAAGGCATGGCGCATTTCCATGCCGATCACCATAGGTACCAGTGACGGAAGGTTTATATTTTGGGTCCTCTAGTTCTGGACATTCAGAATCACAGATAAGAGGATTCTGTACCTAAGTTGTGGTAACACTAGCATATGTAGCAATGGGACCCTTAGGTCCTGCTGAGAATGATGATGGGTCTGGGCAGCGGCAATGAAAGTTATTTGAGACAGGTGTAGATGCTTTGAAACTTTATTAAACGTTGGCAAGTCTTCTATAGGAGAGAGGGTGAAGGAGTAGGTATGGCTTGACCAAGTAGACACCAGACTGATAGCAGGACACCTCTATGGACACACTTCTCTGAATACACTTCTCTCTTGACCCTTGAACGCTTTGCCTTGCTCACTATCCTTCCCCTGGCAGTTCCCACCTTCACTCCAGGCGATCTATGATATGGCCCCTTCTTGTGGCAGCACGATATCTCTTAGCAACCGGCAGATCCCCTTCTCTAGACTCAGTGACAGGCGCTTCCAGAACCCCAGGCAGACAGGTTAGCCTGACTCTAGCTGGACTCTTGTGCCTTGCTTCCTCACCTTCCCCTGGCAGTCCTCAAACCCCAGGCAGACAGGTGCTTCCAGAAACCAATCCTCCAGCACATCTTCGGTCACAGCTCTCAGAAGGCAGAAGGCTGGCTGGGCCTTGTAGTGCGTCCCACTTGAAAGAAGTTCAGCTCTTTGCCCAGGGCAGACTTAACAAAGTCTCTACCCTAGGAGTCGCAGAGGCCTCAGAAAGGTATCTCTGACTCACAGGCGAATACAGGAACACAGGAACACAGCAACACTTCAGACCAACAGGGCCCCAGGAGGGGGATCCCTGGGTCACACTGAACCCTGAGCTGACAGAGCTGAACCTTTTTATACCTTTTGACAACACGCAACATTCCAAAGGGATGACTAAGTTCCCTCCAAAATGTTGCAAAGTAGATGAGCAGGTGTTGTTGTTGTCTCTAGCTGAAAGGTCATCTCCAGGCAGAACAGACTTGATACATTTCCCGCCAAAATTCTGGAGGGAAAATGAACAAGCTGCACCTGCTAAAGAAAACCAAGTTAACCCTTACCTCTCTTAACTCTAGCATCCTAGAGGGGCGCTACACATATGATGTTGAAACTATTCCATGACTGAAAGAACTGATCCCCGATTATAAGGCACCGTCTTATATTTTTTTGAAACACCAAAATATGCCAGAGGTCTTATTTTCAGGGGGATGTCTTATTGTGGTCACTCTGTGCCATTCATTGTCCCCTTCTGATTACTCTGTGTCATTCATTGTCCCCTTTGATCACTCTGTGCCATTCATTATCCCCTTTGATCACTCTGTGCCAATCATTGTCCCCTTCACTGACTCACTTTTTTTTGGGTTCTACTGCTACAGCCAGGTAAAAGACTCTGTTACGGCAGGGATCAGCAGCTTACTTGTCCTTCCTGCACTAAAGCTAGCCCTGACGGAGTCACACAGTTACGCTTTATACCACCCGAATGGGAGATGCGGGCAGGTATCGGTGGGTGTCTTATTTGTGGGGGAGTGGCTTATTTTAATGATTTTGGCAAAAACTGGTGGGGTGGCTTATTTGATGGGGGTTGCTTATCATAGGGGAAACAGGATATATGTGATTTTTTGTGTGACTTCTAATGTATACTCTGTAAAGTCTTGCAGCCCTCCACTCTCCCTATCTCTGATTACGTGCTCCGGGGCAGACAGGAATAGCGCAGTGACAGCCTGGAAAGTGCCTGATCTCTACTCTCCATTGTACTATACACAGATGATTTTCTCCATTGAAAACAATTTTAAACACCCCCAGTGGCCACTCATGATATTGCATCCTGAATGAAACCCCAGAAGCCACCTGGCAGATGAAGATGGAATCTCTCAAGGTAGGGTAAGTCAAACTGTAATGATATATATACCATATTTTTCGGACCAAAAGACACACTTGACCATAAGACGCACCCAGTTTTTAGGGCAGGAATATAAGAAGAAAAAAAAAAGATTTTAAGTGTTTTTCCAAGGGGAAAAATCTCATGCCATATCCATTTCAGCCACTAGGAACACACCTTCTCACACACAGATTGGGAAGGGGCGGGGGGGGGGGGGGGGGGGGGGGGGGGGGGGGGGGGTGAGGGTGGACGGGTGATGCTCCATTCTTCTCTCCCCAAGGCTGCAAGCAAAACTGCGCGATCAAGGGAGAATGTAAGTATGTAATTCCATGACTATGTGAGTCTCTCCTGTCCTGATGGGCTCTATGCCTGCCTTTCAGTGCACTGAGAGGCATCACATATTCCCAGCTGGCTGCAAGAGGCAGATGAACCGATGCAGACACATGAGACCTCAAACCCATGCGGGCACATGGGTTGGGGGTTTCACAATCGGACCATAAGACGCACCCTCATTCCCTCCCCCCCCTTTTGGGGGTATAAAATGTGTCATATGATGCGAAACATACGGTATATTTTTCTTCCATGAAGGTGTTATGTTTGTATCAAACATTAGTAGAGAAACAAGTCATTTACATATTGTCACAACAATCTAAACCAGGCTAAAGGTGTAAAATGCAATTACCCCCCCCCCATGTAATTACAAACTGGAAAGAGATAGGATTGATAGGATTATGTACATCATTCTCGACATCAATGAAACATGTTATTTGAAAAGCTAAAAACATTCCCTACTGAAACAATAGAGTCTTGTACTTTGATAAGAAATGTGTGTCTGAATAATTACATGTACAGAGTTACAGCAAATGTTATTCCAACATTTCTCAAGTCACAGTTACACATTAAAACAAAGTCTCATTCTATAAATAGCAGAAATCCGACACACATCCATCAGTCTGGCTCCCAACTGACTCCCCGACATCTGTATTGTTCCGAAAATTAAAGACTGTTACAAAATAAACACACTATGCTTTGATTAGGATGCAAAGTGTCAATCATGTAATGTAAGTTTGTAGCTGTATCTTCTAAAGCTGAACTACAGGCAAGCAGCCAAATACACAGTAAGGGCTCTTTTACACTGTGTGCTTTGCCGTGCACATTCGGCAATTCACGTAGTGAGCAATCCGCTGGTTTCCAATAGGAAAGGCTTGGCGTTCCAATTAAATAAATAGCAAGACACGGACAAAATATATAGAAAACGCAATACACCATAAAGCGCAGCATATATAGTGTGAAAGAGGAGATTTATAGGAATGCACCAAGCTGCCGATCTTTACCCTTTTCATTCAGTTTCGGTAGGTAGACACCTTAGCAGAACAAGACAACTAAAAATATAAAACCATGTTCATACTCTTACACATTTATTAATTTCTTATGTGATTTAAAAAGCAGTCTGAAAGCGTCATACTCAGCGATCTCAAGTGAACATGCAAGCATGGCCAGTAAGCATGGCCAAAGCATGTCTCCAAACACTGATGGAGGGATCTATTCTGGCCAAACTACTATTCAGCCAAATAGCATCCCCAGCATCCATTTGTACAGCTGGCTATAGACTGTTAGATTTGCAGTAGGTTTCGGCCACACATCCAACGTGCCCACGTTAAATCGGCTAAGAAATTGCTCTGCAAAATTACAGACATGTCCGTAATATTTAGGCTGATCTCATTACATTTGATGGGGACCAGCATCTCCATCCAAACTAAATGCCAGCACACAAAGGATGGGTAGCTGATTCTTGCACGGACGGTCGTTCTGCAGATAAAACTGCAGAAATCAAACAGTCTATGGCCAGCTTAACCCTTTGGGCGTTACAGGCTTTTCCGTTTTTGCCGCAATCCTCCACTGCGATTGCCGGCTCTCTCCCCAGCCCTCTACACAACGCCGGTGTGTGGGGAGAAGAGTGGTGCCCCTCCATTAATATGGAGGCCTATGGCGCTGCCACCATCCCCCCCGTAAGTGTCTTTATTGCCAAAAGTGATCATGCCTGATTTTATTTTTTAATCATTTAAAAGGCCTGATTTCTGATATTGCTTAAACTCTGCCTGCCCTGACCTAGGAATGTCCCTGACCATGTCTTGTGCCTCATACATCTGTACCATACTTTATTGGACTGACCTTTTGTGTTTGACCCTTGGCTTGTTTTCTGGATTACCCAATAAAACCTGTTATCAGGATATCCAGTTATTGTGGTAGTTGGTAGTTATTGTGTGCCCAGGGGCATTACACAGTCTTAATATGGGCAACCCGCATTTTTTGATTTGCTGTGATTTGATATTGGATTATTGGATTGATGCTATAGCTCTAGTCTCACTATACAATTGGAAAAACATTGGCTTTGTGAAAATAAAATGTTAGCAATCTGGCTATTGTTGCTTTTTCATAAAAAAACAAGACACTATGATAACCGAAGCCCTTTTAATAAAATATACACCATATATAATAAATTGTACATTACATTCAATCGTATTATTTTTTTATGTAATAGTGTGAACTAAGTAATGCAACGATATAGCTGATGTGTAAAAACCAGAGAAGAAAGGAATATAGTGATGTTTCCATGGAAGCCGGATTCCAGCTGCTACTTTTTCAAGTTAGACAATTAAGAAAAATATCTGGATACTGTAGGAGCAATTCCACTTACTTATACCCTGTACTTAATGATGCCTATAGGTTGGCCTGACCTATTATAGTGGACTTCATGAGGACAGCCTTTAATATATCTTTTTTGCAGGTAGGAATATGATTGGCTGCTGAACACAGTATGATCTTATTAAATCACATTAATAACATCTATGAATTAACATCAGGAAACATAACATGCATTAACAGTATCAAATGTTGGCATGATATCTGTGAGCATCAAGAGACCTAAATCCCTGGGTCATTGGGACCCCGGACCCCAACTGCGATTCTCTGAAAAAGTCCTCATTTTTGAAGCCCCGACTTTGGGTGACAACCCTTTTGAGCTAGAGAACTGCCATGGTTGTAGCCGAAGACCATTCCCCAATCCTACCAATTTTGGTGTCTCTAGCCCCCTTGAGCCTGGAGAATCAGGACCCCCAAAGTAGGCCTCTTTTTCCCATTGAAGTCAAAAGGTGATCAAAAAATTGTGGCCTCCCGGTGACCCCACTTTGAGCCTGGACTAAAAATACTACCTGTGGGTCAATTTGCCCCACACTTGGCAGACATTTAAATCCGTCTCTTGAGTCAGACAGCTAAGGTTATACAAAAATCGTATCTAGAGTTGTCTCAGGCTTTTTTTTTTACATACATGACAAAACACAGCACGAGGTCCCTGCATGTCATATTAAGCTAATATATAGCCACACAGCCAGCCTTTCCAAGCACATTAAGTAGCCGGGGCATCAGCTTTGATCTTTTACTCCAGGCTGTCAGAAGTTACCCTCTGGAGTGCATGGAGCCTCCCCCCTTCCTAGCACCCAGATTAGATGACTGAGGGAGGCACAATGATCCTCTGCAGATGTGCAGTATAACCTATAAGGTGTGACAGCTGATAAGATGCAAATGGAGCTGACTCTAACTCCTGCACTGCTAGTCTGAGCAGAGTCTAAGGAGGCAGGGAAGCTGTTGTCTTTTTGTCCTGCTTGTCTTGGACAAATATACACACAATCCACCTAAATTGCCAAGCCAAGAGAAGGCGGAAAAGCACCTATCGGACAAGCGAACGGATCTTTTTCTAGGATCTTCCCTGCTGCTGTCTTTTTAGCCAAGCATTGTGCTTGGCTGGCAGAGAGTGCATAGAATGCTCGACCAACACTCAGCCGAATAGTCTTTCGGACATGGGTGGTTGTACATTCGCCATGTAAGACACTCAAGATTCACCCCCCAACTTTGTCTTTTTGTGTGTGTTGTATGTGCCTGCATGTGGGTGGCGTTATGTCGCACTGCCCTCAAGATACCATCTGCACTGGAGAACCACAAGCCTTAGCATTACCTACTGTCCCCCAAGCATGTTGTACTTTCCTGCCAACTGGCTGTGCTGGAGAACCACAAGTCTTGGCATTCTCTACTGTCCTTAAACATGTTTTATGGTCATCCCAGTTCAAAGGAATTGGCTTGTAGGTAGGGCATATAGTATAAATATATATATAAATATTTATACTATATATATATATATATATATATATATATATATATATATATATATATATATATATATATATATATAGTATAAATATATATATATATATATATAGTATAAATATATATATATATAGCATCATTTCTTAAGTGCCCTCACAAAAAAGCATTTTACATTATTGTGGAAATATTATGTATGTATTAAATATGCTTTATTTGAGTATACCACTTAGTTCAAAACACATTTTTCTTGTTTTCCTCTTCAAAAAAATCTAGGAGCGCCTTAAAGTGAAGGAAGATCAAATTAAGTGAAAAATATAGTATTTTGAAGATTCTATGCTGTGAATCTTTCTCTGGTTATCCCATTAGAGGGTTTGAAGGTAGCAGGCAGAGGAGACCCACCTAGAAGACATACTTCCAGGATGCAGACTCTTACTGCTAGTGGATATTGCTCTACTATAGATAGTAATAGGTCCAAAGCTGGCGGTTATATTGGTCACTTCAGCCTCTGAAAGAAGTGTCCGGCAGTACTGGCTGACTATTGGAGACACAGTCCTATATTCCCTAGCTGATGCTCAGGGATGCATACTGGTAGGATCACCAAGTTCTCCCATTGAAAAGACATAAACTCCATAAGACACCTTTACCATTCACCAGCATACACATGCATGATGTGCAGTACGTTTTTGGAGGCAATCACTTTGGGGTGAGCGATCATACTGAATCTCATAACTTATCTGGTTATGGATGTAACTGATCCTGTTCTATAATAGATTTTAGTTTGGCACTGAAAAGCAATACACAAAGTAGCATGAAAAGGTTATCTGTACAAAAAAAGAGCTAATTACATGTTTGAGAAAAATTAAATTAAATTGAATTTTAAAGCAATTATGTTATGCCTTCCCTAGTGGGACTCACAAATGAAAAGTCATGTTGCTTTTTTTTTCCTTTGTATGTGTGTAAGGTTTCAGCATTCTGATATATTATAGATTCATTTCAATTATGAAGCACACCATGTTTCCAACGTTACAATGAACAATGTCCGCCCATACTGCTCTAGCAATAGTGCGAAATAATGAAAAGCGATGTATGGCTTACCTTGCGTCTTACCTAGTAACACAGGCAAACTATATCAAATTATATTTTACAATAATTACCATAATAATTAAAGCACAGGAGGAGTTACTAGCAATTAACATAACCATTTAAGGGGAAAGAAAACCTAGTGGAAGCCCCATACTGGATATTTGAAAAGCAATAACCATCTGAAATGGATATCTCTACAACGGTTATTGTTTTTTGATAATTGGAAGTCCTCTATGCTGCTTTTGGATACAGTGACTAACAAAAGAAATAATTGAAAGCCTTAAAGCATACCATAACTCAGAAACGAATACTAATCTAAAGAGATAGCTGTGAACTACTTATACTAACTGATAATGGCACAGGTACATGTGTAGTTAAGAGCTTAAAGGATTTGTGTCAGGATCATCAGGGCTGTCCGCAGAAATTTTGGGGCTGACTTGCGACATCATACAGCCCCAGGGGCACTAGGGACCGATGTCCCATGTGCCCTTTCGGCTGTATGACGTCACAAAGTGGAAGGAGCAATCTCGGAAATATCGCCCCTCCTGCTGTCAGAATTTATTTTTTATAGCCCATGAGTTCCCTAATTGAGCACTTGCCTCTAAAACATAAGTCTAGAAGGGTTTTTACGGCACTCAAAGTCCAGCTTCAGAATAGAATATAACAATATCCAGTATAAAGATCAATAAAAAGTCTTTAATGTGGTTGGACTAATATAACAATTCATAACATACAAAGGTACATGTGTGGTGTATCTCACCAAAGTTCACCATAATTTATGAAGCATAAAAACATGCTACAATTATTCAACCGTACAGTAGTCTTTAAATGCGTTATGCCATCAGATGTATCATATTTTCGTTCTGCTCTTACTACTACATGTTTCGCCCGCCTAGGGCTTCGTCAGGGAGAGATGGCTCTAAAATAGCAATTAGTAGCTCAACTGCACGTTTGTTAAAACCGGATGTGCCACATGGGCTGTCCCCTCCACGGTGTACCCTCCGGGGAATCCTGGATGGTGTCACCGACTCACGAAGTCCACGGGTAGTGAGAGCAGTCCTCCCAATATCTGTGAGACGTTGGCTCTGGTACTCGATGACCGGTAATGCCCGTGGAGGCTAGGATACCAATTCTAAGATCTCTACCAGGGAACCCAAGAAGGAATCACACCTAGATGGACTTTTGTGGCAAACACAGCTCGATGAGCTACTAAAACCCTTCGTAAAAACCCTTCTAGTCTGATGTTTTAGAGGCAAGTCCTCAATTAGGGAACTCATGGTCTATATATACATTGGGTTGGCACAATTTATTAAACAATTAGTATATCCCTCTACCAACCTTATGTGTTATTTTTTTTTCATGTTGGGGCAGCGATTGCCCTATTTAGTGCAAAGTGACCTACCACGTGGAAGGTCCGCTTGAAAAACCTATCCAATATTTGTGCGTACAAAAAAAGTAATACTGAAAATGAGAGTTAAGTCAGACATTTCAAAGCAGACAAGACTTTCTTAGAAGCATAATGTGATGCTGGGATTTGACACCGGAATCTGTGAACTAAGGAATACAGTGATTAGAAAGGAAAATACAGTTGCTCACTCAGAATGAAATTTTGCTTGCAGCACAGCAGGCGCATTCATTTCCTCAAACTTTGGATACTTTAATCTAAAGAAATCTTAATGAAACAGTTTAAACTGGGGTTTCATTTGATTCCAGGTAGTTTCACCTTTTTCTTTAACTACATGGCTTTTAATGCTTGCCGTCTATTGATGTCTCCTTCGCTCATCTGGTTTGAATACACAGTGTTTGAATACAATAGTACATTAAAGAAACTGGTGGAAGACCGTGCTGAGTTTAGAGGAAGAAAACCTAAAATAATTACACGGCAGCTATTGAGCTGTGGAAATGCAAGTTCTGGGCTGACTCGATTTATTTGGTTTTGACAGTCATAAGGTTCGCTCGGTGAAGGCAACTGCCAGCTGAATTTCAATAACCGAAGCGAGACATGTCAGAAGCTAAAACATTTCAAAAATGTTCTTCCCGTCAATCACATTCTTTTTAATTGCAAACTAACTGAGCTAAAATAATCCTATCACTGTCTACATGCTTGCTCTGGGGTGTGACCAGCCGTGCTCCACTAAAAGCCCAGCAATTGTTTCATCTTGGTGTCTACTCAACCTCAGATTCAGCAAAGCTCAGAAAGCGCCTACAAAGGCAAACATTTAACAAGCTTCAAGAAGTTGTATTAAATAATTTAAAACTTTACATTTCAACATTGGTTTTATACTTCTTAAAGCTTATTAAACACAAAGCAAACATTTTCTGTATGCAACCCTACCACAGGCGAAGAACACTTAAACTGCTATGGTGCCGGGCAAACCAAATTAAGAAAATAAAGAAAAATATTCATAAAACAAAAGATCTCCAGTGAAAATCTCATCCAACCATTGCCCCCAGTGCCAGGTGCGTAACAACTTAATGCATATGGCTACCAACAAACTGTCAAACGTGGGAACAAGTGTCAAACGTGGGAAATTTATCGCCACTGCAATAAATTTCCCACGTTTGACACTTGTACACACATCAATAGACACATAACCAGTCGTGCCAGCGTCTCATCAATATCAACATGGATCCCAGCATTGGCATTGACCATAAGAGCTTATAGATGTGTTAATGCATCTATTGAAAAGCTTAATCTTCAGATGCATTTTTTGGCAAATTTTTTTCTACAGAAATTATTGGTCAAAAAGTTGTTTTTGGGCAAGTGTCCATACCATGTCGGATGAGTGGCCTTACTTTGAGCCTTTTTGTAATGTAATGCCCTGTCTGTAAAAAAATATATTGGGAGCCTGACCATTGCTTTGTCATTCTCATTCCTGTCCACACTTCATAACATGATTTTCCCTATAAAAGCATGGACCCAAACAATCTGAGCATGCTCAGACTTCCCACATCTGCTTACTGAGGTCAGGTGACTTTAAATTATTCAAACCTGCAAACAGTGACATCACAGGTCCCCACAAGCCAGGTACCAGCAGTTACATGAGAATCAGTTGAGTCACATCATGAGAATAAAAAGATACCCATTATACAGAGATTAGAGATGGATTATTGTTTTTTGCAATAACAGTTAGAGATAACTTACCTCTGGATACTTTAACCTAAAAGTTTTATGCATTTCTCGGAATCGGCTGTAACGTCTGAACACTGTCCAGGTTTCCTCCAAGACTGTGATCTGCAGAAGACAAAAGGAAAATAAAAAACCTTATCCGGGCATGACAAAGCAATAGATTCACACAGAACTAAAATTCACCATGTTTACCTCCCCGCCAGCCTGACATAACTGCCATAGATGTGGACCAGGGCATGAGGGCAATAGACACTAACTGCACACCAGGAGCCATGTTTCCAGTCCATAATAAGGGGAAACAAAGAGGATTGTTAGATTTATGTATACTCACCCAAAGATGTTCCTGCATTGCAATGTATCGGTACCATAGCTATATTTTTGCTCTGATGGAGATGCCCTCTTTGGCATAATAAACCCATTCATCTCATTCCCTATAACCCTAGGAATAATAAATGGGAATTCCAGATATATAGTGCATCTGGAAAGTATTCACAGTGCATAATTTTTTCCACATTTTGTTATATTACAGCCTTATTCCAAACTGGAATAAATTAATTTTTCCCTCAGAATTCCACACATAATGGAAATGTGAAAAAAGTTTATAATTTTATTTAGTTTATTAAAAATCAAATTCAAAATCAAATTGATTAAAACTGAAAAAGCACATGCATACTACTCTGGTATGAGGAGACAAAGATTTAACTCTTTGGTGTGAATGCCAGGCATCATGTTTGGAGGAAACCAGGCACCGCTCATCACCCGGACAATACCAGCCCTACAGTGAAGCATGGTGGTGACAGTCAGTGACTAGTCAGGATAAAGGGAAAGATGACTGCAGCAATGCACATATGTATTCTGGATGAATACCTGCTTTTGAATTCAGACTGGGGCAACAGTTTTATCTCTCAGCAGGACAACGACCCTAAGCACAAAG
Organism: Ptychadena robeensis; assembly: GCA_036250615.1. Taxonomy (NCBI): domain Eukaryota; kingdom Metazoa; phylum Chordata; class Amphibia; order Anura; family Ptychadenidae; genus Ptychadena; species Ptychadena robeensis. The sequence goes on along the minus strand of CM070035.1, from coordinate 142,168,127 downwards.
CTATGATTTCAAAGGAGGGGCTTCAGGACAACACTGTGAATGTCCTTAAGTGGCCCAGCCAGAGCCCAGACTTGAATTCCATTGACCATCTCTAGAGAAATCTTAATACGGCTGTGAACTGACACTTCCCATCCAATCTTATAGAGCTTTAGAGGTGCTGCAAAGAAGAATGGGCAAAACTGGCCAAGGATAGGTGTGCCAAGCTTGTGGCATCATCAAAGTGAATACTGTAAATACTTAAGTAAAGTACATGTGATTTCTCAGTTTTTACATTTTTAATACATTTGTGAAAACCTCAAGCAAACTTTTTTCACATGGTGATCATTGGGGTTTGTCTGAAGTGTGGTGAACACTTTCTGGATGCACTGTAGGGGAACCTACTGCTCCTCACCTCTCTTACTACAACCAGGGCTTTTTATCTAGCAGAAGGCACCGGCCACCGTTCCGCCACCTTTTTTCAGCCTGGCCCCAAA
>CM070035.1:142161729-142166362 GCA_036250615.1 Ptychadena robeensis | reverse complement strand
TTTTTTTTTTGGTTCTATACATTACCAAAATGAATTAAAAATGAAACAACTTCGATACAAATAAACTTATACACTTTTGTTTAGACTTTTAGCGTTAATTCGGTGGTTTTAATATAGAAAATATTGCATAGAAATGTGAGGAACTAAAGCATTGTTTTAAAAACCTAATCACTTCATTTCCGGGGCTTAAAAGTAATTGGACAATTAGGCCAAAGGCATTTTGATCAGCAGGTTTGGGCAACTCCTTCCTTATATGTCATTATAAATTAAGCAGATGAAAGGCGTGGCGTTGATTTGAAGGGGGGTGCTTGTATGCAGAAGATTTTGCTGTAAAAGGACAACATATGGTCAAAGGAGAATTTCACGCTGGTGAAATAACCCGTCCTTAAGCTGCAAAAACAGATACAACTCATCTAAGTAATTGCTACAATATTAGGAGTGGCAAAATCTACAGATGGGTACATCCTGAGAAAGAAAGCACTGGTGAACTTAGCAATGCAAAAAGACTTGGACATCTACAGAAGACAACAGTGGTAGATTATCACTGAATAATTTCCATGATGAAAAGAAACCCCTTCAAACAGCCACCAAAGTGACAACACTCTTCAGAAGGTAGACATGTTCATATCAAGTCTACCATAAAGAGAAGATTGCATTTTAAGTAAATACAGAGGAAGCACTGCAAGGTGGAAGCTACTCATAACCCTTAAAAATATGGGGAGAGATTTCTGTTGATCGGCCTAGGCCGATTATCAATCCAGGCTTTCTTAGAACAGGATTACCAGATCCTGCTTGAATGAGCTTGGCTGAACAGGTTTGCAACATGTTGGAAAACCTTGGTTGAAATCCATTACTTTGAATTGAACAAAGTAGCAGATGGGCTGACAGCCGCAGAAGTTACTCTAAGCCTAATGAGAACGATGATCCCCAATAACAATCACGCCTGAAGCATTTTTGGAACTGCCAATGCCAAAAACCTCCTCCCAATCACCACCAGAATAAAACATACGCTGGATGGTTAATAATGAAAGCTTATTCAAGAATCAGGTAGAAGTTACAGATTGCTCAATGTGTCTTGCTCACAGTGCCTTAATCATCCATGCACTTTTAAATGTTTTGTAGAAAAAAAATCTATCCAATCCTATCTCTTCTATATAGAAAACACTAGTTAGGTAGACTTTAAATGTCAATATTAAACTCCGGTGGCAATGTCCACATAGAAGAATCCTAGCTGGCTGATTCTACACTTGCTTCTACATTTATAAAGAATTAACTCCCATCCAGCCAGGTAATGATTCTTCATGGCCTTACGTTTTTGATGTCAGCATTCCTGAATCTCTATATTTTATATATTCTGACATCTACTATATTGCCAGTAAATCAAACTGATTGATCTTTGCTATGGCCTAAACTTTTCCCCACGATACATCACAAGCGTATTGCTTTTATGTCACACGACTCAAAAGATGCTCAAAAAATATCCGTCTCTATCTGTGAAGCTTCAGTCTTGCTGGAAAATCTGGTTAAGAGACATCTGCAGATTTTTTTTTTTAATTTGCGTCATTTTAGATTTCTGCTGATTTTCTTAATGTCTTGCTGATGTCATATTACATTAATGAAAGCCATCAACAGACTTCAGGTGACAGGTGCAATGAAAAATTTGATTGATTGAGGATTTGATTGAATGAATTATTCTATTGCCTTGTGTATGACCATTGCATATTAATATCTAGAGAGGATAGAATAGAAGAAGGCAGCTACGATAGACTATTTCCGCAGTTCCCAATACCATGTGTTTTTAATTGAGTTTAACGCACTGTAAACGCATCCACTGACTAGCAATGTATTTATTTATGGTTGGTTTAAACCCTACACTACATATTTTTCCCTGCATTCGCCACATTCAGTGCAGATGCCTCTGGCTGTCCCCTAAGGGAGATGTGGCGGTCCGTCGGCATTAAACTGACACACAGTAGTTAGTCCCTTAACGCGTTTTATTAAAATTACTGGGATGTGGTATTGCCAACATGGCCAATTTTACGCCCTCAACTCACCCAAACAGCTCCTGAATAGCAGGCAAACCATGGACAAGGCACTCAGACTTGTCCATAAGGTCCAACCCATTTGTAGTGTAGACCCAGCCTAACTCTGACCATTGGCTTTATTGTGGGGTTAATAAGAGCAAATACTTGAAACTGGGCACACAGTTGCATTGTCTTGTGTGAAGTTATACTAAGGGCATGTGTCCACTGCAGATGTACGTCCAGCGCAGGGAATCAGGGCGCACACAAGCACATTTGGCAGGCAGATTCCACTGTACATCAATGGGAGCACGTCCTATTGATGCAGCAGTGAAAAGATGCGGGAATCGTTTTCCCGCGTCTTGGAGATGTCTCTGGCGGCACCGTGTGGAGCTGCTTTAAAGATGCGGCAGCCCGCAGCTTCAAACAGCACCTCGGGCGTGCCACTAAGAACAGTGAACACTGTCCCATTCATCAGAATGTCCTCTCTGCAGCAGTGGACACAAGCCCTAAAATAACAAATGACTAATCACTAGATTACATGAAGTAGAGATCAAAAGGCAAAGGCAATATGGAGAATTGGGCCATTTAGCGTAATTATTTGCAACAACATATTAAATGGTATTGTTTCCTATGTGAAGGAATTGCTAGTGATTAGTCACAGGGAGATTAATGGTTATGATCCCTCTAGAAAAGTTCCCAAGATTGCAAAGTTCCTGATGCATTTAACCTACATATCCTATATGGTACATTGCTAGCTCTACCTAAGACTGCCCGAGCAGTGTTTCAAAGGCATTAACAGGAGGTCTGCACCAATTACATAGAAAAAATATTGGCCAGTATTGAGCAATATTAATTTCACTGACCTCAGTAGGGTGTTAAAGAAAAACACTAATCTACTGTAAATTCCCTTTCTTTACTTAAAGATGATTAACCCATTATAGTAGAACAACATACTCATATAAACATAAATGGTTATGTTTACAAAGTATAATCAGATCTATTAAATGGAATAATAAGGCATTTTACCTAAAGCAGTTTCAGGTTTGGATGGAGTGAGCAGGATTTGATACCCCAATAAGATCGTTTGGCAGCTCTGATACCAATTGTCTTTGGCATTTCAGCCAACGTATTGGTGCAGCTGCTGAGCATTTTGGAAATTTTTTAGGAGAATCTCCTACAGGGTTCATAGTAATTTCAATAAAGAGGGTTGATTTTCTCTCCTAGTGTTAGAGGTCTAATAACAAATATCCCAATAAAATTGTAGAAAGAAAGCAAAAGGGACTTTTACGGTAATAGTCAACAAAAACATCAATCACAAACATTATTACAGAGATTTACAGTAGATCCATTTTTCCATGTACTCCGCTTTCACCGACATGTTTCACAGATGTCCGCCGCTTCCTCAGGGGGTACAAGTGACTGTATAATAAAACAAGATACATACATTTTTGGGAACTCTGAATCTCTTTTCCTTTCTTTCTACAGGGTTCATAGTAATGTTTCCTATATCATTTAGAAGACCCCCTTTAGCAGCCTTAAAGGGGATTTGATGGCTTACAAGTACATCTAGGCCATAAATAAGCTTAATACCATAAGAAGAAACCAAGAGGCTGATTTCTACCCTTTACAAATGAACTATTGAAAATTGTCAGAGAGAAACATTTATGCATTATAGATTAGAGAGGTAGACAGCAACACCATTGAGTATACTTAATAAACACTGAAAAATAAAGAAAAATATGTTTAAAAGTTTAAAGAGTTTAAAAGAGAGCAACACAGCTTTCTTACACTACACATAAATCTACTATGACAACAAGGGAGCAATTGAAAATCCTGTGCAGAGATATAAAATGAACAGCACCTCTCAGTGTTATGCGCTACAAATCCACTATACACACAAGTATCTTCAAGAACTATGAAATAGAGGGTACATATAATAAAAAAAATACAGTTAGATCAGTAGCATTATTCATCTATTACAGATATTATATTCCTGGTTTGGATTAATGTCCTGTCAGCAACGCTGCAGATGGACTTCCCTATTGCCTATAGCGAAACTGTAGGTGGGTGAGTTCAGTTACCTTAAAACACACACATATACAGTTTCTTTTATTAATGTAATCATACAAACCATATGTAGCTCTTAAGTGTGCCTTATTACAAAGGATTGTCAAATTCAAGCTCTTGGATGGGCTTTAACCTTCCTGATGGATACAACGAGTGCAGCTCAGGGTAAGTTTGTTTACAAAACAAGCTCACTCCAGGATACTTACCTATCCCTGGCGAGCCCACAGCAATTCTGAATATTGGTGGTATAGTCAATCGCTTCCGATCCCACCTCTTCAGCGCCATCGAGGCGGAGGCAGCATTATTGACCTCCATGTTAAGAAGGCAATGTCAGAGGGACCGCGAACCGTGTGACAAAAACGCCGTAGGGGCAAAATTATCATGGTTAAAGTCTAGACAGTCTAAGGCAGGTAATATGTTAAATAAAAAAGTATGCTAAAAAAATGTTATTTATATCCATTTCTCCTGGCTCACCTCATTCAGCCCACCACGGGTCACTCCTCCCCTTGACCCCCACAGGACTCCCATAACAAGCTCTAATA
>CM070035.1:142146729-142159229 GCA_036250615.1 Ptychadena robeensis | reverse complement strand
CCCCCCCCCCCTCCGCCCCCCCCCCCTCCCCACGGGCGCCCCCCCACCCCCGCTGCCCGCCTCCCCTCGCCCGCCCCCCCCCACCCCCACACCCCCCCCCCCCACACCCCCCCCCCCCGACCCCACCCCCCGCACCGCCCCCCGCCCCGCCCCCCCCCCCCCCCCCCCCCCCCACCCCCCCCCCTCCCCCCTCCCCGCCCGCCCCCCCCACCCCCACAGCCTCCCCCGCGCCCCCCCCCACCCCCCCCCCACCCCCCCCCCCCCCCCCACCCCCGCCCCCCCACCCCCAACACCACTCCCCCCCCCCCCCCCCCCACCACCCACCCCCCCCGCCACCCCCCCACCCCCCCCGCCCCCCCCGCCCCCCACCCCGCCACCCCACCCCCCCCCCCCGTCCCCGGCGCACTCCCCTCCGGCGCCCGCCCGGGCACCCCCGCACGGCCCCCGCCCCCCCGCCCCCCCCCCCCCCCCGCTCCGCGACCCCCCCCACCCCCGCGCCCCCCGCCCCCCCCCCGCCCGCCCCCTCCCACCCCCCCCCCCCCACCCCCCCCACATCCATACCCCCCCTCCACCCCCCACCCCCTCCCCCCCCGCCCGCCACGTCCACCACCCACCACGCCCCCCCCGCCCCCCCCCCCCCCCCCCCCCCCCCGCTCCCCCCCCCCCCGCCCCCCCACCCCTCCCCGCCCCCCCCCCCTCCCCCCCCCACCCCCAACACCCCCCGCGCTCCCCCCCTCCCCCCCCCCCCCGCCAGCCCGGCCCCCCACCCCCACCCCCCCCCTGGCCCCTCCCCCCCCCCCCCCCCCCCCCCCTCCACCCACCCCCCCCCCACGCACCCCCCGCCCGCCCCCCCACCCCGCCCCCCACGCCAACCCTTTCCTTGGTGATCAATTTTATCTAAGAAAGGGGAGTTCCGACCTTCCGGTCCGCACACGCCCTTGCCGGCGGTGCATGTCGGGGCGTTTGCCGTGGCTGTGTCTTCTATGCTCCATGATGGCTGAAGACAGCGGGACGTCCGCTTCGGCAGACACCTCAGCTGGTAGACGGGCCTTGGTAGGAAGCATTGGCTAAGGGCAATTCGTTGGCAGCATTGTGGGCTATCAATGCTGCAGAGTAGGCAGTCATGCCGTTTGTCCAGGCTGTCAGAAGCGTGAGTAGGCTTTTTGCTAGGGTATGTGAATTGGCGTTTCTTCATGGTTGTTCCATTCTGTCTTGGACGTGTCATTGTTTTGTTTGTTTGAGGGGGAGAACTGAATCGTCCTGGTCTGAAAGGTCAAAAGGCATGCCAGATTCAACATGGACGCAGAGTGTGATAAGCGTTCCCTGTGTTGTCTGCAAAGCTGTTGAGGGTTGATTCGGCACGTTTACGGCAGGCCGTTCGCCGCGCGGTGCCCTGGCCCATTGGCTCCGGAGACTCTGTCATACAATTCGCTTCGTCAGTGGGACAACGTTCGTGTTACACGCTAATCGCGGTAATCCACGAGAGTACAGGTCTCACCTGTTATGGTTGGTTCATCGGAGATCTTACGCAGGGCAACCCTATCGGTCCCGACGTCAGAGGTCGTGGTCACAACAGATGCGATCTGGCATGCTGGGGTGCTCACCTGGCAGGGAGGGACGCCCGGCCGCAGGGCCGGGGGGCCTCTCCCGCATTTCGGGGGACGAGCCATCGATCAGCCGGAGCTGCTGGCGGTTTCTGTATGGTCGGGTTGCACATTTCAGAAACGTGCTTAAGGTTCCAGGGTTTGCGGATCCTTTTAGGACCAGTGAACGCGGTGGCATACATACAAGGCATGGGGGACCATACCTCGAGGCTCTTAGCAGATTGGCCAAGGGAGAATCTTTGTCTGGGAGACGGGCATCTGCGTCGCTTAGGGCATCCTCTCTTCCAGGGGCGGCGGAACCATGGCAGTTAGGCTCAGCCGGGTGTTTCTCGGATCCGAAGAATGGAGTGTAGGGCCTGCCTACCTGGAGCCGTCTTTGTCGAGATGCCGGTCATCGACCTCTGGCTACGGCCGCCAAGCACAGGTGCCACGGTTTACGCGTGTGTCCGGCTCCTCGTGCGCTAGCCGCAAGAGGCCTTGGCCTGGACGTGGGGGTCTCAGCTGGTCTCATCTTTCCTCCTTGTTCTAGCACACTCAGGGCCTCTTGAGGATCCGGGGCCGAGGGGGTGGAGGCCATGGTGGTTCTTCCCCTTTTTTTTTGCCGCGCTGTCCTGTTTTCCCCGTCGGTGAGGCCGGACTACCGACGCGCCTATCCCTTCCCTTGGAAACTCGTGTCTGTTTGCTACAGCGCGGTGATACATCACGACGTGGGCGGTCGCCTGACGTTGAGGTCCTGGAGGTGGAGTGGCACCTCCTGGTTTTCACGCCGGCCTTCATTCCCAGACTCATCGGCTCTCGACTCTGTTGGTGCTAGGAAGAGTTCTACATAACCAATCGTGGCGTCCAGAGGGTCTGGGGCAGTCTTTCGAGGCGGCTTTTGCCTCACGGCACATCACTTGATCCGCTCCCTCCGCCGACGAGTCCGCTGGGTTGGCACTTTTCGACGGGTTTGGTGAAGGGTCTTGGCCTGAGTTCGCCTGACAGTCGGGCGAGTCTCGCTTTGTCGGCCGTCGGGCGGGGTTTCGTTGGGCGGAAGGTCGTCTTAAAATCAGTGCTCATTCCTGCAGGCGGCTTGTGAATGGCGGCCGCCTGCTTATGGGATATCGGTTCCCTAAGGGGGATCTGCGTTGGTGTTGCAGCACGTACTCCTCGCCTCCGTTTGGGCCGGCGGTTTCTATAATGCCTTGTGGCATCTCTCCCTGAAATTGGTGCGGTTTCTGGTAGTCGTGCTTCAGCTCGCATGGGTTAAGAGTTTCGTGCGCTTTCTTCTCCGGGTAGAGCCGTTGTTGTAACCTTTACCCGGGCGGAGTCCGTGCTCTGGCCAGTGCCGGCATCTCTGCCCGCGGTTCTGCTGTCTCCTTTCGCATCTCAGACTGGGCTGGCGGTATTCTCTACTTTCTCGGACCGAGACGGGTGAACGGGGATAGATTGGTACTTGAAGGTGGTACATCTTCTACTCCGTAAATATGTTTCTCGCCTGCTTCTTGGCGCTTGGCTGACAACTTGTTCATACTATCCGCGGGCTCGCGTAGGGACCGTCGGTCCCTCCACGGACTGTGTCACATGGTTGTCGAGTCCATTCAGCTGGCTTTTGGGGCGTCAGTCCTTCTGCCCGTTTCTTCCCAAGTTCGGGCTCCCTCGCCTGGGGCTTGGCGGCGTCCTGGACCTCCTTATCGCAGGTGTCGGCTGTGGTGGTCTGTACGGTTGCGGCCGTGTCCTCGACCGCTTCCTTCATCCGGCATTATGGCTTGGTGGTGGATAACGACCGCGCAGATGTCACTTGAGTTCTGGCATTCTTCGCAGCTTTTGTCAAATAGATGTGATGTTTCTTTTTGCAGTATTTCGGTTTCCCTCTGGTTTGTTCGGTATTCATAATCGCCCGCTCCAGGGATATAGCTTGTTAAGTCCCGTGGTGGGCCTGACATGAGTGGAGTCCAGGCATATGGAAAATGGTTTTTGCATCTTACCTGAATTTTCCTTTCCTGGCTTACACCTCATGTACCATAGTTTCCCCCCCCCCCCCCCCCCCCGTTTGAGCGATCTTGTTACTGAACATCCGAATGAATGATCGCAGAGTTCAAGGCTGAAGCTGCAAAACCTTTGAAAACCAACCCGCTTTAATTCAGCGAGAGACAAAATACTTAGATTGTTAGCTTTCACGTTAAACTGACCTGGATTTAAGGGAAATCATGTTGAAGTGGCCGCCTTCGTTCGCCCTGATCTTCTTGGAGCCTTCCACTGCAAATCTCCAGCAAAAGATAGAACACTAAGCTAGGCAGCACATGGGTAGATCTGTAAAAAGATTGAAGTACATCAATCAACTTGCACGCTCACGGTGTCGATGTAATCCTTTTACAACCTACCCGGTGGCCTTCCTTAGCGGAGCGGGCATCCCAAAGAGCCTGCTCACAGGGAAACTCGACTGACACGGGGTTCCAACATGTGAAAAACCCCACGTCTCAACTCCACCCAACACCTTTGCCATAGAGAGGTTATTCCGTCATCGACAAGCATCTGCACGAACAGCTGCTGCCTTCTAGCTGCCACCGTCTTTGGTCAGGGGAAGGGGGGTGTAGCCAAGCACGTCTTACTCTGTGCTGTGTGAGTGAAGCAGCTGTATGAGACAGACGGCTTCTCCCCAGCTTGTGGCGTGTTGTGATTCACACACTGCAAGCTGGGGAGACTGGGTCCCCATTGAAATGGAATCGATGTGCCCACGTGGTGCACATTGATTTCCGTTCAATTGATCCCCGATCATTCACAGCGTAATGCCTAGCTTAAGTAAAAAGCAGCAGCATCTTCTGCCTAACTCCCTTTCTCTAGCCATTACAGTACAGTGTTGGTTTCCTAGCCCGAAGTTCTGTGGTTAATGTATGTTACCTTCCTTTCCTTCAATGGATGGATAAATCACATTAGCATATTAAATACAGAGGAGTCGGAGTCGGAAGAATCAGAAACTGAGGAGAATTTATCGACTGACTCCACAGCCCTGTGAACCAAGAGATCTCAATACTGCCCCAAGCCTGGACACTGCAGGTCATTATTTAGGATGGCTGCTCCCACGCTGAATCTAATATTATTGAAGCATGAAGAGATATCTTCGTAGACACATCTTCCCCATTAGATACGAGGAAGATATCCTCTTTTTCACACTTCATATATTTATCCCTTCATATGCCATCCATCAGAACCATATTAAACATCATGTCATTTCTAAGAATTTAGTGATGCCTTCAGGATGGGCTGAGGCCACATATAGACTAGGAGCTGTCACTTACATAACCCCCCACTATAGACCATGTCAAGTAGGCCCTTAATAAACTCAATAAAAGAAAAATAAATTAAGTCTCTACTTCAAGTAAATGTGATATAATTTAGTAACAGACTGACAGGGATTATTTTTCACTCTCTGACACGTTCTATATTACCAGAGGAGGAAAAAAAAATATTTTCGCAAGACGCACCACTGGTTTCAAATTAATCTAAAATAAGCACAGCCCAGTTCTGAAAATGACTAATACCTGGGTAGATTTATGTGTTTAATATTTTACAGTGGTTACATATGAATATGTTCTTGCCACATTTCCCACTACACGGCAACGCAGGTAAGGTAGCATCAATCTTGACATGACAGCTCCTCCGGGGCATAGAGTCATGTCATGTTGCTCGGAGTCTTGTTAGGGGTCCGAGTGTCGGCAGGGAAGGTTGTTACAAAGGAGGACTGGCCTCTGGAGCCCCGGCACAGTGAAACAAAATTACACACACAGGATCGGTATGGATATCACAAGTTGTCTGCCGCAGCGACCACTTGGTGTCTGGAGCCCAGGTGTGTGGTTGAAGATAGGGAGAATAATTGAAGCAGCAATGGATCTATCGGCTGAGATACTGACACTTTACTATCTATGTTCTGTTTCAGTGATGAATAATTATGAAGGATGATATAGCACTTCTGCAGCCTGAAGATAGGTAAATGCATTAGCTTGTGGGAAATGACTATATTATTTTCGCTCGCATTCCAGACTATTTTTGCTTCTAATAGGCTGCATATTATGGGACCTCACATTGCATCCTCAATCTGAGCTTCTATGTATACTCAGAAATATTCACATCATCTATCAGCAACGGCAAGCCTCCAATGAATAAACGACAAGGCTATTGCAAGGCCTGATGGGTAATTAACTGCAAAAACAGCTATTTCAGAAATTCTTTTTTTTTCTTCTTACAAAAAAAATATTTCTGTTTTGGATTCCAAAACTTTACGTCATAGCAAATGTTATCACCAATGTAATCACCAATCATCATACATGATATGCACTTTTTCAATTTGCCAGAATGAGCTTAGGAAGTGTCATCATAACAGGGATGCAATGAGTAGGGCTGTAGCTGGGTTCCACATATGTTTCTAATGAATGTGTGTGTGATTAGGAAGCCGTCCTATAGCTTCCCATTTCTAAAGATAGTAGGTAGAAAACCATAACTTTTTTGGGGGTGGAGGCTTATCTATGGCCTATGGAAAATGTGGTTACTGCAAAAGATCTAGAACAACTATACAAAGGAGTGAGAAGTAGTTTTGTATCCCAGATACAAAAAAGAGGGGGACCCATTGGTGATAGAAACAAATTTATTGAAATAGTATCTACGCATTTCGTGGGTTCCAGACCACTTCTTTAAGATGACAAGGAGAAGAAATGGAACCATGGAACTCATTGTGCCTCCTAGAGCCTTTTTTTATCTGGGATACAGACTATATCTCACTACTTGTCCAAAACAGAGGAAACATACGATTACACTGTTCCATGACCCCAGTTACCCAGAGGCTAAAGAGAGTGACCATACTAGAGAAAGACACACAAATGGGACAGTGACACAAAAATTCCCTATACATTTAATCACCACATGGTTGATGGCGCAGGTGTTTGTACTTCACACGCCGTTTCAGCAGCCAAAATCATTTCTTTCATTAGCTGAAACCCTGATAAACTCCCTTCTTCCTGAATAGAATCTAAAAACTCTTTCATTTATCTTTTTCTCGTCCAAAAACACTTTGAGTCTCTCCCAAAAGACTCTTTGGGCAGGACCATCACCTTCAAACTATATAAAAAAGAGATCAGAAAATTAAGAAAGGACACTTCAACATCGGCACGGAGACCTTCCGTAAAACATAGGTTCCCTGGCATGGCTTCCAGACCACTCCGCAGTTCACTCCCAACACTACTTCAGGCTCTAGATGTAAGCGGTAGGAGTTTCCCCTCTTCCTCCTGTTTAACTTGCCCTCCCTTCACCCCCCCTCCCCCTTGCCCTCACCTTCTTGTTTGCCATCCATCTGTTCGTGTCTCAGTTTCTATGTGCACTTATCTGGTGCTGGTGTGTGAGACTCTGGTTGACTATTGAGGTATTCTCTATCTCCCTCGCTCTGGAGGGATCACTTAGTTGGACTCATGACCTGCACCCACAGGAGTACCTTTGCGCTACATTCCCCTAAAATTGGTTCCTAGGTTCCAGACTTCCAGTTTGTAGGCCTGCTTGTGTTTTATCTCCCACTGGCTCAGAGGGTAGCTAATGTTTTGCCCCTGGTCTCCAAAGCCTATGTGGTCTCTAAAAACAAAATTATTTATACATTTTCTTTCTTGTGTTGTTCTCTGTAGCATGTGGTTTATGCTAGGTTGGTTATTTATTAGTTTTTTGGCATTTCTTTGCTCCTTTTACACTGCTATGTTCTGCGGGCTTTAAGCACTGTATGTAAATTTTGTATACTTTTTGAAAATCAATTAAACTTTCTTAAACAAAAAATTCTTCAAACAACAGAGGGAGTTAGGGTTTAACAGTTTTGCATAGAGCAGGAAAGTAATTTGTAAATGTAAGTACCGCAATTCTATGTTGGCTTGTTTTATTGTGGCTGCAATTACTTTTTAAACGTACACAAAAAAGAAGTAAAATGAATGTAAGGGCTGACAACACAAAATATACTGTTATTTAGTAGTTGCACACCAGGAAGCTCTAATACCTACCAACCATCTTGCAAATGCTTAGGTTCAAAAGTGTGTTCTACACACTTTGTGGTTAGGAGCAGGCCTTCACAACGCAATAGGGTAAAGTTTTTCTGCAGTTTTATTCAATGAATTTGATGGCTTGTTTCACAAGCCCCTCAAGTTGCTCAAGTATGGTCCATGATATCTTCTTTGGGTTGTGAACACTATTCAATGAATATAATTAACAGAAAACTGTTCAAGACTGCCGCCATGCAATAGAGCTTGATCAGAGACTATGGACAAGCTACAAAAAAGTTCTAACATGCTATAGGAGATGATCAGAAACGATGAACATGCTGTAAAGGTTGTTGGAAACTCAGCACATTCTTTAGAAGACAGAAAATGTTACATGAAAACCCAAACCTTTTATCTAATAAAAAAACATTCTAAGGGAAGCTGAACAGAGAAAGAATCAAACCCCAACTGAAAGATGAATAAACATAAACGCTTGGCGGGGCACCAGGGGTACAAAGTATGGGCAGGCAGCCCTGCTAAGTGCTAGGTTTGAATCCTGGCCTGGACGCTATCTGCAAGGAGTTTGCATGTTCTCCCCGTGTCTGCGTGGGTTTCCTCCAGGTGCTGCGGTTTCCTCCCACATGCTGGTAGGTAAATTGGCATCCCCCATAAAAGATTATCCTAGGTTACTTACACATGACTTAGACTGTGTCTAGACTAGACTTAGATATGACTGTGTTGGTGTATATACATCACTACGGCAGGGACATTAGATTGTGAGCTCCTCTGAGAGACAGTTAGTATATGCTCGGTAAAGCAGTGTGTAATAGGTCGGCGCTATATAAATGCAAGATAATAATAATAATAATATTATGTGAAGTTTACCTTAATGTAAATGTTTTACTTGTATTTTCCAAATGTCTATGCCATGGAACTAGTGTTGTAGTCACCATAAGAGTTCCCGTGCTCATGGCCATCTATCTGGCCCATATAATATGCGGCCATCGCTGTTTTCGAGCACAACCAATCAATCCCCCAGCGTCCATTGCTTTACATGGAAACCGCAGGTCTGCATGTAAAGCATCGGCTGAGCTGGGGAGAGAACAAAGCTGTCTCCCCGGCTCTGCCGATATCTGACAGCAGCGTGATGACATCATCACGTTGCTGCAGGGACCCTGCTATAGCCAAAATCTCCTTTATTCAGCAAAAATATAGCGATTGAATCATTGTATTACAGATAAGTATAGAAACCTTGACGTGTACGTTTGTCATTGAAGACAGGGATGCTCCTGTCTCTCTTTTGATCCTGTCTGGGTCATAGTAAATGTTTTTCACAAAAGTTATACACATCAACTCGAGTACAATCCAAGTAACATATACTGTATGTCAAACTAATTAGAGGAAATACTGACAATTATATTAAGGATGTTGACCAATATACAACCTCGTAATGATCAAATATCTTTTTTGATTTGTCACCAATGATTGTCTATGTCTTGATGTTAGGCGCTGAAAGCTGAACTTCTAAGAAGTATAACAAGGCTTCGGCTTTCTCTCGCAGCTTAACTGGTCCCAGCAGACATGAGCATTGATTGCTATGGGTGCTCCCTGAGGAAAACAGAGTCTTGTCATCTTGCTGTCACTGTAGACCATTCTATGTATTCAATAAAGTATAAAGTTTAAGTAATAGGAACTAAGCATTTCGTGTCTTCCTATAGCCCTTTCTGAAAGGAGTAGTCCTACAACATCATTTATTACAGTCTGACAAAGTAAAAACATTTATAAGCCAATATAATTCCTTGAATGAATCATACACATAGCCAATCTACTATGTATTCCAAGAAATCTTTAGGCTGTGATGAATAATCGGAACATATTATGCTGAGTGAAAGAAACTAACTTTTTTTTAGTCTTTAAATTTAACGGATTGCCAGGAGAGTCAGGAGGTAGTTAACATTTAAGATGTTGATTTCTCCAGTCAGAATGAACCTATGGCCATCTCGCCCACTGGCTAGAATGCAATATGTCAGCTGTGTACTGCATGACCCCAGGTCATCTTTTCATTTTCCCATTTTCTCCTTAGCTCCACATAAAAGCTTGATATCTCGGAGACCTTAGAGTTGCAGTACCCAGCTCCAGGGAACCAACACATTCCAAACTTTGTTTTAAAAATAAAAGCTTTAAAACTTTACTCCACAGGTCATAAATTCAATGTTTGATAACTCCCACTAAATTTACTGTCTCACAAGTGCTGGTTTGTTTTAAAAGAAAAAGTTAACCTCACAAATCCTGTTTCTGACTCAATTAAATAACGATAAAAGGTAGAATATTACCTCAACAAAGAGAGATGTGGCCTCAAAACACCACTTTACGGTTCTGTTCCCATAAAGAGAACAATTTACTTGATGAATGTTCCGATTCATTAACACAGGCTGTAATAAAATTACCCCCATCCCCTCAGTCAAAAAACTAAATGAAGTAAATTGGTCAGTGTAAACTTTTATTTTTCTTACTGCACTCTAGAGGATATAAAGAGCAAGGTTCTAACAATGTCACATGACAAAAGTATTGGGACACATTTTACAAACTGGTTAATAACCCCCATCCCTAATTTATAGGCAATAATATGGAATTGGGACACACTTTACAGCTAGAACAGCTTCAATTCTTCTGAGAAGGCTTTCCTGAAGGTGTGCTTATGTTTTTTGTGATTGTGTTTTTTAAAGTTTGGGTTTTGCACAAGCTCATGAATATCTTTATAATCCTTGCTTTCTGCAATGGTCTTGTTGGGACAGAAAAGAGCCATCGCCAAACTCATGCTCATTTTTCTAGTCTAAAGTTCAAGTGAGAGGGATCACCAGACAAAAAGTCTGGTTTATTTTCACCACATATGCCAACGAAAGTAAATATTACAGCCAGAAAATAAATCAACCTAAACATTCAGTCTGTGGAGTCCTTTAAGCTATAAGGCTTAGTTTGGCGGTAGGGCAAAAGTGCTCCAAGCCCTCCTAGACTTTCCATGTGAGCACATTTCTCTAGAGAGAGTTGGACTCCGGACATGGTTAAATACCTGTACACCGCTCCTACACTCTACAGCCTCCCTGGCCACCTAAGCTTTTTCAGCCAGCCACCTGTCTGGCTAAAGGCAAAAATATATCCTGGAGTGTACACCGAGTGGAGTGGGAAGGCCCACCCAGTTACCTTTCTCCCACTCCAGTCAGGGACCCTGAACATACTTAACAAATGGCAGCCCCTATCTATTCCCAGACTCCTAACACAGAGTACACGTCGGGCCATAGCCGATAATATGGGGACACATACCTGCCATCCAGGACGGACCTACCCTTGGGATCCTCAACACTAGGGTATTCTAAAGAACTGAAAGTTCCTTTCAGTGGAACCAAAAGAGGCCAACCCAACCCTTGAAGAAAAACCCCTTCACCAAACGTAACACTTGGCACACACACAGAAGTGAGGCAGGTATTGCTCTTCTAGAATATTCAGTGTTTATCCACACACTATATAGACAGCCTTGCTATCCCCATTTCAGAGCTCTGCACGCACCCAGCCTTTGTAATTGAACACAATTGAGACTTAGGAGGGAGAAGAGAACTTAAAGGGCAGTTTACAAATTGTATATTGTAATGATATCTGTATACCACAGTAGCCATGGATTATGGAGGCCTTTAATGAGGAGATACCTGGATTTGCAGGATATTTAACAGAATATTTGGCACTTATGGCGATCCTTTATATCTAGGATATCACACAACATAAAATCTAATGCTTCATGGTGTTTTGGTCCTTTTGAGAAAAAAAAAAGTACATCTGCTTGGTATACGGTACAGGTAACAATCTTAGGCCTATTTACAGGCATATTTTTTATCCAGAATTAATTTACTTGCCCATTTTTTCTACTTTGATTTTTAAAGGATTGGGTTCTTTAGATACTGTAGACAGTCATTTTGCTAAACTAAATTGTAGATGAAATAACACTGCTCATACAGAACAGCCTCAGGCAATAAAGCTAAATTGTAAAAGCTCATCTTCCACTGTATCCAAGTGCAATTTTGTAAATAAATAAACTGTATAATGCAATGGTTCACATCCACATTGCAATTTATGAACTGTGGAAATATATTCTCAACCAAACCTTGTAAAATCTGATGGTCAGCTAGGATACTAAATACGTCATTTTACTTTAATATATCTTTTTGATTTGGCTGACTAAATTATATTACAGTCATGAACTTGTTGATTAGGTAGGGCAGGCATGTCCAAACTCAGGCTGGGGGCTGAATGGGACCTGCATTCAAGTTTCCACTGGCCAGCAGCCTCAGTCATAAAATTTATGATATGCAGAGGTGTTTCACATTGGGGTGACACCATTTCACTACTAGAGGTGACAGAAAGCGTCCCAAGTAGTGCCGGGTTTTTTTGTGCACACAGCTTAAGGGCTTGCTTCAAGTGCAGTAAAAGGATTCCCATTTTCATGAAAAAACAAGCAATGTCAGTGTAAATAATCTAGCAGGGGCTTTGGCTTGAGCCCACCACATCGTGAATAGTACAGTCAGGGGTTTACACTGTGCTGAGCCTGTCTATTGTTGATTCACCATGCAGATTACCAGAATACAGCATTAAGATGAGCAGTGCTGGGGAATCTTCTCACCGGTTCTCCATAGGCCATATATAGGGAATGGTCCCACATACTGAACATTGCTAGATCCTGCCACTTCCATCTCCGCAATTTTTTTTTTGTGTTCCAGCTTCGCTTTCCGCGTCCCCTCCCCCGTGTTTTCCCCTCTCTGTTTTTTTATTGGGGGGGGGTGCCTGCGTCTTGTGGTCCGATGCGCGCCCCCCCCCCCCCCGCGGTGAGTGGTCACGGCTTGGCTTATCGCTACAGCGCTCCAGG
>CM070035.1:142119494-142138152 GCA_036250615.1 Ptychadena robeensis | reverse complement strand
ATATTACAAATGTGGGTCACACTTTCGCATTCATGTGGGTTGCATTTCGCAGAACTGAGCTTGGCCATAGCGGGGAAACATATGCATAGATCTGCAGATCTGTCCATCTACCCATGGATGGATCTGTAGCTGTCACAGCTCTGTATAGGAGTGAACTTCAGCTGCGCTCACATACACAGCTCTGGTGAGGGATGACCCCTCCATGGATGGGTCGTCCGTCTTCAGCTGTCACAGCTTTGTATGTATGTGGACAGAAGCTACTCATACAGAAACAGCAGGCGGATCCTTCCCTGCTCAGAGCTGTATGTGAGCATAGTGAAGCTGCAGCTTACATACAGATCTGCAGATGGATCATCCTTCTGCAGAAGTCTGTACGGGAGCAGCTGCTTTGGTCCGCTCCCATACAGCTCTGCAGAACAGGACCAGGAGGAGGGAGAAGACACTGACAGCTTCTCCGCATCTTTTAACTCTAGCTTTGCTGGTTAAGGCAAAGAGCTCCAACCAACAGAACTGCAGTGTGTCCTATATAGAGAGCGCGTCTTATAAGCCGAAAATTCTGTATATATTTGTTGTTTAGGATATTTATTTGGTCTGGTTCATGTATGTGTCCTGGATAGTTTGGAAAAATGCATACTTCACTAAATTGCTTTGTTTGATTATTGGTACCAGAAAACACATAACAATTATTCTTTGGAGTCTCATTTTGTGTATAGTCAATTATCCATATTCTGGAAGTGGGGGATGCTGCTTCATACATATGGTTTGCTTACCACGACCACTGATGGGTTTACACATTACTCAGCTCTGCCAGAGCAGAGCACAGAAGTGCAGACTGTAATGATAAATGTGTGTGAGACCTCTGATTTGTTAACTCTACATATTCTTAATCATAGGGCAAATTTCAAAGGGCTCCTATCTTTTCCTGATAAAGTATAAATAGCCTCAATTAGAGTTATGGTTCTTCAAAGCAGAGTCACCTCTGGTCAGACCCATAAGCTGTTCTATTTGCACAAAAAAAGACGGTCACAAAGTGCCTGGAGCTGCTGTGCTTTTTCTGATATTATAAACTCATAGCCTTTGCTCACATCTATCATTCATTATTTGTATACCTTAAAAATATTTTCCAGCACAGGAAAGCAAATGTGATGGTAAATATCTTACCTTTCCAGTTTCTGAAGAATAAGACAGATTCAAGCTGCTGAGGTCTTCTGAAGGTAAATTAATATTTTGCAGCCGTCTCTGCACTTCTTCTTCAATATATGCGTGAATTCTGAAAAGCGTAAATACGTAAATCAGACAGTTTCAAGGTAAATTGCACTTCTCTTGCTATAAGGGCCAAACAGGATTTGGAATACACTTGAGCCCAGCAATTTACTCCCATATATTTTGCATAAAAATAAAAAATAAAAATCTAACGTAATCAGAAAGGGGTATTTGTTAGAAACGTCCACTTACTGCACTATGCACCAGGCAATTTAGGTGTAATCACATAAATACGTTAAAAGCAGGGAACATTACATTTTTACCACAATAATATTTTATTTGAAGGTACAAGCTAGAATAACAATACACTTCCCTAAAACGATAAAAGCGTTCCGTGACAATGTGAGGTTATTATAGCTGTGCCCGAGTCGCACCATGCTTACTAAGTGGAGGATTTAAATATGATTATATACCTGTCATCAGTCAGCTGAAGGAAATGTGGCTGAGATTTCACTGGGCTTGCTGGAGAGGTGGCGTAGGGAGGCTTTTCTTCTTGGGCAGCTGACAGGTTTTTTGAAAGTGAATCAGCAGACACTTGTATCTTCTGCTTTAGCTGCTGGATCTCATGAGATAACCTGCATGTGATGTGCAAGAGGCAATATTTAGAATCCACATAAAAGTGTTCGATAGAGACAAGCATTTCTAAGAGGCAGCCAGGTTTAAAAACTATGGCACCATCCAAAGTTAAACAATATTCCCATCAAGCACAAAGCACTTTACCGAAGTCTGATCTACAGTTGTGCCCAAAAGTTTTCAGGATAGTACAAATACTGATGTTCCCAAAGTTTGCTGCTTAAGTGTGTTTACCCCCCTACGGTTTCTGACGGCACCATCTCGTCCAGCGATGTCCTGTCAGTACTGCTCTGGACGAGATGGTGCCCCGGCAGCGCATACATACAGTTTCACAGTGTCATGGTGGCTCTGAACATCTAAACTGGCATCTGAGGCCGATAGCGAGGCTTTCCCAGGAGACAAGTGGCTTCTTTGCTGCGCTTCCTGACACCAGGCCATCCTCTAAAAGTCTTCTTCTCTTCACTGTCACACCTGCCTGCTGTCATTCCTAGGCAAGCTTCTCGGGGGGCACACAGCTGAATCATCTTTAGAAGATGGTCCTGGAGCATTATGAAATTTCTTGGGATCACAGCAGGTCCTTTTGTAGCAGGACTGTAATTTTAGGGGGGGGGGGGATTAAGTTCATTTTCATGGCAAAGAAGGACTTTGCGATTCAATTGATCACTCCTATGGCATCTATAAAAATCATCATCATAAAAACTTTGTTTAAAACAATATTTGTGTAATTCTCAAAAGATGTGGCCACCACTGTATTTGCAAATATAAATTCCTTTTAGGAGAACATCAACAAGTCGTAACTTTTTGCAGTAAAAAGACTTTTAAGCAAAACTACAAGAGTAACCATTTCATGTCCAGAGTTCATTGGTGGTCCAAGTAAGGCTATGTTTAGATTGTGTTTAACACAGAGGGTATTGGCGCATCCCTTATCGCATGCCTTGAGGAGGATCCCATACATATGCATGACTTCCCACATGGACCTGCTGAAAGCCGTGTGAAGGGGCAGGGTGGGAATTCATGCATATGTTTGGAATACGCCAACATCCCCGTTAACGCAGGGGGTATTGGCGCATCCCAAACATGGCCTCAATCAGCTTCAGCATGTACTGGTCACCTAAACCATCATAACTAGGACAACTTGGCATTACCATTTTTTTTAAGGCCAAAGAGGGCTTTTTAGTACACTATTAAAAGTCATCGACTAAACATGCTTTTATGGATATTGTCCAAATTACATTGTAGTATACCATGTTCATTTTCATAGTGTATTTTCACCTTAAATACCCTGTTTGTAATATCATTATTTTTGCGTAGTTTAATACACACAACTGTTTCATATCAGTGTCCGAGACAGCAGTAAAGCCATTGGATCAACATGACATCAGGGCAATTAGCAACGATTGATCTAAAGCTAGCATGCAGGGCATTTGAGTTAATCTTATTTTGTTTATTAAGAACTGAAGCTAGACACACAACTAGAATTTGAAGAAACTCAGCAGTAGCAACCTACAGCTTAGGACTCCTTTCCACGTATTACTATAATCATTGCTTAAAAGCAATTACATTCATTTAATTATATGTATTAAAAAATCCGTTTTTTGATTAGCTACCTCTTAATCCCTTAGCAAAAAGTAATTAATTTCCAAAGTTATATTATAGTATATTTATACTATACATTTAGAACATTATTCTTCACAAGTTTTTCTTTTACTTTTTTCACTTTTTTTTATCTCGGGATATTATGCTGCTTTCTTGAGCTGGTTACCCCTTTTTCAAAGATGTGGTACCATTCACTATGTTAGATCTGAGTGAAACATGTGGGGAATAGTTGTTGTTTTTTCTCTTTTCTTTTTGTGTTCTTTTTTGTTACTTAATATTTTTGTCTTTCAGCATATTTGCTCCCCATATCTTTTGAAGACGTAAACACTTTATTTTTGTACTACTGTATTATCCTTAGTAGATTTCATGTCTTACAAAGCAATATCACCTCTCCAGTCCATCATGAATGGCGCTGCCAGACTCATCTTCTCCTCTAACCGCTCCTCATCTGCTGCTCCTCTCTGCAAATCTCTACACTGGCTTCCAGTTGTCCAGAGAATTAAATTTAAAGTCCTGAGCCTTGCTTTTAAATCACTCCACACCTCCTGTCCCACTTACATTTCGTACCTAATAGATAAATACTCCCCTAACCGCCCTCTCCGCTCCTCCAGTGACCTACTAATGACATCCCCACTCATAACCTCATCACATGCACGGCTCCAAGACTTCTCTAGGGCCGCTCCTACTCTCTGGAACTCTTCCTCGCCCCATCAGACTTGCTTCTACTTTTGCCACCTTCAAAAAAGCTCTAAAAACTCACCTCTTCAGCCTCTCCTACCCATCTTCTCATCCCTAACATCACCACCATGCCAGTCCCATCCCCCCACCTATTGTATACCTTGTTCCCCAACGTATTAGATTGTAAGCCCGACCAGGCAGGGTCCTCTACTCCTCCTATGTCATTACCTGTACCTGTGTGTTATATTGTGTTGTATCTCCACTCTAATGTATTGTACAGCGCTGCTTAATATGCTGGCGCTATATAAATAAATGATAATAATAATAAATCTAAAATAAAGTTTATTGTTAAAAAATAATAAATATAATAATGTGTCAAACGGATCTTTTAATGCTGTTTATCCAGAAGCACAGCCACCTATACACAGCGAATACATGTTTATAGAAATACTCTAAAATTTCGCTTACCGCTCTCTGTCTTGCTCCAAAGCTTTCTGTTCTGCTTCTAAACTTGCCTGAAGACCAGCTTGTTCCTGGCTGCTGTCCATTGCAGCAAGTTTACGCTTTTGCTCTTCTATTTCAACATCTATTGTGGAATGTCTCTGGAGAGCGGAATGCCTACGTTCCAGTTTAGCAACGGCTTGTTCCAAGGCTTCTCTGTGCTGCTTCTCCCTCGATTCCAGTATCTCTTTCTCCTTTTTCCGAACTTTCTCTTCTTGGCGAGCAATGTTTGCAGTAAATTCAAATGTTTCTTGAAGCTGTTGTAGTTGGTCACTGCTGGCACGGAATTGTGCAAGCTGGTCAGCCTTCTCTTCAATCTCTTTCTCGATTTGATATAAAGTTTTGTCTAACCCTAGCAGGCCACTGTCCAGAATTTCTGATGCTCTCTGCTTTTCTTCCAGCAATGCTGGAAGTTGGCTGTTCTTTATGTACCTAAGTTGCTTCTCCTTACAATGCAGTTGGTATTCTGTTTGTTTTATGGTGTCTCCATCTTCTGTTAATGGAGAGGAAGGCAGAGAGCAATCATCTTCATTATTGTTATCATTAAGTCTACTAAGCATGTCCCGATCGGCAACTATCTCTTTCTCTAACTGATCTTTCTGTTGGTTCAAGTCACCTACCAAGCAAGACAACTGTTCAACTTGCATTTTCTTAAAATCTGTGTATTTATTTGTTGCCCTCTCAACTTCATCTGGATCTTCCTCCCCTTCTGACCTTGATTCTTTAGCATGAAGAAGGTCTTCCCGTACATCTTCAAGAACTTGGATTTCCTCTTCTAATCTCAAGAAATCCCCCTGTTTTAGAAGTTGGATCATCTCCTGTTTCTCTCGAAGCTGCTCTTCAAGGCGAAGCACAATCTTCAACTGTTCCCTTTCTTGTTCTTCTAGTCTTCTCTTCTCCATCTCTAGTTTTATGTATTGTTCATCCTTTTCTTTTTTAAGTTTTTCCAGTTCTTTAAAAATTTCCATTTTCTCAGCTTTTTCTGTAATGTGCAGCTCCTGAAGCTTCTGAAGTTCTTCCTGGACCTTTACAAAACACTCTTCTTCCTGCTTTTTCTTTTGTCGCTCTATCTCATGCTGCTCTCTCAACCTCTCTTCTTCAAATTTTTCTTTTTCGGCCAGTAGGTCCTTCAATCTTGATTCAATGTCCAGATTTCTCCTCTTCAGGCTTTCTTCTTGTTTACGGATATGTAACTGAACAATCTCTGTTTCTTTACGCTGGGATTCTACTTCTTGCTGCATTTTCTCGAGTTCAGCTTTTTCGGATCGCTGTTTTTCTTCCATCTCCTTTATCATTCTCCTGCAATTTAAGCATACGAGAAAAAAATACATAAGTTACAAAATATGTATGCAATGAGACTAATCTGCAAGATTTAACAAACTACATTCCTATCACCACTCCCTGTTAAACACAGGTATAGAAATATTGTACACTGAGGAAGAAAGATTTCTCCAGGATTTTGATAATTACTGTACCATAAAAAAAACCTGGAGAATTCAACTCTGTAAATCTAAAATGCAAAAGTTCAGTAATTGAAACAACATTTTACAGAGTGAGGGTGTAGGAGCCGACCCAAATCATTTGTGCAACATCATGAGAATGTACATTAACTTCCAAGAATGAGCTCATCAGTGACCATGCCTACACATGTTAAAACTTTACTCCATGCTATATTTTTAAGGCCCCTTGAAATGCTCATTTCCTCCTAGACATCATTACCTGTAGTAATTGTTTTCCTTTACAAAAGGTCATCTGTCTTTTTGACAGAGCATCGTGACAACATTCTGTTAGAGAAAAAAGTGTCTTGTACCTACCTGTGGGTGTAATGTTTCAGAGAGTGACACTCATGTCAGTGCCAATCCCTCACCTATCAAAGACTATCAAATGTCAAAACAGTTAAATACCTAGAATTACATATTTTATAATGTTTTACGTTTGGAGAATAAGGGGGTTGAAAAGCATTTAGTTTGTTATTGCCGTCTATGTCCCCAATGGGTAGAATGTACCTATCCCAGTGACCACTGGCAACAAGGCTAAAAGTGAAGGAAATTAATACTTCCGAGTTGCCAACACCATCAGGGGACCATCACACAAAGAAAGCACTTTATAGACACAACCTATTAAATCTTGTCAAACCTATACAACCCGAAATTAAGGAACACAGTGCGCTACACAATACAATATTTTAAAATTATGTTTGGTCTCCTCTTCAGCAGGACCCTAGCAAAAACCTAATAATTAGGGACCAAGAGAGATGTTGTGCGGCAGTTAACACTGGTAGTCTCAAGTTTTTCCTTGTAAATTCATATGTAATATTTGAGAATAGCAGAATAAAATAGAGATATTTTACAAAACATCATTTGGATTTTTACCTTGATCTTTTAGTGGCAGTTGTCACTAGGACTGGGAAACACATGCATACAAACCTGATGGTGGTTCTTCTTACTGGTTCTAAAAAGTCTTTACATCATAGAGAAGTCATCAACAACATAGAGATGAGAGGGGAGGGGATCCCAGGGTGGTCTTTGGCGATGTATATACGATTCTAAATAAAGAAAACATTTGCACTTTTCTTCCCGAGTACGGGACATCTCTATATTGGTTGGTAGTGAGGAGACAAACCAAGTCTTGGTCCCGACACCAGGGAGTTTTTCTGATTGCAGACTGAGTTTGTGATTTTTGGATCGGGATCTCTGGGTAGTAAGGGCACATACAAAAGCTCTCTTTCTTACTAATGCTCCTGCATACCATTTCTACATACATAGACTCATAGTATAGTACTGCACTGCAACGCAGCCAACCTTTAAGAAAACTGTGGACCATTCATACTGGCCCTGAGTTGTGTTTACGGTAACACCCAATGCTCTGCGTCACTGTAAACTCCCTGCTCCATGCAGCTTTGCAGACACAACAAAAGCATCTTCCCTAAACTGTTATTGTAGATGTAAGCACAGCACAAAATGCTGTGTTTTCGCCAGTAACACACACAACACACATGGAAGCGTAACCGTTAGCACCTCCTTTTTTGCCCCCCAAAAACTCCAAAGTGCGTGTGAAATGGCCCTAAACCAAATTTATTTTGAGCATTTGGTTCCAGAGGCAGCAATTTAGGTGGAATAATGAGAGAGAAAACTGTACACTGAAAAATACTTTTGGGACATTCATTGTAAGCTAAAGAACATAATATCTGGCTAAAACTCTATAGTGTACGATTCCCTGTTGTACAGCTATGCCAGATTCTATTTGCCAAGTATCACTACTCATATCTCAGATTCGCTACTCAAATTCCGCTAATAAATTTAAGTGACACAGACAGTAATAGATGAATATATCATACAATAACGGATGAATAGATCATTCAACCACTGACACATGGTAATGCCCTGAAATGGACAGCGCACATGAGTAACAAGTTGACATTGCAAGAAAAGATCAAAGACAAAATAGTTTTCTTTGAAAAGGAAATTTTTAAAATTGCTTTGTTCATGAATTATACATTCATTTAATTTAAATAAGAATGGATTCATATTTAAAAGAAATCAATTATGTTAAAATAATGTGACATTGTAAAGATAAAAGTTGTGATTGAAAACTAGCAGACACATTTAACATTTGGCATTATCCAAGTTTCATTTTATCCAGATGCCATCTTGTGAAATCTGTTTCTTAGCGGAAAAGGAAGGTGATGGCAATGGTTTTAGTTTTATTAGATGTTATTAAATAACAACCTCACAAAAATTTCTCTGCAAATACAATTTTCATAATATGCAAGACCATGGCATATAATGGGTAATTTCTTTCCCTCCTCTCACTTGCTTGATTTTTTTCTTTACCCAGAGGGCACATACAGTGGCTTGAACTTTTCCACATTTTGTCACATTACAGCCACAAACATGAATCACTTTTATTGGAATTCCGCGTGAATGACCAATACAAAGTGGTGTACACCTGAGAAGTGGAACGAAAATCATACATGATTCCAAACATTTTTTACAAATAAGTAACTGCAAAGTGGGGTGTGCGTAATTAAATCCAATGGAGAATCTGTGGCACGATCTGAAAACTGCTGTTCACAAACGCTGTCCATCTAATCTGACTGAGCTGGAGCTGTTTTGCAATGAAGGATTTCAAGTCACTAGATGTGCAAAGCTGGTAGAGACATACCCTAAAAGACTGGCAGCTGTAATTGCAGCAAAAGGAGGTTCTACAAAGTATTGACTCAGGGAGCGGAATAATTACACACACCCTACTTTGCAGTTATTTATTTGTAAAAAAAATATTTGGAATCATGTATGATTTTCGTTCCACTTCTCACGTGTACACCACTTTGTATTGGTCTTTCACGTGGAATTCCAGTAAAAAATTATTCATGTTTGCGGCTGTAATGTGACAAAATGTGGAAAAGTTCAAGCCACTGTATAATGCCACAATTTATGCTCAGCAGCTGGGAAATTTGATGGTGAAGGTACAAGACATTTTCACAATTCATGCCAACATTTCATTTTAAGATTAATTGTAATGTGCAAATATACGATAGCTGCATTCTCACGGTTCGGCATCTTAACCTCTTAATATTCTCCATTTATTAACACCTTGTATTACTTTATTTTTGTAAATACACACCCCCATGTTATCTCTATTAGGCAAATGCAAACCCATGCCTAATGTTTTCTGGACTGCAGTGCTTTTCAATTGTCCAGACACTTCCACATGCCCGTGTAAATGGTTTCTTTAGAGTTCTTAATTCAGAAGTCTTCTGCATCTCCTCCATCGGGTTGCCCCACAACACAGCAGATTCATTGGTGGAACCTTAGCACTAATTCACACATGCAGTTGAAAGACACTCGTTTTTAGTGGCAGCCACATTTTGTGTTCCCCAGTTGCTATCTTGGGGTGGTTGCCTATAAGGACATGGGGGTAGTTGTCAATATTTGCCACCCAAGTGTTCCCATGCTGTGTGCCGCTGCTGCAAAGCAGTGAGCAGGTGATTTCAGGGAAGCTGCAGTTTATTAGCCTCCTTGAAACAGTACATGTGAATACGATAAAAGTCCTGTAAAAATCCTTTCACACATCAAATGTTTTCTTGGTAGAATTTAAAGTCCTTGTGGGAAAACTTACTAAAGGAGTTGGCATGAGGAAAATAAGTGACATTTTAAAGCTTCCAACAAACAACAGCACTACGTCCAGTATCAGCTGGGTAGGCAATGGGGTGTCTAGTCCCAAGAGATCCAGGTGGTACGAGGGGAACACGAAAAAGTAAATGATCAAATCTCTTTATTAAACATAAAATTCCAAACCTACAATGTAGCAGCATGGATGGATGCTGGATAATTTCTTATACGTTACCAGTTATTTTCTATTTTGTTATAGATACTTTATGTACTTATAACCAAATATAAGACATTGAGGCACATATATATGCCTCCTGATGAGGCCCAGGGCCAAAACGCATCGAGGATTGACCTATACCCCTCTGGAAGGAATTTCACCAACCTACCTTCAGACTATGCTCTATGGCATACAGACTCTCTAACATTGGTCTAACAGCACGCTTAGTATTGTGACTGCCGGGAGCGGTCACCGCTGCTACATTGTGGATATGGAATTTAATGTTTAATAAAGCGATTTGATCATTTACTTTTTCATGTTCCCTTGTACCTAAATCTCTTGGGACTAGACACCCCATTGCCTATCCATCTGATACTGGACGTAGTGCTGTTTATCTTTATCTTTGTATGAGATGGTAGCCTGGGTACTGCACAAGTGTTGCTTTTTTTACCTTAAAGCTCCAAGTCATTTATTGAGATATTTGGACTTTAAAGCTTCCCACTGCGTTTTTTGGCCTTTAAATGCTGTAAATTATCCTCTCAGGTGTGGGATCCTTACTCAGATGCCCATCTTCATCTCATAGCAGATGAACCATGGCCACTTACAGGCCAGTCCAAATACACAAAAAAACATACAGCCGCTAAGCAGAAATGAGCAGATGCAGATGGTGTATTGTGCGGTTAATATCTGTACCTTCTGCAGCACACACAAAGCATAAGTATCAATACTCATCCAATCTGAGGAGACATATTTTTAAACCTAAAGTGCGTTATACTTTGAATAATTCAAATGCATCCAGAGATATGCTTTTAAACTATTTACTTGTCTGCAAAGACCCTAAAGTAATGGATGTATTGGTACTTGCATGAATTCCACGATTTGCAAGGGCAAACTAACCAACATATCTTCATGTATTCCATTAAAGCGGGATGGTCATCTTTGATTTGCGATATAATGTCTTGCCTTGGAAACTCCATTCAGATTAAGGGCCTAATCTTTGAAATTGACAAACAGCACCTTTCTCTACATGCCTTTCTGTTAAATTACTTCAGTTTTCAGGGCCACACAGCTCAACCGAGGGTACATTTCATGAATATTTTGTCAGACAGAAAAAGGAAGGAAAAAAGCAACATAAACTTTAATTGAAAAAAAGTGGCCTTTTAAAGCAAAATGTCCAAGTAAAATAACAGATTTACTGTATATACTTGAGTATAAGCCGACCCGAGTATAAGCCGAGGTACCTAATTTTATCTACAAAAACTGGAAAAACATATTGAAATGCATGGGAAATGCAGTCAGATAGTGGAGTTTTCTAAATGAGAAAATAAAGAGAAAGCACCATTGCCCCTAGAAATTAATCAACCAGGATTAATCTTAGTGCCACATCATCAATACATTTAAGAGAACACAGGATTATTATTCTTACAGGATAGGTTGTGCAGGGCAATTCCTATTTATGGAGTTGTATGTGTACCAGTAACTGGCCACTAGATGGCAGTGTGGAATTTATTATTGTTCAACAGCTGATTCTCCAAAAACGACGCTGACAGGAACAGCTGACAGGAGAGATCGCAGCAGAAGATTTACCGGAAGCTGTCTGTCTGAAGCATTCAGCATGGTGATTCTGGTGTGGTGAGTGGACC
Source organism: Ptychadena robeensis (assembly GCA_036250615.1). Taxonomy (NCBI): domain Eukaryota; kingdom Metazoa; phylum Chordata; class Amphibia; order Anura; family Ptychadenidae; genus Ptychadena; species Ptychadena robeensis. Next base: position 142,126,570 of record CM070035.1, on the reverse strand, counting down.
CCCCTCAGCTGATTCGAGTATAAGCCGAGGGGAGCACTTTCTGCCCATTTTTTTGCCCTGAAAAACTCAGCTTATACTCGAGTATATATGGTATGTGAATGAGTAAAGTTCCTTTGGTATCAAACGTGTGTCCTCCATATTGGAACATACCAAAAACTTTATAGTAAAGCTTGATGGATCTACAACACGGCTTAACTAACTGCATGTAGTGGATTTCTTAGCTTAAGCTCAGGTAACTGTTTTACTTTCCAAAAACATACCAATACCAAAATTTTGTAGGCTTCTGGTTTATCGGTCAGATCAGAAAGGTTAATGAGTAATTCAGTCAATGATGCATAATTTCCCAAAAAACAATCATTATTATGGGAGATTACTTTAAAGCTTTTTATAAAAAGATAGATTTTCATTATCAGAAGTAATTCTTGCATCAAACTGCGTCTGTGCCAGGATCGGATACCATCGTCGGTTCTCAACCATTGCAGGCTGATAGAGTTCTTCCTGCCCCGAGTCTTCTGCGTCATTAGTGACGCCGAAGGGGGTAGCACCACAGGCCTCCATGTTAATGGAGGGGGCATAGCTTTTCCCTGCGCACACACCGCCAGCATCTAATTGACACCGGCGGTGCCAGGGAGAGAGCGGCGGAGTTCCATGTACTCAGCCGCGATTGCCTGGGCCACAGCTTTTGGCGCCATAAAAAATTTCGAGAAAAGCCCGTAACGTCAGGGAGGTCAATGGTGTTCTCAATGCAGAGAAATACAGATGCTTATCAATCTTGCAATACCATCAGGGAGGCATAGGATTGGCCCTGAATCTATTCTGCAGCAGGACAACCACCCCAAACATACAGCCAAAGTCAATAAGAATCATCTTGAGAAGAACTAGTCCAGGAAGTGATGGTATGGCTCCCACATAGCCCTGAATTAGGGGCCAAATATGACTGAAACTGGTGAAGGAGGTATGGGGACACATTTGGGCCTTGTAGTTGCAGCAAGGTTAAAAACCTATTTTCAAGCCCCCAAAAAGAAAGAGAAATGTAAAAACTTGCACCACTGTAATATTACCACATGGCAGCACCAAGAATTTCCTTAATAAAATAAACAAATTAGTGGTACAAACACTAGTTGCTATCTTTTAGCACATATTTATATACATAAGGAATTACAGTGAAAATGCCTGATCTGCTTCAGTAGATTTGCCCCAAAAAGTGCCAAGTGTTAAACAAAAACAGTCAACATTTTACTTTAACTTTTATTGGAGAATGTGCTGCAGCTTTCTGCTGTCAGACAAGTAAATAAAGGAGGACTGTTCCTGGACAGTAGATCCACTAATCACAAGAAACAGAATTTGGTATTCCCCACATTTATCTGAAGGTGGTTTGAATAGAAAATCCACAATTATATGCAGCCAGCACTAACTATAATGTGAGATGGATGGAGTTTTTTTTTGTTTTTGTTTTTTACAGCTAACATTACTTTAGGACAAAGGAAGGTAGGATAACTATATGGGCAACAGGGAGATAAAAGTATAAAGAGTTGTAATGTTATGGCAGACCAAGTCTGCTTTAATGATATATAAAATTGCAATTTATCTTACTAATTTATTGCTACCCATGGCTTATTACTGCTAATAAATCTCATAATGAAAACAAACTATAAAATATTATAAATATATATTTATTATACATTGATCCATTTTTATATTCATGAATGACATACCTTTTATGTTCCAGTTTTTCAAGCTCTTCACGTTGTTGTCTCTCGAATTCCAGTCTGGTAAGAAAGCAGAAGACATTCTGTTACAGGCGGACCTTGATATTAAAAAATGATGGCGCAATGAATGATGACCATGAGAAATGCAGAGAAAGGACGATTTAAGACGGAGGGTTTATTTTTTCAGTTTCACAGGAAATGAAGAATGGGTTGACCAGGGCTGCTAATTAGGTTTCCAGCTGCTGGGCACATCTATTTGAAAAGTTTGAATGCAAATGAATTTCTTAGGAGAAACTATTGAGGTGATAAAGTTAAATAAGACGGATAAATGATTAGCACAGGCTTTGAGAGTTCACTACATTCAGGCACGGCAATCAATACACAGAAATTGAGTTTCTCTACCTTAGACAGATTGGTCCTTTTACAGGGAAAAAGCTGCCACCGGAGGTAGAGAGAAAGCAAAGTGATCAATTGTGAAAAGCTTTGGAAAACAAAGTGTGTTAAAGGACAAGTCCACTGATAAACTTATTTGACTTGTGGGTAACTGTTGCCTAATCAAAACACTCTCCTTCTGGTGGTTAATGGGCCAAACATATCATTAGACACAATTGTTTTGAGCCTAATGGCTGTGCGGGTAAAAATGATCCTTTTTCCGTTAAACTTGCTGACAATATTTGTTTTCTGCCTCAAAAGCTAGGCCTACATATACCTTCTGAATTCAGACCTTACCCTTTTCAGAGGCAATGGATTCCAAATACAGTGGACCCTTGACTTACGAACTTAGTTAATTCCCAAGGGTTCGTTGTAAGTTAAGTTGGTTAGAGGCAAAGATGAAAATATCCATAATGTGTTCTGAACCTCCCAAATCACCCTTTACCTAACCGTTTCATAATAAAATCATTGTATAATATGTTTTTGGAAGGTACAATGGTAATCCAAGGAAAAAAAAGCCAAAAAAAAGGCTTTGTAGAGGTGCTCCGTGAATATAAAAGAATGTCATTGTGTTGATAAAAATAAGGCATCAACGCATAACATAAAAAGCATTTTGTGACTGACCAGTCACTTCTTCAGGATGAATATGGTTGAAATATAGGTCTTGTGTAGGTAGAGAGAACATAATACCAAGGGAATCCATCATGGGTTTTTTCCTTGGATCACCATTGTACCTACCAATATTGTTTTTCCAAAGTTTGGATCTGGCAACCCATTCATCGGATATCCAGAGTGCAACCTCCACCACACTGCATGGGGGCAGTGAGAAATCTAAGCATTTTAGATAAACATACAACTAGCAACCAAAATAGTAAGTTTGTCTGTCCTTCAAATTCCCATCAGGGCTAAAGTTTTGTGTCCCATGCCCCCATATATCCTATTATAGAGTTACTCTTTTGATCCCTTGTGTTAACCTACATATTTTTTGTTGTGTTTTCTTTGTTTCCTAGGTTTCACTTTTATGGTGAAACCTAATTACGAGGGCATCTCCATTCCAGACTACAACCTATTGTATAATATATGTTATTTACCAGAAACCCCAAAATGTTTCCTGGTGTTCTTACCAAAACTTTAAAATGTGCCTAGCTTACCAGAAACAACAATGTTTAATCACCATTCATTGTGACATCTTTGGCTTTCAGGAAGAAAAGATTAAATGAAAGATTGTTACGGTTTGAAAGAATATCAGGAATCCAGCCCTCGGGTGTCCTTTCTCTCCTTGGAAGAGTCTGAAGACTTATGTCTATTGGCGAGATTGGGCACATGATCGCCACTCTCAAATTTCTTCACAATTTCAATTGTGATTGCTTTCTTTACTTTCTCTTTCTTCACTGTCTTCTCTAGCTATTTCGGGGCCATTGCGATGTACTGTCAGAAATGAAGTCCTCAAACATGCGTTTATGGGCTCCGAGTACAGCTTACAAATGCTTCTCTGACATCTCAGGTAAATTTTTTCAACAGCTCAAGCAAGAACACGTTTTGGACTCATCCGTAATTCAGGTTGCAAATCAAGAATTTTTTTTTGCAAGTTAAAAACAAAAAATTTAGATTGCAACTCAAGTTGGTCTAAGTGTCCACTGTAAATAGGTTTTTCTACTTGCCCATAATAGAACAAAAATGTGTTGCTTTTTTAAAGGAAAGAAAAATTTTACCAGATACAAGTACTAACATACTAATGCATATTGATGATTCTACATATCAACATTACCCATAACAGAAACCGTGGACTGACCCTTTAAACTGGCAACATTCACCACATTGGAAGCCAGCAGTATTGGTGGGTAGCTTAATTAGAAACCATTACAAAATTCTAAGTAAATGCATAAGGGAAGAGTCAATTAGTGTGTGGTTTTGCCTGGCAGATATGCAGTAAACAGTCTAAAAGGAGGTAGAAAATGCTTGTCCAATTCCAGAAATTAAGTGCCAAAAACAAGCTGGATTATGATGTTGCCATTTTCGGATGCTGCTATAACCACATTTTACTGAAGTTTGTTGGAGAAAAACTAAACTTGTGTGCAGGTTCCTGCCCTTTAGCACTGGAATTGAACATGCTGAAACTATTATATTTGGGCAGCAATACAAACATGCTATAACTTTCCTGTAAAGAATTTGAAAGTCAACTGTCTTCAATTGTTCACAGTTAATATGCTCCACACGGCCACACTGTTGCCTAAATTTTTTGCACAATTTGTGTCTTTTAATTGCTTCACAAATTTGTTTCCATGTATTCTAATGAAGCTCAACACCAAAGTCTACTGTGCTTCATGTATTAAATTGAAAGACATAAATACAAATATACACGCAACTCAAGTTATCCTAAACAAAGAACAAAACATTTATAAGGTCTATTAACCTCCCTAGCGGTTGTGACGAGTCCAGCTCGTCCAGTGCTGACATGCTGAAAGTGCATATAACGGATATTCTTCATTGCATACTACATTGGATATGTAAAACACCTTCTAATATTTGAGCAAGTAATCTTTTTTAATGTTTGGCAGAGAAAAAGAAAAGAAAAATATACTATCTCATCTAAATAGAACTTGCTTAAAAGCATCTTGTTGTTTTTTTGTTTTGAAGAGAAGAGAATGGTTAGCACCATGTCAAGTGTTAAAGCCTAAACACTAGTAGGGAGATAGCAAACCGTTCCTAAAAAATAAAGAAAAGACTAAATTGGGGTAATAGAAGCCAACAGGGGATTTTCTTATTGGAAGATATGTTAAGTTCTGTAACCCATCTTTACGCCCAAGACAGAATAGGAAAGAATAACTTAACCACTTCCATGGGATGTTAAGAACCAAATAATGTGCACACATATTACAGTAAAGGGGTAAAAATCCTATAAAAGTTGATGTAGTGCGTTTGATAATGATATAAACCCAAAATTAATTACAAGAGTGTATGCTATGTGACGTTCAGTTTTTCATAAATAAGTTCAAAGTCAAGTCGGAAAAATTAAGTAGTAAATTGAGCTAACTTGAAATTAATTTAAGAAAAGTTACAGTGCTGAAGCAATACTGTTTTAATGTATATACAAACCCTTCCCTTTATCTCCGCAAATTGGGATGTTTGGGCTTGTAGAATCTACAAAGAATGAGATGGACATGTGTGACCATTTTAACCAGCAATGAGGCCTAAAAAAGGTTAAAATATTGTACCATCAATATGAAACCGTTTAAAAAACAGAAAAAAAAAAAAGAAACATTTAAAAAAGAAAATAGAGAATAAACAGTTTGTTATACATTCTGTTTAGAGCATGCTTAAGGCTAAGCTCTAAGAATCAAGTACGGTATTACTGAGTATAAGCAAACCCGAAACATAAGTGAGGGTAAATAATTTTATCTACAAAAACGGACAAACCGTATTGACTTGAGTATTAGCCGAAGGTTGAAAATGCAAAGTCAGATAGTGGAGTTTTCAAATGAGAAAAAATAGAGAAAGCCCATTGCCCTAGGAATGAATCAAAATTGAAATCTTAGTGCACACCCTCAATAAAGTTAAGAGAACACAGGTTATTGTGTTAACAGGAAGGGTTTTCAAAGGCACTGCTTATGGTTCAAACATGAAAAGAAGCTTCTTTTTAAAAAGTATATTATTTACTATGGGTCCAATACATGGAATGGAAAACCTATTTCATGTTTGAAACATAAGTAGTGGAGTTTTCCACCTTTTCCAGTAAAAATTAACAAATAGTCCACTAGATGGGTGCTGAATCCAAATTGCTTACATTTCAATAGCCGAGTGTGGAAACAATGGAGCATTCACCAGGCTGCCTGCGCTGGCAACCAGCGACACCGAACACCAGGAAAGGTGGAAGTAGGACCCTACAGACTATAAGCAGAGAGCGATTGTCAGCAAATTTGGGGACTGAAAACTGGCGAATTACTCGTGTATAGACGGGAACTTTACACAATACTCAGTATGCAGTGGTTGATAAATCGGCATTTTTTTTTATGTAATTGGACTCAAAATTATTACAGAGAGTAACATCTAATTAGGATAAAACAAATATTAAACTTATTTTCTCAAGTACAAGAAATAAAATGCCTGTGATCAGAACGGTGAGGCGTGGCCAATTGACTCCGGTGCTAAATTGTTCTTTTAGAAATCAAATATTGAAAAACAAACGTTAATAAGAATCCGGAAAAATGGTGAAAGCATGCAAAGGTTCCTCGGCTGGTTAGAACAAACAAAGAATAAATCTCAGATTTGAAAAAAAAGGGAAAAAAAGGCAGAAACCAGAGATGTAGCAGACGAAGGAAAAGCATCATAAAAGAAAACATGTGTGAAGTATAAAGTTGGCGCTGCAATGACTCCTTAAAAAAGGCAGGTGGCCTGGCTGTCATAGAAAATACTTGGCTTCATACTGCATGGTGACCGGAACAAGGTGAGGTTTAAGGATTTCAGATATTTTATTAAAAATGTACTGAAGCTTGTCAAAGCACCCACGCTAAAAAAAAGAATTTCTAAGAAAGAACCTCCCAATTTGTTCAATACATTATTTACAAGGACATAATCCCACTAGCGATCAGCCACTACGAGTGGGCGATCGCAGAGAGTACGTGAGTGTGCTCATAATTACGCCTGGCGTCATCAGTGGGGTTCCGAAAATGCTGTGGCCAATAGAGGGAATGGGCCGCAGCTTTACGGGGGTAATCCGGTTTTCGCTCTGTTCGAGTATGAGGTTGAGAACAAACCTAAACTGGGACAAACTGGGTTGTCTCAATCTATAGGGCAGGTTAAAAATCTCGGTACAAGGTGACACTGATACAGGTCGCGTTAGCTAGAAATGGACTGGGCCCCATAGAGTTTTTTTACGGGCCCCACTCCTGGACCTGCAATGCCAATCATGGACAATTCTCCCAGACTTCCCACCCC
>CM070035.1:142107983-142119469 GCA_036250615.1 Ptychadena robeensis | reverse complement strand
CTCCTTAACCGCACACCCCTAAACTGCTCAGTTCCCGACCGGCCACATCAAAAAATTTAACCCCCCTGGTGGTCCAATTCAGTCTGGTTTTCTGTACCAAAAGTGGTTAAAAATGGTAGGCCACTGAGATTCAGATTTCTGCACCAAAAGAGGTACAAAGGTTAATTAACTTGCAAAGTCAGATAGTGGATAGTTCAAAATTTAATTCCATCTTCTCTTGTGAAGATTAGTAAATGGCACTGTCACTTGTCTACTTTGCACCATCCAAGTCTAGCTTGGGATTATCGATTTTTTTCACCCCAAGTTAGCCAGGAGCAGTGGGCCCCCTTGTGGCCCTATAGCAGCCACTATTGCTGCTATGGTGGATCCTACGCCAATGCACTGAAAGAAAAGATTTAAAGGGAATCCTAATAAGGGTGTCCATACATTTGGGAGTCAATGGATGCAGTATTGATAAAAGAGGGGGGAGCTCTCCCTAACAGCCATCTCTGCCATGTTGTTAATCATAAATAGCAATACAATGGTGGTCAGTATGGAGCGTTCCCGACTTTTCAATGAATCCAAAAAATCCCCAAAAAATTTACCCCTATTTTAAAAAATACCCTTATGTTAAACAGATATACATTAAAGACTCTGTTTATATTGACGTCAACATTAAATCTATTACAAATCTCCAATCAACAGCATGGACGTGCCAGAATAATTTGGCTACTTTGTGACCATATAGCAACGCCATCTGTGAAGTCTATCTATAAAAAGTTACATACTTTCATGACATTTTCAAGAACTGTTTTTTAGATATAAAAATGTTTGAGCTGCAATACTTGGCTCAGTGTCAAATTTCATAAGGTGGGATCTGCTATTTCTAAGGCTATATTTCCACGGTGTCAAACCCCTTCTGTTTGAAGTACATCCACATGCATTGATGTAATGAATTAAGTTTGTTGGGCTAAAATTGCCGTACTGTGCTACAGTGACATTAATACAACGAAGACACACCCAAAGACAATGAATGGAATCCGTTACCAGCAGATGAAGACTTGCACAACATCACTTCCTGTCCTTCATGATCATCACTTCTGGGACCGCGAAGGTCGATGAGGAGTAGAAAGGATCTGAAATTCACAATCTTCCAGCTAGACATTTTGGATACAAGATACCCCCAGGGAAGAACTGACAATCAGAATCAAACTTTCTCCAAGAACTTTACCCGTCATAGTTCTGGATCTTGTTGCTGCCAGGCTGAATGTCAGCAGATATGTTCTTTGGATGCTGTAAGTACCCTTCACTTAAAAATCCGCCTTTGTTTATACTGTAGTTTGTAAAGCCATGTTGTGAACTTGGCGTGCAGACATCTCAGTCCTTCAGTTTAAAGTGCACAAGACTTGCTCTAGGGTCTGACATGAACATAAGAGTGGACTTCAATCACTCCTTGATATACATGTATTATTGTAAGTTCTCCTAAAGCCTATGGCTTCTCTCCTTCAGATGTAGCCATGTCACATCTAACACCTCAGTATAGAGGCAGCAGCCATGGCATTGATTTTTCAAAATAGATTATTGTTTATGGGTGTAAAATTCTTATTAAGGCAGATAAAACTATTCCAAATGTTACCATAATAGTAACAAATTAACATTCAGAATTTAAATAGATACTCCACATATATACATTTCTGACATATGATTATACATTTCTGACATATGATTTTATACGCCATCAGTAAATAATCTATATCTGCATCAGAAGCTGCAGCAAGTCAAATAGAACCATTCTTTTCCTGGCTTATGGATCAATGTTATCATCTAACCTTTCCTTTTAGAGCTTTACTGCTCCTGGCACACCTCATTCATTCATTCATTCATTCATTCATCTGAATGAGTTCTGTAATGACAATTATGATCAAACTTCCAAGTGGACTCTTATTTTCTTTTTGAGCTGAGCAAGCTACTCTGGAAAGGGTAGAACTGCTAGCCCATAACCTACATACAGTAATATCTTTACAGGCATACTGTGGCTATACTACATGTATATGCAATCTTATACATTCACTATTTTTAAAGGGGTTCTCTTTAAAAAAAGAGATTCACCCATCTGGGTGGTAGCCAAGCAGAAACTTACAGGAAATCTTTAATTATATATATGTAACTAGAGAAAAAGGTGAGGATAAATCATAAAATTGATCAGTAATAACTGTTTCATGCACACCATTGTCCGATATAGACTCTGTATGAGAGTGTGCTTGGGTGTGCCTGTGTTAAGTTTACTTGTCCTTCTGCTAGTGTCACTATCCCTAAAGGCCCCCACACACCTAGTGCCCTCCATAGCTCACAGCATCGGCGGGCACCCTTTGTGTGCCGGCCGTTCGTTTCAATAGGGACGCAGGTCCCCATTGAAACTAATGGCATCGGCCAGAGATTTACAGACAGATCCTGGACGATTTTGCCGACAACCGTGAGCGCGCATGCACATCGGTAGGCGGCAAAATCAGCTGCTGCTCGTTGCGTGTGTGGGGGACTTCAGTGACCCAGCCCCAATTTCTGGCATTGCTTGAACTCTGCCTGCCATGACTTTGGATTGTCCCTCAGCACATCTAATGCTAATCCATCTGTACCATACTTTATTGAACTGACCATTTGTGTATGACCCTTGGCTTGTGTCTTACCCAATAAACCTCATCAGGATACCTAGTGTTGGCAGTGATTGTGTGCCCAGGCGCATTACAATAACAATCTAAGATGGACATTCCCTTAACATTTGGGATATTACTTCACTTCATGTCCAAGAGAAATGACAGGAATCCAACAAAAATACGACTTCATACGACACAGGAATGAACAAGAAAAAAAAAAAGAAGACCTAACAGAGGTTTTAACTCTTCTTACACTACCCCAAGCTAAATACCGTTTGTCTAAAAATACACTTTCAGTTTTTGAAAAATCAAATAAAAAGATAGAACGGTAAAATAGGTTATAGTGAGATGGATAAATAGACCCAGAAGCCTTCAACTAATTCAGCGGGAAGCACAGCTGAGGCTTTTTCAGACCAAAGGTATCTGTAAATCAAACATTGAATATTCCCAAACGAGTTTATTATGCATTTTGGAAAAGTGAAAGGAGGGTAAAAAGGATTTCGAAGCAGTAAAAATACAGAATGTTGAAAACACACGTCAGTCTAGAGTGGGAAGAAAACTAATGGGGACATTTAAACTTCATTTATCTTTTTTAAATATTATACATTAATAAAATAAAAGCAAAAAAAGTATGTTCATATAAAATAGGTAAATGGAGGGTTTCAATTTTTCGGATTTGTACAGGCTGATGGTTCTTCAAATAATCAATAACTTCTCTCCTGTAATATTGTTATAGGGAGCAGAGAACAATTTGAAGCTCTCCATCATTATTTTGTATTTTTTATTACCTTTTTTTTTATTAAGATGAACGTCAGGAAGATCTAGAAGTTAATTGTTAAAAACAGGTTCTCTACTTTCCCAAACTAAAGAAATTAAATAATAAAGTATAAAATAAAATTCTGCACTTTTATGGTATTACACAAATATTGTTATTTATCACTAGAGGCTTTCTGACATGAGTTATTCCTAATTATTTAAAGCGGACTCACAATCATTTAAAGCCTACCACCAGAAGTTCAGGTTTGCATGAATGGCACTAGAAGTGCTAATAATAAGGAGGAATGCATAAAATAAAACAAAAACCAAAAATGATATTTAATGAGCAATCTAAGAAGGTCCTTCTTATCTACTGTGCCGTAGCGGACCGGAAAAGACCCGACGTATCAGAGCAGTGGATTTTCCCATAGAAAATACTGCACCCCGAATTAGGACTGTGGATGACTACGCCACTATCATATCAGCTCAGAAGCAAGTCAAACTTTCATTTTACATATACATTTTTAAATATACATCCGCTTTAATAGCAATAGAGAAAAATTTAAGCAGAACTGAACACTAAAAATGTCCTTACAATTAGATTTATATACTCACATACTTGGAATGTCACTTACCACAGCACCACACTTTGATAAAGACTTAAGAAGGGAACACACGAAAAGATATGGGTCACATGGCCATCCCTGTTTTCAAGCAGGACCTATCAATTGAAAACCAGGATATCGGACAGCACCGTAAACCATGGTTGATGTCTATTGCTTTGAATGGGGACCGCGGGTCTCCATGCAAAGCATCGGCTGCACTGGAGACACAGCAGCTCCGATATCAGGCAGCAGCGCGATGACGCTGCTGGGAACCTCGAACGGCTCCTATATCGAGCTGTGTGTTCCCAGCTTAAAAGAACCAGCATAAAACACTTTCAATATCACTTCCAGTATCTATAGAATTACCTCGGCAGTAAAATTTTTTTTACCTCTCCAGTAAAACAATCATTAATTTTTACTTATTTAATACCTGGCATAAGCCTGTTCCTATTTTTCATCAATAAAACCTTTAATGACCAAAGAAATTATTTTTTTTGCTATTGCAATACATCTTTAACCTCCCTGGCGTTACACTGTTTTCGCACCATACAATGATGTGGGGAAAAAGCAATGCCACCTCCATAAACAAGGTCTATGGCGTCACCCGGACCTTCAGAGCCACCGATGACACCAAAGACTCAGTGCCATAAGTAATCGGTGTGCCTGCAGCGATGCCGAATCGCTGTGGGCTTGCACAGGCATGTTTGCCCGATCCCAGCACGGGCACAGTTTGTGCAATCGATATAATAGTGCACAGCTTGATCAGCATTTCGATCATGCAATTATCTATCCACATATGGCTAGTTTGTGGGCTTGGTGTCTCTATCTTCCCAATAGGTCCTACCTACCATTACCAATGATAGAGTTTTTCCTCAGTCACAGTGACAATCTCAGAGATAGAGACACCACAATATTCGAGAGACAGAGAAGAGAGTTTTCTGACAAAGAATGTTAATAGAAGAAATGTGGAGCTCGCTCGGACATTTTGTTTAAAATCAAAAACAAGTTTTCTTTAAGCACTTTTCATTGCACACGGGCAGACTTAATGGACCTAATAGTATTTCTTATATATTCATCTGGAACCTATTTTAAGGTTTCGGAACACTGAAGAGGCTTCACAGTAAAGTTACTCCATGGGAGCTCGGAAGGTATAATGTATTTTCTGCATAGTTTGCTGTGTTCTATTTGTTAATAAGAAACCAGAACAAACATCATTTGTTTTCGCTTGCAATTCATCTCTTGGTCAGATAACATTATGTAGAGGAAATATGAAATGTCATGCTGCATTGCAAGGAAAAAAATGTTGGCATCCGTGTGAAGATATAGGTACTATCATCCAATCCAGTGTCATCCCAATGACACTGACTAGTCATCATTTAAGTTTAAGAATCTGCATTAAAAACATTAGTGTGTAACCATACAAGTAATGGTAAAAAAAGAAAAGAGCAATAGGGAAAACTAGACTCCAATAACCACAGCACATCCTTAGATGCAACTTATCTTGCAGTGTCTGATGGTTTATAGCATAGGTGTCGAACTCTGGCTCGTGGGCCAAATTTGGCACTCCGAGCAAATATTCTTGGCCCACGGCCGATCTGCCATCCAGGCAGCCCCCCTACCAGCTGCACTCACTGCCCCTCCACCATTCCACTCTAAAAGAAGAGAACTACAAATCCTGGCTGCTTAGCAGTGTGTTTCAGTGACATCATAATGAGCGCCCATTGCCGGAGTATGCTGGGATCCTTAGTGCTCTACTCCCAGACTTAGAGGAAAGAAGCATGGTGTGTGCAGCTGGTAGGGGGGCTGCAGAAGTGGGGAGAGGGGTACCAGGACTGGTCTAGAGGAAGGCAACACAAACTGTACACACAGGGATGCAGACACACATCAACAACACACACACTGTACCCCACACCCACAGAGATGGGGTTATACATGGACTACACATTCTGTATGCACTGTACAGTTTATTTGTAGTCCATGTGTGCCCCATCACTTATGTACAGTGTGTGTGTAGTCCAGGGGTGTCAAAGTTCAGCCCATACGCTAAAAATTCCCACAGTGTATATTTTTAAATATTTCATGACTTTTTTCTAAATTTAAAAAAAATGTTTGTAAATTTGTCCCGCTGTGTATTTGAATTGATAGGAAACCTCTACTCTAAATGAAACTTTTGCAAGTGAAAGTTTTCCTCTAGGGGAAGGGACCACGAGGAGTTCAGACTCCAGGTGAGAAACCCTCTGAACAGCGATCTGAGGAGGGGACATCTCCCGGCAATGCAAAGAGTAAAGCCCCCATTAATGGGATGGTTCCATTTCGATAGACAAATGATCGAGCAGGACGTTGGGAACCTTGTTCGACCCGCGTATGGAGGGCTTAAAGCTTTTAATTGCGAATGGGAGGAAGTAGAGGGTTTGACCAGAGCACAGGGACAGAACCAAGCAAGTAAAGCTTTCCATATACACAACCTTTGCTCAATCGAATTTTCCTGGATCATATTATCACACAGTGTGAAGTTGCTATGATTATTTCGGTGAAGCTTCCACAGAAAAGCTGCATGGTGGAGGAGGCACCAGATTGAATAGGAAACAGACAAGCTCTGTAAACATTTGTAATGACATAAGGCTATGTCTCCATCTGGACCCTCTTCGCTAAGCCCAGTGCTTGGCGAGGGGGTCCCGACAGATCACATGCACTTTAGCTGCTCGGAGGATGCTGTGTTTTACTGCACGAGCCATTCCGCTGATGCAAGGCTGAACGTAGTTGAATAGGTTGAGACTCTGCATCGATGGATGTCTAAACACAGCATCCGCCGAACAGGCAAAGTCTATGTGCTACGTCTAGATCCTAGGCGTCCACGTGGAAACAAGCCTTTACACTACAATATTTCTTGCTGAGTAACACCTTTTGAAAAACACCCAGGCCATGGACCCCCCTGGTTAACCCCTGCATCAGTCAGATGTCTGAACAGAGCATCTGCCGGGCAGGTACAGTGTATGTGATCAGGTCGGGACACCGCTAAGCAATGCGCTTAGCATAGGGGGTCCCGACCGATCACAAAACAAAGTGGAAACATGCCCTAACTTCATATCTCCAGACTGAAATTGTGATTAAACCTGTGGCAGTGTTGCAGAGAGAAGAGGAGGGGTGACCAGCGACATTCAGGATTATCTCAGGTAACGATTTATCATCTTTTTTCTACAAATCGTCCTTATAATATGGGGTTTGCCAGCGAGGGGCGCAAAGTGCATCAGGTGAGTTTAGGCTTTAACTAAACCCTCTAAACCTCAACGAGCAGGAGAAAGCAGCAAAAACGTCTCAGTGGAGTTCAGCTTATGCCATTTCAGCAGCTCCCTCATTTCAAACGATATCCTCACTATTTAGCCAAAGTTTTTCTTCCACACAAGTCATGTTTGTATACTCAACAAATCAAAGAGTAAATATTAAAACTATTGACCAACAGTTGTTCTACCATCCAGACACTTTGTTATTAATCTTGCTTTGTCGTCTGCTCAGAAATACCTCTCAGACTATTACTAAATAATAAAACAGCTTTTTCGATTTCGAAAGCATAAAGCACAGTATGTAATTTAAGTCGTGCCTCGGCAAAACCCGGCCGTGATAAACAGACGCACTAAAAGGAATAAGACAAATCGCTGGCAGAGAGGAGAGCTCGGATTGAAAATGAAGAAAAATAAACAAAAAGGAGCCTATAAGTACACATTTCATAATCAATCCGGCTTCTGGAAAATGCAGAAACAGCAACGCCTGGATAACCTTCAATTTAAGTCTCAAAGTCACTATCAAGCCCTCCCAGGAAATACGGCGACGAATTTTCCTAATCACTAATACAGTCAGGAGTCAGAATTAAATAGGCACATCATGTATAGTAGTATAGAAAATATGATCAAAGGCACCGGACATAAAATACAATATTAATGTGATGACGGCTTTCAGCGGTATGAGAAAACTGCTAAACATTACTTGCTTAAAAAGCCGGTAAAACTTGCTGGAAAAATGACAGCACATCCACGACCAACCACAGCATGGAAATAAAGCTTTGATGTTATATTAGCCGTGGCAAATGCATGGGCATAAGAGGGCAAAATGAACACAACATTTGGGGCAAGTATGACCCCCATGAGTACCATCATTACACATTGTACTATCCAGTTGTGGGTAACTGTATGTCCAGATTATGCATATAAGGCATAGTCTCTGCTGGGCTTTAGGCTATGTTAGAGCTTGCCCCCACTTGTGCCGTGGGCCTCCACTATTCATTTGAATAGCGGAGGCCGGCCATGAGCAGTCGCGGTCTGAAACATGGGCTCCTGCGTTTTTGGCCCATTTGCTCCCATAGACATGAATGGATGCGGTCAAAAATCGCGTGTGGACGCTATCCATTCATTCATGGACACAATCCGGGGACGGCTGCATTGAGAAGAAAAAAATCGCCAATGCGGCGACAAGGCTTTAAGCTAGCCATACACGGGTCAACTTTTGCTCAGTCTTAGATTTGATCGTGTTGTGTGATTTTACAATCATGCGCCAATAGTCCTATGCATAAGTACAATCGTAAATACGATCATAAACAAATTGTTTGCAATACCTAGAAAACCTCCAGTTGCTTGTACAAACACGCAAAATGTGCCATTGATTTCAATATTTTTTGGACGATCGAGTATGTCTAGATTTACCATGTAACGTGTCCAAAAACACACGCGCATTAAGATAATATCCTATGAAAAAAAACCTAACAGCAACATGGGCAGCCACATTACAGGATTGCAATACAACACTGACATGTCTGTGGGTTGCTGCAGGATGCGATCTGTTAACTGGATATCTGACCTTTGCCTTGTTCCTGACCACTCTATCTGCTGCCTGCCCTGAAAGTGCTTATGTGCAGCAAATGGAGGGTGCGCCTCTGGGTTTCCCCTATGGAAAATTATGTTCCGATCTATACTGGTGCTTCCTTACCCGCGTTGTGGGTTCATCAGTGCCCTTCTGACATGGCAGTCATGTAAGGCGCCCATTTATAAACAATGAAGGCATTATGTCACGTCAACAAAAAGCGCCCGATGCGTTTTTGGCCCTGGTTTGTTCATTAAAATAAAAGCTTGTGATATTGCTAACATGGTTAATACTGTTCCCTAAACCGTGTGTGGAAGCCATGGACACTACCCAAGCCATTTGAAGTGTAAACCACAATTTAGACTTGACAACCCTTTTGCCTGCCTTCTTCTCCCACCCTAGCCAATACTGTGTTTGAAGTGCGGTGCCAGTTGACAACTGCCACCCTAGTTTGTGGGCTCCTGGTCCTTTGTCAATCCCTGTTGCCAGACTGCATCGCTTGCACACATAAGACATGGGGGCAACCGATTGCGGTGGCGGTGGAACAAGCCTGAGCGGGGGCTTGTCTTTAATGTGACAGAGATTGGGGGACTGACATCTAGTCTGCATTGCCACATACAATCTCAGTTTATTTTCTATTGTGATAAAATATTTACAGCCCTCTAATATAATGACATCCTGACCCTAAAGTCTTTGCTTTTTCATATGACAAGCAGCTACTTAGGTCAGGGATTTGATGTGCTTTTACTGTTCATTAATACTGTAAAGCAGCGGTGGCCAACTGAGTTGATATGGAGGGCCACAAGTGCGGCCCTCAGCATCACTAAAGTGCCGCACATAACATTCTCAATCTATACTGTGCTATAGAAGCATGTTTAATGAATAAGAAATGGCAGCATATTTAGCTAAAATAAATAACAAAACTTGTTTTAAATTATACTTCAAGCATTAGGGAACACTAGTATGGTAATGCCCATTTTGTGTCATATACATCGTCAAAGGTTATGTTCCGCAATATATATTATACAATCACCCCCTGTTCATTGGTGAAATAGTGGGAGCATAGGCACTCACCTGTCTGCTGATCCCCTGCCAACACTAGAGGAGAAGAGAAGGAGAGGCAAAGGAATTGCTCAGGCGCTATCTCGGTCTCTGATTGGCTTCTACGTAAGCCTATCTTGTAAGTTAATCGCCTCTTCTCCACTTCCCACTCTTAGAAGATCCCGGACAAGGACCTGTCAGTGGGGGATCGGCAGACAGTTGAGATCCTATGACCTATGCATTAACAGTTAGGTTTTGGGCCGCATGCTTCCCCCAGGACGCAGGTTGGGCACCTGGGCTGTAAAGGATAACTAGGAAAGTATACTTCAATAGCCTGGGGACAGATGCACATTAAAGGGTTTTGATCTTGCCCAAACCTTTAGGTGTAGAAATAATAGTATGTTGCATGGACTGCGTATTTAATGTCTACCTACAGATTTCCAGTAATTACAGATAAATATCACTGAATAATACTTGTATGTTAATTAGCATTTACAGAACTACTTCCTGCTTGCTTAGAAGGGTTTTGCATTGTTTTGCAAGCTCTGCATGTTTGACATCTACCTAGAGATATCTGATAATTAACAATAATTAAGCTCAGTAAATAAACAGTAATTGTACATTACAATTTACAGAAACATATCAGGTTAGATAAGACGTGTCCCTACCGCGTCTTACATGCAATGTATCCGATATCCACCTACAGAAATAAACTAACACAGACCGCTAAATAAAAAGTACCGTATTTTTCGGACTATAAGACACACTTTTTTTTACCATTAAAATCAATGGGACAATGACCCTGTGTCTTATGATCAAATATGTAAAACTTTTTTTTTTTGTCCCAACCATCCTAGTAGCAATAGCTATGCATCCCAGGAGGCAGAAATGTGTTTCATTTCCTCCAGCCAAGCCAAAAAGCCACTGCCAAGAAGAAATCTTATCTGCATTAGCACTAGCACACTGAACATATGGATAGACACATTTTACAATTAGAAAGCATGGGTTGTGTATTTACATTAACATTCTGCATTGCAATAAAATACATTTTGTAACAAAGACTCATATCTCCTCCCATATGTAAATAGCTGCTAATGGGCAAGTTGTTCAGTGCCAGATTGCAAAATATGTCTCTTCATTAGTTGGTCAGTGTGTTCAGAGAATGGGTACTGCATGTGTATAGACACATGACACTCTGCTGCAGTGAAGACCTCCCTCCTGGCACTGGCCTTTTGGCTGGAGGAATATATAGCGAATACTGCATGGTCCACTCCTGCCTACTTTGCTGGAACATTCTTTATATTCACTTGGCTGTGTATCTGTTTTTGCCTCATTTTAACTGTGTGTGTCTTATGGTCCGATGCGCCATATAGTGAGCAAAATACGGTAACTGGCCACTAAAAGGTTACAGAATATGTCCTGCTCTTCAGAAAATATACCTCTATTGTCCTGCATGCTAGGATATATACACCAAGAAATGTAATGATTACAAAGAATTTCTTTTACTTTATAAACTGTAATTGTGCATTTAAATGAACAGAAATATGTAATATTCAAATTGGTTCCCTCCAAAGGCTATATTAAAACTTAAGGAAAGGTAAAA
>CM070035.1:142065871-142107883 GCA_036250615.1 Ptychadena robeensis | reverse complement strand
AGAAGGAAGAAGCCATTCCTCCATTATAAAGATCTATATCCAGCAGGAACTTTTCCTGAGCTATTAAAAGTTAGCACCCACGAGATTCAGTATATCCAGAGCTAATAAGGAAGGAGAACTACTACTTATATCTAAAATGGCAGTGCAACATAACCCTATTAGAACTTCAGAAAAACGATAACCTAACCAGAAAATGAAGAATACTGTTTATGATATCCTCAGGCTTTTAACTGCCAGATACATAAAGAGAAATTTCAATTTTAGCTCCCTTATGAAAAAAGGAACCGGAAAAAAAAGAGGCTCAGCATAACAATGACGGATATAGGCATTTACCTGTTCTCCTGAAGAAAAGAAAGCATTTTAGTGAAATTTCAATTCTAATTAAAAAAAAAACTAGAAATAATCCATTGTTAAGGGTAGCCATGGATCGTCAATTACTGAATTTGCCAAGCTCAGAACTCACGTCATCTTCAAAAGACTTCTCCTTCATCCACTATAAAGTACATAAACACTTTTAGTATGCTGCCCAAAATGTGGTACACTTAAGGCCTCTCTGGAGCATTGCCTCTGGTCCCATCCACCCATCGCGAAATTCTGGGGGGACGTGGTAGCATACATCCTTTCAATCACCAAAGAAAAGTTGGAGATAGAAAGTGCATTGCTACTTTTCGCATACCTAGACAGGGAAACGCAAAGGAGATAAAGTTCTCACTGTCTAAATGAGCCCAGCTATGCCTATTAACCGCTCTAAGGTGCATCCTACACCAATGGCTATCCACCCACTCCCCCTCTATCTCATGCCTACGCCAATCACTTAGGGAGCTCTTCCACATTGGCTGCTGACACCTTAGGCGATGCCCATGTCATAAGTTCTTCCGAAGATGAAGGAAGTTTCTCCAAATTACTCTTCCCCCTTCTGAACGAGACCAACTGATGTACAGGTTTAGGCACTCTATATGGTACGCCAAGAACGACTTATGTAACACTCTGGGGATCCTCAAGGTGTGATGACTGACTCAATAAACACAAACTCTACAGTCCCACACACTCAATATTATGGGAAAGGCTTTAAGATATGTTATAGGATGGTAATAAGCAAAAGATGTTGTTTTTGCAGTTTTGTTGTTGTTTGTTAGACGGAACCAGTCCACCTACCCGTCCGGCTACCCAGCCCCTAGGAACACTATACAGGACTTCTCAACCTTACAGTCTCTACTTAGAAGTATGTAGCCACCGGTGGACATATTTCTTTTTGTCATGATAGAAGTCTGTTATATGTCTGTATCTTATCCTGTTGTTTAAAAAATTGAAAAAAGCAATAAAATTGTTATAAAAAAAAAAAAACGACTTCTTGGGCTTCACTTAACTTTCCTTAGCGGGGTGCCTACCTGTCAATGTGATACCTGAAAGTCCTTGATATCCACTTGGGATCTGGCTGTCCGGCCAGGACCAGGGAAGAGGTAATAAGTAGGCATACATGCTATGTAAGTTGATTTTTCTCTACAAGTTTACTTTAAATACTAATTACAATTTACCTGTATAGTTCAGTATACTTAAAGCGGACCTACCACATTGCAAGTCCCTTTGCACCATCGACAGCAGCACTGCTGATTATAATGGAGAATGCATTTCTGACAGCAGGAGATGTGATTTTACCCGAGATCACCCCTCCTACTTCTGTTCCAAGTGCCCTTGCAGCTGTATGATGCCTGTCCAGTCCTGTAGGATTGTGATGTCAGGGTCATATCTGCAAGACTTTCTGTCAGGGACCCAACAGCATCCCCACCCAGCAGTGATGAGAGGTGCTTCTCCACAGACGAGCGCGTCCCCCCCATTGTGCATGCACTTGTCTCTGGTGGATGCGGTCAGCACCCACCCCCCAGATCTCCGGGACGGCTCTAGAGGGTCTGTAGTATCTCAGGAAGTGGCTTCAGTTGTTCAGTTTTTCTTTTGTGTAGCAGTTTTTCCAGTTGTAAACTGCTGACAGGTGAGTAATATGTCTATTTGACGTATGAGTTTTTCATTTTTAGTTTAGAACCGATTTAAATAAAATGATTTGCGATTTAACCTTGGAAAAACCTTAAAGTTGAAAAATCAACATCTAGCTTTTTTTTTTTTCTTTATTGTCAAATTGATTAAAAACAATACAAAACATTGTCTATCACTGTAAGTTGCTGTTTAACTTACTGTAAACCATTTTCAGTTGCCTGAATGTAAAGCTGATCTTTTGCCTTCAGTAGTTTCATTCACATGTTTATATAAAGCAGTGGTTCCCAAACTGGGGGGCGCAAAGGTATTCCAGGAGGGCGTGGGCCATCATTCTTCACCTGTGTTTGAAAGGGGAGAGGGGGCTCCAAAAATGTCCCTAAACAGAAAAGGGGGGCCCTGCAAGGTACCACTGATATAAAGTGAACAGCTAACTGCAGGACAAGTTGCAGTACAATTAGCTGCATACTCATTCGGGGTCAGTTATTCATAAAGTAATAAAGAGAATCATCAACCAAGATAGCCGTGTTCATTACAAACAGTTCAGCAATGACAGCCGTTTCCATGATGCTTGTGGTGTATTCTTATCCGCTATGTTGTTTACAGCCATTTCTAGCTACAGAACCCTCTTAGCTTTAGGTTATGTAGGAGAAGAGAGAGGAAGGCGTTTGTAGTGAAAGTGAGAAAAACTAAGGTGACAATGCCGGACAGCTTAGAACAAGACGTGTGTAAATAGGAGTATCACCTGTTGCATTCCCACTTGTAGTCTGATATTACAGATTTGTTGTAGTTTTTTATAACAGTTTAAAATAGGTTTTACTCATAGTGGAAATGCGCTTCCTGCCTTCCTCCTCCAATGCTCTATGTTAGACTTGCTAGGAGGGGGGGGGGGGGGGGGGGGGGGGGGGGGGGGGATGCAACACCTACTAATCACAAGTACAAACAAGGGCTTAAACCTGAAGAAAGTAGAAAGATGAAATCCCACAACCTATCTAATATTACAGATTTGTCGTTGTTTTTACATCTGTTTTACCTCCCTAGTGCACTTGTGAGGTCCAGATTTCTGTACCAAAAGTGCACCATAGACTTCAATGGAATTTTATTATGTTGTAGGCCTGTAACTTCCAAAAATATGTCTGTACGGGAGTCTAATAGACATCCTGAATATAATAATGTTTGAAACACACAATTATGTAAAAAAAAAAAATGACATTTAAAAAAAATCAATAAAAAGGTATCATGAATTATAAAATGTCCTAAATACTTATTTGGTGTGATAGATTTCAGAACAGTATTTATTCATATTTATGTTTTGTTTATAATAAAAATTTTATTACAATTGGAAATGTGTTTTTTTTTCTTTTACTTGCCCTTGCCCTTTGGGACCTTCTGAAAGGGTTAAATTCAAAGAGCTCTTTAAAGTTAACCCAATTTACATTTGAATTTCCTGTCGATCCTCCCACCCCCCATCTGCTTCAGTGACATCGGCTTTTGTGCAGAAGCCAGCTCAGGGGATCGGAACAGCACAGAACAGTGAGTATGTGCTGCCCAGGCTCTGATCTTCACCTGACGGCTCCATCTCGTCCACTGCAATACTGACAGGAAAGCGCTGGACGAGAGAGAGCTGTCAGAAGCGCTAGGGGGGTTAAAATATGTTTGACTCTTAAGCTGGCCATAGACAGGTCGATTTTTGCATGATTAATGTTAGATTCAATAGTCTTCTAAGATTTTAATATCGACCAATTGTAACACCACACAGAGCGATTGATTTTAATATGATCAATTAAGTCTGTCTAGCAGCTTCGTTAATGCTCTCCAGGCGCCCCCTGTGGCTAGAAGCATTTATTGCACCTTAAGTAAGCTTCCAGCACATGCATCATAATACAATTAAATACAAATTTATCAAAACATTTTTGAAAAACCAAGTCAGATGCTTGTCCGATCAACTAAAAGTTACCAACATGTCTAATCACTTTTCGAACGATTTTATGTTCGATTTCGATCATTTTTGGTGGATCTTACAAGGTGTGTGATAATCAATTTCTGTATGATTGCATTCTGATTGAGTCAGGGCCCCCCAAAAAAAAGCTAAAATTTACTTTTGCCATATAGTTTGATACCTACATCTGTGGAGTTTTATTTATTACCATAAATACTTGAGTATAAGCGGACCTGAGTATAAGGCGAGGGTGGCAAAAGCAAAGTCAGATAGTGGAGTGTTTTTTAAATGAGAAAAATATAGAGAAGGCACCATTGCCACTAGGAATTAATCAAACAGGATTAATCTTGGTGCCACAACCTAAATTAAGTTGAGAGAACACAGGTTTATTGTTATTACAGGAAGGGTTTTCAAGGCAATTCTTATGTTCAAACATGAAAATAAATTACCATTTTAAAATTCTTTATTATTATTACTATTGGGATCAATATATGGAATGGAAACTTATCTTATTAGTAACAGTAACCAGCCACCAGATGGCAGTGTGTAGCGTTTGTTTACATTACATCAGATGGTGTCAGAAACAGAAGGAGCTTCACAGAGGCTGCCGGTGTCCAATCTGCAACCTGGGACAGGTAAGTGGCCCCTTACTCAAGCATAAGCTGAGTGGAGCTTTTGCAGCCCATTGGGGAGATTTTGAAAAACTAGTAATGATGAAGAACCTTAGAAGTGTTCAGGAAAAAAATGGACCAAGTGGTCCATGAACTTGCTTGATTTCAATTAGAAAATAAAATCATTGTTTGGAGTATAATCATTGTTTGGAGTATAACTTTCAGATAATGGTTCCATAATTGATTGTTCTTATCTATCCAGTGCCTATGAGCTATTTGTCTATGTCCTTAGGCTATGTTTGCACTATATGTCGGGACCCCTCCACTAAGCGTATTGCTTGGCGGGAGATCCCGAAGGAGCACATTCACTTACCTGCTCGGTGGATGCTGTGTCTTCACAGCGCAGAGCCATTCTGCCGATGCAAGGCTGAACGTGGTCGAGTACGTTGAGCCTCTGCATCGGCGGATGTCTAAACACAGCATCCGCCGAGCAGGCAAAGTCTATGTGCTCCGTCAGGGTCCCGACGTATAGTGGAAACAAGCCCTTACACTACAACAATATTTCTTGCTCAATTACACCTTTTGAAAAACACCCAGGCCATGGATCACCCTGGTTAGTACAAGATGCAGAGATGGAAGCCCAAATTCCAATTTTGTGGAATATTTTGGGATATTTTACAGCACAAGAAATATCAACAAGTAAATGTTCTTACCCGGGATTGTAAAGCATTACCGCAGAGAGATTTTCACATGATTTCGAAAGGTCTGTCATTGATAAACTGAAAGAAGACAGAAGACCACTCTGGAGAGAGAAAAATGGACATCTATTAATCATTATTTCTTGTATGAAAATTGATTCAGTCACACACTATAAAACCAACAAGCACTTGTTTAATTTGATTCCTGCTTACTATACATAATTAACATGTTTAATTATATTTATCGACAGCAGGACAATATGGGAAACTTTCTGTGTCAAGGCCAGTACAAAGGACAACATTACTATCGAGGTTAGGAAGGTAATTTTTAGACTCTTGTATTTACTGTATTTTTCGCCGTATAAGACGCACCCAAAAGTTTTCACATCAATTGGGTTAATGCAATGAATTTAATGGGCTTCATTGCCTATGCGAGTTCAGGGCTTGCATATACAATTACACAGTTCAGATGGGAGAGCCGGACATCAGCTCTCCCATCTGAACTGACAGCTCCTCCAGCTCCCCTCCATGCCGGGAGAGCTGGCGGGAAGCCAAGATGCGACCACCAGCGGCCAAGTGGCCACGCATCCGGCGTATAAGACGCAGGCACTTTTTTGCCCCCAATTTTGGGGGTGAAAAAGTGAGTATTATATGCCGAAAAATACGGTAGGTAAAAATGAACCTGTAACTTGTTGAAAAAAGTAACGGATTCATTTTAATGCTCCCTCTGCACTCTAAAAATACTTTCCAGCCACTCCTTCATTACGGTTTATTCCATCTCGATCTTAATTTTAGCTTGCTCAGGATTGTGTACCTACTTGATATAAGCTTACCAAATCTTGAGCTGTCACATTCAAGAAAAAGAGTTAATCACACTGTCACACCCCTGCTAATAAAGACTAACAACAAAAAAAAAAATGTCAATAACAAAAAATAAATAAATCTTGTGTCGTGATGTCTTGGGTACACTACCTGTATCAAAGTGGTAAGAGAGCTAGAGAGATATAAGTATATATAAGGGTAGTCCTTGCAAACAGTTGTTTAGCCCAGCATCCAGAAAGCTTAATACATTTCAAATGGTTTTGCCTATTCAGTTCAACATATGAACTATTTTGTAGATACAGTCCAAGATACATCAAAGGCATATGCTAAAAAGTCCACCCTCAGCATTGTCTATTAACCTTCCCTATGATATGGATTTAATGGCTGCAGGGTGAGCAAACAGAGCGCTTCCACTCTTATTTCACAATTCAAAAAAAGTTCCTGCACACCAGTCTCACCACAATGGGCTTTATCGTAGAGGTCAACGGTTAAGCTCATTGTGGGTGAAACGCCTAAAGCAGGGAACAGACGGCTCGATATTTGAGCCGTCGGATGTTCCCTGCAGCAGTGTGATGTTTTCATGACAGCGTGAAGACTGTCAGATATCAGTGTAGCTGGAGAGAGAGCTCTGCTCTCTCTTCAGCTCAGCCGATGCTTTGCATGGTGACCCGCCTTTTCCATGCAAAGCAACTGACATCGTCCGTGATTAACGGTAATGTCCGATATCCCTGTTTTCTGGCATGGCCGCCTATGATATGGGCCAGATAGATGGCCATGAGCGTGCACGGCACTCAAATCGACCATCAATCTGGCCCATATTTTCATGTGTGTACCCTGCTTAAGAGGGGAGGAATAGCCTAAGGAGGTTGTGGTTTTTTTCATATCGAAGCTCAGGATATATTTATCGTATATGTATAAATATATACAGTATATACTGTAAAACTTAAAATAAAGGCATTAATTAGGCCCATTGTGGGTGAAACAGATAAGAAGGGAGGAATAGCCTATAGAAGTTGTGCTTTGATGTGTGTAAGTCTTTTGATTAAAGATTTATTTTTATTTAAAACAAGAAGCGCAGGAGTTTTATCTTGGCTAAAATGGATCATATAAATGAAAGTCAATAACAAAACAAAGCCGTGTGTTCTTACCTTTCTTTTTTCTCTTAATTTGGCAGCTTCTTTTGGATGATTAAAGCGAAACATATTGGTCCTACCCAGGAGGATGACAGCTCCTTCAAAAAAAAAAAAAAAGACAAATGCTATATCAGATTATACTACAAAGTCTCTACTGAACACTGGGGCCAGGTTGGGTAGAGACCAATCAGGCAGTAAGAATATGTTCAGAAATCCTAGAAACCCATTCAAATATTGAAACTTCATACATATAGTATATACTTGGAAGGAGTTGAATCCAAATTCTAAAGCTGCAATCAAAGAATGGTACTGTATACATACATTTTCTAAAATAAACAAGGTTATTGATATCCAATTTTTAATATCTGTTATACTACCCATATACTAACATAGCAGAATTGCTTCACGAGGTCACCTTCATATTAAATTGCAACAAACACTTGTCAGAAAAAAAAATTAAACCATCATACACAATTGAACCAACGTGTTACATAAGGTCTCTGGCTGTCAGGTACGCACAAAGCCGGCTTAAGCACAATCAGCTTTTAAATACAGAGCACAAAAGGTGAAATATACAAATACACACTAAAAAGAGTGGATGTCAAATGAAAATAATAATACAAACCCTAAGTGAAACACAACCCTGTATGACCTTATAAAATCTTTGCCCATCTTGGCTCATGGAAGGTATTAAAAAAAAACAACGTCGCTACTTCTGTTGGGATTAGGTAAACTCGACTACATATGAGAATGGTTATAAGCAAGCGGTATGGTTACTCCAGGAGTGCTTCCCATGAGCTAAAAGGGACACTTTTTAATTTCGCTGTAAGATAAAATGAACAGTTTCGAGCTGGGGAACTAAAAAAATTTATTAATATTAGATTATAAAGTTTTATAAAAAAAAAAACGTTGTGATTTATCAGTTTGCAATGTTTTTTGCGAAATTTGCAAACAGTTTTCCTTTTTCAATTTGGGTACTTGAGGTTAGTAAATGTTCATAAGTCCCTAAAACACAGCCTTCTATTATGGAGTACAAGGTTGGAAATTCCCCACACTACCCTTTCAACTTTTATTATAGAGGCTCCGGCCATACCATATATACTTGAGTATAAGCGGAAGTGCTACACCTCGATTCCCTGTACAATTGAGGCCCCATCCAAAAAAACATAAATTGAACAGGGTGTACCAACATGTTGGTTCCTGTTTGATCTAGTTTGTTCAAGCAGGATCAATTGATCTCGCTCATAGTGCTTCTTTATGAGCGGGATTGATTGATCATATTAAGCTCATGGTGCTTCTTTTCCATTTCCTATCAAACTTGACCGTAAACAGGGCTGGCCACTATTAACCTGGTTATTGCTTCGTTTTATTGTGCCATCCCAGTTAAAGCCAAAGAGATCAAACTCACTCTATTTGTTGATGAACTCTTGCCCACTCTTGCCCACTCTTGCCAACCTGCAAATGTCTCTTCCAAATCTGCAAGAGCTATTTGAGACATATAAGCGAGTTAAGGTCCGCTCTGGGTTCTAGACAGGTACACAGAGCAATTACAGACAACAGAAGAGGTATCGGGCCAATGATCAGGACAAGAACAGTTATGTGGACTATGAATGCTGTCCTCAGGAACAAGACAAGAAAAGTAAGACAGAAATCCAATGCATACAGACCTTTATTTTAAGGCACTAGCAAACCAAAAACAAATAACCATATTTTTCTCAGACTAAAAGACGCACCTTTTCTAATTTAAATCAATAGGACAATGTCTGTGCATTTTATGGTGTGAATATGTAAAAAAAAAAAGCATCCTGGGAGCAATATCCCTGCATCCCAGGAGGCTGGAATTTGTTTCATTACCTCCAGCCAAGGCAAAAGGCCCCTGCCAAGAGAGAGATTTTAGGTGTATTGAAACAACCATTTTCTGAATACACTGACCAACTTACTAGGTGAATTGAGGTTATTTAGATCGCATGAGTTGTGTATTTACATTTACATGAATATGCAATTCTTCATTTCAATAAAAAAAATATTGATCCCGCCCGAAGGAAGGCACACACGTGTAGGTAAACAGATTAGAGTACAATCAATCACCGTGAGCGCGCAAGTTAATTGATTGTACTCAAATCTTGTTGTTACAGATCTACCCGTGTGTGCCAAGCTTTAGTGTTCTGATCTTCTGCTGAAGATAGGGCAGTTGAAGGCTCCAAGAAGAGGCAGGGCGAAGGGGCACTTCAAACATGATTCATGATTTCCCTGGAATCCCATAGTCATGTATAAAGTTGAAGCTAACAATCTAAGTATTTGTCGCCTCAGCTGAATGACAGCGGTTTTCCAAATGCTTTACGGTTCAGTCTTGAACCATTGGCGATCCATTCCCTTCACTTATACAAGCGTCTCTAGTCCGGCAACAAACATTTGACAGATCGCTGATGCCCCACAGCTCGGCTGGCCAGAGAGAGCGGACATGTCCGATAATCTCTGGCCGATGCTGGTAGCCTCAATGAAGACCTGCGTCTTGCTGTCAGCTCTTTAGGCTAGGGTCACAGAGGGCGCTGTAATGTTATGCGCTGCATGCATGTATTCTCATAGCAGAAAAGTCATTATGTTCATTATGACTGTTTGTTAATTGCGACATTTGAAGTAATGTTTTTTTAATTTAAAATTTTTTTTTAATTCCCTTTTAAAATTTTGTAGGAGTCGGTCCATTTTTTGCCGACTCCGACTCCAGGGACCCAGAAATGTCTCTGACTCCTTGACTCCGACTCCACAGCCCAGCCCCACTGACACAGAGAGGGAAAGATGGCAGTCCATCTCTCCCTCTCTCTAGCTTTGCTGACAGGCAATTTTACAGAACAGCTGAGAGAGCCGACACCAGCCGGTATCTCTCAACTGACAGTTTCTCCAGCTGGAGCTGGAGGGCAGCCAAGCTGGAGGGCAAGCTGGAGGGCAGCCAGCTGGAGGGCAGCAAGCTGGAGGGCAGCCAAGCTGGAGGGCAGCCAAGATGCGACCACCAGCGGCCGAGTGGCCGCACATTCGGACCATAAGACGCATTTTTGACCCCTTTCTGGGGTGAAAAAGTCGTCTTATGGTTCCGAAAAATACGGTAATTTTTAAAAAACAGATTACAACAAACATACAACACCTACACCTTCCATCTGGGCCCTATGGGGTTTTTTTTTTTTCCTAAATCGAATTATGCCATTTTTTTTTTTGCCTGATTTTCTGATCGCTCTTTACCGGTGCTATTGACCTATATGTTAGGAGCAGCATCAGTTTGCCCGACCCCTCATGGTATGAATGCATGTGTTGTGGGTGAGATGGGAGGCTGGGGAAAAACACAGCAGCGTACTCTGTACCAACAAGTAGAGGCAAAACCAACCCTAGTTATACTACTATCTCCCCCCCCCCTACACCCCCAACTCTTTTTGTTTAATTTGGCTTATCTATGGTGTTCGGCCATCACTGTACTTACTTTACTTAGTTTTTTACCTACTTTGGCCATTATGCTATCCGTGGATTTTCTCGCTTCTTCCAGCAGGATTCACAGTTGTACTGCTCAATAGTATTTAGCAAATAAACTGTATTTGACCACAAATCCGGTCTATTGTCTATTTGTTGTTTATTGTTACTTTTTTTCTCTTCCCCCGACCAGTTTTTTGGTCCCCGCCTTTTTTAACACAGTTTGAGTTTATTTTCATTTTCTAGCATAGAAGTAACTATGCAATTTATCTGTGACTTATGATTTCCCTTGTAGATAAGTTGTATTCACATTTTTGTGATATTGTTTGTATTATGACATGATACATCTGACACCAATTCCATCCACCCCTTTATCCATTTCACTCTTTTCCTTGCCGGAGAGCAAAGGCTGGACCATTCGCAAGAGAGTACAATTGGGACCTAACTAAATTCAGACACCACCCCCCCCCCCCGTCCCCCCCCCGCCCATGGTCTTATATGTCAAAACTATGGTTATTTAAAACGTGCTCTTCCAGTCCACTATGAGGAAGAATTATTGCTCATAGATAGGATTAACTAAGTACCTGTCAGATGGGGAAGGCTGATTTTGTGTATTGTGGTCCTTTCACCTGAGCTGAGCATTTTTTTTTTTTTTTATTGAATATTTTTTCACACGCAATTTAACAAGGAACGAGATACATTTTCCTCTGAAAAGAAAAAAGCCATATTTTCAATAATATGCAAGCGTGCAAAGTATAGTTACATGATAATTTGTCAGCAGGAGTGTTGTTGCATAAGTATTTGGGTCCACATATTACACCTGCGACTTACCATCCTATGATATACTGTAGCTCTTCATAAAACATAACACAACATAACAACACAATCAATATCACCAGTAGACTATAGGAATTGGTTAATTTTGAAGGAGTGGTTATACTACATAAATCTATTCGAAGATATATATCATCCCTCCTCATCCCACCCACACTTATGGTGCCGTGCCCCAATTTTCCACTGACGATTACACCACTGAGGCGGCTTCACTTTTCCGAGGGGGGAGAGAGGTTGCGGGCCCTATCTCAGCTCCCTTCAGAGAAGTATACACTCGCCTCTTAACCTAACCCTCCCCAAAAAGTGTTTCGAAGATGCCTTACTTTGGCATACCACCGTAGAGTTCAGAAACCTGAGCTCATTGTTTTCCCGCTCTTGGGTGGGCAGGAGTGGTACTGGATAAATTTTCTCTATCTTTCCACCTTCCGTAAGTAACTTGGTTACCCTATCCCTGTCCACCTCAAGGTTGTCTGCTGCGAGTCTTTGCAATGTGGAGTGAGCCTCTCACAAAGACTCTCTCTCAGATAGTTGCATCCGTAGGGGATTGGGAGACAAGCCATGGATCATAATGCCCGGCGTGCTGTCAAAAGACAAAGTTGGCCCATGTGAGCGATGACTTAATCCCTCGCTGACGTTCTTTGTCTGTAGTACGCAAAGAGTAAAACATATGTTCTTTAACCAAGACCTCCCCACTACTCGCGAATATACATAAGCACGTCCTGCCAGAACAACGCAATGCCAGCATTCCCCAGAGAACAATGTTCCACTTTTGCTCTTTCAATAGTCCAATTTTGGGACAACAGCCCGAGCGCGAAATATGCTGTTGCCTTCACCTCCGTTGTGCTGGGTAAAATCCCATGTAGGGCGCGTTGAAGTTCTTAAATTGGGTTTCTCCTCCAATTTTCGGATGTGATAAGTTACCACCGACAGATAGCCCCCTAAGGAGCTTGTCTGTGAGTCATCTTCCGGGAATGTCCTGGTCCATGAAAGCAGGGCCAGGCCTCCGTGGAGCAACCGAGTCTGCGTAGTAAGAAGTTCTAATCATTGTGGAACATAGTTACCACACCTGTTGTCAGCATAGAGTCAATCTGGTGCCCTCCAAAGGCATCTGCCATGATCTTAGACAGGATCTTAGCATCGCGTTGAGAAGGGAGATCGGTACATATGAACCAGGATCCGTAGGTTCCTTGTTCTTTTTGGGATGAGTTTAATATGGCTTTCAAGCGCTAGAATTAGGGCCGCCCCTCCTCAGACCTCCGCGTAAAGACGACACAGGGTGGGCCCTATTTGTCCCTGCGATATTTTTGAACATTTCCCCCCCCGCAGCCCCGTCTGGGCCCGGAGACTGCATTAGGGAGATTTTAATCTACTCTGGCGATGTCTTCCTGGGTAATAGGGCGTTGAGTGCCTCCCTCTGTTGGTCCGTGAGGCGTGGGAGGAGAACTTGAGATAAGAAGTCCTCGTCCCTCACGATCCAGACTCTCCGTTCTTTTCCCATAAACGTGTTGATATAAAATTTAACGAAAGAGTGCTTTCCAGTCCCTGGTACGGATCGGGTCCTTATGGACTACCCCTCCTCTCAATCCCGGAGGACCGCGTGACACTAGTCCGGGTCGTCCTGTCCTGCACTTAGGCTTGCCAAGAGGCGCCCGGCTTTATTGCCAAAGCGGTGATACTTAAGTTTGAGGTTTGAGGTTGTCCTTGCGTTGAGCCCAAAGCTCGAAGTATTTCTTGGCTACGTGCCAATTATCTCTGTTAATCTTGGACGTAGAGTTATTTAGAAGAAGTTGTGCCTCCCTAAGGTCTTTGCTAGCTGTCAAGTATTGAGTCCGTATCAGACGTTTTTGGTGGGCAGCGTAAGTCATAATTTTACCCCGAAGAACGGCCTTGCCCGCTTCCCAAAACAAGGAGGGGTTCGTCTGGTGTAGAGCATTATGGAACACATAGTTCTCCCACGCCTGTACTAATACCTTAGTAAAGTCTTTATTAGTAAGAAGGTAAGTAGGGCACCTCCAGGTCTGTGACTTGGGAGTCTCCTGGCCCGTTCGAATTACTAGCGTGATCGGGGCATGGTCAGAGATCACAAGGTCTTCAATGGATGTGTCGGTTGTGGCAGTCACTAGGGAGGGGGACACAAAAAAGTAAGCATTTTGATGTAATACAAAATATTAAAAATTCTTTCATGACAACTTCTGAGGAAAGACACCAATTTAACAAAATAAGTCAACCAAAGTAAAAGTGTTTCATTTTTTCACTCTTGCAGAAAATCATCTTAGCTTTCTTCTACCTTCATCTAAACTTGTTGATCTTCCAGATCATGAAGTTTTCTGCCTCAGTTCCTTTAATCAGCCTTCTACCAGCTGGGTGTCTCAAAGCTGACTGAGGTCTACTTACACTAGCTACATCTTCAAATATTCCAACAAAGTGGCTCTTAGGTTCAGCTATGTGCCGTTCTAAAAAAGGCTAGTACGATTAAAGAAGAAAATGACAGCAGGGGCTATAATCACCATTACAAATTTATGACTGCCATTGGCCTAAAACAATTATATATGTCCCTACAGGGGGAAAGGTAACCTGATTATTAACCTTTCATTAAAGTTTCTAGAGCTATTCATTAGCCCGTTCAGTAAAAACCAGCATGTGTAGTTTAATATTTCCACGTAACTTATCAGCTCAGCAAGCTGAGAAATGTGTGTTAATAATAATACCAAAACAGATGGTAAAGTGATGTACTAGGCGGAAGGTTAAGCATAATGGTTGTGTTATGTACTATAGCTCATTTCACTCACAAGGTATTTTCTTCTAGCGAACATGCAGGAGCTCTTTTAATTTAATAAGCCTAGCAATTAAATATATTGATATGTACTACAGGAAGAAAAAGAAACTAGCTAGAGACTGCTGTAAATCAGCAGTGTATAACTTACCGTATTTGGGCTATAAGACGCACCAAGTTTTTAGAGCAGAAAACCAGAAAAAAATTTAATATGTTTTTCCATCAATTGGGTTAATGTAATGGATTAAATGATTGCAATATTCAATTTAGCCAGTAGATGTCTCTAGCAGCAGTACACACACACAGCACATCCCGTTGCCTCTTCACTGATCGGGAGGAGGGGGGCAGAAGGCTGCCCAGTCTTCTCTCTAGCTGTTCCTGTGTCCGTGGAAGCTGCAGAGTGATTGCAGTTTCCACGGAGGGAGAGAGGGATAGATGGCAGTTCATCTATGCCTGTCTTTATTGCTTATGCCAGCAGGGCTTTGGGCTCTGTTGGCATAAGCAATTATACAGTTCAAATGGGAGATCCGGACACTGGCTGGCATCTCTCACCTTGACAGCTCCTCCAGCTCCCCGGCTAATCTCCTTGCCGGGAGAGCTTGCGGGAAGCCAAGGCGCGGCCACTAGCACATTCGGACCATAAGACGTAGGCACTTTTTCCCCCCGTTTTTGGGAGTGAAAAAGTCATATAGTCCTTATAGGGCAAATACAGAGGCCAGATTTTGGATTAAAACGATTTTCTGATGCTCGTTAATGTCCCTGGTGGTTGCCCTGAGTGCGAAACAAACTCACTCCGAGCTACATGTGGGGATACTCACCTATCCTCTGCAAGTGCTGGCGATTCTAATTCTCAGCAGACTCGCCAACCTTTCCCAGGGTGGTGGTGCAATTGACCTCTATGTAAAGGAGGCAGCGTCGATTGCCCGACGCTCATCGATTACGCCGGGCATGTGTTGAGGGAAGGACCTCTTACTTTATTTACGGTTGTCAGTAAAATCCAAAAATTTGTGGACCCAACACTCCAACCATTGAGGAGTGTCGTAGGACACCCCTGATCCAAGCCTATCACATTGAGCTCCATTGAAACCAATTTGACATTTTTTTTCTCCTTGTGTTCAACAACCTTATTCTGATCTTGCTGGAGGGAGAGGTGAAGAAGAGTGATTAAGAGCTCGCAGCATAGGCTAAGCCCAGTACAAATTCCAATATTCTGTTTATTACAATGCATAGCGAGCTCTAGTGTAAAATAACAGATTCCACAATGTCCATATTTAACAAAAAAATTTATTTTACATACCTCTGAGCTGTATCAATTGCTCAAAGTCGCATTCCTACTTACCAAGTTTGCTTGTCTGTGGAAGTCACCACGTTGATTTCTGTGTGGCTTCCAGTCTTCTAGGGGTTAGTGCTGCACTAATCCGTACAGCCACCAATGGCTTTCAATGAGAATAAACAAAACTCAATTGAAAGTGACTGAAAGGGTGGCAGATTAAGAATGAGCCATATCTGAGCCTGTAGCGCCAGGGTGATTTTGAAGAGAGAAGAAGCAATGGGGGGAAATATGCAAATATCTGATTACAGGTAAGGATTTTTTATTCTAAGATCGTCCCAAAAATAGGGAGTTGGGCAGCAAAGGATACAAAGTACATCAGGCCAGTTTAAAATGTCCCGACCATCGACCCATACAGCTGTGGTGATTCTACTTTTCTACTTTTAATTTTTACAGATCGTCCCAGTTATAGGGGGTTGTCCAAGAAGGGACACAAAGCACACCAAGTGAGTTTGGGTGCACTTTAAGTATGCTTATGGTTCCAAACATGAAGAAACACCTTTAGTAGCAATGACTTGAAGTAATGGTTTTGCTTAGGGCTATTACATCATTATGGAGAAATTTGGACCACATTTTACACAAATGCTTCTGTTTATTGATGGGCCTATTTTTATGCAGTGTGGATCTGCAGAACCGCAGAGTAGAAGTGTGCATTGCAGTTACTAGTTTCCCTCTCCTTTTTATTTAAATAGAGGGGATATCACAATGCATTTCTGAGATGAGAATATGAAATGGCTCTTACTTCTCTGGTCCAGAGGACCCTTGAGATACAAGCAGCTTGACTTTTGACCAATTTAAGTTACAACGAAAATTTTTGTTTTAATTTGCAATCAAAGATTTGACTTACAACCAGGCCAAAGCCAAAACATGTTTCAGCTTGCATGGTGGCATTCATGTGTCTGGATGTCACTAATAAGTACAGAATGTCAAAATGTACCATCTCACCAATCTACAAACATCTAAAAGGCCAGATTCCTGATGTTCTTATGTAAGGGGACTCGCCTTCCCAACAATAACCACCCTCCATTTTATCCTCCTTTCTTGAAAGCCAAAGATGTCACCGTAAATGGTGATTACAAATTCTTGTTTCTGGTAGGCTAGGCTCCCTTAAACTTTTTGGTGTGAACACCAGTAAAATGTTTGATGTGTCTGGCAAATTGCACAAATTATACCACACAATAATTGTAATATGAAAAAGTTAGGTAAGAAATTATAGAACACATTATGGGCATTTTCATTATTTCTTATGGGAAAGATAGTTTTGACTGACAACCAAAGCTTATGAGACAATTAAGTTTGTAAATCAAGGTTCCACTGTATTTAAATCAGCATGACATCCTGGTAGAGTGCAACTACAAAAGTCATCAATGGCAGCTTTAAGATTTATATCCTTATTTATTCCATGGCCATGTACAATAGATCCTAGTCATGGCATAACTCTTAAACTTTATAGGAAAGATGCTCTAAGCATGAATCATTTAATTATCTACAGAATAGAAAAGAAATGGCAAAAGCCTACCAAGTGTGTTTTCGTTGGAGTGCCCTCCTGACTCCACGCATTCATCCATGTCTTTCCTTGCGTAATTACTAAAATTTTCAGTCATAACTATTAAGTAAAACAATTCATCGACTTTATCGAAGTAGTAAAAGCTAATCATCCTAATACAGCCAATGTTCTATAACGAGAGGAATATAGAGTTTTTTTTAAGCTCTAGCGATGTAGATGTTCTCCATCTTCAGACTGAGGAACTACCGCAAACGCTTTGACGAGCAGCGAGTTTCGAAGTCATTGAAGCATAAATAATGAATGCAGTGGAGTCGGCAGTGTGAAGACAAGACAGTCTTCCTGTGCCGTGCCTGTCATTAACAGCGTGCCTAATTCAACAGAGGTGCTGGAATGAAACCATGGTTTCCACATTTCTTGCTTGAAACTATAAAATTATTATGGAAACACTGAACTCTCTACTTATCATCCTGGAAAAGAAACTGCAACTTGCGGAATATAAAAGTATATGTAAATCACAAATGTTTTGGCATTTCAATTTTACAATTTAAATACATTTTATGAAAAGATAAGCAAAAAAAGTAAATTATTGAAACTCCTATAAATATTCATGTTTTACAAGGGATCATCTTACATACGCATCAGCTCGGCACTTTCTACTCTAACTTTCTATTACAATCAAAAAGTTTGATTACATTACAACAAGAATATTGACTGAGCATTTGTGTGCAATGTATGGGTTTTTTTTTTACCACATGATCTATATTCCACTATCCTAGTGCACGAGCCGCCCATTGACCGAAATGGGGTCATGGGGTGTCCACAGCCTCGTCAGAGCCCCGGTTCCGCTGGTCCCCGCCTCCGTCAGGTTAAATGCCCACACAGCCCATCTGTGTCCACAGGGACTTTAGGCTATGTTCCCACATAAGCGATTAGCCGCGGGGCGGACGCAATTTTAATCTTGTGCGACGATTGTAGGTGGCTATTCGTGCGCAATTGCTCATGCGATCAAGTGCCATCAACCAAAAATTTTTTTCCAAATCACCCCCATTATAAAAAAATAAAATCGCATCCATTTATGTCTATGGACGCGATCAGGGAAAAAAATTGCAACCGAACGAGGGTAGTCATGATTGGGATTGCGGGTCTAATCGCTGTCATGCACGATCGTGCCCATCAGCTGAGTAGGGACAAGCCCATTTACAGTGGTGTGCAAAACTATTTCTTATTCTTTTGCATGTTTGTCACACTTAAATGTACAGCTCATCAAAACTGTTTCACTTTTTAGTCAAAGATAACAAATTGAACACAAATCAGTTTTTTAATGAAGGCTTTACGTTATTACGGGAGAAACAAAACTCAAATCAAAAAAAAAAAAGAAAAAGACATGGCCCTGTGTAAAAAGTGATTGCCAGCCCCCCTTGTGAAAAAATAAATTTAACTGGGGGTTATCACAATCACACCTGAGTTTTCTTTAGTCACCCCCCGGCCTGATTACTGCCACACCTGTTCAAATTCAAGAAATCACTTAATAATAGCTTCCTGTCAGAGAGAAGTCGACCAAAAGCACCTCAAAATCTATACATTCATGCCAAGATCCAAGAGAAATTCAGGACCAAATGAGAACAAAGTAATTGAGATCTATCAGTCTGGTAAAGGTTAAAGCCTTTCTAAAAGCTTTGGTACTCCATTGAACCACAGTGAGAGCCATTATCCACACAAATGGCAAAAGCATGAAAACAGTGTGAACCTTCCCCAGGAGAGGAACCGGCCGACCAAAATTAACCCAAGACGCAAGACAAACTCATCCGAGAAGCAAACAAAAAGACCCCAACAACATCTAAAGAAACTGCAAGCCCCACTTGCCTCAATTAAGGTCAGTATCACACTCCACCATAAGAAAGAGACTGGGCAAAAAAACGGCCTGCATGGCAGATAATCCAAGGCCAAACCACTGTTAACAAAAAGAAATTAAGGCTCAATCTCAATTTTGCTAAAAAAAACATCCAATGATTGCCAAGACCTTTGGGAAAAATACCTAGTGGACCGACGAGACAAAAGTTGAAACTTTTTGGAAGGTGCGGTCCGTTAATCTGCGAAGATAACACAAGCATTTCACAAAAGAACATCATACCAACATAAAATATTGTGGTGGTATGTGATGGTCTGGGGTTAATTTTGTATTCAGGACCTGGAATGTTGCTGAGATAGATAACCATAAATTCTATGTCTACCAAAAAATCCTGAAGGAAATGTCACCATCTGTCGTCAATCAAGCTGAGCGATCTTGGTTGCATGCAAGCAGGACAAATGACCCAAAACACACAAAGCAAATCCACCTCTGAATGGCTGAAAAAAAAAAAACAAAATGAAGACTTTGGAAGGGACCTAAACAAAGTACCTGACCTGATCCTATTAGATGTTGTGGAGGACAATATTAAAAAAGGCGGTTCATGCTAGACCCCTTAAATAAAGCTTAATTACAACAATTCTGCAAAGATGAGTGGGCCAAAATTCCTCCAGAGCAATGTAAAAGACTCGTTGCAAATTATTGCAAACGTTAGTTAGCAAACACCAGTTATTATGTTCAGGGGGAAATTACTTTTTCACACAGGGCCATGTAGGTTTGGAGGGTTTTTTTCTCCCTAAATAATAAAAACCATCATTTAAAAACTGCATTTTGTGTTTACTTGTGTTATCTTTGACTAATCCTTAAATGTGTTTGATGATCAGAAACATTTTGTGTGACAAACATGCAAAAGAATAAGAAATCAGGAAGGGGGCAAATAGTTTTGCACACCACTGTAACTGAATGCACGCGATCAACAGCAATTACCGTGCGCAACTAAAATCACGCATGCCAGACGATAAATTGCCTATGTGGGAACATAACGCCTAACGGTGGCTTGTGCTGACATCAGAAAATACTAGCACAAAATGAAGCCTTGGGCTTAAGCTGCGTTTTTTTTTTAAGGACCCTTCGAGATGATCAGTTGCGGCAAAAAAAAATACGACTATACACAGCTGAACGATAGATATAACCTATTCTTCCAACCCAGATATGGGAAAACAGCCCATGTAACTTTAAATTGTTACCTTGGAGAAAAGATGCACTGGCTCCCCTCTCCTCCTTCTCTGCAATGAGGGTACAGAACGCTTACAGGTGCCCGGATGATACCACGGAGGTGACGCAGTACTATGATCAGTTGATGACGCTATGGACACAACCTAAGGCAAAGTCGGCCTAATTCCTGAAACCATCTCCACTTATTGCAATAAATGAGCAGAGGGAAGCCTCTGAGCGTCTTGCCACCAAAGTCTCTACATTTTGTTTTATCTGATATATGGTAGGCAAGTTTAAATGGGATTAGGCACCATTTTGGTAATTTATTAATTTAAACAATGTAAATATTTACATATATAATTTTTTTTTGTTCAAGTATTTATTTTCCTTTTCGTTAACCTCCTTTATTTTTTTTGTTGAAAGATATTACACCGTTTCTGACACACGTTGATGATGCTGGGGACACTGGAAATTGGGGCAGCCATTACAGGCTCTTGCTCCAGACCCTCTACTAAATTTAAGAACCCATTGTACTCCACAAGTCAAAAAGTCTTGTGGAGTAAAAAGCTCAAGGCCAGCAAATACAGCTGAAATTTCAGTCAGCAGGGTTAGTCAAAAAGAGAGAAAGTAATGCTGGGCTTTCTCCTAACCTCCTGAGCATTTGCCACGTGGCACGGTTTTTTCAAAACCGTGCCACGGGCAATCGCGGCGGAGCACAATATGCTCCGCCGTGATTTCCTGCTCAGCTGGAGGACCTACACATAAGCCCGGCGTCACTGGAGACGCCGGACTTATGCTGAAGAAAGGCGACGCCCCTCCAGTTTGACGGAGGTCTATGGCGCCGCCTACCCCCGCCCCCTTCGCGTCACCGGTGACGCGATCGGGGGTGGACCCGGAAGCATCGACCCGGAAGCATCAGAAGACGGCGTGCCTCTCGTTAGCTGGGGCTGAGTTTCATGCATCATGAAACTCAGCCCGAGTTAACTTGGGGAGAACGCTCAGAAGGTTAAGAAAACAAAGAATCAGTTCACATATTAAAAAGTGTATCCATGCTCAACAGTTCTTATTATAATTTGTCTAGTTTCGGGAGAAATAAGAATGATCCTCTCCCCATCAGATCTACTGGCATTTGGAGCTCTGTTACAAAGATTTTCCCTCACTTACTTTCTAGACTGTACCTTGATAATTACACACAAAAATATTCTAAAAATGAACATTTTGATACACAAGCTGACATATTAAAAGCAATTGTACAGAAAAAAAGAGTCTGGGTGCATTACAAGCAAATTCATTCATGCTTTCAATATGCTCAGTTTGATAAATTCTTCCAGTTTACACTTCTATGGTTTAAGCAATATAGCGTGAAATATATTACTAAATTCCACTTTTTATCTTATTAAACTATATTGAACTTTATTATTTGACACACTGAGGCCTGTAGAGTCTGGAATGTTCCTCTTATTTTTATTTTTTGAGACTATATAGTTTCATTTGCATAGTCTGACCCCGGGGTGAATCAGTTGGGAAGTCCCATCCTTAGATGATTGGCAACGGCCCTGAATGTTTTCATATTCAAATGAATCATATTCAAATAATTTAGGACTTTAAATTGTTTGGAAATGGCCTTATAATCCCTCCCAGATAGATGGACAACAATAGATTTTCTGAGATTGATGCTAATGTCATTCCTCCATGCCATTGTGTTCGCACACACCTAAATGTTCCAGACTAGCAAAAGTAAACACTTAAATATATTTCAATACCACAACCTGTTATTTAACCCTCTTAAATATGGCCGAATTACTGAATTTTTTGCCCTATATAACACTGCGGGTGATCAGACACATCATCAACCAGAGCATCTCATGCAGGGCAAATAGATAAGGGAAAAAAACCTGGACTCTGCCAGACAGAGATTCTGGTTGTTAGTGTGGCAGTGCGGGAGTTTAAGGTGGTCGTCCCCCACTCTGCCATACGGAGCACTGATCTCTGTGTATGTAGAGCTAGAGCATTGTATGTCAGTTAAGCTTTGGGCGACAAGCACACAGTTTGTAAGCAGTGTACCAGCTGAGCAGATTTCTGCCCCTCTCAGCCAGGACAGACATACACACAAATACACAAAGCTTGCCAGCCAGGTGGATTATTGACCCGCTCAGCACGGAG
The DNA here is from genome assembly GCA_036250615.1 of Ptychadena robeensis. Classification (NCBI taxonomy): domain Eukaryota; kingdom Metazoa; phylum Chordata; class Amphibia; order Anura; family Ptychadenidae; genus Ptychadena; species Ptychadena robeensis. The sequence goes on along the minus strand of CM070035.1, from coordinate 142,085,570 downwards.
CTACCAGACATCAGCGGAGAGCATGCATGTCACAAAATTCCATGTAGGTCAGTGTAGATCTACCCACTCAGTTTTGAACATCTTTTTCACCCCCAGTCCTGTCTCACCGCCCACACTCACCATCACATGAGCATAGCAGGGGTGTGGGCAAGTGTCACTTTAGCTAATTAAAATTTTCCAAAAGCAGTAGGGGTTCAGATTCCACTGTTGCAGCATTTTGAGGTTTAAGGTGGTCATAGACAGTTCGATAGATCAGTTCGATGTACTTAAAATTTTCAATTTCTTGAATTGTGGTGAAATCGATTCCCACACACCTGGTATAATCGACCAAAAGTGCCCAAAATCAAACATAAAATCGTTCAAGCCGGGATCGGACATGCTGGTAAATCTTAGTCGATGGTACAAGTATCTGACAGGTTTCCTAGGCATTTCAATTGATTTGTACTATGGAGCATGTGCATCATTCTAAGTAATGGAATCAATCATGTTTAAATCGATCACACTGTGTGCTGGTGCAATCCCTTGATGTTAGACTGAAAATCAACGATCGAATCCAAGATCATTCATGCAAAAGTTGACCTGTGTATGGCTAGCTTTACTGGGAAAGACTACACATGTCTCAATACAGAGAAAACACACACTTTACAGTGTAATAAGACACATCCAGTCTTTACTAGAGATGCACACAAAATGTGGTCTGAATTTGTAAGTTAATTGAAAAGCCATTGAACAAACCATCCCCACCAAAATTGATGAGGATGTAGAAAAGGGCTGTGCATAAATTAAGTTCAAGTGGAAACTTGATTTAAAATTTATGCAAAAACTACAGTACATGTATTGAATGGAAATACATTAATTTCTTTTCAAATCACTGTCCTCTAAATCTCCAGCAATTTTGGTGATTGAACAATGTTGCTTATGTAGGTAAAGGTGCACTTTGAGGCCTGCTGGGAACAGGGGTTTTTGGCTTCTTTTTTGTACCTCCTGGGTGTTACGCTGTCTGGGCACTGTACTCCACTTGATTCCCCGCCCTCCCTCTGGCTCTCAACACAACGCCGGTGTCAATTAAAAAAAGTGAAGCCTCCTCCATTAACATGGAGGTCTATGGCGCTGGAAGAACTTCGTGAGCCTGCAGCTATGCAGAACCGGCTATTATACCCCATCCAAGATTAAACTGTGCCTATACTGGCTTCAGGTGTAACGCCAGGGAGGTTAATACCCCTCAAGGCAGATCTTTAAAAGAGTTCATTACCAACGTCTATGTTTTCAAGTTCACCATGAAAAAGATTTACATTAAATGGAATTCAAACCAATACAGCAGAATAGAGGACCTTATAATACTGTACGTTGCTAGATTCATTCACTATGTATAACAGACTTTTCTACAGATTTTTTGACCAAATTCATTAACGCAAGATTTGCATGTTACATATTACATTCGCATGTAATACATGACTACACGTTTGTCTTACCCTGGTTCAGCTGAGAAGGCCCCACAATCTGGATTCCATTTACAGAGCATTGTGCTTCATTCAGTGGTATTAAGTTTACTCTGCCATTGAGATTTTCGAAGATACAATGTTCACTTTCCAAATCAAGTCCATGCAAAACTTAGATTTAAAGAGAAGGATAAAAAAATAGTTATTGTGGCCAAAAACAACAAAATATAAAAAAAAAGTTTTAAGATAAACACAAAGCACATAACATCAGATTTTTTTACTTTTTATAGTTCTAATTAAAAGGGAAGAGAAAGCTATTTGTGTTATTACATTTTTGTTCTCCTTTTCTTCATAAATATTTTATAGGTTTTAGGAATAAAAGTGTTAGCCCCCATCTCCACTATGTGCTGAGATCCGCTGAAGCCTTTGCAAGCCTCTGTTACATTACTGTGGACTCCGTCGATATTAATCTGATGGAGTGATGTGGTGGCCAATTGCAATTGGGAAATCAGAGTAGGCTGAAGAATGCTACATTATCAAGTCGCTTACAGAAAACAACGTTTTAACACAAAGATGGACAAACTATGTCCTGACTAACAACCCCACCCTCTCTTTTGTAGTGACTGATTTCATATATATCTGTATGCGCAGTTTGCATTAAAGGCAGACGTGCTTTCATAGACTCAGAACAGTGTCTGTGTTGCTTCTCTGTCCATGCATGACCTATAACTTATGGTTAGTTTGGAAGCAGTGAGAAACTCAGACGGTCTTTTTATTGCCCACCACAACACCAGCGGATCGGAAGGTCTGACTGGCTGTGGAGTCAAAGCCCCATTGCAGTCAATGGGCGGATCTGCCGGTGGCCGTATCTTTCCTCCGCATCTGTTACTGTTAGTGAGGTGGGCTGCTTGAGCTCAACTCACACACACTGCAGATGCAGATGGGAGAGCTGTCTGCGGGTGGCTCTTTCATCTGCACTGTATATGAGTTGAGCACAAGCTGTCACACACAGCTCAGCCGGTAAGGGCTGGAGGTGGGGAAGCTTTCAGTGACTACTTCAACACCTCTTTAACTCCTGCTCTGTCTGTCAGAGAATGTAGTAAAAGCCAAAATATTATTTGCCCATTGGACAGTCCAAAGTATAGGGTGCATCCTATACATAGGAGCTTCTTATAAATCGAAAATACGATTTCCCAATCACTGCAGTGGATACATTAATTTTAATCAACACTCTTCAGTCTTCTAAATTTTGTGTACAATGAAAAGACATCAGATTTATGCATTACCTATGTCTTGTTCTGAATCTGCATCATCTCTTCCAACATATGTACGTCCCTCCTGGGAAAAGAAAATATTTTAGTATTATTGCCTGTAAAATTCACAATATATCACCAAAATCTCACCTTTCTTCATTAGTTAGGGAACTATGCCAAAATCTGAAATGAACATATAACAATTTAACATACAAATTCTACTCTGGTGTGTATGCTAGGGGAACAAATTAGTCAAATCTGGCTAAAGCAAAGGCTCTATAGCTGTGTACACATGCTTGATTAAAGTCACTCATGATCATCCAGGGTAAATATATATATATACATACACAGCTATCTCTAAGTTGGTTACAGGGACTACTCCACTCAAGAGAAAACTGTACAGGGTCTGCTCCACTCATAATAAGAGATAACCCTACAGGGACTGCTCCACTCATAATAAGAGACAACCCTACAGGCACTGCTCCACTCATAAGAGACAACCCTACAGTGACTGCTCCACTCATAAGAGACAACCCTACAGTGACTGCTCCACTCATAAGAGACAGGTTTCCTGCTAGTTCTACCTTAGAATGAACACTGTATTTATGACTTCATTCTTCTCTCGCTGGCAATGATCTCCGACAGAGGTATCATCATCAGAAAAGGAAATGTCTAAATCTAAGACTGAATTAACCTTTAGCAAACTTTTATTAACTTCATGGATCAATTCCTAAAATGCCACAGTGCAATAAGATCTGAGAGGAAAAGAAAATGTTAGTAATGGGACCTGTATAAATATCCTAAATCTACACAGAAAATACACACACACACACATATATATATATATTAGAAAAAAAACCCTATAAAATGTAAAGATTTTTCCCATACGATTTCTTGCAACAACCTTATTTAATAAACAGAACATATACCATATTAAGCGTCATTAGACGCATTAGACCTTTAAGCTGGCCAAACACCTTCAGATCTCTCTGTCAGATATCATTAAGATATACCAACAGCTATGTAGTATAGGGTCCTATGCGATTGAACACAGGTAGACTTGATGGTTTAGAAAGTCCCTCATATTACATGGTTTTGATAAAACAAAAGGAGATCTGAAGGAAATCTGACAGAGGAATCTTAAGGTGTATGGCCAGCTTTAGGGCTTGTGTCCACTGCTTCTTTTTCACCACAGTGGTCATGCATCCCCCACGGGGAAGAAGACACTTCCCATTCTGATGAATGGGTCAGTGTCTATTCTGTGTTATCTAAGCAGCGCAGCCAAATGAATGTCTTCAATGGAGCACAGTGTGGTGCCACCGCTGACGCAACCATTGAAGATCAATGGACGTGTCTGCAAGACGCGGAAAAACACACCCATGGGAAAAAGTGTTACAGAACAAAAATATATTATCAATTTGATCAGCTGATCCTTTTCTGTCCTGATTGAATGGTCAGGAATATTTAATCAGGTCTCATTTCTGCTTCCTATGTAGGCTTAAGCTGAATCAGCCAATCAGAGCATTACTCACTGTAGGAGACCTTGCCATCCCTAAGTGCTATATATTCAAGATAATATTTATCATATTGCGTATTTGTTATTCTGCCTCAACATTCACTTTAAAGCCTTGCAGCAGCAGTTTTAAAGTGACAACTAATCCCCCCTATTTGTAGTAGACCCCCATGTGTATACAAAGTCTATGCTTTGTTTTAGATAGAATATTGAGATCAGTTTCCCAGCTCAAAAACCTTGTGTTCCCATTAGAGAAGAGGTCTGATCTTTAATTAGGGAAACCAGTCCGTTAAAGTCTAATCACATGCAACTTCTCGCGCTGGAGGATAACACTGCTGCACTGCTCCTGCATTCATAGCAGGGCTATTCCTCAGTTTTCAAACATCCCTCAAACATTATCAAGCCCCTCCCATTCAAAAACAGGTTAAGAATAAGGGCCAGTGCCCCCCTGGAAAACCTTTGCGCTGCCCCCCCAGTTTGGGAACCACTGATGTAGAAGATCTGTATTTGCGACCTTGTAAGACCCACATAAACCTTTAAATGTACATTCCCCTATTTTTAGTCTTAGGGCCACAGCAGATTCCCCATGTGCTGCTGAGAATATACAGTGACACTGTCTCATTCAACATTTTCCACGCTGCGTATGCGCGTCTGCAGTGGGGAAAACGACACAGTGGACACAAGCCTAAGGGATTCCCCGCTGTTTGCTTGCTTGCCCACTGCAGATTCCCATACGTCCAGCACAGGGAACCAAGGCGCGTCGGCAAATTTGCCAGGTGGATTACCCTCTGTTTGCTGGCAGTTTATCCGCACTTAGGGCGTGCTCCCACCAAATCGACGGGGGTACGCCCTATTGATGCAGCAGGGGAAATATGCCAAAAATGTATGCCCAAACAGCTTTGGGCGCTTTTTCCCCCTTCATGAAGATGCAGCGGGATCGCACCCTAAGCCGCGGGCTAATTGCCAGCAAGCGGCGGGCAATCCCCCCAGAGGGACACATGCTGTTAAGCCCCCCATACACGTCTAGATTTTCTGTTCAATCAACTTAAAAAGATCATTTTTGGGGGTCAGAGAAATTGGTGATTGATTGTATGTTTGCCAACTGAAGTAACAGATATTTGATCAGCTTTTTGGGGATTTTTTGTGTAATGAATTTTAATGCAACCAATTAAAATTTACCAGCATGTCCCCAATTGTTTTAGGTTGATTCAACCATGTGGGCTGCCATTGATTTTTAATCAATCAACCAAAAAATGTATTGAATTAAGTTGATTGGATGGAAATCTAGACATGTATGGGGGCCTTTAGGCTTCTGCAAAAAAAATGGATTTGTTTTTCTCACATCGTCAGGGATGATAGCAAAGAACTACACTGGCATAGGGAGTAAAGGGAATGGTTTAATATGCGAGGTAAGATATATATATATTTACTACATGATAATTGTAATCTCCTGGTCCTCCTAGATACATTCAGTGTCAGTCTATTATAATAAAATCTGCAAATCACAGAGATACTGTGAAAGAATAATTATAGCAATTCTCGAAATTAACTTAAACGTATACATTTCCTATGGCTCTCCGCTCCAAATGAGCAATGCATTAACATACGGCACATCGACTTTAACGGAAAACTGTCACATATAATACACGACAGATATTGAAATAGACAACCCTGAGCTATGTACCGTACTACTGGGAAGTGTGTCTTATTCAGCATACATTTGTGAAATAAGGCATTTCTCATCGATTCCCCTGCAGCAATACATTGCTATTGCACAGTAAAGTGCATCTCCATATTCCTGCCTTCACTAACAAAGCGCTGCGAGCCTTCTGATCGTTAGAATCGCACCTCCAGCTAAATGCGCCGTCACGTCAAGCTCAGATAAGGATGCACATTGTTATGTATAATGCTGCACACATTCTCATCTGTATTAATATGTGGTAATTCCCTTATACTATACTTATAATATACAATTTACAGGATACTTCTTATGGAAGGAATATACGCTTCCAGCACGTTCATATGGAATTTTGCATCAGTTAAAAGCTAATATGTCCATTTTTGATTTTTCAGGAATCAGTGCTAAATAGATTAGAGTTATGTTGGGTTTCAGCAGTGTGTGCATAGTCTGTAAAAGGACAGTTTGTGCAAAGCACCGTGACCTTGAAGTAACAGCTGTAGCCTGTAGGTTTCTTAATTTGCTTCACAGACCTGAACTAGGCACTAAGCCAGGGGTGCGCAAACTTTTTGACTCGTGGGCCTTATTGACTTCTTAAATTTGATAAAGGGGCTGGACCAAGAGCCTGTAATTGACACCATAGGTGTGCCAATTCCATGCATCGCCAGCATCACTAATGATGACGATGGTGTGTAAGGACATGTCACCTTGTTATCTTTTTAATTTCCTGCACATTCATTGCAACGAGCAGAGATAATGCCTAGAGGCTGCTTGCTGTCACCAAAAGGATGCACCCATGGTATCATCACATGATCACCCCACTGCATTGTCCCCAAGGCAACACTTGGACACCTCTAGGCCTTATGGGCAGTCATTGCAGAGAACAAGCAGAGGGGAGCATCTTCAACAAGGTGACAAAACGATGGAAAAGAAAGCTTAACAGGCTGGATCCAGGTCCCAGGGCCTTAGTTTGCCCACCCCTGCACTAGGCCATTTACAACTTAAGATTGTGTCAAGTGAGTCATCACTAAAGTCATAGTGGAATTGACTAGAAGTGTCTAACAATTAACAACGTTTTTAGTTCCCTGTAACATTAACAGTAAACATGACAATAAAACAAAATACAAAAAATGGTAATACATTGAAAAATAAAAAAACCTAATACCTTGAATTTTGTGGTAAATTTAGGTGCAAAACAGAAGAGGGAACAGATTAAACTGCGGCAGCCGAAGCACACACAACACTACATACTGTGGCTCACAAGAGAACATTGTCATTATAAAATGAATATAACTGTAAATCTACTCAATGTGCTCTAGACTTGACGACTCGTGGCAGTGCTGCATCACCTGTTAGCTCACGGATGCCGTTTCAGATGGCCACGCATAACGGTAGTAGTTTTATTGGACATCAATTTGGAAGTGCAGATTGTGCAGGTCACCATGTGGTTTGTGTGGTCTAGAGTGAAGTATTTCCCTACTTGTGATGTGTGTCTGTCATCTACTACCCCTGCTACCACCTTTTTATGAGGTGCTTATAATATATATTATTATAATATGTATACAAAGAGAGAGGAATAACACACAACTTGTTGACTTCTCTCACAAGTAAGCAACTTGTACATCTGAAGTCAAGTAGTAGACTTTTCTGTTAATGCCCTACTAGGCCCACTATAAATATGTCACAAATTGTACTTGTTCCAATCCACTCTATCTGGTACCTTTGTTTGTAACACATGGCGGAAATCGGAATCCGCTTCCATTTTATTAAAAACCTCAAATTTCTACAGAACAAACCAAAAATCCTAAATCCAACATCAAAACTTGGCAGTTACAACTTACCCATAATATATATGCTGCAATACAGAATGTTAATATAAATAAACACAACTCACGTTTTATAATATGTCTAACAAAGCCTGCATTGGAAACAGATTGCATCATAGATTTAATTTCTAATACAGTTCTACTTTAAGGTAGGTTAGCATATGAGCAGACATCTTTAGATGCTAAGAAAGATAATGGGTAGTTGCGCACAACCTTTAGCAGTCAACTTGAAAAAGAGTTCTTCTCGAAATGCGTCCCATTGTTCCTATTGAGCCCCCCAGTATCTGTAAGCTTCTCCCCCACCAGGAAGTGAGGTCCTCCTGGATAGCACATGGCCCTGAGAGAGCCAGCCTTGTAAACCTCTCTCAATGTGAGTATCTTGTCTGTTGTTTTGTCTCATTTTGTTCCATTTGTTTTACCTTATCCTTTTCCACATTTTTTAACCATCTGTTGTACTAGGTTGTGCGCCTCTGTCCTTGTTCTTAGACATCTTTAGATGTATGCTCTACGAAGGGCTTTTTCACACTGTATGCACTAAATTGTGTGCTATACCCTGTGCATTGCCCAGTACATACTTTTTAGGATGTGCCGTGTTAGTGTTTCCAATAAGTATGTTAGAAATGCTAGTGATTCCAACATGCACACGGCAGGGAGTTCAAAAATAATGCACAGCACAAAGCAGCACAAACCGGTGGGAATGACATGCAGTGTGTATAGTGTGAAAATGCACTATGGTTTACATCACTGTATGGAGCTCAGGTTCACTTATTTTATAGTGGACTGGCCACTAAAGAATAAAGGTAACCATACAACTAATAATGTGAACATAACATTTGTGTGCAATACACTATAGTTTTACCAACATCAGGTAATAAGGGGGCCTTTCTAAACTAGACAACAAATGTGTATCCAATCAGGGAGGCCTTTGCACTACAAAGTTGTCATTAGAGCTAAAGGAATTTGTAGAGAGAGATAGGTATAAGGTGTGTGGTGACCTCTACCTCCCTAGCGGTATGCCCATTGCGCACTGCTTTCAAAGGCACGGTACGGGCAATCAAAGCAGAGTACACTGTACTCTAATTTACCCGTAATCAACCTCCGTAACATGGAAGTAATCGGCGGGTCCTCTGCAATTCAGAATCGCAGCGGGCTCCCCGAGCATAGGTTTTGTATGCCCAAACTGGGTTCAGGCAAACCGCCAGGGAGCTCAAGAGATCCAATATTGAATGTTGCTCTCATCATCTAAATATATATAAATGTATTACCTGTAATGAATCCTCATGTTTATGTATTGTTTCTCCTGTCATTATCAGACAATGATGGAACTACATGTAACATTAAACCATACACATATAAAAGTTAAAATGTAGGTAATCTGCTGTATATTCCAATCCCCCGATATTTCAGGCAGAAACACTACTCCTCTGCTTTCCTTTATGTAACATTTGCATCTATGCATTCACCGCAGACCGAGTGTACACCTTGACATTTATCGGGCATGGCATGTAGATTAAAGCAAGTTCAGCCGGTGTGCAATTCTCAGAGATTAAAAGTCGACAGCATAGCAAGGAGGAAAGACACAAGTTTTACCTTCAAGTGATACAATATAATGCCGGTGCTTAGAAGATCGTCATCAATGCCAATGAGATGAGGCAGCTCGGAATCCAACACGACACCAATCCCCTCTTTCCGGAGAGCCAGAGTTTGCTCCTGCATGGAGATGAGACATCGGGTTACTCTTTTGTGAAATGACAGTGGGGCGCCGGGTGACAAACCGAAAATTACATTAGTGGCAGTTAGGCTTTTTATTCAGTTACAACAATAATATCTGTTTGCTTGACAAATTGAGCTGTGGATGGAAAATTGTGTAAATGGATGTTTTGTTTATGCTGTAATGACAAAAGCAGGGCTCGTGCATAATATAGATACGGCTTGGCTTGGCCACCTGACAAGGGCTGGAAAAACTAATAAAACATCAGTGGCAGGGCAAGCTGTTCTCCCTTGTCAGCTTGACAGACATATCTTCCCAAGTCCCATCACCGTTTGTAAAGAGGCATTATGAGCTCACAGGAGAATCGCTCTTCAAGAGAAACTTTGGTGTACTTTCTGATTTATTATTTGCCCAACAATTTCCATGATTTCACATACACATTTAGAAGTGAGTATGTAAGTACATGTAATTCGCATCCACTGCTTTAGGCTAAGTTTTCACGGTCGGCTCTCGAGCTGCTTTCAGCTCGAGGACCGTCAGCGCGCTCCCGCAGCCGCGGGAGAAACGACTCCCTGTGATTGTCTGCAAAACAGTGAAGGCGATTACAGGGCATCTAATTAAGGACCCCATAGAGGTCCTATGGCACGGCAGCCGGAAAACCGACCGGCGGACGCCTAATGTGGTGTCCGCTGGTCGGTCACGTTAAAGGGTCGTTTACCTGGCGGTAAAAAAACACCAGTGTAAAAGTACCCTAAAGGTGAATTCCAGGAAAATAAAAAACTACCCCGTTTCCCCGAAAATAAGGCACCTGCCAAAAATAAGGCACCCTTACATTTTTGCTCACGCTGAAATATAAGGCATCCCCCCGAAAACAAGACATTCCTGAAGATATAGTACTGTAACTCTGGACAGGGGGGATGAGAGCGATTTTGTTTCCCCCCTGATCCCACCTCTGTAATTTTAAGTGATCCCACCACCCTGATACCCCAATGCCGTATTCTTCTTCATGGAAAAATAAGACATCCCCCAAATATAAGACATAGGGCATCTTTGGGAGCAAAAGTTTATATAAAACACGGTCTTATTTTCAGGGAAACACTGTAAATGTCCATATGTACATGTTTAACAAGTCAAAACATTTCTATGTTTGGTCATTCATTCCTAAAGGCCCCCATACACCTTGCAATCTTACCATGTAATTTAAGGACCTTTCTCAACCTTCCATTCTCTATGTATTCTATCAGGGAGGACCCGGCACTACATAGTTGTTGGTTGATCGAAAGGAAATTGTATGGAGTGATCTAAAGGTGTATGGGGGGCTTGACACCATCGATCGTTTACATTGTTCTGATGGAAAACAAACACTATGCATGCCCACCATAAGGCCCCTATACACCTTACAATCTTACCATACAATTTCTGTACAATCCACTTATCTTCTACCAAAACCATATAATATGAGGACCTTCCTACACCTTCCAATCACTATGTATTCTATCAGGGAGGCCACTGCACTATATAGTTGTTGGTAGATCTAAAGGAAATTGTATGGAGTGATCTAAAGGTGTTTGGGGGCTTAAGATTTACACGGTCCTGCCAGACACAACCAAAAGCCTAGAAACCTGAAAAAAAGTTGTGTTACCCAAGTTCAATGCTATGTCTTGTCTCTCCCCCAACTTGTGTATGGTCAATGTATGAGAAGCAAAGGAGTGTTTGGCCTAAGCTGGGCATACACAGGGCACTTCTCGAACGATTGATCACCGCGCACGTTCAGTGAAGATCATTTAGGATTCGAACGTTGCCCATCTGGAGCGATGGATCCAAGAAAATGTTTATCGAACAGGGTTTATCCAACATGTTGGGATATTTCTGTTCGATCACCATTACTTTGGTCCCCAAAAATTATCGGCCAGGGATATTTTGCCAAAGGTGGTGCGCATCTATTTGCCGAACGATAGGCAATTAATTGTGTCACCATATTACGATGGATCCTTTATTTCCCGACCCGCATGTGGTCAGCGTTATTTGTCTCTATTTCAATCCTTTGTTAGTAGCTCAGCACTTCCAATACCAAGTGTAGTGAAACTTCTTTTACAAATACTTCTATTTCAATGATAACATCACTTCTACGACACGGCTCTTGTTTACCATGTTGCTGAAGGTTCATTTAAAAATCTACACTGAACATTTGCTCTGTGCAATTTTTTAGCTTGTTGTTTCTTATATTTATATTGAATTTTATATACAGTTTTATAAAACATACAGAAATGAAGAAATTCAGAAATACAGGAAATAAGAATAATTGGTGTGTGCATCTCAGATGGGCTGAAACTGGCATGCACATAGCAGAGGCAGAAGGAAGATCCACTGGAAGAAGGCGGAAGCAGGGAAGCTGTCAGAGGCAGCCTCTGACAGCTTCCTTACCTCCTTTAACTCCCACTTTCCTGGTTGGAGCACAGAGTTTGGACCAGCGGCCAGGTCCCCACAGGTATTAGACATTGCGTCTTGTACATTGGAGTGCCTAATAAACCAAAAAATACGCCAGGCTTACTTATAATACATAGAAAATTTGTAGTACAAATAATAGACTTCCATGGACACCTTGGGTACACTCTCAAAGAAACCTGCCTTAAGAGTTTTTTTTACCGCTCACAAGTATTATACCATTACTCTTTATTTGTTTTACATACAAAAATACTTTCCCTTTTGACCCAGGAGTCAACTTTTTTTGAACATGAAGATTAGACTCAGTTAAAATACAAAATAAATAAGGTTTAGTAAGCCAACCGGCCTCATGCAGGTTGACAATAATACAGTACAATAGGAACTTTTTCTAAAGCTGGCCAAAGACATTTAGTTTTCTTCACAATTCTGCTACAGATCGACTGTGCGTGATGACATCATCTGGACGGCCGGTCGTGCAGAGAATCGGCCGGGCACCCTTTGTGTGCCAGCCATGAGTTTGGATCGGGACATGTCCGTAATTTCTTAGATCCCAGCCGATATACAGCCGAATTTTGCTTTTAAGCGTGAGCGCGCATGGTAATTGATTGGTGGCAAAATCGTCCGCAAAACTAAACGTCTATGGCCAGCTTAAATCACTATATTGGAGTAGTATAAATACATTATGTTTTAATTACTTATAGTACTCATAATATTGAGAGATGGCACATGCTCACACTGGCAGAAGACATATCAAACTACACAGCATGCTTACTGGGAATAAAGGATTAAGCAACTGGGCAGCACATTGGTTCAGGGGGTTAGCCCTCTGGCTATGCAGCGCTAGTGTTGTAGGTTCAAATCTTGGTCAGGGAAGTATCTGCAAAGAGATTGCATGTTCTCCCCATGTCTGCATTTCCTCCGGGTTCTCTGGCTTCCTCCATCACTCCAAAGACTTGCTGGTTAATTAGCTTTCCCCAAAAAGAATCTCCTATAATAGTTACAAACAACTTACACCGTGTTAGTTATTTATACATGACAATGGTAGGGACATTAGATTGTGAGCTCCTCTGAGAGACAGTTAGTGATATGACTATATACCCTGTAAAGCAGTGGTGGGCAACTGAGTTAATTAGGAGGTCCACAAGTGCGGCCCTCAGCATCACTAGAGGGCCGCACATAACATTTTCAATCTGTACTGACTTGTATAAGCATTTTATAATGAAAAAGATTGCAGCCTGCATAGCTAGAAGACATTGTTTTTCATTTTTAAATAACAAAATTTGCTTTAAATGATACTTCAAGCATTAAGGAACACTGCAGTATGGTAATGCACATTTTGTGTCATGTATATCATCAAAGGTTATGTGCTTTAAAGCCATTGATTATATTGAAGGAGCACATAACCTTTGATTCGGCAGACAGGCGAGTTCCTATGCATTACCCGCCCTAGCGTTCGAGATGGCACCATCTCGTCCAGCGCTGCTACTACCACTATCGCACTGGACGAGATAGTGCGTCCAGTGAACATCGGGGCTCCGGCAGTGCATACTTACTGCTTTGCGCTGTCCTGGTGTCCATGATGCGACATGGCTGCTTGGATCCTTCGGCTCTTCCTCTCCACCCCCTCCGAGTGACGTGATGACATCACATCGGCAGCGGCTGGACATTTGAAAGTGAATTGCATGTAGAAAACCGCTTTCAATGTGCATCTATGTACAAAACATCGCCAAAATAAAAAGTCTCTGGTGCCCCAGATGTGCCTATTTGCAGTAACCCTCTCTTCCCTGGTGTGATTTTACCACATTTATCACACCAGGTTAGAGGGGGTTAACTGCAAATGGGCACATCTGAGGCACCAGAGACTTTATTTGGGCGAGATTTAGTACATAGCAGCAAAGCTTTGTGCCCTGATTTTTGTGTTTTCTCATGAAATTTATTTAAAATTTTTTTTTTTTTTTACATAATTGTGTGTTTCATACATTATTATATTGTACGGATATATTTTGGGAAGTTACAGGCCTACAACATAAAGAAAAATTTACCATTGAAGTCTATGGTGCGCTTTTGGTACAGAAATCTGGACCTCAGCAGTGCGCTAGGGAGGTTAATAGTTAGGTTTCGAAGGCACAAGTGGAAGACTGAGGGAGGCCGCCAAAGAACACCCAAAAGGGCCGCAGGTTGGACACCTGGGCTGTCAATGTTAAATATACCGTATTACCGGACTATAAGACACACCTGACCATAAGACGCAGCCAGTTTTTAGAGCAGGAAATCAGAAAAAAAAAATTCATTTGTTTAAAGGAATGTGAAAAATCTCATGCAGTACCCCTATTCAGCCACACCACCAAAGTGGTGTCACTAGAGAACAGACTTCAGTGTCTTCTTACACAGAGCTCAGAGAGGGAAGGGAGGGGGAGGAATCTGCAGTCCGAGACAGTCTGCCTGTCACTTCTCTGCTGCGTCCACACACTCTGCATACAGATCAGCTTCCCACAGCTCTGCCGGCAGAGATCACACAGCTGACATAGCCTCAGCTGTGTGCCGATTGAGATCACAGAGCTGATCTCCTCTCCCTCTGCACACAGCTGATCTATCTGCCGGCAGAGCTGTCGGGGAGCAAAGTTGCGATCACCGGCGGCCGAATGGCCGCACATTCGGACCATAAGACGCAGGCACTTTTTCCCCCCAATTTTGGGGGTGAAAAAGTGCGTCTTATGGTCCGAAAAATACAGTAATAAAAATAAACTGGCAAAGTATTGGATTTTTTTTACAGTAAGGACTTTCAATTAAAACAAATTGATGGTAACAGTGAATGTGATACTACATTCAATCCTGTGATACTACACTTTTGTGTTTCACAGACACTTTAATAGATTGGTTAAAGATGCTGCTTTTTCACTCAGAAAGGCGAATAAACTCTTTTGTAAATGATATCCCCATTGCTCTAGAGTCCAAACACTTCTGGAACATTTATCTGAACAGTCTTTAAAAATTTAAGAGCCATCAAACATGAATAATTCTGTTTGTTCAAGCAAAAAAAAAAAGTCTTACACCGATATCAACGACAGAGTGTTTATCACGGCCATATTCTCAGACACTCTTTAGAAATACTAGAGCATGACATAAGACGAAGGCTCCGCCGAGTACGCGGCGAGGCCACAGAAGAGCTAATAGATGCTTTGTAAATGACCTAGTTACATTTCAGTGGTCTGGGCATTATTTCATTTCATGGTCTTAATACATTATTAATAAAAAGAAAGTCCCATTTGTTTTTACTAGGATCTGCGTGCTATGAAGCTTATCTCTCCGTTGTGTTGTACTTAACGGTAAATTGATTTCCTTATACACAGGGACAGAGCCAGTAAATATGGGCTGTGAACAGCTTTTATAGTTCTATATTATTACTTCCATCAACTCTTATTTAAGCCGGGACATATTAACTGGTGTGATATATACAAAGATACAATAGGAGAAGAAACAGACCTATGATGTGGCTGGGCAAAATTTAAAACTACATTTCCCACCTCTTGCTTAACAACTAATTTTTTTTTCGTAAGATGGTAGTGCTAGATATGCTCGACTAATTTTACCATACCTGTTTCATACCGGTGAAGCTCCCTATATAATTTTCCCCTAAGGCTATGTTTCCACGGCATTATGGGCTACGCAGATACCCCCTGGGTTAATCACATGCCCTGCCTGTTTCCACAGCATTCAGCGGGTCGGCTGGCCGAGCGGACAGTAGAGGTTGACCTAGTGCCCTACCTTAACCTCTTGGTCAGCAGACTCACAGGGCAGAAAGTCATGTCTATGGATGGACTGCGGCGGCATCCCCATCAATACATGCACAGAAAGTGTCGCCACAGCCCATAATGCCATGGAAACCTAGCCTAAGGGCTATTTCACACTAGCCATGCTACATGCTGTTGTGGACAGCTATTGTTTTCTGTAGTAAATCTGAGTCCCTTTCACAATATCCCAGAGTTTGCTTTCATGGTAACACACAATGCATTAAATGTAAATACCCTGCTTGTATCATGCTGTGAGGAGGTTATACAGTGGTAGGTAGGAACTGGAAGACTAGTCTGGATAAAGAGAAATATGACTGCAGCAATGTTCTGAGACATCCAGGATGAAAACCTGCTCTAGAGTGTTGTAAAGCTAAACCTGGAGCAACTATGCATCTTTTATAAGCATCTTTTAAGCGCACAGCCAAGAAATCAAGCAATGGCTATAGGACAACTCTGTCAATGCCCTTGAGTGGCCCAGCCAGAGCCAAGACTTGAATCCAATTGAATATATCTGGAAAATTAATAAAATGTCTGTGCACCAATGCGTCTCATCCAACCTGATGGAGCTAGAGAGGTACTGCAAAGAGGAATGGGTGAAACTGGCCAAGGGCCAATCTTGTGGCATCATATTCCAAAAGACTTTAGGCTCTGATGGCTGTCAAAGGTGCATTGACAAGGTATTGAGCAAAGACTGTGAAAACTTATCTAAGTGTGATTTCCCAGTTTTTTTATTTATTTATTTTTTATAAATTTACCAAAATTTCAAGTAAACGTTTTCCAAAGCTGTCATTATTGGTGTTGTGTGCAGAATTCTGAGGGCAAATTTTTTTTAATCCATTTTGGAATAAGGCTGTAACAAAACAAAATGTGGAAAATGTATTCGGTGTGACTACTTTCTGGATGCACTGAATGTGTGGAGAACCTTTTACAGATCCAGTGCCCAAATTGAAACCAAAATCCCACTTACTTATAAGCAAAGTGCCAACATATACACATTTATCTCAC
Source organism: Ptychadena robeensis (assembly GCA_036250615.1). NCBI lineage: Eukaryota > Metazoa > Chordata > Amphibia > Anura > Ptychadenidae > Ptychadena > Ptychadena robeensis. The sequence continues at coordinate 142,068,909 of CM070035.1, read as the reverse complement.
ACATGAACCATATATGCCTGTGTCTTATGATGCAACGGCACTACCATTCGTAGATAATCGCCAGAAGTAGCAGTGATACATGTGGCAAAGGCAGAGGTTCAATATGACACAAATCCACATCAGCACCACCAGCAGGAGCACCAACATCAGCAGCTGCAAATATAGAGGCGGTGTGAGGAAGTAGCAGAGGCCGTCTGATCTAAGACCTTCTACTGTCATAGAATGGGTGACATATTACATTTTGGTTACCAGTTTCCATCTTCATGCTGGTGGCTCGCAGCCTTGTCTTACTCTCAATGGAGTGTTAACTAAATGGAGTTCTTAATGACTGAATTTACTGTAAGAAGGGGTTTAGTCCTTTGGGCTGACCCTGAAACCAGTGAGAGAGGGGCTTACAGTTTGGGGCTGGTTCTCTCTCTTCAGTGGCACCCATTAGTGCTAATAGTGGGGATATGGATTCCACGATCGCCTGATTATTGTGGTGGTGGAGTCCCTGCTCCCGGCTGAAGCATTACACCCCAGGGGGTTCAGGACACCAGTCTCTTAAGAAAGCAGTACCCTGCCCTGTATAAATCATTTTGAAATGGTGCATTTTTCACATTTGTTTATTATTATCTGTGTGGTTCCCCTTATATTAACAGCAGTTAGGAATGCCTGGATCACACAGAACACTTTTTAAAGCCCCTCTACCCCTATTTATAATGCTCCTGTTATAGGGCATCTCCTTCCTAGTGTTGAGATCAAATATATCGGCTATTCAAGAATTCCCAAATTACAGCAATTTCGAATATTCACGATATAATGCATTGGGAAGCTTATGGCCTTTCATTGCATTGCAAAAATAAATTCCAATACAATTGTATTATAATTATAATTGTATAATAATATTTTTGCAATGTATGACCATACTATCGAATTGCAAAAAATCTAATATTCGTAGAATATTAGTAGAATATAACCTATGCCGCTCATCACTGCTCCTTACAGCACCCCCAATACCCCTGCTCCAAAGCTGGCAGCAATGTACTTTAGGTTGTATATTTATTTCATCCATTCATGCCCTCAGTCCCCATTGTTTGAGCCACAAACCTCTAAAATCTCACCTACTCCTCTGCATCAAATTGCCAAGGTACTATGGAGCTGGAATCAAAAGGAGACTCTTTAGGAAGACTAAAAAAAATGGCAAATGGAATAATAAATATAATACTACCAGTTCCGCAGAGGAAAGAAGATATTCAGTGCTCCAGGCAACCTACACTCCTACCTCTGGGTCCCCATACTGTGGTTGGTATGTTGATGCCTACGGCACTGCTCCTGGCAGAGGCATGGGGAAACGACAAAAGTATACGATATATATTTGTGTCCATCTGTAGGGTAAGCAACAGCTGTGTTATACTGCAACAACCTACTCAATACCAGTTATTCCATCTAAAATATAAAACGAGACAAAATCGAGCAACCAACCATTTGCTATTGTAAAATTTTATTCAGTTTTTACCAAGCAGAAAGTCAATCTTTTTCTGCATATCATCATGCTCTTGGTTTTGTTTAACAAAGAATGTCCCCGTGTTCCAGTCTGTTTTTGTGTAATGCAACTTTGCAGAATAAGAATGCACAAGCTCCAACTGGGATAATAAAACGATAGTGGGAATTGAGAAACACCTGAAAGCTGTCTATTAATCACGGCTTGGCCTGTCACACTGAGCTCCTCAATAGCCCCTCTGGATCGATTATTTCCTCTATGTCTGTGCTCCGCTAAGCAATGAAATTTGTCATTTCAAAGCAAAAGAAACTCATATATCCCAGCACTGCTCTGTTCACTGGTAAAGTATCCCATTGCAGATTATGATGATTCAAAGGTTATAGAAATATGTTTTTCCCTTCCAAATTTTACTGTTATCGCATACCACAGCCAAAAATAAAACCCAAAAATAAAAGAAGGAAGATTGTTGGTTCTGCTGACGGTGCAGCAGCATGATATTGAATAGTTAACACCTCCGTGATTCACCCTGCCAAGCACAGGAGATATTGCATTATCCACATGATTGGGCATGATGGATTTTTCAGAAAAGCATTGTCACATCAGGTTTTAAAAGCTTTCTCAATGTCTTCAGAAGAAAAGAAACTAAAACTAATCACAGTTTTCCTCCTGGAGAAGAGGAGATCAATATACCATGCACTAGACAGACATTTCTGTGTATTTTTGTAATTTGCCAATTCACAAAAGTGGATAAAGTTGAGATTATCTGAATAAATTCAGATTAATCAGCTTTTAACGAATGATGGAAAAAGTACTATGTGTATAAAATAGATTTTTTTCCACGTAGGAGGTCTGTGGTTTCGTTACAGAACTATTTACAGAAATTTACACTCAAAATTTAAAAGTCCCCTATTCACATTCTCCGAAGGGGGGGGGGGGTCATTCTAAGTATTTAGTACATGGTATCAAAGTGTCATATCTTCAGTGTTGTCCCATGAAAAGGTATAACAAATTATTTACCACAATGTGAGGGGTGAACACACTTGAATTGAACTATGAGATACGGATTCACATAAATTGTCATATTGGAATTTTAAAAAAGGCATGGTAACACACTCAGCTTGTGTTGTCGGGTTTGTGACTTAGCATTGCACACAGTGATGAGCTAGATGATGGTTTTTAAAGATAGTCAAAATTTCCCCCCAAAAAATATAAAAATATAACCGTGTTTGTTAATTACCATGCGCCTTGGAGAGTGGTATCATAACCTTTCTGTACATCTTCAGCAAATTTGGTGGAGGGTATATTGCAAAAAAGAAAGTAGTGTTCGAATTTTTAACTTAATTTATGCAGAAACTACATGTGCTAGAGCAATACTTTTTTTTATAATGTTCCCAAAACCCTTCACTGCATCTCTAGCAATTTTGATGAAGATAGCATGTTCAGGTTATTTTTAATCAATTCACAAAGTCAGCTTGTTGAAAAAACTCGGCCTGCACTAATATGCTTAGGGACTTAAAGCGGTTTTAAACAAAAAAAAAAAAAAAAAAAAAAAAAA
>CM070035.1:142040825-142065846 GCA_036250615.1 Ptychadena robeensis | reverse complement strand
TCAGCAGCAACCACACCGCCCAGACCACTGTTCAGGAGGGGTACTTTTTTCCCCTCCTTTGTAAATCACACCTTGATGATGGACCACAGGTTCTCAAATGGGGGGTTCAGATCAGTGACAAAGGAAGGCCATTCATTATTTTTTGTCTTCTTATCACCCTTTCTTTCTTGCCCAGCCACGCTGTGGAGTACTTGGACGTGTGGGTGATGAGCATTTGTCCTGCATGAAATCAATTTTTCTCTCTTGAAGGATGCAGACTTCTTTCTTTCTGTACCCACACTGCTTGAAGAATGTGTCCTTCCCTGCACTGGCAGTAGGACTGGGGGGAGTTGAGCTTTGACTCCATCCTCAACCCGAAAAGGCCCCACAAGCCATCTTTGATAACCAGCCCAAACCAGTACTTCCACCGGGTTCCACACCTCCCCCTTGCTGTCGGTCTGAGTCGGACTGGAGCTCTCTGCCTTTTACACTCCAGACCACTTGCCCATCCATCTGGCCCCATCAGACGCACTCCTTCTCAATTCATCAGTCCATAAAACCTTAGAACAATCAGTCCTGGATATTTCTTTTGGCCCAGTCTTGACGTTTCATTCAGCTTGTGTGTCTTGTTTCAGTGGTGGTCTTTCTTCGCCTTTTCTGTCCTCTGCGTATTGCAATACCCGTTGGTTTTTTTTTTTTTGGTGCTTTTGGCAAAGCTCTGAATATGGCAAACTTGGTGGCAAGTGGCCATCCTTGGCAGCTGCAACGCTTGATTTTTCTCAGTTCATGGGCAAGTTTTTATTTTGCGCCTTTTTCCTCCACACGCTTCTTGCGACCCTGTTACTATTTTGAATGAACGCTTGATTGTTTCGATGATCACGCGCTTCAGATCTTTGCAAATTTTAAGAGTGGGCTGCATCCTCTGCAAGATATCTTCACTAGTTTTGACTTTTCTAACCTGTTCAAGGTCCTTCTTTCTTTTTCCCATTTTGGCCAAGTAAAAGGAAAGTTCCTAATATTATGCACACCTAATATAGGTGTTGTTGTCATTAACCACACCCTTCTCATTACAAAAGAGATGCACATCAACCTAATAGCGTAATTGGTAGTAGCTTTCTATGCCTATACAGCTTGTAGTAAGACAACATGCATAAATAGGATGATTGGGGTCAAAAATACTCATTTGCCTAATTTAACAAAAAAAAATTTTTTATTTTTTTTTTGCACTCCCTGTATGTGTGTTGTTTTTTCCCTAAAATAGCTAAAACTAAAAACAAACTAAAAATGACTTCCAAAAATATTCAGCTTTGGTATTAATGAGTTTTTTGGGTTCACTGAGAACATGATTGTTGTTCAATAATAAAATTATTCCTCAAAAATACCACTTGCCTTATAATTCTGCACTCCCTGTACGTAAAATAGGCACATTACTTGCCTGTCAGCAATTCAGATCCTGGAAAACTGCTACACAAAAACAAATAAAACATACTTACCTTTTTACCTTTTTTATGTTTTCATGTTAATTAAGGGCAAGAGAAGCCACTTCCGGAACTATTCTTCTCCGGGCAGCTGGCAGCTGACAACAACCCCCCCCCCTCCTAAACAGACAGAAACTCCTTTGCAGAAGAGCTCCATGTGGGGGGTAAGGGGGTGGGAGCAGTCGACTGGATCCATCTAGCTGCAGCTGAGTGAAGAGAGTCTTCTCTCTCCCTTCTTCACAAAGTCTCACAAATGTGTAGTTGCTGTCCCATCTGTGAGACACAGGGGCTTATGTGAGAGAAATCCCAGTAATCCCTGCAGCTTGTTACATCTTGCCTAGGCGAGATGTAACACAGTGGGAGGGGCTGTCTTTAGTCTTTAAAAAGACACGCCTCCTGTCAGAAATTGCTTTGTCGAGCTGCAGCTGATACTGCAGAGAGTGACCAAACAAGTGGTAGGTCCCCTATAACCTCCTGTACAGTTATCCATCAGCATGGTATGGGCGATCACTGTGCTTAATTTTCCCACCCTCCTCCCCCCTGTCCACGTACCCGGTGTCATCAATGTTATCCTTTACTACTCAATTTCAAATGATGACCTTATGATGTCCAATGTGTCCAGTGTGTATTTTTTTGTATAATAAAGTTTTATTAAGTTTCAAGTAAAATTCCATAGATAGGAGTGCTTATAATAATACACAAGAGCATCTCACACAAATTTTTTTTTTTATAGAAGAACAAGTTTATCTTTACATAGTACACAGTAATGTACAGTACAGATTAATGTAGTAATCTACAGTCATCTGACCATAGCTAAAAGCAGTAATCCACACTCCCAAGAAAGAAAGACAAGAATAGAACATAAAGAAAGTAGAGAAATCATCAATAGACATGCTACACTATAACAGATAACTGTGACACTGTGTGTATTTACTAATTAACTCAAAATAACCTCCTGCTTAAGCATCACTTTTTAAGCTACCCATACATGTAGCAACCCTTGCGCGATCCTCAAAAGGCCAATATAGAGTGCACCATTTGTATGCCCACTGTTACCAGGTTCCTCGTGCAAAGTAATGTGATCGACCAGAAAAGAACCGTCAAGTCAAATCGACTTGCGACCAGCTTGTGGTGCTATTCTGGTTTAATAGGTGGGCGTCTCCATTTTGTGAACGATGGAACACCGAGCCTGCAACACGAACGTGCATGGCGATTGATCATCTGCAAAATGTGTATGGTGGGGGGCCTTAGTCTGACGGGCCAGGAGATCAACTGTAGTCGGTATGCAAAGGCTAGGTTGGCAGGGTTGGTTGGGAAGACCCTTTCCTGCTTTCAGCTATGGTTCAACCATGAACCTCAACTACAAGCGAGACATGACACCAGGTCTAACTAGTGTCAACATTGACCTAGATTGCAATCTGATCTGGATGGACTCTGACGCGTTTCGCCCCTGTAACTGGGGGTCTCATCAGAGGTGAGAGGTTGGATCACTATGAATAGCTATGGGTCTTACATGTAGACAGACAAGATGTTCAACTTGATATGGACGCTAGATCAGTGTTTTTCAACCTTTTTAGGCAAAGGCACACTTGTTTCATGAAAAAAATCGGAGGGCACCGACGATACGCATAATCACGGCGCATTTCCGGTCCCAACCAGAAGTACGTCATCAGCAGGTGCCCCGCTGGAATGCAGATGTGGACCAGCAGAGCAAAGACACCACCCCTGGTCTGTGGGGACGCGTGTTGCTAAGCAACCGCATCCTCACAGAGCCGGTCCGTGTATAACACAGATCAGCTGTATAAGTCTTACTTATACAGCCGATCTGTGTTATACACGGACCGGCTCTGTGAGGATGCGGTTGCTTAGCCCTCCTATCTAGCTGCCTCTTATAGTATAAGACTTATACTATAAGAGGCAGCTAGATAGGAGGGCCGAGGGTGGGGTCAAAAACCCACGGCACACCAGGCAACATCCCGCGGCACACAACCACTAGGAACAGTGGTTGAAAAACACTGCGCTAGATGATGCAGGTCGGGGTAATGGAGTGTGTTGCCAGAATGGCCGATCAACCTGCTCCTCCGCTTCACCAGGCTCACTGGAATGTGTGCCTTGGGAAAGATGGATCCCCCCGTTGGGGTATACGTGACTGTGTTGGACGTGAGTCCAACTAAGTGGGATCAGTTAGAATATCGTCAGCCGACAGCCAGGTCTGGATTTCCAATGTGAACGCGATCCCAAGCGGCGTCTCCATCCACCTTTGTTAGACCCATAGCTATTCATAGTGATCCAACCTCCCTGATGAGTTACAGGGGCGAAACGCATCGGAGTCCATCTGGATCAGCTATAGGACGTACCAATACCAATCATGTCACTGTACTTCAACTGATATGTATTCAAAGCTTTTATTATATATGATTAGGTTTGTATAGGTCCAATTACCATTAAAGACCTTTTTATAAGATAAATTGATCCTCTTGATGCCTTCAAAACCCACTATTAGTTTTTTCTTTGGGATCACATAGTTGATTACTGAAATAGGGAAGTGTTGTGTCTAAAAGTCGGGTAAATTTTAGGCCAGTCGTCTGACATCAGTTCTGCATAGTCACATATAGTCTGGATTTTAGCATAAACAATATAATCTTATATGTAAACTACACCTTACTTACAAACGTATTATTTGTCAGGAGCTAGCCATGGTGGACTACAGATGGACACCCCTGACTTGAACACTACTTTTTGCATCTGAGGAAATTGGATCCCTACTGCTGGTGACACACAAATACACAGTAAAGCTTCAGATGGCACAAACCAAAGTTTTCACTTCATAGTTTCGGCTTTAAAATTTATATATTTAAAGTATGTCAAATACCAATATCACTGACAATTAAAGGTGTTACATGTGTAATAGTGTCCAAATTAAAACAGAAAAAGATAACACAGAGAATTTATTTGGAACCTCACTGTACTGAGCAACAATACAGCGACAGCTCAGAAATTAGACGCTGCGGCCCATACAATTGTCAATCAGTGAGCACACTTGAAACGGATCAGAAAGGGAGATTAGAAAATTGCAGATTTTCTTCTCACGGCTCAGTGACAAGAAGCAGGTGGTAGAACAGGAGAAAGCCCAGGCATCAGTAACTCTCTGAAATGAATGCCAATTAAAAAGCTGCAGAGCGATATCCAAATATCACAAAGTGGGTCATCCAAACCTTCCCAACCTGTTATTTTACAAAGCCTGCGTGTCCTCTTAAAAAGAGAAATATGATTATGTTCGTTTTAAAAGAAGTATTTATCAATGAAAAACACCAAACCCTTAGGGGGAAGTGTCTTGTGGCGGACCCCATGTCATCTCTGCCTCTTGCAACATGCCAATTAGTTTTCAAGATAGGCAACCGTGAGCCCAGGAAGGGCCAAAGTCATGCTGTAGAACCTTTCAGAAAACCCATGCTTTAAAAAATCTATGAAAGTGCTGTAAAAGAATAAACATAGATGGGAGATACCCTGCATGATTTTTCAGGAAAGTTGTAATTTAACCTCCCTAGCGCACTGCTGAGGTCCAGATTTCTTTTTTTTTTTTCTTTTTTTCTTCAAGGTCCAGATTTCTGTACCAAAAGCGCACCATAGACTTCAATGGTAAATTTTTCTTTATGTTGTAGGTCTGTAACTTCCCAAAATATGTCCGTACAATGGTCTAATAGACATACTGAATATAATAATGTTTGAAACACACAATTACGTAAAATTAAAAAAAAATGTTTAATACAATTAATGAGAAAACACAAAAATCAGGGCACAAAGCTTTGCTGCTATGTACTAAATCTCGCAAAATAAAGTCTCTGGTGCCCCAGATGTGACCATTAGCAGTTAACCCCCTTTAACCTGGTGTGATGGATGTGGTAAAATCACACCAGGGAAGAGAGGGTTACTGCAAATGGGCACATCTGGGGCACCAGAGACTATTTGGGCGAGATTTAGTACATAGCAGCACATTGAAAGCTTTCTACATAGAAAACTAATTTTGTGCTATTCACTTTCAAATTTCCAGCAGCCAGCATGTCACATCGGGGACATCGGGGAAGTATGCGCTGCCGGAGCCCCGATCCAGTGCAATAGTAATGGTAGCAGCGCTGGACGAGATGGTACCGTCCCTAACGCTAGGGTGGTTAAAAAGATGCATTTACAGTCATACTGAGAGCCTGCTTTGCCAATGCATTGTTTCATGATATAGAATTGGCACTTCTTACCAATTCTAAATTGCTCATATAGGTATCTTATAAAATTATATTTGTTTTGGAAGAAGTCATGTATAAAAACTCATCATTTACCTATTTGAAAATGCTGTAAATGAAGGGAGAAGCACTTTACCAATGCATCGTTCTATAACTTTCGAAGTCAAGTATGACACTTCCTTCCAATTCTTTATTGGCCATATAAGTATCTTACATGCCTTTTTCCAAAACGAATATAATTTGTGTGAAAACACGCAATTACCTTTACCTATTTGAAAATACGGTTAGTGAAGGGAAAAGAACCTCATTAAGTTATACCTTGTTCAAACAAATTAGTAGACTTGTTCCGTTTATAAAGGTCAGTGAAGCTGTCACCCAGAAACGGTCCTGCTTTGTTTACACGATGTCTGCTTTCCATGCAACAAAGGAAAAATCTAACAGCTAAATGCCTGATTTTAAAACAACATTTTGCTATTTGCAGGAATAAAATCTATGAATGAGCAAATTAATAAGATGGTCGCAAAATATTTACAAAAATGCAGACTAGCTAATTTTTTGGGTTAATTGGAAAGCTTCCTCGTCACTAAAGTTGTTGGAGATGTAGGGAAGGGTGTGGGAACATAAAAAAAAGAATATATCGCATTTTTTGCACCAAAATGCACATTTTCCCCCCTGAAATTGGGGTGGGGCACAGCTGCAACTTATAGTGTGAAGACACAATTACTCAAGGCCATCCAGACATGGGTAGTCGCACCTTCTCGGGGAAGCTCCACAGACATAAACAATGAAGTAGCAGAGCCGTATGAAAGAGCGAGAGTCTCTCCCATCTCTCACCTGCTGCCAGTTTCACATAGAGCCGGAGCACTGAGTAATGTGCCAGTGCGGCTGACTTACACAGTGCATAGGAAAGATTCGCCAGCTGGCGGATCTTTCCTCCCGCTCTATGCTTTATGTCTGTGAGCTGGGCTGCTTGAGCCCAACTCACACACAGTGGCAGATGGGAGAGCCGCCAACGAGCAGATGCACTGCACTGTATGTAAGTTGGGCTCAAGCTGCCCAGCTCACAGACCGAAACTCAGCCAAATGTGTTTTTCGTGCATAGGACAAACCCAATTATCAAATAATATTCATGTTCCATTAAATTCCACTGCAGGAGAGGATTTGGTTGCATGACTGTCTTTTCAAAATGACCTAGTGTCTGTAAATGCAGATTTAAAACACCCGTGGCAAGGGGATTGAGGAAGAAATTAAATGAGGCATCAATGATCAAGAGATGTGCAACCAGTGTCGTTTCTATTTTTTGGGGGCCCTATGCGAAATCTTGACGAGGCCCATACACCCCCCCCCCCTCCCCCTGGACAGATGGAAGGGAATATCACAAATGCATTGCACAAATTTTTTTCCAGGCTTTGGCTTTGCATTACATGCATTAGCTTGTGAAGGCCATAAAGCAAGTGATAATTGAGCAGATGGCATCAGGAGTTGTAAAAGAGGGTAAAACGTACGGTGTATAGTGACAATAAGCAATTGTAAATAGCCCAATGCAACATTCACATCCCTCAAGAATTTGGACTATGAATGATGCAAAACCTAAATACACACTGTTCATGACGCATTAAAATAACTAGAGCATTCTATGGTTTGAGTTTACAATGCATTAAATAAAGAGTAAAGGGGTTTGGAGTGTCTAACACATAGTACAGTATATGGAAAGGTATATGTAGCACACTACAATTTTACGTTTTAAAAATGGCATTTGTCTAGAATATCAGACAAATGTTTTTAATGTTTTTATGTTTTTAATGTTTTTAAGGACTCACATCTAGGTTTAACATTGCAGCAGCTACCCATACTATCAAGTAAGAGTTAAGCGATGTAAAAAATTACAGGGGAATAGTGTGCTTCAGACATCTTGATTGCAGTTTGTGTCATTTTGCAAAATTCATCTCAAAACGCCCAAAAATCTTATTGTCTTGTTGAACTTCCTCATCTAGTTAACCCCTGAATCAAGCTTACCATAAAATCACTACCTACATGAATGAAGAGGGACAAACCGGTCAGTATCGGCTCCTCTCTCTGAGGACACAGAAAACTGCTGAGAGGTTTAGAAGCAAATGAAATACAACGTATAATGGGAGCTACAAATAAATCTCCTCTTCCTCGCAGTATAAAAAGCACCTTATTAAAATACTTACAAATGCAAGTACAACAAATAGATGCAGGAGACAACTTTAATGATTTAACATTTGCATCTGCTTAGCTTTCTAAATATAAACCATGAAAAGCAACACATTTAGAAGGGGTTCTGACATCAGGTCTTTATTTTGTACGTCAAAATCTATCCCACCGTGTATTAGGCTTTGCTAATTTCAGAAGTGACAGCATGAACCTGGCATGGCTATTAAAAGGTGAGAGAGGGTTTAAATGTTGAAACTCAACAGGAAGGTTTAGTATTGATGCCATAGTGCAGCCATTCTGGATATGCATGGAGCTGGAAACATTTCCTAAGGCTATGTTCCCACATAGGCGATTAATCACCTCACGCTCGCGATTTTAATTGTTTAATTTTTAATTGTTCACGCGATTGGGCGTGATCGACCAGGTGATTTTCACACGCTATTTAAAAAAAAGAAAATCACCATTATAAAAAAAAAATCATCTCCATAGAGAATGAATGGATGCAATTTTTGGATAAAAAAAAAATCACATCCATTCATGTCTATGGGGGGGTGAACAGAAAAAAAGATTGTGACTGTCCGCGATCAGAACGCAGGGAGCCGCGATTCCGATTGTGGGCCCTACCGTGGCCGTGCGCCATCAGTTGAGTGGGGACAAGCCAATTCAAGTGAATGGACGTGAGTGGGAACATAGCACAACACATTTCAAAAATATACCAAATTATAAACACTGGATATTCATACCCACTACAATTGTGCAAGAATGTCTCGTAGCCATGGACGTTGTGTCAATTACAGCCAATAAAAAGAGGTCTCAGGTTCATACTCAACATGAGTTCCAACGTGTGTGTTAGGGAATTAACCGACTTGTGAACTTTGGATGCAGAGTCGGCCACTCTTGAAAGTCGACTAGTCACCGCTCTATGTTCACGCTGGTCGGCACACATAGAGAGGGAGAGAAACACAAAACCTTCTCTTTATATGTGCATGCTGACTGTTTGCAGACTCTGCCTCTGATTGTAAGGAAGGAAAGGAACGAAGATGAATTTGATGAATAGATGCCCCCCTAATATCGTCTATGTTTTAATATCATGAATAATTTATGTATATATTTGTTCCTGTATGCAAAAAATACACTCCATAGGTCTTCCCTCCCCACCAAAATGGCAAATCAGAGGCAGAAACAGCATGCATTCTGGTTGGAACGCACACAAGATCTTCTCTCTATCTGTCTTGTATGCATGCTGTCTCTGCCTCACAGTGGCAGTCAGCACAAGAGCTTCTCTCCCTGTCAGTATTGGTCAGGAGGAAAGGGGATGTCCGTGTGATGGCGTCACAAGTCTACTTGGCCGACAATTTAGTGACGGATGAATCAACTTTACAAAATCATAAGTCGTTAATGCCTTAGTGTGTGTACGAGAACCTGTATTTTATCATTTTGATTTATGAGAGACCTAAACCCTAAAACACAACATCTTTTACACATCCAGACCCAGTACGCAATCCAATGATTTCCAACAGATTATTGTTATGCATGACTGTCCACTGACTTATGTTTTCTGGATTTCCCACCCATCCACTTAACTTTTCTTTTAGAGGTCTCCTGTCTCCTGGGCTGTCTGACGAAGGATGGCAGACAAATAACTTGGAAAGTTGGGACTAATGGATAGTAGGCGTTTTATCCATAGCAAACATAACTCTTTCTACCCAACTTCTCCCAAACTCTGTAAAGGGTTTTCTTTTAATGGCATCTGACTCCACAGGGGGAATTGTCTTTACTTTGGGTCCAACGGACAATCCTGTGAAACCAGGACAAATTAGGGACTAAGGAGTCATTAGAGGACGTTGAATATCAACCAATTGGCTAGAAAATCTGGCAACCTGCGTCTCCCACCAGCAAGGAGCTACAGTGGAGATCTCCTCTGCTTTCCTCCCAGGGTGTGAGCTGGGGGGGGGGGGTGAATGATTAGCGCAAGGAATCTCAACCGGGATCTCTGCTGCTCTCTTCTTTCCAGCAAATGGACTAGAGGGTAAGGAAGCAGCCAAGATCTCCAGTGTGGTCCCTTGCTTGTGTCCTACCCTAATTTTTTCAGCGCTTTAGCCAGAAAAGGTTGACGACCACTACACTTAACCATCTCCATGCTAATTTAGCCGAAAGAACAGTTTTAGCTTATAATTAAAATTCCATCTTTTCCCAAAGGCTGTCTCAGAGGTCCAAATCCTTAAAAAAACTTACAGAACTTCCAAGAGCCATGTCAGTTTAGGTAAATCAATTGGCCAATGTGTTACTTTAGTGATCATACAGAAGTCTGGCAGGAACTCTAAGCTTCATTCATGCTAATATACTGTGCACATTGATATCAGTGCACTGATGTCTAACTAGAAAAGAACATTTCTACTATGTTAAATGCCTAATAACCATCAGCTCTAACCAACTGTATCTACATTATAGACGTTTATAAGCTCTATATTTAAATCACCTTTATTTCAGCCTGCTGAGAATTCCATTTCTTGCAATGAATGAGTGGTACATGTGTGCGATTAGAAACTATACACCCAATTTATTAAACATCAGAATGTATTGGGTAAATGTAGGAAATGTAATATGGAAACAGCTGAACTGTGAGCTATAGGACTTTTTATTTAAAAAAATCTCAAATGCCTAGAAGGCAATCAATAGAGGATAGGAAGGACTGAAAAAAGATTAAAATAAATCAGCCGGTTCGGTTTATCTTCTTGTTCTTTTACATCTCCATGCCAAATTCCTTTTTCCCTTTTTCAAATACTAGACCAACAAAGACGTTCATGAAAGGATGGAAAAGGAGGTTAAGACTGAAAAATCGCCTGTGCTAGCCAACACATAAAATGTGAAATTGCTTAAAAAATATAGTTTTGTTAAGGGAAAGGGCAGGTACAAATTCAGGTATTTACATTGTTTACCAGGAGATGTCATGGTAGATAATGGTCTGCTTAGGTCGTGTAAAAAAAAAACCAAATTGGTTAAGCTGGCGATAAACGTCTTGATTTTTCATGCAATTCTTGCGTGATCGATCAAAAAAAAGAAATTACGCAAAAAAACGATTGCTCAAGTATCAGACCTGTCTGTAAAATGTAGTCGATTGCTTGGGAATCATGTTAATGGAGACATGCAATCATTGCCATCGATCGACCCACATTACATCATTTCCGGTCTAAAAAGGTGAAGAACGGTCAATCGCTCACTGTCCTAATGATCAATAGTTCAATATGGTGCACTGTGCATCTGATCTCCTGATTGAAATCAATTCTGCGATCACAGGCCATGATCGCTTAAATGATCGATCGCAAGAAAAATTGAGTGGTCTATGGTCAGCTTTAGTCATAGGGTATGATTATATTTTGTTTTTAATTCTTAGCAAGGGATTCAGCAGCTGCATGATTATCCTCAGTATGAGTCGCTTGACATCTTTAGGGTCCATTGCATGTTGTTTATGATTGGTAGGATGCAGTAACCTACATTGTACCAATATAGACCATCCATCTATAAGAAATGCATAACAGCCATTAGAGCAGAGGTGGGTAAACATTTTTGACTTGTGGGCTTCGTATATTTTATAAAAGGAGTTGGACTAAGAGCCTGTAATGGTCAACCCGCCATAGGTGTGCCGATTCCTGGCATGGAATGATGGCGGTGTGCGACAGGGATGTTATCTTTTACATTTCCTTCATTCAAAAAAATAATGCTCATTCATTGCAATGAGCAGAGATAATTCCTAGAGACTGTCTGTTGTCAACTTGAGGATGTGCCTACAGTGTCATGATCTCACCAATGCAATGTCCACTTTTGGACACCTCTAGGCATTCTGTGCACTTATTGCAGAGAGTGAAGGGAAGAATCTTTTCAACAAGGTGATGATAGGTCCAGAAAAGAAAGCTAAACAGGCTGGATCAGCCCCCGGGCCTTAAGCCCCCCATACACGTCTAGATTTTCTGTTCAATCAACTTAAAAAGATAAATTTTTTGAGGTCAGGGAAATTGGTGATTGATTGTATGTTTGCCAACTGTAGTAACAGATATTTGATCAACTTTTTTGGGATCGATTGAAAGTGTAATCAATTTAAATACAACCAATTAAAATTTACCAGCACGTCCAATCCTTTTTCAATACATGTTACATGTATTGAAAAAGGATTGGACGTGCTGGTAAATTTTAATACATGTTTTAGGTTGATCTAACCATGTGGGCTGCCATAGATTTTCAATCAACCAAAAAATGTATTGAATTAAGTTGATTGGATGAAAAATCTAGACGTGTATGAGGGCCTTTAGTTTGCCCACCCCTGCACTAGAGCATTCCCTACCATGGTTATGAAAAGTTTTATAGTAAACTGCAGTAACCACAGTAACTTCCACACCCATGTGGACAAAAGTGACATCCATCCAACTCAGCCAATCAACAGTGTGAAAGCTACTATGCTTAGAAAAGATATTGGGGTGTTTTTTTTCTGAATGGCTCAATATACAAAGCTGAAACAAGGATGGAGATGTTTGCTCTCAGGAAAATGCAAAACAATTTTCAAACCTCAATGGCACTTGCTTGTTAAAAATAAATAAACCACATAAAAAAATCTTAATTTTTATGCTTTTTTAGAGCACAGTTTCTTGATCTAATCTTAAAAAGGCAGGAGGCTATCCACAAATGGTACCATCCTGAAGAATTGGTCTGAGGCACCATGAAATGTGTTGATGTCTATAGAAAAAAAGATCATGTATACTAACGGGCGCCTCCAACAGCCTTATGTTTTCGGGGGGCCACCAAAAAATCTCCATTGTCATTACATAACGAGGAACAAGACGACTAAATCTAAAATTTCACCCTGGGCACCCAGAGGCAAAAGAAGTGCGACCAAGACAAGCGTGAGACACCGAATAGGGACGGTACGATTTCTCTATATGCCCTGGTTGTCGGTGCAGGAGTGCAGAAATACATACACCCTGCCCCAGCAGCGCAAGTCACAAGTCTTTATCTTAACACCTATGCTACTTCTATCAATTAATTGAGACACTCCAATTATCCTGAACAGAAAGACATAACTTTTGCTCTGATTTCTTTCCCTCTTTTTTTTCCGTTCAAACACTGTATGACCCTAAGATTGACAACTTACGGATTGAACGATCTCTCTTTTTTATGCTTTAGCATTATGAACCACGCTTTATCTTTCCTTTCCCTATGGTGGGTAGAACCATAAGCATAAAGCTGGCCATATACCTTTAGATCTCTCTGTCAGATATCCTTTGGATCTACCAACAACTATGTAGTATAGGGTCCTCTGCGATTGAACACAGGTAGACTAAAGGTCCCTACAGACGTGAAGATTTCATAGTTAGATCAACTTAAAAAGGTCAATAATAAATCGTAATCGCAGATATATTGCATGTTTAAAAATTAGTCAGATCGATGGAATTTAATGATTAACAATTTAATAGTTATTGGACCTGTCCATAAATGTTTATCGATTTTACAAAAATCAAATTTTTATTTAAGATTTTTTTCTTCGATCGAGTAAAGTTAAAATATACGCCTACCCCATCACTTCCTATCGAATTAATAAAATCTTTCGATGTTGAAAAAATAATCGAACCTGAGAAATAATCAAACCTGAAAAATAATCAAACCTGAAAAATAATCAAACCTGAAAAATAATCAAACCTGAAAAATAATCAAACCTGAAAAATAATCAAACCTGAAAAATAATCGATGTTCGATAAAAAAAAAAAAAAATCGAACTTTATCATCATCTAACATCGATTTGTTTGCACTCTTCACGTATGTGGGGACCTTTAATTGTTTAGAAAGCCCCTCATATTAATTGGGTTTGGTAAAACCAAAAGGAGGAGATCTAAAGGAAATCTGACAGAGAAATCTAAAGGTGTGATCTACACCAGCAATAAATATAGAAGGGAATGGTTTGTCATTCCAATCCTGTACACTGTACTGTGACACAAAAGCACAATTGGGCATATTTAAATTACAAATCATAAGCTCGTCAGTACTAATTCAATTTTTAGGAGATGTCTGTCCCACATCAATGCCGGGATGCTTCCCATGGCTTCATTAATAGATTTGTCTGCTGTACACCTTTAACGGGAAATGTAATAAAGTAGCATGACAACCATAAAAATCACAAATTATTATAATAGGTTATTAAAGATTACAGATATACATGAAAGATATCAAAGTTGTTTTCAATAATTCAGCAGAACGCATATTAAAAAGAACTGTTCTATATTTCTCCGAAGAATAAAAGCAGCTTCTCTGGGCTACGCAAAGATTTACAGCATCTGCCTCAAGTTATCTCTGAAATACTTCAAAACAAAACAGTTATAATCTCAATGTGTTGTGCATTCAGTAAATTACCTGATAATATTTTGAAGCTTGTGGAATAATCTCACTTCCATTATGTGGCTTTCATCTGAATATTAAATTATTGTTTTTGCTATTTTTTCACTAGGAAAATGCAGACTGTTCAAAGACTTCAAAGGGAAGACATAACCATTCTACTGTAGCTTCACTTAGTTCCTTTTTAGCTACATTATAACAATTGAACGTTATTGGTTTGAGTTTGGCTCTCACTTTTATGTTCTGATATAACAAGGGGAAAATAAAATCCGTCGAAAATTACTGCCAGAACAATGAAGACAAGCAGCTGTAAAAGGAAAATCTACTCTGTTTACAAGTATGATTGATATCATCCTTTCCAAGCTGACTATAGAACATTGCTGGGAGAAGTAACATTTTCTATAGAAACCCTTGCGAACTTGGGCTCTATAAACGTAATGTATAATGTAAATTGTAAAAATCCTAAAGAATAAATAAATAAAACTTCAAAGAAAATCAGTAAACACAGATAAGACATAGGTATATGTAAAAGAAAACCAAACACAAATATGTCTGTATATAGCAGGGAACACATGCATAGATATGGGCCAGACCTGGTCCATATCTAATGCAGCCATCCCTGTTTTTGAGCGGGATTGAAAAAAGGGATATCTGACATGACCGTAAACCATGTCCATTGCTTTGGTTGGGGATGGTGGGTCTCCAAGCAAAGCAACGTTGGAGCTGGAGACAAAGCAATGCTGTGCCCCCAGCTCCTTCGATGTCGCGATTACGTCATTGTGCTGCTGCAGGGAACCTCGAAGTGCTCCTATATTGAGCCGTGCATTCCCAGCTTAATAGCTTGGCCCGTGGTAGAGGTTACAGATCTGATAGATCTGTCTTATCCACAGTCCCTTAAATCTAGCCATACAGGTATAGATTTTGCGTTTAATTTCCAAGCGATCAATCGGCGCACACAGCAATAGTTCGGTGATGTATCGTTCACGTGCAAAGAAAGTCAATCAAACAAAGAACAGACATTTACATAAATCCCGTGTATGGGGACCTTAACGGTAACACACACTGATCTTCTCTACTTCCACTCCATCTGCTATGAGGTGGTCTCTAGGGACATTACATAAGCCCCCCATACACCTTTAGATCGCTCCATACAATTTCCATTAGATCTACCAACAACTATGTAGTATAGTGGCCTCCCTGCTATAATACATAGTGATTGGAAGTTATATATCACTGCTATGTAGTGCTGGGTCCTCCCTGATATATACCTTCCAATCACTATGTATTCTATCAGGGAGGACCCAGCACTACATAGCAGGGATATATACCTTCCAATACATCACTGCTATGTAGTGCTAGGTCCTCCCTGATAGAATACATAGTGATTGGGAGGTATACATCACTGCTATGTAGTGCTGGGTCCTCCCTGAGAGAATACATAGTGATTGCAAGGTATATATCACTGCTATGTAGTGCCGGATCCTCCCTGATAGAATACATAGTGATTGGAAGGGTTAAAAAGGTCCTCATATTACATGGTTTTGGTAGAAGAGAAGTTGATTGTACAGAAATTGCATTAAGCTAAGTGGCAGAGTGGCTCTGGTGAAGGCAGATCAATATGCTGCAGCTATCAAGGAAGAGAAGTACAGTTGGATCCCTTTGGAAACACTGTATACACAAAAGAAATACACACACACAGTATGCACTCTACAGTGTGCAGACCAACTGGGCCCCCATCTTTTTCCACCACAATTATTTTTTTCTAACTAGGCATTAACGCAGGCTGAAAATACTATTGGGTACTACGGAACACCGCATTCAAAACATATATGAAACTGTTATTGCATTTCATTGAGGAGCAACTGTTTTAAATCTGTTTATTTACCTTCTGTAAATTATTACAAACCAATAAAGAATAATTGTTTAAAAAAATATATACGTCTTATGTGTACATGTCCATTGCATAGCATGTTGTTGTACACGTTTTCAATTTTTCCCACAGCGAGTTTTTCACTCTTGGTCTAGGGGAAAGCAGAACTTTTCCCAATGCTCTGGGCTGTTGGAGGTCCCTACTTACAATCATGAGTACTATGACAGCAGATGTCATAATCAAACACTATAAGTAGAAGAGAAGAGGCTGTGGGGGACTAGTCCAGTATAAAAGGAGTTGCAAACCCAACCATTTAAATCACATCCAAGTGTTATTATTTAAAAGGTCATGTTCAACTTAAATACGTAGCTCTCATATTCACCACAACTCCTATAAATGTTTTATCCATGGGCCTTTTGTTATAGGGCAAAATCTCTGTCCCTACAACCCAAAGGTGGTCCCATCATTATGTTACACACCCAATGTGAAAAAAGGTTCAGCCGTTCTGATACACATTACCCAGGGTTGGCACACCATTATTTTGGAATGAGAAAAATGAAGAAAGATGAAAAAAAATGTTGATAGTATGTAGTTATTTGGCAAAATAAACATAATCTTTTACAAGATAGATCTACTTAACATTGTGCAGTGGAGAATGGCAATCACACAAATTATTTCCTGTTTTTCCACATTTTTCACAGAGAACCTGGTCTGTAATCTCCCTACTCTAGCTGGTCGTTAAATTTAAGTAGGTATCAAGAACTTTGTTTCTTCTGGCCTAGATAACCTAAGGTCATGTAAACAAGAAAATCAATTTTCTATTACACGGCTACATAAATTAGCTGACCAGCGTGTCCGTCTTGCATGTCTGCAGATTCAATAAAACAGTAGAGATGATGGAATTCGTTTTGAAATTTTGACTAGCTTGAGTTAATTGCAAAGCACAAACAAGGTATCAGAATCAAAACTAGAGATGTAGGGAAGGTTTGTGGGAATATAAAAAAAACACACAAGCACACAAAATGTTGCTCTAGCACATTTAGTTTTTGCATAACTTACTTAATATACCATGGCTTTCCTCAACTCTGAATGGAAACCATTACTTTCGTACATGGCTTTAAGGTGCATCAAAATAAAATAATAACAATAATTAAATCAAATTCCAAATGTTTTTATTCCATGTTAAAATAAAAAAAAACGGTACATCTCAGACCACCTATGCGTTTGGCAGAATTGGGCTTTTTAAATGAGGACACTGTACTTTACACCAATACATTTATAAGACTGGTTGGGAACAAATGTACCCACACGCATTGCCTGCCAATTAAGAACCCAACGGGTGAAATCCAAGCCAGACATAATGGGTAGGGGGGAGAGGAGGAAGGGCTAGAGATCAGTTGGCGCTTTTCCTCCAGGTACAGATCTAGTAGGACTTTTATTTGGTCCAATGCAGCCCTCCTATTTTCTATTTAGGTAGTCCCACATAAAACAATAGGTCTCTCCTTCCAAATAGTGTTCTGATAGCAATTATGAAATTATGTATACCTTGTCAACTTGGTATTCCATGGTAGGCCACCGGGAGACTTCATTGTCTCCTGCAGGTGCCCGCTTCCCTAAGATGCACAGCGCATCTCAGGTTCACTTTAAAAAGTAAAAAAAAGAGTGGATTCAGGTAAAATGAGGGCTGGTCTCCTCCAATCTACCCCCTAGTTGTTCCTAGTTAATTTCCAGGAATGCATTAAATACACAGTAGAAATATATTAGTATAACTATTTTAAAAACACATTTTTCTTACATAAACACACATTTATAATCCTAGTTTTTAGATCCACAGAATCTTGCCAATTATTACAACTCAACCTCCACTATGCCATCATAACAGTGTGTTAAAAGCAAACTTCCAACCTGCTGACTGGACCCTGAGCATACATCAGCATATTGGCAATACATCAGTATTTCCATCTCCTGCTAGAATATATGCAATGTAGTAGAACCTGATTGGATAAGAGCTTGAGAGAGGATTATAGAAGACATAACACAGTGAGATGGACTTTCTTTAAAAATACGCTGAAATGTCCTAAAATAAATACATCTGTGTTCACAGTTTAATATTTGGCTGGAAATCTGCTTTGAAAAAACACATTTAGCTAGAGTTCTCCTTCAGATTATTAGATGATACAGATGAGCGATAAAACTAGAATGTAACTATGGAAACTGTAGAGTTTATACATACTTATACATACTGTATAACCAATAACTTCTGAAAATGTTCCTTATGAAATACCTACAAGTACGTCTTATTGTGAGAAGGTATTCAAGTAATGATGAGAGTGGAATTATGCTTTCCCAAATACGAGATTTTCCAACTGATCAAAGGTCCTATTTATATACGGAAGACAACAAGCCCTTCCTAAAATATAATCTTACACAAGGTTTTTATACACACATTTTATCACACAACCTTTATTTCTTCTGTCTTTTAAGCATACTTGTCAGTTTTTTCCTTACTGATTAAAGGGGAAATTACTGTGACTTCACTTACGGCATTCAGAACAAGAAAGTACTGAGACTTCTGTTTCAAATACAGGAAGTAACGTCATAGACATCACTTCCTGTATAGGGAGGGTTGATTCCTATTTAGAAGCTGGCTAATTTAGAAGAGGGGGGGGGGGGGGGGGGGGGGGTATTCTCCCTCCTAGGATCCCACACCGCTTGTGCAGATGCTGTGTGATGTGCTGGTGGGAATTTAGGGGGTAGAGTAAAGCCCATTCCCTCCTAAATTAGCCAGATTTTAAAATCTCAGGAAAAATCAAAGATTTATTGAAATTCTTTTACAGGATACTTGACAGGTATGAATTGAAGCCTAAAACACTGTGGACTAACTGTGACTAGGCTATCAAGGCTTGATGCCAACATACCTAGCCTTTAGTCCAAAGTGTGGTGTTGTTTCACTAGGGACTCCCAGAGCTCAACCCCTATCTGTTCATAGCATAAATGTTGATGCCATTCTGCACAGCACAATATAAAATAGATATATTAGGTAAACTGCAGGCCGCCTTACTTGGTTACCCAACTGAACATGAAAGTATTCCATATCAAGGGTGAAAGGGAACTTCACCTCCACTCTCAAATCTGCTGCTAAAGAAAATTGGGACATTTAAAGACTCTTTATAAAATAATGGGTAGACAATGTGAATATGGTTGTTCGAAATGGTTCTACCCACAGTTAAAGATGCTGATAATTTAAACATAAGCAGGCACAATGCATGCAGAATGAATCCGAGTCAATCAAATAAAGCTCGACTGGATTAACAGCATGCATTTGCACGATGTAGAATTTAAGGCACGTCAATAACCAGATCTACTCACAGGTAATAGGATTAGTATATTTATATATAAGTTGTTAAAGGCACGCTACACATAAATAGTCTTTTGTTATGTATGTTCGTTTTATGAAAAAAGATTGAGCTTATATTATATGAACAGTTAAAAACCTAAAACTTCAACTTGATCAAATATTTAGAACTATGGGTACCCTCAACCAGCTACATCTCTCTTTGGGGGGTTCTCAAAAGTGTTGGTGTTCTATGGTTTGCTTTTGTGGGTGGCGTCGTGCATTTTATAGGGGGCATAGCCTCTTAGAAGAAGAAAAAAAACTCCATGTACTACTTTCCTCAGAACATCTGCACCCTAAAACTGTGTTGAGGGAGCACTTCTGCATTTAATAATCAGTTGTGCTTTTGCCATGCAAAACTATTATCCTTCCACACTAAATTAACACAGGAATCGTTATGGCCAAGTCACTCCATAGATGATGGTAAAATCATAACATTTCAAAACTTCCTTCCATGTGGAAACTGGGGTTGCATCTTCCTGCTGGATGCATTACTGGTTTAGTCTCTAGAAAATAATAGATTCTAAATTATTGCAATTTGCAGGGGGGGAGGGGGCATTTCACATTAACAGTATTGAACAGTTCTTAGGAGCAATAATAAGCCTGCTAATGTGGGCTAAATGTATTTATGGAATTGTTTACTTGGGAGGGCTACACTCAAGCAGTTGCACCCTTATAGATAAAAGTTAGACAGACAAGTGGAAATCTCCATATTCTCCATGGACTTTATATTCACGTATACAAGAGATTAGAACTATGGAATACTTGATTGCCAGAATGCATTAGAGAAGTTTGAACAGATATGGAGGGAGTGGGGTTCACTGGACCCAAAGAAAATAACAATGTGATATAGTGCAACTTTGACCTAGGATTACTGAATAAGTGTGTATATCCAGTGGTGGGGGTGAGTTAATACGTTGAATTAGTGCCAAGATGCCTAGATATAAATATAAGAGGAAATGATGATTAGCAACAAATACCGTGCCATATGAAGGCGATTTATAATTTTTTTTGTATGCATTATACAGTGGCTTGCAAAAGTATTTGTCCCCCTTGAACTTTTCCACATGTTGTCACATTACAGCCACAAACATGAATTCAATGTAACATCAATGTTATTGGAATTCCACGTGAAAGAGCAATACAAAGTGGTGTACATGTGAGAAGTGGAACGAAAATCGTACATGATGCCAAACATTTTTTACAAAGTGAGGTGTGTGTAATTATTCAGCCCCCTGAGTCAATACTTTGTAGAACCACGTTTTGCTGCAATTCCAGCTGCCAGTATTTTAGGGTATGTCTCTACCAGCTTTGCACATCTAGAGACTGAAATCCTTGCCCATTCTTCTTTGCAAAACAGCTCCAGCTCAGTCAGATTAGATGGACAGCGTTTGTGAACAGCAGTTTTCAGATCTTGCCACAGATTCTCGATTGGATTTAGATCTGGACTTTAACTGGGCCATTCTAACACATGGATATGTTTTGTTTTTAACCATTTCATTGTTGCCCTGGCTTTATGTTTTAGGGTCGTTGTCCTGCTGGAAGGTGAACCTCTGCCCCAGTCTCCAGTCTTTTGCAGACTCCAAGAGGTTTTCTTCCAAGATTGCCCTGTATTTGGCTTCATCCATCTTACCATTAACTCTGACCAGCTTCCCTGTCCCTGCTGAAGAGAAGCACCCCAGAGCATGATGCTGCCACCACATTTGTCAGTGGGGATGGTGTGTTCAGAGTGATGGGCAGTGTTAGTTTTCCGGCACACATAGCATTTTGCCCAAAAAGTTCCATTTGGGTCTCATGTGACCAGAGCACCTTCTTCCACATGTTTGCTGCGTCCCCCACATTGTGGCAAACTGTAAACGGGACTTCTTATGCTTTTCTGTTAACAATGGCTTTCTTCTTGCCACTCTTCCATAAAGGCCAACTTTGTGCAGTGCACGACTAATAGTTGTCCTATGGACAGATTCCCCCACCTGAGCTGTAGATCTCTGCAGCTCGTCCAGAGTCACGATGAGCCTCTTGACTGCATTTCTTCAGGAAGGGATCTGCAACAACCCCAAAGCTTGCTTCTCTAATGACTTCAGTTGGGTATCACTTAAACTCCAAACTCTCTGTATTCATCGATGGCTAACACGGTATAAAACACTCTGCTATAGTATTACACGTCAAAAAACAAACCTTTTAAAATTATGTGAACTTGGAGGGGGGGGGGGATATGCAATGATTAAAAAAAGATCCTTAAAATATACCCAGGTCTCTTTTGTTTATTTTTAAAATTTTATTACTACTACCGTGTTTCCCAGATAATAAGACATATTGAGACAGGTCTTATTTTCGGGGGGGATGTCTTAATCTGAAAGGGAAGGGGACAATGGATGGCACAGACTCACTTTATTGTTGGCTCTACTGGCCGGGTAAGAGACTCCATTTCTGTAAGCAGCAGCTTGTCCTTCCTAAAGCAGAGGCGCGGTTCTTTGCAGCCACTTCCTGCTCCTCTCTTCACTGCAGGCAGCCCTGATGGAGGCACACAGTACCCGAATGGGAGATTCGGACACGAATCAAATCGTGGGTGTCTTATTTGCGGTAAAAGGGTATTCGATGGGTAGAAACTATTTACTTTTTTTACTTTTTTAAAGTTTTTATTACAAAATAATTCAAAATTAATTATATTAAAAATAACTGAATATCTCTTATAACCATTCCCTTTTTTATTTTGTATTCAATTAGAAAGTTTAATTCCAATAATATACAATATATGCTAAATTCTGTAACCCACGATATTGCAGAACTGTGTTGATTCACATCTTTTCCATTGTGAAATGTTATATTGTGAATATTTTCTAATTGATAACAATTCAAACTTTCCCCTTGGCTTGCATAAATTCAATACTCTGCGTTTTATAGAAATGTGTCTACAAACGCAAAACAAAAGTCTTTTCCGCAGGAGAGAGATAATACGCCGGGTGGCTGTAAAATGTCACACGGTACAGTTTATGAATGTATAGAACGGATCAGGTGATCAGTAACATTGCGTTTCTAAACATCACATATTTTGATAAGGCCAGCGAATGAAAAGGAACCCAAGAGCTGAAGCAGTCCGTTAGTGACATCTAGTGCTCAGATTGTTAAACTCAACACAAGAAACTACATAGACTATATATGATCAGAATCAATATTATTATTATCATCATTTATTTATATAGCACTAACATATTACGCAGCGCTGTACATTTAATCAGATTTGTGATGCTACACAACATAACACAAAGTACAGATTATGACAGGAGGAGTAGAGGACCCTGTCCAATCAGGTTTTCAATCTAATAGTTCTGGAAATTTGTATGGGTGATATTTTTTTTCTAAACCTAAGGCTTTAAATACCAGAGAAATTCCAGAACATTCCTCTAATCTATATATAAGGTAGCAGTGGTACTCAAGAATATTGGGTTGGTGTGATCTTACAGTTACCTAGTTGTCCTCAGTTTTATGTACCATACTTTGGGCTTTAAAACTTGATGAGCAACATTAAGTACATTGTGCCATCTTATTTCTTCTTCCATTTTTTTTTTTACAAATAATGGGGTTATCATTTTACTGCCTGTGGAATTACTCCAGTTCTACAGATAAATCATTTGAATGTGCATGAACAACCTATAGTAAAATATTAAAACATGCTTGCTTGGCAATATGCTCTTTGCATCTTCTTTCCCTCTGACGTCAGGCTTTACGTCTTACGAGCTTCAGTTTCCTTTCTTCTTAGGATGACTAAACCTCACTCCCTGAGGACTACCAAGGAAGCAACAATGGAGATGACAACAGGATTGCAGCAGATGCGGCAGACAAATTTAATGCTGAGACAAATGTGGAAAGCATAGTAAAGACCCAGCTTTCCAATGGTAGGATGGAGTCCAGGTACATGTTATCTCCACATTTGAAAACTCATGTTGGTCCAATGGCTACAGTCCTTTCTAAATCCTGACCTCCATGAACTCACTCATTACCCAACATAATAATCGGTTGGTCAACTCTGGGAGGGAGTGGTTTGTATATGTATAAAGCTTGGTATGCACAGACTTAAAAAGCTCATTTAAAATCATCATTCAAAAAATTATAGTTTTGGAGCAACAATGTGATTGATTCACAACTGAATAATGGAAATGCTATGCTAGCACGTCATGACCTATGTCAGGTGGCTTCACAGCAGATGTGGCTGGATGTTGCGGATCTGTCGACATCCCACAGACCAGAATCACGAAACGTGCCCAATGCGTTTTCGGGGACAGTTTGCTAATGAAAAGTACTGTATAGGGCGGGGTATTGCAGACATGGTGAATGCCATGCACTAAACTCTCTGAAACGGTGCCCAAACCTCAGGAGAAGACTTTGGAGATGTCACACATAAAGGCAAACAGAGCTTGCCCTGTTCCATAGAGAGGGGCAGGATGAGCAAGCAGCACCCGACTGCATCATGCCCCAAAAAAATACAGGAGGTGTCCTGTAGGCCGGTGGTCAATATTTGAGTGCAAACTGGATGAAGGGGGAAGGGATAGGGATGGGAGAAGCAATATTTCTGCCTGTCTTTCCAGGTTTCTTTAACCTATTGCCATGTTCACTCTCACCACTTCTGCTCATTATTAAACCAAACTAACATATATAAATTGGCTTTTCAATATACCTGAAGAACATGACCTGGTAACAATTCTTAGGACAGGTTAAGGTGACCCTACGCTGTAACCCTATGTTGCCCATCCATGTGGAATAGATTGGTATAACGGAGATTAAACATAAATTGATTTAATGCTCGAATACTAGCACCAATCTGATTAAATGTTAAAGTATTTTGTGCTGCATCCAATCAGGGTTTCTTCAACTAAATTCACTGTCATTGACTGCTAATAGCAGAGTGTTCTCTTTTAAAATGTTTAAAAGGTAATCTAAACTGTCCGAGATAAGTAATTTTTGCATCATACTAAAGCAATTCCGCTTATTGTACTTCATTCTGTGATTTTAAACTGATAGTAACATTATTATTATCATTTATTTATATAGCGCCAACATATTACACAGTGCTGTGGTCCGAATATGTAAAAGTGTTTTTTTTAGTCACAACCATCCTGGGAGCCATATCTCTGCATCCCAGGAGGCTGAACTCTGTTCCATTCCCTCCAGCCACTCTCAAAAAAGCCACAGCTAAGAAAGATCTTATCTGAATTAAAACTAGCAGTACCAATTCTCTGACCAACTTATGGAGAGAGACATTTTACAATTAGATATCATGAGTTGTACATTTGCATCAACATTATACATTTTGTGACACATACTCCTATATGTAAATAGCTGCTTTTGGGTAAGTTGTTCAGTGCAAGATTGTAAAATGTGTCTCTTCATAAGTTGGCCAGTGTGTTCATAGAATGGGTACTGCTAGTGTAAACACATGCTAAAGTTTCAGCCCTGCACACTCTGCTGGAACTACCGTGTTTCCCCGATAATAAGCCATCCCCATCATATAAGC
>CM070035.1:141986902-142040806 GCA_036250615.1 Ptychadena robeensis | reverse complement strand
CCCCCCCCCCCCCCCCCCCGCCGGCAAATAAGGCAGAGCAGGGAGTGACTACAAAGGGCGGCGCACGCATCTCCGCGCCAGAAAAGGACAAGAACCCCCAAAAAAAGTGAGTCAGTGAAAAGAAAGGGGACAATGAATGGCACAGAGTGAACAGAAGGGGACAATAAATGGCACAGAGTGACCAGAAGGGGACAATAAATGGCGCAGAGTAATCAGTGATTTTTTTTCAACAATAAATGTGTACTGTAGTCTTCATGGAAAAATAAGATATCCCCCTGAAAATAAGACCTAGGGCATATTATGGCTTTTCAAAAAAAGACAGTGTCCTATCTTCGGGGAAAAGGATAAGACCTCCTTCTTGGCACTTGCCTTTTGGCTGAAGGAATATAGAGTGAATACTGCAGTCCAGTCCTGCCTACTTTTCTTGCACATTCATTTTTCTTGTTCCTTTTTCCTAATTTTCTGTCAAACTTTGGGGTCTTATGATCCAATGTATCTTATAGTGGAAAAAAATGTGGTATATAAAAAGAACATAAAATGCAAATTTTATTGAAATGTGTTAATTTTCAAAAACTTTTTAACATATTCCCGTTAATTTAAAGCAAGGAAATGGTCTCCAGATGTAAGAACTCTGTTCAGTGGGGATAAGCTGCAGAGGCTAGAGGCAGCGCACTGCCTGTACAGTATGACAAAGTCTAATATAATCCAACACAATCAAACTATTCAACAAAATGTTAGCCCGGTCTGCTAATTTAAGACTTTTCTTCTGAGCTAACAAGCTAGGATTAGGGAAATTGCTTGGTGATAAAGAGGCAGCAAAGTCATTTCAGTATCCCAATGGAAAAGAATGCTCGGATACCTTTTTCATTATCTCTCAGAAATTGGGTTCATGTATTGCCACAAACTGGAAAAGGCTTCGTGGAATGGAGACCGCCTTGTACTTTATTACTGCGGCCAAACTGAAACTGACTGTACCTTAATCTATGTTTATAATGGAAAAAAACATTCCCCTCTCCGCTCCTGCCTCAAACTGCAAGCTTGCAGCAGATATTATGTGGCTTTTAAGGGAAACTTCAGCCTATTACTTACCAGCTATAATAGTGATCATTCACCATTTACTTCCCAGAGTAGTCCGTCTGTGATTCTGCCAGTTGTCCCTTATATTACAGAAATGCTTTAGACTGCAGTCATGAGCATCATACACTATAATGATGGAACTTATAACCACCCACTAAACCAGCGGTTCTCAACCCCCATTGGGGTCAAACAACCATTTCACAGGGGTCCCCACATTCACTGAAAGCTAACAAGCAGCAGCTCTGATGTCAACACACATGGTGGAAAGTTAAGAGGTAGAGTGATGCACCCTCCTTATATCCAGATATCTGGATGAAAGATTCAATTGTAAGGGAACAAGTCCTCCCACATGTATATTTCTCTCCAAATGGAGACAAGGGGACTTAAAGGGCCCATACACCATATTAGATATTAGACATTTTATTGCATAAGATCAAAAAATCAATTACATTGCTCCATCAGGTTTCACATATAGGTAGAATCCAATTATTCATCACATACAGTCTCATAATTAGAACACATGATACCTATGATGATGAGGTAGATATTAGATGGTAAAGAGTTATCCCAATGCAGTTTATGTTTGTCGCTTCTTCAGAGGACGCTTATCAATGGGTTTAAGCCTTACAGCTGCAATGGGTTTAAATCCTAGCCAAGACACTATCTACAAGGAGTTTGTATGTGCTCCCCAAATTAGTATAGGTTTTCGAATTTCCTCCCACACTCCAAAAGGCATATTGGTAGCTAAAATGTCTTGCCCCAAAAAGTGCCCCTTGACTAGGTTAGTGAAATATGACATAAATTGTTGGCTCTTCAGAGACATAATATTCAAAAAGATATGAACATATACAATATATACACACAATTTATATAATGTTTTGTTTTCTTAAAGGGCTGCCAGACTCTGGGATAGGGAGGATAACACTATTCCCACAGGGTCCACTAAATGGTAACACCTGTTTGCAGGTGAGTGGAGCCAGGTGTGTCTTCACAAAAGGAGCAGAGACCAGTGTCAGTGGGTTCCTCATAGAAGCTGGAGATACAGCTCCTGAGAGAAGTTGGAGACATGGCTTCTGAGTATAGACAGGGGCCACACATGGAGTGTGGGGTCCAGGCCTGTGGTACTGCAGCAGCTGGTACAGGGGGCTTACAGGGAGTGTGAGGCCCGGACCTGTTCCTGATGGGAAGCAGATGTTTTCCAAGCCAGGAGCATTGGCATTTTTCAAGGACTTGTGTTTGGATGTTTATTAACCCCTGCGAGGGCACGTTTTATGTTTTGGACTCGTGCTGCTAAAAAATACGGGCAGGATCCCTTAAAAGAATCCTTGTGGATTCGAGTTCTTGTGGATATTTGCAGACACCGTTTGAGCTGAACCCCCACAATATATATATACACATACATATAGATACATATATCACTTGAGTTTTCAGCACAATAACTAGAGTGAAAAGAAAAGCTTGGTTTATACTGGAGTCGGGGTACCTCCTGGGTAACACCCACAAACTTGTGTGACAGACCATCACCCACAGAGACCAGCGACAACCACACAGCGGCTGATGAAGCCTGTGCGGGTGTTCACCTATCTCATTGCAGGCGATGCTGGGCTCTACGTGGGTGTTCGCCAGTCTCTGTGTCGTGACTGTTATACGCGCGGGCGATTGCTCTTCTCTGGTACACAGCAGCTCTATGGTCACACCGTGGAGATGTTGTGTGATATGTATTCAGATGTGATAGAGTAACACCTACAGGTAACAGTAGTAAATACACTACCACTGTAAAGCTCCTTGTTCTAAAACATTATAAACAGCATGGAACTATATTTACTAAACTGTATTTGACACTCCTAGGGCTGCATTTCCCGTTGTAGGATTATAGTCTTTCCCAGCTAAAATTAGGTACCTATGCTTATATTCGGGTCAGCATATACAATATATAATATTGTTAATAACAATAAATAACACACCCTACTAGCAACTTGCCTTGAAAAATTAGGATAAAAGAAGGTCACAAACTTTTATAATCTTCCGCTTTCAATGCTGATGGAAACCCATTGAAAGGTCAATAGGTCAATTCTCACTCCCGATTATGAAACACGGTATTGTGAATTTACATTCAGGGCTGTGGAGTCGGTAGATAAATTCTCCAACTCCGACTCCTCTGTATTTAATATGCTAATGTATTTTATCCATCCATTGAAGGAAAGGAAGGCATCATACATTTACCACAGAACTACTGGCTAGGAAACCAACACTGCACTGCAATAGCCAATTAAAGCAAAAGACAAACACAACGAAAACAAGGTTTTGTTCATGATTTCCCTTGAATCCCAGAGTCATGTGTAAAGTTGAAGCTAACAATCGAAGTATTTGTCGCCTCGGCTAAATGACAGCGGTTTTACAGCTTCAGTCTTGAACTATTGGCGATCCATTCCCTTCACTTAAACAAGCGTCTCTAGTCCGGCAACAAACATTGACTTAATTATCAGCGAGAGTTAGGCTAGGTTCACAGTGGGCGCTGCGTTCCCTGTAACAGCGGGACACAACACAATGGAAAGCGGTGCCGCACCATCACTGTGCATTATGTCCCATTTAGCGACGCATACAGTCAATATGAAGCATGCTCCATGGCCATTTAACGTGTTCGTTTTGCGGCATTGTTATGCACTGCATGCATTTATTTTTATAGCAGAGAAGTAGTTCATTATGTTTGTGAATTAGGACATTTGAAGTTGCATTTTTTTTATTCCCATTTAGTAGGAGTCAGGGCTGTGGAGTCGAGGAGTTGGAGACAATTCTGGGTACCTGGAGTCGGCAAAAAATTAACTGACTCTGACCCCAGGTACCCAAAATTGTCTCCGACTCCTCGACTCCACAGCCCTGTTTACATTTAAAAGAAATAAAAAAAAAATGATTATGTAGTGCACTACAAACAGGTGCTGTCTGTTCCTGTAATACACACAGCCAAATAGAGGAGATTATTTTACACACAAATATTAAATAAGTCATTTAACCTGTAACTATTCGGAGTGTTCCTGATTTCAGCACTACATTTGGCTAATCACTGTTCAGCTTCCACGTTTGGGCTGCGATCTGTGTTTACTCGTCTGTATTCGTGTAATGGGCGCTCTTGATGAAATAAGTTTTGTTTGATTTTTCAAGCTGGAGTTG
Source organism: Ptychadena robeensis (assembly GCA_036250615.1). Lineage (NCBI taxonomy): Eukaryota > Metazoa > Chordata > Amphibia > Anura > Ptychadenidae > Ptychadena > Ptychadena robeensis. The sequence goes on along the minus strand of CM070035.1, from coordinate 142,036,561 downwards.
GCACTAGTCTCTCTATAATCAGACAATCTTTAGCGCTGAGAACAAAGTGGATGGGGAATTCTAGGTATGCGCTGAATGAGATCTCTGGGTTTCAACATCTGCCTCACATCTGTCCAGGCATCAGAAAGAAAAACGACTTCACGGCGTCTCTCATACTGATACAGTCTGCATCCTATAGCCCAAAATGACTAATTTACAGGACTATGTCACTGGTTGCAAAAAAAAAAATATAAAAAGATTTTATTTTTTAAACATAATTCAGCTTTACATTGCTACTGCGTACTTCTCCAAACAAATAGGTCTGCTATGGCTAAAATACATTAACTCAGTGTTTTTCAAACTTTCCCTGCAGGGACTCCCATTTCTATATAAGAACATTATTCCCCCCCCCATTCAAACTACACACAGACAATAAAACTTCACACAAGCCGTGTTTGCGTTGCAGTATCATGTACTAGTGCTAGTGTAAAATGGCCCTCAAACTTTTTTACAAGTTTATTTCATTCTCACACCAAATCGTACAGAAACTCATCATCCACAGAGACACACACACTTTAGGACTCCCCTTTTTTATATAGGAGCATTATTGAGCATATAAATAAAGCACCAAAAGCCATAGTGTGAAATGGCCCTTAAACTTTATTTAAAATACAACTCCCTTTGTTACACAAACCAACCATATATACACACACACCACTCATACAGAAACATTTATCATTCACAGAGACACAAACATAACATGCACTCTACCTACTATCCGCAGCTAGTTCCCCCATAGTTTTCTTGAGTAACCGATAGTGGTAGGGAAGGGTGGGTGGACTGTGTGCAGTTTGCAGAGAGAGAAGAGAACTGGCAGCAGTGAGATATCTCTCACCCCTCTCTCTGGCTGACATTGCGATTGTCACATAGATGCCCCCCCCCCCCACCTGGAATACCCCCCGCGCCCTGCAGTTTGACAACCAATAGCTTAAAGAATAAAGTAAAGACAATTTTACATGCCAAGCTTTCACTTTCTATGCCAATAATATTTAAAGTTTTACTCTTCTTTAAATCGGCAGTAGACGACAGACTAATTGATAGTCAAATTAGATCGGAGCCTCTCATGACAAGAAAGGGGGCCCAATTCTGTGCCATCTTCTCATTAAGTGTCTTTCTTAGCACAAATTTGCATCTCGTCATACTCATTAATACAGCGCCACTGTGGGATATAACCAAACCAATCATTCTTGTATGCAAAATTGGGCAAATTTGCTAAATTACCTTTCCAATGGGTTATTCATTAGGTTGGGGATTTACAAGATAAAAGTGCCGCAATAAGAAGTATTTTTTATACTGGGTAAATTAGAAGTAATAAAATGGAATCTGTAATTATGTTTTTACTTAAATAAAGAAATCTAATTTCAGCATCAGCTTGGATCACCGACCTGCAGTATAAAAATGGGATATTTTGCATGGAAGGATGCGTTTCTTTATTCATGTAAAATACATTTTATTTTGAAGCAACTCTCATAGTTTCAACAAAGATTATACAGCCGTGTATGTCAATAACAGGCAATATTAGGGCTTGTCCCCACTTTGGCGGTTGGCAGCGGGGCAGCCGCTTGCATCTTGCCACTAGTTCAAGAGCAGTCGCGGCCAGGGTTTCTTATTTATCTTGGAGAATCAATGCAGCTGCACCCAATTGCGTCCACACGTGATTTTTTACCCCGTCCAGTCTATGGGGCGCGATTCGTGGCGATCGGCCACAGCCGCAGGGGTTAAAAGCAGTCCAAAGACCAGTCAACAGAAAATGCAAGGCCTCCAGGCTTTCAAACATTCAACATAAATGAATTGTCCTTGGCTTGGCTTCTCAGCAGCAACAGGTTTGGGCCCCACACTCTCTGTGAGCACCCTGTATCCACTGCTTCAGCAGTCCAGGGTGTCCTACCTGGTCCGAAGCCCTGACACACTTGTCTCAGTCCCTTTTGAGGAGACACACTTAGTTCCACACTCACCTGCAAACAGGTGTTAACTATTTAAGTGTACCTGGGGGAGTTAGAAAGCACACCCAGTTCCATCCTTCCATTACCTTGTAACCAAAACAAAATAACACTCAGCAACCACCAATTGCTGTGTAATCATTTCCCAGACTGCTTCTAGGATACACCACTCAATGGGATGACTGAATGTATGAAGGCGCAATATGCCTCTTTGGCAGGTCCCATCCCGGTGTTGATTTATGGTTATGGACAACAAAAATATTATTAATATATATGTATGGCAGAAACATTGTATTGGTAGATTAATATAGAATGATATGGATGGGTAATGGAATGTCTTTGTTTGTGGGGTTTTAAAACTGGACAGTCCTGACCAGCTGTCATGTCTTTGATGTGTTTAGCATATACCTGAGAAAAGTTGGGTGGAGGAAGCTTTATCTTATTATCTGTCCTTAAAACAAAAGAAGGTCCCCTCTTTAGTATGCATGGAAAGTTTACAACATATTGTAAAAGGCCTTAGGAAAACAGGAACCCCCTTTTGAAGTTTTAGGTGAGATTCTGGGAAAATCCAGCATTTCACATATTTATGTAAGTAGAGTCTTGAGATTCTAGTTATGAACTTCAAAGGGATTTGGGGTATAAAAGAGGGCAGTCCACAGAATGAGAGCAAGAAGGCCAACCAGAGACAGGGGAGGAAGGCCAACGAGAGAGGACAGCAGAGACCTGTCAGAGGGCAGTCCAGTCCAGAGGGTTACAAGTCAGCCAGATGAAAGCAGCCAACAGCCAGTCAAGTATACCTTGTGTTAATGTCCGATTCATAGTTTGCCCAACTGTATTATTTTCGTGTACTATTTTATGTTTTATGTATACATTGTTGCAGCATTCTGTAATACTGTACACAATATATGTTTTTGTACTCAATTGTTCTGTGCCGCCTTCCGAACCTACATAAGGAATTTTATTAAATTAATATGAATTAATATTCACATCCTAATGAGACGTGATGATTATTTTCCATAATATTCATTTTCTTACACCAGCATTCCTGTACAAAGAATAAAAAAAGCTTGGGATTGAGGAAGTTAAAGGAAAGGGGTACAATGACCATAGCAAAGCTTAAAAAAACAACTTATTATTAAGTACAGCCCAATTATCCAATACTTTCGATATATACATATATACAAATACAGTGTAGGCGTAATGTAATGAATAAAGACGCCCCTGCTAGTTTTCAAACTGATCTATGTGTCCCTCTGGAGTTCCATGGAACCTAGGCCTCAGGTATACACAGGGCCTTGATTGGTTTCAAGCTGAAAATAAACTCTGTAATTCAACTGTCAAAGTCTACTCCCTATTTTGCTAACATCATATGACCGTTTATTTCAATTTAGTTTATCACAAGAAAAGCAAAAGGCTTCATCGAGACTTGGAGGGACATCAACACAGCGTATAGAGTGCGGCAAGGATCCAAAGGGCTCCACTGGGACCAGTGTGAGCAACTGGGTATGTGCTGGGAGCACGAAGTGCCTATATTTCAGCATTGTTACCTTAGGAGCTTGTCAGGCCAGGTCTGGTCCACATTAAGTTGTTATGTGTATGTAATACTTGAATAACATATGCAGAACATTTTTAATGTCTCTATAGACCTCTCTGATATTACCTATGTGATGCATTTTCTAAGATGACTCTTTTGGATATTTACCTTTTTTGAAAATATAATCCAAAGTAACACACATATATGAAAAGCAACAAGACTAAGTTTAAAAGTAAATCATATGTTCGATGGTCACTCCAATAGTCCCAGGAAAATGTCACCTCTAGAGGACTCAAAGCTGAACTTCAGCTACACACAATTCCCCAGTATTAAATTTGCCACTTCATTCATTCCACATAATATCCTGCCCAATGGTCAAACATCATCATCTAGAGTTGTTTACTGTTCAGTACTTCTAAACCGTCAGTCTTTCTAGTCATAGACAGTAATTTGCATATAGGTTTTAAATCTATTAAATGATATGGTCATAAAACCAATCCAAATGTAACATGATCGACTTGGTCTCAAAACTACAATTGTATTCAAGTCCATGAACCAAAAGTTGAATTGTGTATGGCCAACTTTAACTAATTGTGTGCTGTGAAATTTGTGTTAATTAGAAAGTGTCCATTTTAGAAAAAGGAGAATGTACTACTGTAGCAAGGAGCTATAACCCAGAGTTCCCCTTAAAAGTTTGAGTAGCAAGGAGCTATAACCCGGAGTTCCCCTTAAAAGTGAAGTTTGAGTTGGAGTTTTCCAACTAAAAGCCCTAGAATCTCCTGTCAGTATGGGTCAGAGTCTCAAGGGCCTGCAGTCCTGGCGACCCGTCGTAAAGTTATACACTATCGTCTTCAAAAGGCTACAGAACCATGGCGTCATAACTAATGGAGAGGTAAAGAGCTCCTAAGCTGTCGCTTCCGTTGTAGCCAGAAACAGATTCATATTTTTAGTAGAATATGGCATAAAATAAAATACGTATCACTGAATGGAATATTCCAATGTATCCCTGATAAATTTACCATCCCATACACATCAAACCCGGCAGAGACGAAGTCTCTCTATCTGAGAATTAATTCTCCTGACGGGAGAGAATACCATAAATGATATTTTACTCGAAATATCACACCAATTAATGCTATACACGATAGTGTGGGTGGGGAAATTCAGCACCACCATGTCCTAGTTATGTACAGTTTCGTGAAAGTGTTGTAGAAATCCCGCCACCACAGGGGGTGTGTTTGGCACATGCCCCCGCTGGAGCCCCCTTCAACTCCTCCCCAGCCACTGAGGGGTTTAAAACTAGGACCAGAGAGACCCCGGGAGAACCACTGGAACATGCGAAGGAAACGCTAAACTGACTGAATTTTGAGATCAAGCCTTGTGCCTAGGAAATACCATCCTATCAACTTAAGTAACGTATTCTATCTTTTTTAATCCCATTTATTTATATACACTGTCTTATTCGTCTGTTTACTACATATTTTAATAATCTTTTCTGTACTTTTCTTGTATTGCACTGTTTTAGACAGACATTATTAATCTGTCACGAATATTAACAGAGACCACTTTGGTGTTATTTTACCTTTAATAGCCTTGTAAGTGTCAATTGCTTTTGATCACCAGACGAACTGAACTCCGACCCCGGAGTGTGTAACGCTTAATGATTTTGGGTTGTTTAGAAATTGTCTTAGCGTGTATGTCAATCGGTGTATGCTTACACGATTGGGGTGTGATTGTATGGTGTGTATAGGACTGGCTCACGAGTGGGTTGAGCAGTCGGGCAGATCCTAGTCAATCTCTCCACGGTCGGAAGATCGACTTTAGGAGCCCATACACTGTACAATCAGATCTGTTAGGGTAGTGACCGACACTTGGTGGCAGCGCACCTACGGTGGGTAGGTAGATAGGTCAGTATTGCATGATTGGTAAGACTGACCGTGTCAGTCTGCGCGATCGCGGCCTGTCCGGCAAGCTTATTTAGACGCAGCCTCTCTCTTACGGGCCGAGCCCGGGAAGTTGCGACTGGGTTTGCTAGCCGGGCGGTCGCGTCGTGACAACTACTGTTCAAGACTTAAGCCCCCCTTACACGCTGCGATCCATGCGACGATTTTGCACCAGTCAATTGGCCACAAAATTGCCCGCCAATAGCAGGTGCCCACATGGAGAAGCCAGGGAACAGACAGGTCTGTTTTTCCTTGGCCAATCACATTACTTTGGATGGGGTCAGTGACGCCAAAGGGAGCGGCGCCATAGATCTCCCTGTTAATGTAGGGGATGCCCCCACACACACACACACCCACACAATTGATACAGACTGTTTGAAATACTTTAGATTGAACCCATGCCTCACACCAATCCAGTTTTCCTATCCCAATTAATTGACATACAACAAGAAAAAGGGTTCCTTCAGGATGGGACTTTAAGTGGAAAGCTGGATTGAAACTATTTAATAGATCACACATTTACTGGTGGTGTGTAGTGAGTCGAGAGGACAGCAGGGAATCCCGGTGTCTGGGAAGCGGCTTTTTGCACCATGAAAAATAGCACAAAAAGCCCATAATGCCCAGGAGGTTAATGTAAGGCTCAACTTTAGGTGTTAATATGTTTAAAATAAGGTTGGATAAATCTGCAGACAAAAAAGGAAAAAATTAACTACCATATTTTCCGGCGTACAAGACGACCCCTAACTTTTCCAGTTAAAATACAGAGTTTGGGATATTCTCTCCGTATAAGACTACCTCTTTTCCAACGCACGCCAAATAAAAATGTTATGCCTACTCTTTCAACCTCCAGATCTCCAACACCCTTCAAAGTCCAATCTGTTTTTGGATTAGTAATTTACATTCCCAATTTAACACCCCACACTTCAACCTTTCATAGTTATTAATGTTTCCCTGCGGTTATACATGACACATAAATTGTATACATTTAACAATAAAAACTCTAAGAACTTTGGCAATCTAAAAAAATGTTTACAGTTGTGTATAAATTATAAAGTGACGTTTTTGTACAGATATTTAATGTGTTCTAGCTTTAATTTCAATCTCCCTGCAATACCAATTTCAGCAACGATGTCACTAGTGAGCACTTGCCGTCAGTAGCAGCCAGCTACTTTCACACACATCGGGAAGGAGAAGGAGGGGCTGGAGGGGGATGCTGAAGACCTCGGCCAGCACAGAGTGTGGGGAGCACGGATCCGGGGAGAAGACCTACGGGCTACCTTAGATGGTCGGACCAGGACGGGTGCTCCCTGCCCCTCCCTGCATATAAGACGAACCACGACTTTTGCACACATTTTCCTGTGTTCAAAAGTTGTCTTAAACACTGGAAAATACGGTATAATACAGATACACCAAAGAAATTTACCTCTTTTTTATTAAGATAAAATATGTTTAATTGATTCAGATGTTTAAATAATGATGCGTCTGACAACCAATCAAAACTAATAAACAACGTATGTGTTGGAAAAATGTGTTGTGTGCCCAATCAGCTGCCGTATTATATACTGCCACTTAATGAAAGTGGTAACTAGACGGCTGGTCAACGAGTGTCAGCTATTTGGAGATCCCCTGTCCAATGTGGATCTAATAACAAAGCCCTAAGTGAATACATGCAGACTATCTTGTCAACATTCCTCACAACATGAAAGAAGGAAAAAGCCTCTTTATGCTTGAAGGAACTCTGTGTGAAATTTCCTTCACTTGCATCCAGAAGCAATTTGAAAATTGCTTTTCTAAACAGCAATGCTAATAGCTGCTCAATATAATACTCCGTTCTAAAAAGCAGGCAAGGTTGCTTTTCTCATCTTGTTCTCGTTGCGCCATTACGACTCACCGGGTCAATCTGGGCTTAGGAGATTGAAGGCAGTAGGCAGAAATTCAAACAATGCCGGAGAAACATATCAATAATGACAAGCGATTTCAAAGTGTATGCATCCGCTTATGGATTGAGCACTTATCTCGATACATATCCTATCTAGCATCAGATTACTGGGGTGAACAACCAAGGGAAAAACTGAATCAATTGTTCGGATTCTTGCATGGAGCAAGCTAAACACATTATGTGCCACTTCTTCCCCAAATGTGCCTCTCATTATGTACGGAGCCATGTTACATGGCAGACTGCGCTATGTAACGTCAGCATTTACTAACAATGCTAATACACCATCCACTAACATATATAGAGGAAGTCCTTGTACTATAAAATTCCCTTCCCTCCATTCCCTCATCAAGAACCAGACTGTCCTCTTTGGAATCACACGTTGCAAATAATTTTTGTCAGTAAAGATGTCCTATTTTGTAGGAAAATGAACTACTAACCATGTAATTTTTCTATGTAAGGTACACATCACCATTATTGTTAATATCTACACTGTGATTATCACGGACATTAGCTGAAGCAGAAGGTGGGTAGCCTAAGGCTAGGTTTCCACAGCGTAATGGGCTGTGTCGATACCCCTGCGTTAATCGCATACCTTGACATATCGGTATGGATTCCATGGCTTTCAGTCAGTCTGCCCGTGGAGAGGGTAAAGTAGTTCACTACGTCAACCTCCATGGAACATGCCGTATATATATATATATAGGATGCATCGGCATCCCCGTTAATGTATGCAATTAACGCAGGGGGTATTGGTGCAGCACATAATACCTTGGAAACCTAGTCAAGTATGTCAGACTAGAGGAAGCCCAGTATTTACCAGATAGGGAAGTGGAATTGGCTGAACAAGATTGTAACCATGCCAAAAGCAAAAATCAAGGTTATTACCGAGGAGATTTTTCTGTTCAAAGGCTACATACAGATTAAGTAGATAAACAGGTTTTATATCAGGAAAGACTCCAAGGGCTCATTTAGACGTGGACAAGGTGTCCGCCAGTCGGTTATCGGGCCTTCGTCTGACAGACCTGTCTATCACAAGCACCCTGGGAAAATACAACGTAAATTGCTAGAGCTGGTCATACACGTGTAGATTTTTGGACAACCAACCACAAAATTTCAATTAAAAAGTGATTTAGATCAAAACTATTTTGCCAGTAAACAGAAGAGTTCCATGCAAATTAATTTGATCGAACAAAAACCGAACGTTTGTTTTTAAAACACTTATGATTTTTGCCAGATTTGATCACAATTTACTGACATGTCATGATCACTTTGGTGATGGTCGTTCACAACAGGTTAAGAGATCGATTGCCATAATGTTTGCCTACTTCCTTATTGTGTATGTTCGCCTTTACAGAGTCTGAATATGTAAAACACAGAACTGATAACTCTATTTCATATGTTACAGTTTATGCCAAGGCAAAAATCACAGAACACATGTATCGCCATCATCTCATATCACCATCTTATAGGGTTCCAGGGAAACGTGAAAGTTATCTTTTATATATCTCATGTACATAGATAATTATTTTCCTAGAAGTTATAATCTTTTGGACCTACCATGGAAACACTATATTCAGTACATAGTATGAGGCACAACTGTTAATATGGAATGGAACAATAAACCATAAAATAAAGCATGGATAACATTGACCAATATTTTTCTTCATCATTATGGATGTAGACGATTCTCAAACACACAGTGGTCCAACATGAAAACCTAGACAATGTCACAAGGTAACCTTGATATTTATTGAAAACATTTCTACAATTGAGGACATTTTGCCTTCTTATAAGATAACAATGAACCGTTTCGTAAGAAAACGAATTAAGGTTTTACATTAAATGTAGAAAAAGCAAAAGCTTAATGCTATAAACACATGTCAGAGAAAAGACATATCTCTAGCATGCATTTTTTTTAATTACATTTAAAAAGAATCTTGTGGGCCAAATATCATTACACTGCGGGTCAGATTTGGCCCCAGTTTACTACCCGTTATGTGAAAAATATTACACACTTACACGAATTTGGTTTTGCACAATCCTCTACCTATAAAGCTTTGGAGTAGAGTAAACACCACATTTTTACTTAAAAAAATAAGATATGGGAACAAGGTCTCATGCCTGAAACTGGTCATACATACACATGTAGGCTAGTGTTAAATTCTTAACAAGCAAAACATCTATAGGATTATAATTTGTCATGTAAAGACGCATTACAGTGTATTCTGTTTTACAATCCTACCTTTAATATGTTTTGGGTTTCATTCCACTTATTGGTCCATTCCTTGGTCAGCTCTTCTACCTGAAAAATAGTTGAGATGGTTTAAAAATAACATTAGCACATTTCCCTACAAATCTGGGCTCATTAACCAGCAATAAGGGCAAGCGACCGGTGGACTCAACATGAGGTGCCTGCCAGTCGGTTTTCAGGCTTTTGTCCGATAGACCTGTCATGGGGTCGATATCAATATGGCCCACACAACGCCTGTACAAGTTTGCTGGCACTCGAGACAGGGAAATGACTGTGTAAATCTAGCCTAAAATAGCCCAGCAGGGGACTGTGGGATCAAGCCACATATCTCTCCACATATAACATTATAACATTGAGAAATATAAACACACATATAACATTCTAACAGTAACATTGAGAAAACTTGATGTTTTTATATATTAAATTGCTTTGACTTACTAATAAAGATATACTATGAAATTATGGCACAGAAGCTGAAGCATGCTTGGAACATGCTTCCCACAATAAGTAGAGTGTATGACATATATACACACACACACACACAATGTGTGATTCCGTTTAAATAGCCATGTTGGCACTTCTTGATAAATGCTGTAGCTGTCAGAGAGACCAATCCACAGGAGTCCCTGTCCACAGGAGTCAATAGCAGAGTATGAGGAAAGAGCCACCCACAGGCTGCTTCTGCTCTTTGTATGTAAGCCATGCTTAAGCTGCCTGACTCACTTACACATAGCAGAGGTAAGATCCAGCCATGGCACAGGTGGATCTTTTCGCTAGTGGTCTACTTTGTGTATGTGAGCTGGCAGTATGTCCGCTCACATACAAATAGCAGAGGCAGGAGCCACCCGCGGGCAGATCTTCCCTCGCTGTTTGTACGCGAGCTGGGTTCAGGCTGCCTAGCTCATACACGGCCCTGCCAGTCGGGACCAGGAGGCAGGGAGGCTGCCACAGGCAGCCTCTAACAGCTTCCATGCTTCCTTTAACTCCTGCTCTGTCAGTAAAAGCTTGGAGCTTCAACCCACAGAAAGACATTCCCCTGCAGATATTTTTCATGGATCAGATGCTCTGATATATATGGTAAATCTTATACAATGAAACCTCTAATGATCCAAAAATGTGTATATGGGTATGTGGGTTTTTGGTTTCAGTTTGGGTCTGTAAGCAGTTCACCATCACTGTACTATGACCTGTATGAGTAGGAATCTTTAAAGAAATTTCCTCACATTTAACTAGTCCAACGGCAGCAAATGGCACAAAATGTGTGCTCATGCATATTGTGTTCCTTCATAGAAGAATGACTAAAAGCCAATAGAATTTAATAAATATATGCAAGTGTTACCACATATGTGATGTGAAGCATTGCTCGGTCAATAATATATGTCTCCCACAAATGCTTGTAAGGTGATACAAATAAAATATGCTATAGGGGCAAACGGGACTTTAAAAATATATTAGTTTTACCTCTAACAAAACTGCTGCTGAAAATCCTAAGCTTTCTTATCCAAAAGGTTCTAAGAGCAAAGTCTGCTGAATAATAAATAAATCAGCAGCCACACGTTGAAATGAGAAGCAGCATACCAGCAGCAGTAACATACACAGTGGTTGGCTGAGGCTTAGAAATATATATGTAATTTTAGGATAATACAGAATACAATAAGTAGAAATGGGAAGGCGTCTCATAGATTGTTAAAGCAAGCCTTCATGTTTTATTGGTAAATCCCAATTACTAAAAGAAATGTTTGTTTTATTCAAGTAATGTGCCCATCCTTAGAAGCAAGTGGCAGAGGTGAATTTCTGAGCTAGTATGATCTCCAAATTCTGTGCTGTACACCTAAGTTCAGAAACTGTTCTATATCAATTATGAAGGGGTTTTCTGCAAGGAGGAAATCGTAGAATTCACTCATAAAACTACTTACACGAGCTTCATTCTGTTGCAATTTCTCTTCCATACTTAAAGCCGTTGGGGAATCGAGGAGTGCAATCTAGAAGATACATTGGAGAAATTATCATTTTGCTGCAGCTCAGACACACAGAGATACTGGGAAAATGGTACAGATGGACACCAATTGGTCATTGTAATTTATGCCGATATACATTGCTATATGTAGTCTTTGACATTGGATTACATTTCAAGACAACATGATCAATTATAGATTTACCTCCGAGGACAATAAAGTATTTTTTTTAAGACCCAGTGATTGTGTTTTTGATTTCAGTCCTCCGAAAACGCCTTAAGGCAACCACACATGCAACGAGCAGTGGCCGATTTTGCCGCCGACCGCTCTCGGCTATCGGCAAAATCGGCCGCCGATCAGGGGTGCCCACATAAGGCGACAGATCCCTGTCGCCCCAAGGCTTGTTCGGCCAGAGTACGGACATGTCCGATAATCTCTGGCCGATGCGGTTAGCTTCAATGGGGACCAGAAAGGGACAATTTGGGCGGTTACCCAGGGCGGCATCACGCCAGGGGGTAGCACCCGGGTATCAAAAAATTTTTTTATGATAGCCAGATTCCTCCCCACCAGTGCGCCCACCTATCAAGCGTGTAGCCGCCTGGGGAGAGAGAAGTTTCTAGAGGAATGCTGGTAAGTCACAGAGTCCGTAAGTCTGTGACTCACCAGCAAACACCCCCAGCCCCAGAGACCTCAGAATCTTCATGGTTGGTGATGGTGGTTAAGTGGTCCAGCAGGATAGGTCATTACATGCCCAACGCCCACAGTATTCTAAAGGGGAGGATGCGTGTGACCTCTGTATATAGCAGAGTGATATTCCCAAATGCAAGTTTATAACGGTAAATTTAGGTTCTTGTTTCCAGTCTGTAGTAGATTGCTCCGATGTGTTTTGCCTCAAATAAGGCTTCCTCGGGGAGACCAAGGACAATCTACAGAGCAAGTGGAACTAGAACAGTCTATATCCATTAAAACATCTCGGCGGGTTGCTTTCAAGGTGGAGACGGCGCACTCTAGGAAGAGAGCATAAAAGGGAACAAGCCCAGAGGTGTCCACTTAGCAGTCCCCAACTGCGTGGACGGAAACCCCATCCACCCAAAAACATTGATTTAGTGTGTAATTCTATGAATTTGTAGTCTGTATGTTAATTATGTTAAGATAATTTTTTACATAATTGGATAGATTATCGCTGTCTAAAAGCCCCATTGAAATTGTAGTTTCAAAGGGAAGGGGAATAGGGTGTTTTTTCGCTTTTGCCCTTTAGGAAAATACCTTTTTGTACTGTTCCAAATTATACTTATTGGCATCCATCTAACACAAAGCTAATTTTAGCTGGATTCATAGCGAAAAAAAGCAACATGACATTCCTGAGTTCAAAATAGTGGGCCACAAGGTACCACCACCCACACCACTCCATTATAAAGAAATAACTGTATAGTACAGAACTGCGTTTTCCCTGCTTGTCATTTGTGTAATATTTCACAGGTCTGCATAACATATAAAACATTTGGATGGTCATAAACATCCATAACACAGCGTCATTACCTATGGGTTCACAGCCTTCGTAAGGGAAAATGGAGAGACAGTTGTACACCCTCCACTTCCATAAATTTCATATGATGATCTTGCAGCCTGTCGCTCTAGAAGTCGGTATACAAGATTATGGAACCTGTAACCTTGTTATAAATCTCAACTGCTCATAGAACATTGTTTAACATCTCTTAAAAAGACTAAAAGCTCTACAGTGCATCGCCTCTGTTGTCTTCTGCTATCAAGTATTTCATGATCTTATCAAAACGAATGCTCTGCCTAGATTTAGTATCGCACAACACCGCACACTGTTGACATATTATCCAAATAACTTATAACGTACTTGAGTAAAGTGTCAGCGGATAGAGGAACACAGGCACTTCTTATTTCTCCTGCTATTCCTCCAGAGCGATTTGTTATTTACATACATCCTAAATCTAGCCATACACAGATAGACTTTTGCACGATATGAATATCAGCTGTTGACCTATCAATCTATCATGGTATGATGGATTCAAAACCGATTCTCCAACCCATGCTCCATAGTACCATCAGATACAAATCCATCCAAATACCTAAAAAAACGTGCATACAAATTTACAAACATGTCCAAGAGTTTATGTTTTGATTACCATCACTTTTGGTCGACCAAAACAGGTAAAAATGGAAAACCGAATATTGCAAACACCCCCTGCATTCCACTATGGGAAATGATGTGCCAGGCTATACTGGCCGTGTCACGTAGACACACTAGAGTCACGTAGCGCACCCATTGATAAATAAAGGGCATATTATGTGACGTGAGCAGAGCACGCCCGATACATTTTCAGGCCTGGATTGTCCATGAAAGGTGTAGAGCAAGGTATTGCAGACACGTACATAACACCACTCATGGCTTTTGGGCTGCCAAATGTAAACCCAAGCTTAAGGTCCCCATACACCTTACAATCGTTCCATACAATTTCTGTACAATCAACTGTTGTTCTACCAAAACCATGTAATATGAGGACCTTTCTAATCTTCCCAATCTCTATGTATTGAATCAGGGATGCCACTGTACTACATAGTTGTTGGTAAATCTAAAGGAAATTGTATGAAGTGATCTAAAGATGTACGTGAGGCCTGACACCATCGATCCTTTGCATTGTTCTAATGGAAAACAAACACTATGGATCCATGCATGACCACCATAAGGCCCCTATACACCTAACAATCTTACCATACAATTTCTGTACAAATCAACTTTTCTTCTACCAAAACCATGTAATTTGAGGATCTTTCTAATCCTTCCAATCACTATGTATTCTTTATGGAAGGACCCGGAACTACATAGTTGTCAGTAGATCTAAAGGAAATTGTATGGAGTGATCTAAAGGTGTATGGGGGGCTTTTTACTGTACTTTGTTTTATTTTTCCCTTAAATCCTAACAACTAAAATAGAACTTTGTTTATTGTAGTAAATGTAGAGCCATAGCTCAAATGCAACCCTAAAGCAGGGTACAGACGGCTCACATTTGAGCCGTCTGATGTTCCCTGCAGCAGTGTGATGACATCATTACGCTGTTGTCCAATATCTGCGGAGCTGGGAGAGACCGCTCTGCGCTCTCCCCAGCTCAGCCGATGCTTTGCCTGAAGACGCACAGTATTTATTGGTCATGTTCGATATGGCCGCATATTATATGAGCACGCACGGTGCTGGAATCGGCCATCGATCTGGCACATATCTGCATGTCTGTACCCTGCTTGAAGCTCCCTCTCTATATCATTGCCCAGCATTACAAATAGCCTTTGTTACATTTGGTGATGTCCCCACCATGATTGTTAATTCTTGTGTAAACAGTGAAAGGGAGTTCAGCTCCTAATGATCTACACAGGTCACCCAGAACTACAACTCCCATTAGTCCTCTCCTTACACAAAGTGTGTGGGCACGCCCTTAAAAATTAAGCAAATATGTAGACTACCAACACTACTTAGGATGTAAGAGCAGCAACAATGCCATGTTATACGCTTTAAAAACAATTCAGGAGTACAAAGGATTTCTGAATGATCAACAGGTACCTTCATTTGCCATGCAGAAATCTGCATTATTGCAAAGCTGAAATGTATTTTTGTTTGATAACCTAGACCAGTGGTAGGCAAACTTCTTCGACCAAAGAGACAAATCGCAACAATGCATCGCTGGAAATATATGTTGAGATATATGTCTTTCCCTAAAACATTCCCTAAAAATAACTTAAGAAGTCTTAATTTAAACTTATAAAACTTGATATCATACTATTTATTGAAAAAACTGAATTCTGTGCAATTATCTGTGACAACGACTGACAACGGTCAAAAACATAGCCTAAAAGCCCCCTGTAGGTAGCCGTAGAGCCCCCCTCCTATAATGGTAAAAAGAGTCCCCACTTATAAGTAGCCCCAGAGATAGCCTGTCACAAAGCCCCGATTATAGGCAGCCACAGACCTTACTGTATGCTCCATCCCTCACAGATCTCTACTGCACACGTCCTTCTTCACTTACAACCGGACTAAAAGTACAGTACACGATGGCTGGCACTAACAAATAACTGTCGGGACCAGAGATTAATGCGCTGGAGAGACGGCAGGACAAAATAGTCCCATTTTACCGGTGGCAGCGCGGGGTCTTGCTGTAGGGGGGGATGCCCGGACATGAAAATAAATAAAGAACAGGTAGCAGGAAAAACAGGTCACTACACCACTGAGCCAGACTGAAGGGGTAAAGAGCCACATGTCTCCTGAACTGCACTTTGCTGACCCCTTTCCTACACATACCCTTTGATGCCACATGTTATAAAACATGTTGCATTTCCCAATTCAGATCAAGATTGCTATGCCACCATCTTCATGAGAAGCACTAGATATCCTCCCTAGCGTTATATGGGCTTTTCCCGCAATTTTTCATAGCACAAAAAGCCGTTTCCCAGGCAATCGTGGCAGATACAGTGTACTCTGCTGCGATTGCCAGCTCTCCCTCTGGCCCTCTACACACCGCCAGTGTCAATTAGATGCCGGGGGTGCGTGGGGAGAAAAGCGATGCTAAGGCGCCACCCCCCCTGCCCCCTTCAGCGCCATCAATAACGCCGAAGACACGGGGCCTAAAAGGCATGCAGCTCTGTAGAACGACTGATTCATGATCAAACTGCGCCCATACTGGCTTCAGGCTTAACGCTAGGGAGGTTAAGTGCCAAGCCATCCTTAACACAAGCTTTCCTAAATCCTTAACATTCATTCAAAAGTGTGTAACCCTTATTTTAAATGAGATCAGTGTATAGAACGAGGTACAGTTCAGGTCAGGGAATAGTCAAGGGAAAATGTAATACATGTGTTCTATATAATTGAAAGTTTCCTTCTTAGTTATCAAGTATGGATGAGGTTCTTCAGTGCCCTTTCCCAAATATAATCACATGTACATAAAGTATGTATGCATTTAATGAGCTGAGCTCAAGGCAAGACATTTCAAACACATTAATTTGGTCTTCAGCTAAAAAAGGACAACTAAAGTGACAGTCACAGAGAACTACAGTGAGTTAGCTGATAAGACTGCAGCTACTTACTCATATCTGGAGGTGGTAGAGGTTTACTCTTACCCAAATCAATTTAATGAAAGAGATAATGATCATATTAGGACCTTGAAATAGATTCCATTAGTCAAAGAAAGTTAATTATAAGTTGAGAATTAAAAGCACTAACCTGATTCCCCTGAGCTAGCAAGGCTTTGAGGCGAGCGATTTCAGCCCGAAGCTCGCGGATTAGCTTGACATTAGTATCCTCATTAATGGTGGGCTTGTTGATAATGTTTTTGGCTCTATTTGCATAGCGAAGTGTACTTAAGGTTTCTCCATAATTGATATCAGCAGGCAAAATAGCTGAGAAGAAAAGAAGTCAAAGACAAATTATTCTGCACCTTCAGCTCCAATGAACAAGTCCGTTTACAATTTGAAAGTCAAACAGCTTAATGCGAGTATGAAGACAAAGAATTGCAGCTCATTGTTGCTTTCTTACTTTTTTGGCAAAAATGTTCAAGTTGGACTTTAAGCAGATAGGTATGTAAAAGAAGGAATACAAATAGAATTATTTAAAAGAAGTTAAGCTAGCAACACATGGTTCAATTTTAGCATTTAATAAACGTTTTTCGATCCAAAAAATTATCGATTGTAAAAAATAAAAATCGATGTGCTGCCCACATAGTACAATCGACGATTATTGATAGATTTTTGTCAAATCGTCGATTGAAAACTGATCAGACAGGTTGGAAAATTTTGCTCGATTGGTCGATTTTTTTGGCTACTTCCCTTTAACTTCCGATTGAAACTAAATCGTAAGAGGAATTCAATCGACGATTTTGGATTACTTCGATTAACTTTTCAGTCGAAATTGAACAATAATCGTACTCCCCATGTGGTGTACATCGATTAAATTAAAATCGATTTTCAATTTTTGTGATCAAACTACAAAATCTAAATCGAACCTCGATTGAACAATAAATTGAACCATGTGGGGCTAGCTTTAGTGTGCGTCACACACAAGATGACCCAATATAAGCCAAGACACCTAATTTTATCTATAAAAACGAGTATATACAGCAATTGGATCACCTGAAAAAAAGATTTCTTTTTTTCAGAATTCAATCAAACATAAAATGACGGATGAGTCGGGATTGGTCAGAATGGAAAATGTGTCAATTAATTTGAAACATCCGATTTAAGGTGCTAGGATCTGCTAAACTTTCTGTATTTGTCGATGGCTAACATGGTACAACACTCTACTATTGCTAAAATGTGTAATATCATATTTTGTTCAGTTCCATGTGGACTCAACTAAAAAAAATGATACTGCTTTGCAGAAACAAACTTGAACCTCACCCTCCTACACATACGGTGGTCTTGTCCCTCAATAATGAAGTTTTGGCATCAAATTTTCAGCCTATACAATAAATTGATGTTGCCGAATATCTCGCACAATTTGCACTTTTATCCAATATGCCGGAACCGATCTCCAAGGCTAAACGTGGAATTCTACGCTTTTTTCATTATCGCAGCTAGATGTGTTATACCCCACTATTGGAAAACTACTCGAATTCCTTCTCTGAAAGAATAGGCTACTGAATTGGAATCTATTCAGAATATAAAAAACTCTTCATTGCACATTTACATGACCGTTCTTCAATTCACACCGACACCTGGGCGGTATGGTCCCTCTATATTGGCTCAGAAAATTTAAAAAATGGATCGCTTAATCTGACTTTTAAATACTGAACATTGTACCTGGCCCCGGTCCTGCCCCCCCCCCTTTGTTTTGAATCTCTTGCCATTTCCTGCCATTTAATTTCTTGCTATCCTCTTTTTCTTTTCTATAGTTATTTATACTGTTGTATTATATCTTGTTATATTTCAGTTATAATGCAGATAATGATTGTAGCTGATTGTTACTACTAACTATTGTTAAATCTGAGCAAACATATTCATGGTCAATAAAAAAAAAAAAAAAAAAAAAAAAAAAAAAAAAAAAGGAAGAGATCAGAAGTCCTGTCAGTATGTATGTTTTGAGATTTCTTTTCTCAATAAAAACTATACTTGAACCTCAATTACAAAAAAAATATTTACTCCCGTTATGTATTCATTAAAATTCCTTAAATATTCTTTTTTAAACACTGGTTATAAACGTACATGAAGACTGGTATTGTGTTATTATTCATCATTACCTCTATCTAATAGAAAATATACTAACAGAAAGTAAGGCTGTATGTATACACAGGGGTGCACATAAGTGGTCCTCTGGTACTCAAAAGGGGCCAAAAACTAGCTCTGCATACCTGCATTATTGTTACACAGCTCATATGTGTACTAACACCTTGGAGGCGCTCCGTGTCTGGGCGGCCACAGCTAAATGTTAAATGTATACAATTTAGGTCACTTGGATAACTGCAGGGAAATATGAATAACTATGAGAGGTTGCAGGTAGGGATGGGAAACTGGGAATGTAAATTAATAATAAAAAAAAAAAAAAAGGATTGGACTTCTAATGCTAGCCATACACATGCCGATAAGCGGGCGATTTTTCACCTGACCGACGGGCGTGCGCGCTCGCGCCGTCGGTCAGCAGAAAAATGTGCCCATACAGATCCCTGTCGCCCCACTGCTCGGCCGGCCAGAGAATGGACATGTCCGATAATCTCTGGCCGATTGAAGCCGACGGCATTAGCTTCAATGAAGACTGGCGTCTTCTTTGAAGCTAATGCCGGCACACAAAGGGTGCCGGCTGACTGAAGGGGCCCATAATGCACCAGGGTGCAAACGTGATGACGTCCTCACGTTTGCATTCCGGTGATTATCGGGGAAGGTCTGTCTTCACCCGTCGGGGTGTGTATGGCAGCCTTAAGGGTGTTGGAGATCTGGGGGATAAAAGTCAGAGTAGACATATGTAAGAGTAAAAGCTGACAAGAGAAAAGCACTGTGTGACAGCTGGAATATGACTACGAAAGGCTGACATTCGCACTGCAGATAGTCTCAAAGGTTAGTTACTAATCCAGAACATTTAAGGGTTGTACTACTGAGGTATGAGATCTGGGGGTTTAAACGTGTTGTACTGTGAGAGTTACATGTGACCCAAAGCAAGCTTGTGACCTGTGGATTAGGACAGCTAATCGGAGGCTAAATAAAGAACAGGGAGGTCCATCTGCAGTAGAATCTACCATGCAGGAAGGTGACGCAAAGGACTGTGAGGGAGACCGTGAGAAAGATCACCCTACATATGGGGTGAGTACCAAACACCATCTTCTGGTACTCATCAGAGGAGTTCACTAAAAAGTTATGTGCACCCGATTATATGGGTGCTTCCAAGGCTGCCGACAGCGCGAACAGTGTGTGCGGGGGTTGCCTTCATAAACTCCCCAGTGTTAATTATATGGGACGGGCGTCTAAAACCCCCCCTGGGAACACCTCATGTCTCTACAGTGCAGAGGACTTGGAAGACAATGACAGAACAATACATAAACTACAAATAGCAGACTCTACAGTGGTATCATGACCATTTTGGCGACATAAAAGGTTTATGGTGTGTTTTCTGTTGTTCTTTTACAGACACTATGCTTTATTTCTCGCTTTTCGTCTGAAGTTGTTCTTTAAATGTTTCCAGCATCTTTAAATAGTGCAATGCAGCAAGACACAGTACAGCTGAGCATATAAAGCAGTGAATAAAAAATAGAGGAGTACTAAAAGCTTACTGGCAATCATTATAGTTTTAGCGTTTCCTCCCAGGCTATCTTTTAACAGCCAAGTCAGAACAGAATCCCGGTAAGGCACGAACACTTGCTTTTTCTTCGCAAGATGGTTTGTTGCGTCCTGAGATAAATCAGCTGAGAACGAAGAAGAAAAAGGAGAAAATCATTGTAAGGAATAGGCTCTCTCTCTTGTTCCTCCAGGATATATCCTGCTTTTGTGCACTCAGAAAGCCGACAACATAATTTAAACTATTAAATGGATAACACTTATGTATAATATATGTAAACGCTGCAAAATAGTCTGAAACAAGAACAGCAAATTAGGAAACTGTGGAAAACAATGTCAGAATTAAAGACTTTTCATACAAGGCTGTACATGAGATTCTATATCACATCAACCCCAAACCCACTTTGCCCCATAAAACTTCCAATTCCTCTGGCCAGGAATTTGGGAAGTGACATCACTTCCAGTTTTTGGTCATCATCTTCCATGTTCCAGATACCGGAAGATGATATCTGGTATCAGGAGATTAAGGTCCCTGCCCTCCTATTTAATTCCTGCCTAACTTAGGAGGGAGAGGGCATTACTAACCCTAGTAATGTCCCACCCCGCACATCTGCACAAGCGGGAGGGTAACGCCCCCTCTCTCCTAAATAAGCCTGATTTCAAAATCGCAGAAAAAAAAAAAAACAGGATTTTGTGAAATTGGGACTTGGCCAGGAGAGACACATAAAAAACATGACTTTCCTGGCAAAAACGGGAGGGTTGACCAGTATGCTCTGCCCTGAAGTACACAATTGCCTGCCTCAACACACCCAACTGCTACAATATGTGCTCCATATGATATCTGACCAATTTATAAACAGTTGGCATGTAGTTTCTACCGATGGGAGGATTCAGCATACTGAGTGCAGACACCATGTACCCAAAGCAGCAGCTATTGATCAGATCTCTCACTGCAGGAGAAAGCCTAGTTCAGTTTCAGGGGATCCAAACAAGTTAGGCATTCATTTACAAATTTACACATGGTTTGATCTCTCCATTCAAACGACTTAAAAAAAATAAAAAAATCGATCACTTAAGTTATTAATTTAAAAATCAATTATTTTTTACCAGAATTGATCGGCCAAAAGTGAAAGAAATATAACATGTTTGATTGAGCAGTAATTGGACGTGTTGGTAAAGTTCAGTCGATTATTCAAGTTTCTGGATTTTCTTGCTATCTTGATGATAGTCTTTGCTCCAGTGGGAGGTGGGGTGCTAGAGATATGGAGGGGGGTTGGAGGGGGACACAGCCTTAGCTCAGCTCCGTGCTCCCCCTCGCTCTCTCTCTGTAAGCCAAGTCTGGCTCGAGCTAAAATAAGGTAAAAATGGAGCTGAACTCTGGCTGGTGAAATGTAAACACGCTCAGCAGAACTAGAGAAAATTAATTTCAAATCCCTGAACATGATATCCTCACAATTGCTGGTGATCTAAAGAATGGTTGTGTGCATGCAAGTTAGGAGGGAGTGGACGTTACCCCAGGGCTGGAGTGTTGCGAGGTTAGTAAGGGGTGGGCTTAAGGTAAAAACCACTGCTATGGAGCATGCACATTGGGCTTAGGAAAGGAATTGAACAGTATTGGATTGATCACACTGTGTGCTGGTACCATCAATCGATGTTAGACTGATATTTCAATAGCACAGCCAGAATCAAAGGTCAATTGAGTAAATGTTGATATGGCTAGCTTACATGCTTGCTCAGACATATTGAGGAGAGTTGCATAATGAAGATTGTGAGAGTCATGTAAAATTTCCACTATGGAACTGTTTAGAAGTGATAATGTCAGTAAATGAGGTAGTTTTTGTTTCTGCTGCTGGGGAGCAATAAGATAAGCACAATTTGTGATTTACACCCCCACACAAAAAATACAGAAAATATAGAATTTAACCGTTGCAGTGTAGCCCAGTGGGGGGGGGTGATTTTTGACCCGTGGCTAAATTTTATAAAGGGGTCAGAAAAGCCTGTAATGGCCAGCCCGCAAAGGTGTGCTAACTCCACACATCACCGGCATCATTGATTATGGCGGGGATGTGTGACAGGAACATTGTTAAAAGCAGTACAGGAAATTTAAAAAGATAACAAAAAAATGCTTGTTTATTGCAGTCCGAGAGGCTGCCTGCTGTCACCATGAGGATGAACCCACAGTCTCATCACATGATCACGCCACAGCATTGTCCTCACTGGAACGTTTGGACACTTGTAGGTATTATCATTGCAGGGAATGAGGGGAGGAGAGGAGTGTTTTTTCAGCAGGTGACAAAGGGCTGGAAAAGAAACCTAACCAGGCCGTATCTGGCCCCTGGGCCTTAGTTTGCCAATTTCTAGTCTAGTGGAAAAGGAACCAATCGCTTCATATTTAACAGCTTTCAGAATGCTTCTCCGACTACTGCATTTAAAGCCCACATTCGAAGAGTAAAAGTGATAAAATACCAATAATGATGACAATAGAAGTTGCAAAGCAATTAAAAAAGACTTGAGAGTCTACTTATTATTAATGTTAGTGACTGGGACATACCTAAGGCAGAAATGACATTTCCCAGAGTTACAAGAGATTTATTAATGTTTCCCCCTTCTTTCAGTCTCACGCCAGTTGCACCGGTGGCATCGGCTCTCTCGCTTCCAGCCAGATCCACTAAATGAATCTTGCTTACCGTCTCACAGGGCATTTCGGCATCAAATTTAGCCTGGTGGAAAACAAATGAGACAAATTAAAACAACCGGTTGGCATGAAGCTGCCAGTGAGGAAAGTGACACAAGTGGTAAATTACAAGACAATAACTTTTGTTTAAGTGGAACGTGACTAAATTAAAGAAGTATATCCCGCAGGCTCTGCTGTCATACTTGCAAAACAAACTAAAAACTGAGCCTCTAATTAGTGAGGAATTGGAGTGCTGCAAAAGGGGATGAAAGACGGGCACTGCCTTCCACAAGCACCTTTCAAAGATATGAAGATTTTATTGAATTTAGGATTGGTGATGAAACCAAATCCTGTTCACAAAAAGGAAGCCAGAGGAAAAAGATAGCCTGTGGTCTCCCTGCAGCTCAGTTATGCTACTTTTTGATCTACCATACTTTGTTTAGAACTAGAATATGTATACACTGCAAAAGACGCACTTCCCCACCCCCAAATTGGAGGTCAAGTGTCTTTGTGAATACTGGTCCGAGAAAAGACCAAAGCTCCTGCCATGGTATGCCATGTGTCCATGCTGGCAGAAGACCCTGTTCTCTCTCTGCCAAATGCACAAAGCCTCCTCCCTGCACTGGCAAAGGATTTGATCTGCTGTCAGCACAGACAAATACAGGTTTTAAGCTCACTCTCCAGGCTGCCTACTCTGATCACCCCCAATACATAAAACACAACATAGCAGTACCGATGTGTGTATGTGCCGACAGGAGATCCATGTTCCCTCCCTGCCAAATGCCCACACATCTTAGAAGAGGAAGAATTTTGCCTCTTTATGCAACAGCCTCTTGGAAGGAAAATGGTGAGCAGGACAGTAGAAATACTACTCAATCTTACCTGAAATCTCCTTAGACTAGTAGCCAGGGAAAGGCTATGCCAAAGAGATTACAACACAGATATAAACTTATGAGCCTGTCGAGTAAGGAGCAATAGGCACCCAGATTCTTGTTTTGAGGAGGAATTCTATACAAGAGATTTTACAGGGTACAGCTTATGCATAAGTGACCCTTCTAAAATGCCTACGGAACTTTCCAATACATCTGTCAATATTTAGGCCCAGTATGAAAGACCATAAAACTTAAGTAAAAACACCATACTTTCATATTAGAGTAAATGCCTCACCAAGATGTAATGGATTAGAAATGTAACCCTAGGACAGATGAGAGACAATTCACTATTGCAAGCAAATTGCCTAATCATGTTAAATCCAACCAATAATACAGAAGATGTTACTGCAGACTTGGTAAAACATATTGTTTCACAAAGCCACACACCAAAGCAGATGTTATCTATCTTATAAAAATCCAAATCCTTACAAAATCCAGCTATAGGCGGGATAAAGGAGGCTAGTGCTGGGGCAAGTGACATATCTCAGCAAGTTAAGGAACATGTATTTTAGATGATGACATCACATAGTAAATATTAAACATATCACAGCACCTGTACTCGCTTCAGAAGTTAAAATACTACTTAGGGTCAGGTGTATGTACATGGTAACCATTATCACACGAAAGCACTGTGTAACGTGAATGTCTGTGTTTGTTGTGACGTCACAACTATTTAATGACTGTTTGATAGTTTTGATGACTTAAACCTTCTGTTTTTCTTTATTTCATCTCATTATAGAAGTGTATTTTATTTCTTTGGTCGGATGACCTGAAGACCCAAGAGACATTTTTCATTCTACCTAGGCGGTTTTCCGCAATCTAACGCATTGATGTACAGTAATGACCCCATGTGTGAAATTATGCACTTCTCTGTTGGTTTGTACCTTTTTTTCTGAAAAATCAATAAAATGTCTTATACAAAAAAATGCTACTTGGCACCAGAAGATATGAAATAGTACACATTCACACAAACGAGGCAGCCAGAAGCTACGCTTACCTGAGTGAAGTTAATGGTAAAGATGGCGTGAGATCGACTGCTCACATCATTCATTCCGGTGGCAGCTGTGGTTCTGTTAATGTTCCCGGCATCCATTAACTCCTCCACGTCACTGTAATTCTGAACTAAGTGCTTTGACAAGTCTGCAAATATGACAGAGAATGGAAAATGGAATAGTCACTACACTATTCTGTAATGTTTAGGCTTTAATCAGAGGCAAGCAATTGTGTGACTGGCATGTTTCATTTTCCTGCTCAAGGACACAAAAGATGACGTGACAAAATACAGGCTGCTCAGAAGTCAATCACACTGGATGGTGGCCAAGGCGTATGTTGTGATAGTCCGTATAGACCAAATGTATTGAGGGCTAAAACATTTTTTAAAAAAAAGGACACACATTGGTTGTATTATTTATTATTGTCATTGAATGTGTGTAATCATTACTGTTATCTCACTTTGTTATTATTATTATAATTTATTTATATAGCACCAACATATTATGCAGTGCTGTACAAGTGGAGTGGAGATGCAACACAATATAGTAGATACAGAAACAGGTTATGACACAGGAGGAGTAGAGGACCCTGCCCGGATGGGCTTACAGTCTAAAAGGTTGGGGAACAAAGTATACAATAGGTGGGGGGGGGGGGGGAATTAAACAGGCATGGTTGCAATGATAGGGGTGAGAAAATGGGTAGGAGAGGCTGAAGAGGTGGGTTTTCAGGGCTTTCTTAAAAGAGCTGAACATAGGAGCAAGTCTAATGGGACAAGTGAGAGAGTTCCAAAGAGTAGTAGCGGCCCTAGAGAAGTCCTGAAGCCAGGAATGTGATGATTTTATGAGGGGATTTCATTAGTAGGTCACTGGAGGAGCGGAGAGGGTGGTTAGGGGTGTATTTGTGTACCAGGTTGGAGCTGAAAGTGGGACAGGAGGTGTGGAGTGATTTGAATGCAAGGCACAGAACTTTGAATTTAATTATCTGGAAAATTAGAAGCCAGTGTAGAGATTTGCAGAGAGGAGTGGCAGATGAGGAGCGGTTAGGAGTAAATTAGTCTAGCCGCACCATTCATGATGGACTGGAGAGGCGATAGTCTAGTAAGAGGGAGACCAGAGAGGATGATGTTGCAGTAATCAAGGCGAGAGATGAGAGTATGTACCAGGATTCGGTGGTGTCTGGGGACAGGAAGGAGTGAATCTTGGAGAATTAAGTTACACATCATGTGCTGCAGTTAACCTTCTGGGTGTTTGGCCATCATGAAACTCAGCCAGAGTTACCTCTGGAGAAACTTACCTGTCTGCCGGATTCCTCCGACTATTCTGAGCATTGGCGTGTACGCCATGGAATGGTGGGGTGGCATCGCCTTTTCCCAGCACAACTCCGGCAACACTTGTGCACGGGACCTCCGGGCAGGCAAACGATCGCCGTGGTGCAATTTTAAAAAAAGCGTGCCATGAGCGTTACACCAAGGAGGTTCAAAGCATTTGAATAAAAAAGGACCTTGTGTAGTTGTGTGCATAACTATGTATGAAGATACAGTGATACATTGCAAGGTACAGGAATTGAAGTATTATAGGTTTGCTGTAACAATGGTGTAACAACTTGTTTCTGCCCATGAAGGACAATGTAACAAGTCTCCCCAGCAGTATACAGTCACTCTTGGTTTGCTGTAACACTACACTGCAGCTGGATTTTAGAAGTAAATCAATAAAGCTAGGTGTTCATTAACCACTTAAATACAGAGGAGCTTTCCTAAGTATTTTCAGAACAAGAAAAAAATATTTTATATATATTTATCTATATTCATTCAAAACAGAAATAATCTAACTGCACACGATATAACCACAGAACTAAAATCGAATTGGTTGGTGTGTATACAGATGTTAAAGCGGTTCTACATACACGGTTCAACCGAACAACTTGTTAGATCGAACAAAAGTTCTTGATATCGAACAAAAAATCTATCTTAACTGATCAGACATGTTGGTACATTTCTATGGCTTTCATAAACAACTAATGTATATTCGTCATTGTGTTTGGTGTTCGAACAAAAGTCAAGGATATATACATTCGATATAGGTACGATCGATATTCGATTACATGATCAAACATCCTCATGGAATCTATCGCCAATCACGTGTATGGCCAGCTTTATCCTGAACATTCAGCTTTGTATTGTATTCGCCGTGTGTGCAAATGAGTTTGCCGAACCTGAAATCAAAAAGATAAAGTGTCTACTTGAACATTTACTTGAATACTATTATGTATAATTACCTACCTTCTACATAAGGGCCTTCTTTGGGATGCTCTCGAACACGTAAATTAAAAGTTTTTGAGGACTTCCTTCTCAGCAGATCTCTCACTCTCTCGTTGTAAATTTCGAGGTAGCTGAATGCAGAAAATACACAATAAAAGCTAGAAGGAGCTATACCAGGGGAACAAAATAGGCTAAGGTACTATGATGCAGCCATTCACACTAATGTGTTACATTATAGCTGGCCATTTTTTATTTTAGTCCCAACCATCCTGCAAGAAATAACTATGGATCCCAGAAGGCGGAAATGTGTTCCATTCCCTCCAGCCAAGCCAAAAGGCCACTGCCAAGAAGAGATCTTCTCTGCATTAGCAAATACAATTTGCTAGCATGAGTTGCATATTTACACAAACATTGTGCATTGCAATAAATACATTTTGTGACAAAGACTCATATCTCCTCCCATATGTAAATAGCTGCTCATTGGGTAAGTTGTCCAGTGCCAGATTGTAAAATGTGTCTCTTCATAAGTCGGTCAGTGTGTTCAGAGAATTGGTACTCCTAGTGTATAGACACATGTTAGTCTCAGCCCTGCACACTCTGCTGCAGTGAAGACCTCCCTCCTGGCACTGGCCATGGAAAGTTAATAGCTCAGTAATTTGTTGAAAGGCAGAATAGGTATTTTTTCTGCTAACAGCAGTGTGAAGAAAATAAGGAAGGAAATTAGAGAGATATCGTTAAAACTTTTCTTGTGGAGATCTACCATTAAATGTAATAACTGCAGACTAGTCACTACTGTAGTGAGCAGAATAGCACAATATATATACAGGTTCCCCTCTAATACAGCTAGAAATGTACCTTTTATAGTATTGGTCTATATAGCACTTCAACCTAATGCTACTTGATGGCTTGCAAGTACTTGTTTTTGTATTGTTAAAATACCTTTTAACCGCCCTAGCGTTAGGGACGGCAGCACCTCGTCCAGCGCTACAACTGCTTCTATCGCACTGGACGAGGTGCTGCCGTCCAGTACAAGTCGGGGCTCTGGGAGAGCGCATACTCACGCTGTTCCCGGGTCCCCGATGCGACATGCCTCCTCGGCTGCTCGTGTCCTTCTCCCCCACCCCCCCTCCCGCTCCGAGTGACGTGATGACATCACTCGGGGAGGCGGCGGGAGATTTGTACAGTAAATAGCATGAAAGCTGTTTTCTATGTAGAAAACTGCTTTCAAACTCCCCCTATGTACTAAATATCGCCAGAATAAAGTCCCTGATGCCCCAGATGTGCCCATTTGCAGTAACCCTTTCTTCCCTGGTGTGATTTTATCACACCAGGTTAGAGAGGGTTAAGTGCAAATGGGAACATCTGGGGCATCAGAGACTTTTTATTTTGGCGATATTTAGTACATATCAGCATAGTTTTGTGTCCTAATTTTTGTGGGGTTTTTTTTCATTATTTTTATAAAAAAAAAATTTTTTTATTTTACATAATTGTTTGTTTCAAACATTATTATAGTCAGGATGTCCATTAGACCCTTGTACGGACATATTTTGGGAAGTTACAGGCCTACGACATAAAGAAAAATTTACCATTGAAGTCTATGGTGCACTTTGGTACAGAAATCTGGACCTCAGCAGTGCGCTAGGGAGGTTAATAAAAAATTTTTGAAAATGAACATTCACCATAAACATACCTGACTTCTGTACGAAATGAAGCGTCACCCCTCCTTGTAGCTTCAGCAATCCTACTAAACAATCTTTCACAAATCCGGGGTATTAGGCCGGAATCACCCTGTAGTATCAGGGAAATCCAGGAGATTAGACAGGAGAATTTAAAAGCAAATCCATTAAACTTCACAATTATACTGCCTCTTATCAGAGTTCAAGCAGAAGCTGAAGAACTTAAAAACCAGATATAAAATTTTTCCTGGGTGCAGGTCAGAGGAATGAGTTACTGAAGTAGAAGATTTTATTGGCTGACTAAAGTAAATTTATTAAATGAACCTGAAAAACTAAACTAAACACAAGGACAACCAGGAAGGGATAACACAACCAATACAATTAAAACAGGACAATAGTGAGTTATATTGGTGTGGGACATTAGTGAAACTGCTGGAAACTGCTGGTTTTTCCTCGTTACAAACACGCGTCCACAGCGGGGAAAAACACGCAGAGAGGACACTTCCAATTCTAATGAATGGGACAGTGTCCACCCTACTTATTCTAAGTGGCACGCCTGTGGTGCTAATTTGCACTCGTCTTCAAAGCAGCACCACACGGTGCCACAGGAGACACCTCCATTGACTTGGAAAAATAGCGCCCAAAGCTGTGGACACATGGCCTCACTGTCCTGAATGGCCGAACTGTCCACAGCAAACATTGCGTGTTCATGGTCCACCGGCCCGGCGGATGCTTACGATGTTCGGTTCGCCTCCCATACATTATAATTGAGGCAACCTTTGACCCCTCCCCAAACAACCAGATGGAACAGTACAGCCAAATATGTATTTTTCAAACCCCAAACAGCATGGGGCCCCCCCCCCCCAGAGCATACCAGACCCCCTGCTGGCACAGGGTCTGGTATGCTCTGGAAAAGATGGATCTCAAAACAGGATGGTGACCCCCTCCCAAAGCAAACCAGACCCCTTGGTGCCATCCTACTTGGCCCCATGCCATATCTCAACAAAGGGGAGACCCCTTATATAGAAAGAAGGGAGTTACTTTCCAACAACATGGGCCAAGCTTTGTGGGGGTTTGAGTTTGCGTGGTTCCTCTTCAACGGATCCCCCTCCCCACCCTAATTAACCTCCCTAGCGGTTGAGAAGAACTCAATAAGTCTTCCGCTACAGACGGGGGTGCGCTATAGACCTCCCTGTTAATGAAGGGGTGTTGGTTTTCCAGCCCACGTCGGTGGCATTATTGATGATGCCGGCGACGTGGTTGGGAAATTTAAGCAGGGTGCTATGTTCTCGCCCATACCACGCTGTAAAGGCCTAATGCTAGGGTGGTTAATGAGTACAGTCGTCCCAAGGACCTCTTGCACAAGAGACTTTCGAAAAAGAATTTATAAAAATTTCTACACTTTCACATAGTTACCTGAAAAGTGCCTATCCAACATTGTAATCTAAAGCCAGCTGATTGATCTGCACCCAGTGCACATGTGTGATGTTGTCATTGAAGATCTGTTTACTAACAATGTAGAAACCGCACATGTGGAGTCTGGGGTCATGGGGTCTGGTATGCTCTGTTTGGAGTCCACTGGAGCATACCAGACCCTTTGGCAACAGGGGTCTAGTATGCTCTGGATGGGGGGGGGCAATTTTTATTACAATTTCATCATTGAAGAAGCCCATTTATTGCACTGGTGTTGTGGCTACAATATGACTTGAGAATTTCGCCCTCTATTGAAGTCAATGGTCAGAAAAGCACACACCTCTGTATACATATGTATATAAGGATATGTCTAATAGACCACAAATGACAGTATTTCTCTATGAATAAAGGGAATGTGTTATGATATGCATTGCTTTAGCAAACCGAAACGTTGCGTCTACTTTAAGAAACAGCCGTAGAAATGGCGCATTTGGATTATTTTCTTATTGTTTTACATAAGTACTCAGCTGGGAGCGCAATTATTCCTCAGCAGTTTAATACAATTCTCAGCGCCATTTCTAGGAAATGCGACTCCACTACATAGATGCACATATGCTCATTACCTCTAGTGAATGCTTGACTGGGTAAGCGGAAGACAGATTGTACGAGCCTATGGGATAAACTGAAGCTTTGTGGCGTTTTATTACAGCCCTCGCTGCTGGGGACATTTACACGGTGCAAATGAAGCTGCGCTAAACCGTTAAATTACAGTAACCGTAAATGAGCCAAAAAGTTGATGCACTGGAACTTTTTATGTCAATAGAGGGAAAAGATGCGTTACTGACCGCTTCATAAATTGATTTTCTAAACAGATCTCATTGATTTGGTGACTACAATAATTAGAGATACTTATTCACTAAATAAATATGGTTCAAACGCAAAATAATTTTATGTGCTGTATGCAATTAGAATGTACATAGAATTCAAACAATATTCTTTTCAGGGGAAAAAAAACCCACTAAACTTTCAATTTCCTTCAACTCTACCCTCAACTATGTAGTGCAGGGGCCTCCTTGATTGGATACACATTGACTGAATAGTAGAGATTGTTGTAGGTTCGACTAGTTCAACTTTCTGAGTTCATTGCAAATCCCCTGAGCATGGTATTAATCACCGAACTTGCTGGAGATGTGGAGAAGGGTTGAGGGTATAAAAAAAGAATTGCTCTAGCACAAATGGTTTTGGCATAAATTAAGTTTAAGGTCAAGTTGAAACTTTGAACTCAATTTGTGCAAAAACTGTAATTTGTGCAAAAAATGCTAGGGCAATACCTTTTTTTTTTCAAATGTTCCCAATGCCCATCTTAACATCTTAAGCAATTATAGTTATGGTAACATGTCCAGGGGCTTTTGCAATCAACTTACAAAGACATCTATCTGGCCCATATCATATGCGGCCATCCCTGTTTGAGCAAGAGCAATCAATCCCGCTCGAAAACAGGGATATCGGACATGACCGTGAAGCACGGTCGATGTCCATTGCTTTGCATTGCTGTCCTCCGATATCGGGCAGCAGCGCGATGATGTCATTGCACTGCTGCAGGAAACCTTGAACAGCTCCACTATCGAGCCCTGTGTTCCCTGCTGTACAGTAATCACAACGCTAGGAAACAATTGCAAGTGAGAAGATTATGTTTACCGTAGCATTTTGTCGGCATTAAATCTACACAAGTTATGCAGTATACTTTCCAAGGTAACATTCGTGGGCTGGTGTTAGAATATGTTAGGTGTGGGCATTATGAATGAGTTGACATGATGCTCAACCCTGGCTGCACATTTGCCCTGTGTTTAGGGTGTTTTAGCCAATGTAACAACAAAAATATTCTCCCGGTAAGACGTGGAACGCTACAGACAGCGTAACATGAACAAAGCAGCAAGGGTCAGAGTCCAGCAAATACTAGAAGAGGAGTTTCTCTAGGGTGAAATGTTAACTGATCACCAAACTGCACAATATGATTAGAATAGAATGTACAGAGGTGAAGAAACTTCTAGAGCAGTGTTTTTCAACCACTGTTCACTAGTGTGCTGCAGGATGTTGCCTGGTGTGCCGTGGGTTTTTAACCCCACCCTCGGCCCTCCTATCTAGCTGTCTCTTATAGTATAAGTCTTATACTATAAGAGGCAGCTAGATAGGAGGGCTAAGCAACCGCTTCCTCACAGAGCCGGTCCGTGTATAACACGGATCAGCTGTATAAGTAAGACTTATACAGCCGATCCGTGTTATACACGGACCGGCTCTGTGAGGATGCGGCTGCTTAGCAACACGTGTCCCCACAGACCAGGGGCGGTGTTTTTGCTCTGCTGGTACGCATCTGCGTTCCAGCGGGGCACCTGCTGATGACATACTTCCGGCGGGGAAGTGCGCCGTGATTATGCGTATCGTCGGTGCCCTCCGAGTTCTTTCATGAAACAAGTGTGCCTTTGCCTAAAAAAAATTTGAAAAACACTGTTCTAGAGGATAAACATTGCCATACCGGGTTTCCCATCATCGTGTAGGACTTTCCAGAACCAGTTTGTCCATAGGCAAAGACACAGGCGTTGTACCCTTCAAATGCTGACTTGAGAACATCTGTGCCAAGATCCTTAAAAACCTAAATAAAAAAAATAATCAGTACAATGTAACAGTTTTAATTTGGATATGTGATGAACTATTGTATATTTTGTGGTTGTAATTAGTTTTCCATTTCTCACAGCATTCCAGCTCCAAATTGACTGAGGAAGCCCGAGTAGGGGGCGAAACGTGTCGGTCTGTAGTGGAATTCATGGATATGAGACTTGAGGTTTTATGCAATTTTTTTATGATTTGATGATTTACAATGTGTATATAACTTTGTAATTTGTGCAATAAAGATTGTTTTAGCTTTTATAATTAAGAGTTGTTGGTATAATTGCCATCAGGTGAGATTTTTGGTGCCCCAACTTAGTTTTCTGCTTTTGCGCTTGACAATGTTAGTTATCAACTTATTGTGCACAACTTAATCACAGACAATTACTGACATATGGTAAGATACATATATGACCTCTATCCTGGATAAGCCATGACATGGACAGAAATACAGAAAGTCATGCAGATAAACTGCTGAAAACTAAAAGTTTTCTGATAATGGAAAGAAAAGCTCCTTTGATCTTTGGCCATACAAATATTGATTTACCAAGGTCTGGTGAGTTTGGTCTTGGCTTTATCTGGGATTGGGGGGAGTTATATTTCCTCTCTCCCACAGCCCTCAGACCTAGGGGGAGATTTTTGGGGGCGTCCAGGTGTTTAAGCCAACCTTTGGTGACTGACCAGACTCATGCATGCAAGTGTTTTAAATGGAATGTAACATTTAGTTCTGGCTTCCTCAGGGAGTTGAATAAATATGGATGTTACATATTTACTCACCTCTCTGAGGAAACTAGAACTAAGTGGCGAAACACGAAAGGAGAATAAAGAAATAGAACCATTTCTACTCTATAACCTGTATGGTATTAGTAACGTTTTTTAACCACGGATTGAATTGGCATCATATCGGTGTTGTTATTTTATCTAATGCAATTGTGATTATTCATATGCAACATTCAAATAATTATTTCTTTATTTGCTTTATATTTGAATGATAGTCCATTCTAATAAATACTTTTTAATCTGATTAATATGTGATATTTGATGGCTTAAAAGCCCCACTGGAGTTGTCTTGGACCTCCTCAGGGAAGTTGTTTATGGTTATATGTTGAAAACGAGTCTAGCTACAGTGTTTCCCTGAAAATAACACAGTGTCATATATAAATTTTTTGCTCCCAAAAATGCCCTACGTCTTATTTTTCCCATAAAGAATATGGCACAGGGGTATTAGCATGGGGGGGAGGGGGATCACTTAAAATGACACAGGGGGATCAGATGGGGGAATCAAAATGGCACAGGAGGCTCAGAGGGGGGGATTACCATTTAAGTAACCCCTTCTGATCCTCCTGTGTCATTTTGATTGCCCCCTCTGATCCCCCTGTGCAGAGTTATAGTACCATATCTTTGGGGGTGTCTTATTTTTGGGGGGATGCCTTATTTTCGGGGAAAACAGGGTACCATTGCTTCCAACCAATCACACAGTAAAGTCAGAGTGTAAATTTAAGGTCAGTTGGCTAATAAAATCTGAATGTATTTCCAGAAAGAGTGATCACGTTTAAGCACCATGCCGCCAATCTCCAGCACTTTTTTTGCAGCTTATTAGTATTTAGCATATGACTCTCAAAAACCAGCTGCGTCTCATAGAAATACACAAAAAGCTTTAGAAGAAAAGGTTTTACATTCAGAAGTTACACCAAGAAGAATTCCCATCCATACTGAAGAATTGTAAATATACATGAAATTTACCCCCTAAGGAAAGTGCAATATAAATACGATTTATTCATTTTCCACAATTCATTTCAGACTTTCCTATAATTGTCGGGTCATAATCATGCCAAACTGCCTGTAAAACCCCGAACAATAACTGCATTCTCTGTGCAGCAACAAAATTCTGAAAGTTCGCTGTGAATACCAATCAGCTCCATCCTCCACCAACACAATCACATTTCCAACAGGTTTAAAATCCCATTCCACATCAGCCTGACATTAGGCAAAAGACGTAGTGAGAAATACGGAGAATTCATGGAAAATACACAATTACAGGACGCTTCTCGCATATGCCTACCCATTCTTGAGACACGTAATTAGAATTTTTAGAGTCTGCTGAGAAGTACGAGAAGTCGTAGGTGAAAGTTTTGGTCCGTTCTCGTCCAGAATCCCCAGTTACACCGTCCGGCAACTAAACAAAAACAAAATAAGTTTACTAATAGTCATAAAAATGTATTGCTGTTATGTCAGGATATGGAAGATCCCAAATCACCAAGCACCTCATGTCCTATGATATTTAAGCTACAAGCTGTATTAGCTCACTGTATATAATATTCAACTCTTTATGGATGCCCCTCTCCTTGTCTCTCCAGGATATCATCGCAGTCTTTGCTTTTAAAATAAATATTTAAACCCATATATTATCATGAAAAGACTGACCCACTACAGACCACCCTTCAGAACACTACAGGAAGGGGTGCATAGAAGACCTGTAACCCTACACTAGGAGAGAGGGTGTCAAAAGCAAAATTTTACATCAGATTTATGCAAAGATTTATACAAAGTACACAACATTTATGCAAGACATTTGGACATGATTTATTAAGGCTATGTTTATATGGCATTTAGGGATGTGCCGATACCCCCTGCATTATTGGCATGCCTTGACAAGGATGTTGGCACATCCTATACATATGCATGACTTCCCGCTTTGCCTGTTCACACAGCTTTCACCGGGTCCGTCTGAGAGGTTAACGCAGGGCAGTGCTGACCCGCTGAAAGTCGTGTGATCAGGCGGGGCGGAAAGTCATGCATATGTATGGGATACCATATAAACATAGCCTAAAGCTATAGTTCAGCTTTAAAGCCAGACTATAACTCACTTGTTTACTTGCCGCAATCAGCACTAAAACTAGGGCAGAATGCATTTAAAGAAAAAAAAAATAACCTGTAATGAGTAAAAACCCTTCTCTCCCATTCATTGCGAGTATGCACTGCCGCAGCAAGGAAAAAGCCCACCTACTTTGAGTGCAGTGACAGCTGGGAAAGTATTCAAACATACTATCTAATGAAAGATGCACACTTTCTCCACTGAAAACGAGTTCATTCACAATACTGCACTGAATTAATCCCCAAAAGCCTGGCAGATAAATATGGCATCTCTGATATGATTCCAAGGTAAACCATGTTAGTATATATTTTAAAGATTGCGGAGCGCCCCTCTGAGATTGCGGAGCACCCCCACCATTGTGCCTGCAAAGTTTAATTTGCCTTACAGTTACGAGATAATTACAGTACCAATACATCTTTACAAAAATGACTTTTCTTTGCCTGTGTGAAAGCGGTGCTCCCTCACCAGATCTGATTGCCCCCTGCCTGCACTTTAGCCTGTGGCAAAGACAGAGGTTACACTAAAATTAGTTTAATAACTAACAAATGTCTTGTAATTGGTCTCTTGCATCATTCCAGGATTATATTCTCTGCTATTAATGGGTTAAGGCTGTAACTTGTGATCTGTGTATTGTCAGAAGACTTTACAGAACAAGGTAGACCACATTCCTTACAATCTAAAGTTAAACTAATCCCTCTTTTTTCACTTTATTTTAGTAGAGTTTATTGCTTCAGGTTCAAATAGAAAAAGGCCAAACTGCCTATCAGGTATCAGCCAGGTATCAGTGTGGAGAACTGAATTCACAGCACAGGGATTGGTCTATAATTACCTCTAACATCCAAGGAGAGGAATGAGTGCAAATAGCCTACAATTACAGCGATTCATACATAAGAGGACTAGTCCAAAACACTGGCCAGGAGCCAAGGACAAACTGCACCAAACTCAGGACTCTCTGGGTGCTGACAATAACAACCAATTACTGTAGGTCGGTTTAAGCAATTTCAAGAACATTGTGTACTTTGAATAAATGGTGGAGAACCAGCAGCATGTGGCTGTACTAGGATGGACTAGACTAATGCCACTTATGTATGAGCTCTTAGTACATAGCACTTTATACTGTGAATAAATGGTCAGGAACCAGCAGCATGCGACTGGTGGGATGGACTAGGCTCGGGGGCCAGATTCGGCACGTTTAGTTTTTATTTTCCGCCGTTTGTCATCTTGTTGAAAACATGCTTCCCTCCGCTTGTTTTCTGAAATGAATGCACAGAATGCTTAGGTGTCCCAACGTTGCCTTGGGGACAATGCAGTAGTGTGATCATGACACTGTGGGTGAATCCTGATGGTGGCAACAGGCAGTCTCTAGGAATGATCATTACCCATTGCAATGAATGGGCATTTTTTGTTAAGTGCAGGAAATTTTAAGAGAACAATGTCCCTGTCATTAGTGATGCATTGAATTGGCACACATATGGTGGGTCGGCCATTACAGGTTCTTGGTCTGGCCCCTTTATCAAATTTTAGAAGCCAATGTGGCCCATGAGTCAAAAAGTTTGCCCACCCCTGGACTAGACTGATGCCACTTATGTATGATATAGTACCTAGCACATTATACCGTATTTTTCAGACTGTAAGACGCACTGCTTTACCCCCAAAATTGTGGGGGGGGTGAGTGCCTGCATCTTATGACTCAAATGCGTGGCCCCCGTGGCCAGTGAGATTAGCCGGGGAGCTGTCAGATGAGAGATGCCAGCTGGTGTCCCGCTCTCCCATCTGAACTGTATTATTGCTTATGCCAGCAGAGCTCAGAGCCCTGCTGGCATAAGCAACGGAGAGAGAGCTAGATGAAGGGCCATTGATCCCGCTCTCCCTCCGTGGAAACTGCAATTAGTCTGCAGCTCCCACGGACACAGGAACAGCCAGCGAGGAGTGCGGAGGAGAGTAAACTATGCAGCCTGGCCCCCCTCCTCCTGATCAGTGTGGAGAATGACGTGTTGTGCGGAGACTGTACAGCTGCTAGTGACATCTACTGGCTGAATTTGATATTGCACTCAATTAATTGCATTAACCTAATTGATGTGAAAACATATTTAATCTTTTTTTTCTGGTTTTCCTGCCCTAAAAACTGGGTGCGTCTTATGGTCCGCACCGGACTATAGTCTAAAAAATTTATAAATGGTCGGTTACCAGCATGTGGCTATTTGGATGGACGGGACTGATGCTACTTATGTAGGAGGTTATCATACCACTTGTTTAATAAAAACAAGCCACAGAGGCTGCTCAAGAAGTTTGTGGAGTCCACTAACAATGACATATGTGCACCAAAAAGCCTCTCAGTAATGCTGAGACTTATGTGGGTCTTTTTTTTTTGTAAAACCACATCCATTACAAACAATTTGGGATGCAGATTGTGGCACGGTGCGGCTCAGAAAAAACATAATACTGCAATTATGGAGACCACGACTATGGAGACAGGCACATTGGGGACAATGGGAGCAGTTCTGGCGAGTCTAAAAAACGTTGCGGAGCCGCTCCCAAAGCGGCAAGTGTAGCCTCAGCCTTAGTGGTATCACTGTATATGCTCTGTACAACGCTGGGTAATAGGTCAGCGCTATATAAATGCAAGATAATAATCTGTCCTGGTCTACTTTAATGATGTCATCGCTGGCTGAACAAGGGATCAAACAAATGGTCAGATCATTGTACATGGTCCCTTGGATCATTGCTCAGGTCTTGCTTTGTATGATTAACTAAAAACACAAAACATTTCACCTGCAAAAAAAAAGTGAGTCTACATAATAAACACATAAAATTCCCAGTGGCGTAACTTTCCATTGCATCCTCTATAAACTGGAATTACAAGGCATTTCCAGTAAACACCCTGAAAACATTAACATAATAGACGGGCGGAGGATGAAGAGCTTCGTGCCGGCAGCATTAAACTTTTTGTCTTGTCCATTATGTCTGAACTTAAGACCTCAATCAGCATACATTGTGTATATATACGCTCACTGTAAACATTTGCTACGGCTGTCTGGCACAAGGCAGCCTGAACTGTAATATACTTCTGCAGGCCATTACACATGCTTATTAATTCCACCTTACTCCAACATAATTATAATAAAAAAGGCATACGGGCATATTACAGTATTAACTTCTCTCTAGATGAAACCCTTGGGTGCCACTAAAATGTGCAGCATTCATCAAGAATAAACATTGGATCGCACTTGCCTTCATATTGGTAATTGTTGTTTTCTTGCCTTCCATTTCAATAATAAATTTAGCCTGCAGATCCTTCTCCCTGAAGAACAAATAAAAGAATGCGTTAAGGCCGACAGCGTCGTTTGTTTTCAAAATGTTTGTGAATATAATCCGGGCGAACATTCATACCGACATTACACAGAGTATGTTTAATATTCTTATATTGCAGCGTACACACAGAGGTGACATAACAGTGCACGGAGGACACATCTGTTACCGGCGAGGAGTCCACCAAGACTGTCTAAAGGGGAGCACCAACTTCACAAAGAAAATGATTAACATATACTCGGAAAATAAGCAAAACTCCAGGCAGATATAAAATAACTAAAGAAGAACTAAATAAAATATGGCATAGGATGAAATATAGAGATGATCAGGACCCCAAAACCAACATTGATTAAGACCAGCCGGTGAGGGACCTCAGCGAGGCATGACAGGGAATCACTCCATGGGGTTCCCCTGGGGATCCTGCCTCTCTCTAACGTATGCTGGATCTACTGTGACATTGGTTCAATCATGAAATTCAACACGGACATCTCCTGAGGGAGCCAAAATGGTGAAACATTAGGAGACAAAGATCAGCCTTAGAAATACCATATTAAAAGATCATGACCAGCAAGAACAGTTTCAATGTGATGTATGAATTTTCATCTGTGTTGTGTATTATATTGTATATAGCTTTTTTAAAATACAAAATACAGTGTCCGGTCCTCCAGGCTGCAAAATGAAGGAGCAAGACTATTCCAGTGTAACTCCATCCACCAATCAAGATATGAATCCGGTGACACTCCACCCCTCCAGTGTCACTGGATTCAGATGTGGCTGGCTGCTGGGCGCAAGGGGAGTTTACAGTGACCTCTACCCTCCCAAGTCCCCTTGCGCCTGGAGTCACTGGGGGAGGGGGTGGAGCTTCACTGGATTTTGACACTTGCCAAGTATTTTTTTTTTTTTCTATACATTTGACGTCCGATCTGCCTCTACATCTGGTGCCGATCATAGAAGGCAGATGCGGAGGTCCACCTTTAGGTCCACTGGTAAATAAACCATGTGTTAGTATGGCAGATCTAGCATAGCAGGATGTGCTATTACGTGTTAATGCGCCCTGTTAGCACATCCTATAGAGACCTGTGTAACCTGCGTTAATGCACATGTGCTTGACAAAATAAAAGTAACAAATGAAAAAAGGGTTTACAACGATCAGCTTTAATTTATATAGTGAAGAACCACACTAGCAGCGCTGTGATGCCATTTTTACCAACAACTGATGTGTTGGCAATAATGCGTTCTTCGCCGGTAAACAAAGCCATGCGTTAATGCATTCTGCAACACTTGTACAGGACGCAAGTATGGTTTAAAAAGTATCACAAACGGTTAGGTCATCTTAATCTATTATTCCATAGAACATGACCCATACCACAGGATGACAACACTGCTGTCCAAGGGGGGCTGATTCCTCAACAGGCACCAACTGGAACACAAATACACCTGGAAGTCAGAATGCAAGTCCAGATAACGAGGCTTCGTTAGTCAAATCAGAAAATCAATGACTGTGATTTTTCTTTCTATGTCAGTAGAATAAGGTGTGGACTCTGCCCATTACTGTGCCAACTGGTGCAGGCTGGTATGGCACCGCAGTGGCAAATCGGATCAGCTGAATTTTTGTTGAATATTCACAGGATAAGAAGTTGAAGGGAGCCAAATCAAAACTGCATCAGCAGGCATTTACCATTTCACAAAGACCATAAGAGTAGTAAAAATAATGGAATGATAAGAAGGTGCACTAAAGAGACCCTGTCATTCTAAAGCCCCACTAGGCAAATATCTAAACCGAAAAGTAGTATAATGTGTTATTATGGAATCTCATCCCATACAAGTATAAATTTGTGTGTCTTCTGGTTTACTCTCTGTGTGGAAATGGTAGTCTCTCTGCAGAGGTCCAACACACCCAATGATATCAGACCGATTGCCATGCAATCAACAAAGCGCAGGTTTCCCTTAAGGTGGGTTTACACGTGTAGATTTTTTGTTCGATCAACTGCCGATTCGATTTTTTGATAAATTTTTTTGTCGAACATCGTTCGTCCATTTATTGAATGTAACATTAGATTTTTTTGTTCGTTCATCCCGATATCGAATGAAAATACATTCGGATTAACTACGACCGATAAAAACTTACCAACATGTTCGATGACCTTTTGAGCGATTTTCAAAGGTCGAACAAAATGTATCCATTGTATTGCCATTCAATAAACCGTTCACTCTTTATTGATTGAACGAAAAACTCTGCACATGTAAACCCACCTTAAGGCAGCTGTATTTCTGGACCTCTGCAGAGAGACCACAGAACATACTGCACAGGATTTTTGCATTCACTGTATTGTGATTATTTAGCGGTCAGTGTTTACAGCAGAGCTTTTAAACACAAAAGATAAAAAAAATGTAGATCCATTTGTGTCTAGTCTCCATTGTGTTAAAACGCCAAATGCAGTAATATTAACGTCAGCAATGTGGCCAATGCGTTGCTCTTCGCTGGCATTTATTATGTGTTTTTGTTCCTTCACGCTAATGTGGAGACAAGGCCTAACAAAAAAAAAAAAAAAAGGAAAAAATTTCACTAAAAGCTGTCCTCGCTATTATAATCAGAATCATTTACACCCACTTCTTATGATCTTGGACCAGAGCCGGATCTTGCACATGTCAACTTAAGCCGGAGCCCAGAGTATGGCAGATATAGAACTACAATGTTGAGGTTTTTACACTAAAGGCTGCCATACACGGCACGGATTGGTGCCGGATTCCGGCGCGATGGATTCCGGGCGCGTGCACGCGGATCCATCGTGTCGGAATCCTCTGCAGCCCACCTTGCCCGTCCAACCGCATTCGATGGATCGGGGGCACAGAATCGGATCCGAGGAAGAACCAACCTGTTGGTCTTTTCGGGTCCGATTCTGCTCTGATCAGGGGGCGTTGCGGTCAGGGAGCCGATCCATCGGACACGGATCCGGCCGTGCAAGGTGGGCTGCCACGATCGGATTCCCTAATTGGCTGATCGTTCTCACCTGTGGATGCCGGCGGAATCCATCGGTGCTGAATCGATCAGCCAGGGAATCCGTGCAGTGTATGGCTAGCTTAAGGCTATGTTCCCACAAAGGTGATTAATCATGACGTGCTCATGATTTTAAAATAGCACGGCGATCACGGTTGATCGCATCCATTTACTTGAATGGGCTTGTCCCCACTTCAACTCCCCGCGTTCTAATCACGGGCGGCAGGCAGGCGCGGTTTTTCTTCCCTGATTGCACCCATAGACATGAGTGGACTCAATTTTTAATGGGGTTCATTCATTCTCTGCGGACAAGATGTATATTTTATTTTTAAAATCATGTCTGCCCACGGCTGATTGCCTACGTGGGAACATAGCCTTAACCCTCCTGGACCAGCCTGATCTGTGACTGCACAATGAAAGAAGAATCAGCACAGTAATATTATTCTCCGCCTAGGCTCCTCATCAGTACTTAAACAGATTGGCTCCTTCTTTTTATGAAACAGCACAGCTACGTGAATTTTAAATATTACTGGGACATACAGAACACTTAGTCTATGATCATTTGAACACATCTTTACATTGCCGAGTTGAATTAAAGACAACATAAGTTTGCATGAGACTTGTAACTTTTGCGGAGTTCTCTTTTATTAGACAGTATATGGTGCGCCTGTTTCACCCAGATCTCGGATTTGTATCTAATCATACACCAGGTACAAGCTTTGTCGGTTTGGCAGAGATGAGCAGAGTTCATTGATCAGACTCCAGGGACTGATTAACCATTAACATTGTTTATAGTAGCAGGTGATAGAATCCTGCAGGTTATATAAGCCAACATGTGGTCCTGGGTATTATTCTCCTCTCATAGGGGTTGAAAATCACATTCAGGATAATAAACTGCAAAAATCCAACAATCAAAACTTTTTTATAATTTCTGGATTTAATGGACAAGGATTTCACCAGTTTTTTATTGCAGTCTCCATTGGGTAAACTTGTCTTACGATGCATCAGACGCACCTAGTTTGCTGTA
Source organism: Ptychadena robeensis (assembly GCA_036250615.1). Classification (NCBI taxonomy): domain Eukaryota; kingdom Metazoa; phylum Chordata; class Amphibia; order Anura; family Ptychadenidae; genus Ptychadena; species Ptychadena robeensis. The sequence goes on along the minus strand of CM070035.1, from coordinate 141,993,370 downwards.
GAAGTGTAATCAGCAATGGCGGTCTCTGCATATAAAAGGCTCCCTCAGAAGAATAGCTGGACTTGGCTTGTGCATGTAAGTGGTTCTCTTTAATATTCTCTCCACCCCTTCGCATACTGATCTTTCCTTGGCTACCACCAGACCCTAATGACTCATGAGGCTTGAGGATTATTTTGAATGGGGACCCTCAAACCCCATTCAAAGTATCAGCCAAGAATTGAGCACCCAAAGCAGTGTGCAGCGATTCTTGCATCACCCATTGTATGGCCGGATAAATCTAGCAAGATCCAACACGAAAGACTAGAACCCAACACACCACTCAATTCCTCACTCAGAAAACCAAATCTCAGTGGTAATACGGTATATGTCGGAGTTTTCTGTTGTACAGACCAGTGACTTCTCCGGTTTCTGCTTGTACAGACTGCTGCCTGCCACACTTTTTTCGTCGGGTCCCTCACACAGCTCTGTTCCCAGCACAGAACAGCAGTGGTGTCATAGACAAGGCAACAACTAGGTTCTCAAACGTGTTCAGTGGAACCATGAGAAGTTATACTCCAGATCCTGTGCTCCTTCACAGCTTTACCAGTCTCTTACAGGTTCCTGAGTGCCAGTCAAACCACCCAGCATCACCCCTAGACCAAAGCAAGGCCATAAATATTGGGACATCAACACAATTCTAAAATTTTTGGCTCTATACACCACAATGGATTTGGATTAAAACAAACACAATGTGCTTTAACTGCAGACTGTCAGCTTTAATTTGAGGGTGTTTACATCCAAATCAGGTGAACGGTGTAAGAATTACACAGTTTGCATATGTGCCTCCCACTTGTTAAGGGACCAAAATCAATAGGACAATTGGCTTCTCAGCTGTTCCATGGCCAGGTTTGTGACATTCCCTCATTATCGCAATTACAATGTGCAAATAAAAAAGGTACAGAGTTAATGTCATATGTGCTATTTACATGTGGGATCTGTTGCTGTCGACTCTCAAGATGAGATCCAAAGAGCAATCATTAGGCTAAAAAAACAAACACATCAGAGAGATAGCAAAAACGATTGGCATGGCCAAAACAACTGTTTGGAACAGAAGGAATGCACTGGTGAGCTCAGCAACACCAAATGACCCAGAAGACCACAGAAAACAACTGACCGAAGAATTTATTCGTCATCAGTTGGCCAGATCAATAACTCTCTCCAGGGTTCACCACAAGATGTAAACCATTGGGGTGAGCCTCAAAAACAGGGAGGCCAGATTAGAGTTTGCCAAACAACATCTAAAAAAGCCTTCATAGTTCTGAAACAACATCCTATGGACAGAGAAGGCCAAAATCAACTTGTACCAGAGTGATGGCAAGAGAAAAGTATGGAGAAGGATTGGAACTTCTCATGATCCGAAGCATACCACCTCATCAGTGAAGCGTGGTGGTAGAGTCATGGTGTGGGCACGTATGGCTGCCAATGGAACTGGTTATCTTGTATTTATTGATGATGTGGCTGCTGACAAAAAGCAGCAGGATGAATTGTGAAGTGTTTTGGGCAATATTATCTGCTCATGTGCAGCCAAATGCTTCAAAGCTCATTGGACGGCACTTCACAGTGCAGATGGACAATGACCCAAAGCATACTGCAAAAGCAACAAAGAGTTTTTTTAAGGGAAATAAGTGGAATGTTATGCAATGGCCAAGTCAATCACCTGACCTGAATCTGATTGAGCATGCATTTCACTTGCTGAAAACAAAACTGAAGGGAAAATGCCCCAAGAACAAGCGGGAGCTGAAGACAGCTGCAGTAGAGGCCTGGCAGAGCATCACCAAGGATGAAACCCAGCGTCTGGTGATGCGTTCCAGACTTCAGGCAAAGGATTTGCAGCCAAGTATTAAAAAGGGAAATTTGATTTAGGATTATTATTCTGTCCCATTAATTTTGGTCCCTTAACAAGTGGGAGGCACATATGCAAACGAATTGTGTCGATGTCCCAATATTAATGGTGATCCACCGCGATTTCCTGCCCTCCATGAGACCCAGAGATTTAGAGATGTGCTCTAAAAAAGTGACGCCATCGGTCAACGGTGTGGCCTACCCCTCTGGCGCCATATCTGACGTCATGGGGCAGACCGGGGGATTTTGGTAGACATGGGAGTCAGCCGACCCAGAGTTAGCTTTGGGTAAACGCCCAAAAGATTAAAGCGCACCTAAACTCAGTAGTCAAAAAAAAACAACTTATTTCTGAGCTGTACTAACTGCTTAAAGTTGCTCCTAAATCCTAAACAATATACTTACATGCTCTGCTCTCATGTGTGGAAATCACCATGTTTTCCAGTTATTAGTACAACAGTTTTTAATGGCAATGAGATCTGTGTATAAAGTTGTGATGAAGTGATTTTTTCACAGTCTATCACAATAATAGGGGGTTTGCCAGCAAGGCCCACAAGGTTAGGTGCGCTTTAAAATGAGCATACCATATTTTTCGGACTATAAGGCGCACTCAATGTTTTGAAGAGAAAATTAGAGAGGAAAAAAAAAAAACCAGACACAGCCATTCAGATATCAAGTGAATATACAGAATGTTCCAGCAAAGTAGACAGGACTGGATCATGCAGTATTCACTCTATATTCCTGGAGGTCTTCACTGCAGGGCTGGAACTTTTGCATGTGTTTTTACACTAGCAGTATCCTTTCTCTGAAACACAGTGACCGACTTATGAAGAGACACATTTAACAATCTGGCACTAAACAATTTACCCATGAGCAGCTATTTACATATAGGAGGAGATATGAGTATGTCACAAAATTAATTTATTGTAATGCAGAATGTTGATATGTTAATACACAACCCATGCTTTCCAGTTGTGAAATGTCTTTCTCCATAAGTTGGTCAGTGTGTTCAGAGAATGGGTTCTGCTAGTACTAATGCAGATAGGATCTCTTCTTGGCAGTGGCTTTTTGGCTTGGCTGAAGGGAATGGAACACATTTCTGCATCCTGTGATGCAGAGATATTACTCCCAGGATCATTGGGACTAAATTTTATTTTTACATATTCGGACCATAAGACAGAGGGACACTTTCCCATTGATCTTAATGTTAAAAAAAGTGTGTCTTATAGTCTGAAAAACATGATAATACAAATTGTAAAATACATATTAAAATGAAAAAAATAAAAAGACCCAAAAAAGTGTCTTTGCTGGTGTATGAACAAGTCGCAGCCACTTACATAAATATCAGGAATAATCTACAAATTATCAGCAGCAGGGTGTATGATGTAGGAGAATGAGTGACACGCAGGATCCGGAGTAGTCACTGCCGAAGTGCGACGCATTCACGGGGGAGTCGCTGAACGCTGCCATCCAGCCTCTGAGCAGAGACATAAAACAACCGGTTTCTTTCAATTAGAAGGAAGAATATTTTGCATCTCGTGCATTTTCCTCTGCCGCGTGTTCCCTCATGTCATACAGTATTAATGTGGCCTAATAAAGAGCCAGCTCCTCGTGCTTTATACCCAACATATGTTTCTTCTGAGCCGCTTTCCCCAGCGATGTTTGTTTATCGGGAGTTGTCAGAGTAGGAAGATCTGATACTCCGAAGCTCCTATGTATAGCACACCTGTCATTGTGTTTATACAAACTGCTCAACACCTTGGAAAAACTGCTGATCAATGCACAAGGTTCCGCTTCTATACAATAGATCAAAACACAAAGCAAAGGGATTTTCTGGCGTCCGGTAATGAAGAAAAATCCCAACACGCAGGTAGGATTCTCTAGAACAAAGGACAAAGCCTTTAATGATTCCAGTTCTTCCATAAAGACTTTACATCAAGCTGAACACTTCAGATAGTTTTATATGTATACAGGAACTGCCAAAAGAGGTGTTAGCCCAGTCTAGAGATCTACATATCCAGCCAGAAGGCAAGCCAGTGACTTTTTACCTGTAGGTAAAGCCATACAGTACTGTTACAAAGCCTGTGATTGGACAATGAGCAAGGAAACTGCATTCATAGATATGCCTGTGAAGGTTCTCCAGGTCATAGAAAATCAGAAGTAGTAAGGCTTAAGCTAGGCACACACGGATGAATTCCCGTGCAATCGACCCGATCGGGAATCAATTGCACGGAAATCAATGTGCACCACATGGGACCCCGGGGACCCATTCTCCTCAGCTTGCAGCATGTGTGAATGACAACACGCTGCAAACTGGGGAGAAGCAGCCTGCCTCACACAGCTTCCGAGTGAGGAGTGCTGGCTCCGCCCCCTTTACACTGACAGCGGACGGCTGTGTTGGAGGCAGCACATCCAATACTTTGCATAAAGATTCATGTTTCCATGCAAAGTAATAGAGATTGAACGGGGTTTTCCAACATGTTGGAACCCTGTTCAATCGAGTTTGTTCAAATGGGATCAATAGAGGAAAGCACACATGGGTAGCTCTGTAAACAGATTAGAGTACATTCAATCACCAAATCTTTTTACAGATCTACCCGTGTGTGCCTAGCTTATGGCTCCACTGTGCGCTAAAACCCTGCATCAATGGCTGCGTCTACACATCCGTTGGTGTGATCCGTCAGCTTGCGCTGTATTAAAGGGTATGTTTCTACATCTGTCGGGACCCCCTACGCTAAGCGCATTGCTTGGCGGGAGGTCCTGATGGAGCACATTCACTTAACTGCTCGGCGGTTGCTGTGTACTCACAGCGCCGAGCCGTTCCGCGGATGCACGGGTTAACGTAGTTGAGTACATGCAGCTAAAGTGTATGTGATCCGTCGGGATCCCTGCCAAGCACTGTGCTTAGCAACCAGACGGATCTGACAATGCTGTGGAAACCCTCCAAAATCAACGCAGAACACTGCGTTGACATTATCGCAAGTATGGGTTGATGCACCCATAGAAAATTAATTAAGACCGTTAAAAGTTTAAAAACGCAATGGTATGCATTGTTCAATTTGTTTATGGTATAAAACCAAACACAAAAAAAGGATATGCCACAAACGCATACCTGGCAGATCCCTGCGTTTATTGGATGCGTTAATGCAGCGGATCCTTTACGCATAGCCTAAGCCTAAGGGTTTCCGTTGGGTCAAAATCCCCCTGTGTACGCTTAGCGGAGGGCTCCCGACGGAATGGAAACAAGCCCTTATGGACTATTTTCCCCATTAAAAAAAGTTACATATGCCCTGATGGAAGCTTAACGCGTGCCCCAATGCAGGTGCGTTGACGGAGGGACCTTGACGGACTGAAAAACGTAGTGGAAACCCAGCCTTAAGCTCCACTATGCGCTGCGTTAACGGATCCAATAAATGCAACCCATGCATTAGGGATGTGTTAGGGATGCGTCAGGGATGCGTTTGTGATGTATCCAGTTTTTTTTACCAACGGATCGAACAACGCATACCATTGCGTTTAAATGGACTAAATAAATTTTTTATGGGTGCGTCAATGCACCCATACTTGCGTTGGCCTATGTTGTGTTAATGTGAACGCAGTGCTGTCGGATCACACCAACGGATGTGTAGTCACATCCATTGATTTTCAATGGATGCATCAACATCCCTGCATTTGACGTACGTCAAGCGCAGGGTTTTAACGCATAGTGGAATCAAGGCCTAAGACAAAGGAAATGGCCAGAGGGAAAACACCATTCAGAAGGAAGACCCAACGTGGCATCTTAAAGGCAGCAGGAAGATAGGAGGAGGAAATAAAGATGGCAGGGACATCATTGATGGAGATAGGACACAAAATGATGGCACTCATTTTTTGGGCCTTTTGTAACATAGGATTAACTAGATTCTTACAGCAATCCGAAAAAAGGTTCCGCACACCCGATGTAAAAGCTAACTTCTTTATTCATGAATAATAGAAAATACAGCACCCGTTTCACCCATCTTATTGCGGCTTACTTATAAAGCGATCGATATCGGGTCCAAATTTGGCAGCGATTTAGAGATATTGAGGGTCCCTATTGGGTCCACATATATATACTATGAGTAAGCCCCAACCACAGGGCGTAAGTTGCTCCAGCACTTGGAGTTCCAACTGATTTGATTCATTGTCCAAGAGGGAGCCCGTGTGGGGAGTTTGTTTGAGCGGGGAGTGCGGGTCTAAACTACAGTCCTGGCCAAAAGTTTTGAAAATGACACAAATATTTGAAATTCTAAAAGTTGCTGTTCAAGTTTTTATAATAGCAATTTGCATATACTCCAGAATGTAACGAAGAGTGTAAAGATGAATTGCATAATCCTTCTTTACCATGAAAATTAACAAAATCCCCAAAAAACCTTTCCACTGCATTTCATTGCTGTCATTAACCTCCCTAGCGCTCTTGCAAGGTCCAGATTTCTCTACCAGAAGCGCACCATAGACTCTAATGGAATTTTTTTGTGTTGTAGACCTGTAACTTCCAAAAATCTGTCCTTAAACGGGTCTAATAGACATCCTGAATATAATAATGTTTGAAACACACAATTATTATAAAAA
>CM070035.1:141973622-141986802 GCA_036250615.1 Ptychadena robeensis | reverse complement strand
CTGCATAAGCAAGTGCAGGACGAGATGGTGCCGTCAGAAGCGCTAGGGAGGTTAAAGAACCTGCTGAGATAATTTCAGTAATCGTCTTGTTAACTCAGATGAGAAAGTTGACGAGCACAAGGCTGGAGATCATTATATCAGGCTGATTGGGTTAGAATGGCAGACTTGACATGTTAAAAGGAAGCTTGAAATCGTTGTTCTTCCATTGTAAACCATGGTGACCTGCTAAGAAACGCATTCAGCCATCATTGCGTTGCATAAACTTGTCTTCACAGGCAAGGATATTGTGGCTTCTAAGATTTCACCCAAATCAACAATTTATAGGATCATCAAGAACTTCAAGGAAAGAGGTTCAATTCTTGTTAAGAAGGCTTCAGGGCGTCCAAGAAAGTCCAGCAAGCGCCAGGATCGTCTCCTAAAGAGGATTCAGCTGCGGAATCAGAGTGCCACCAGTGCAGAGGTTGCTCAGAAATGGCAGCAGGCAGGTGTGAACGCATCTGCACGCACAGTGAGGCGAAGACTTTTGGAAGGGCAGCAAAGAAGCCACTTCTCTCACAAAAAAACCCATCAGGGACAGATTGATCTTCTGCAGAAAGTATGGTGAATGGACTGCTGAGGACTGGGGCAAAGTCATACTCTCCAATAAAGTCCCTTTCTGATTGTTTGGGGCATCTGGAAAAGGGCTTGTCCGCAGAAGAAAAGGTGAGCGCTACCATCAGTCCTGTGTCATGCCAACAGTAAAGCATCCTGAGACCATTCATGTGTGGGGTTGCTTCTCATCCAAGGGAGTGAGCTCACTCACAACTTTGCCCAAAAACACAGAAACCATGAATAAAGAATGGAACCAAAACACCCTCCAACAGCAACTTCTTCCAACAATCTAACAACAGTTTGGTGAAGAACAATGCATATTCCAGCACGACGGAGCAGCGTGCCATAAGGCAAAAGTGATAACTAAATGGCTCTGGGACTAAAACGTTGACATTTTGGGTCCATGGCCTGGAAACTCCCCAGATCTTAATCCCATTGAGAACTTGTGGTCATTCCTCAAGAGGCGGGTGGACAAACAAAAAACAACTAATTCTGACAAACTCAAAGAAGTTATTATGAAAGAATGGGTTGTATCAGTCAGGATTTGGCCCAAATGTTAATGGAGAGCATGCCCCGTGGAAGTGCAGAGGTCCTGAAAAAGATGGGCCAACACTGCAAATACTGACTCTTTGCTTAAATCTCATGTAATTGTCAATGAAAGCCTCTGAAACGTATGAAGTGCTTATAATTATATTTCAGTACATCACAGACTGCAACAAAGATCTAAAAGCAGCGCAGCAGCAAACTTTGTGAAAACGAATATTTGTGCCATTCTCAAAACTTTTGGCCAGGACTGTACATTTGGAGTGGATTTGTAACTAAACTCTAACCTGAAAATAAAACATAAATAGATTGAGTTCCTATTTTTAGGCTTGGACTTTAAGCCACTACAGATAATGGAGAACCTGTTGTGTACAGAGGGCCGGATGAAAGTGAAGGCTCCTCTAGGTTACTACAGGATCCTAGGTAGCCAGGCACTGTTTATCTTTTTAGATGGTCTTGGCAAAGGAAACCTGTACCCAGGACACATACAGGGAGCCATTAATGATTAATAACCTCCTTTGATGATGTTACTGGACGTCTCTGGCTTTGAAACATTTCTACGTCACGGACCTGGAGCAAGCCCACCACCTTGTCTATATACATCTTCCAAATCATTGTCTCAGTAACAAAGGACGCCAATAAGTCAGCTGGTATTCCTAGTAGAGAGGGTCGGGATATTAGATTTCTGTCTGTGTAGGTTTCTCTCAACGAGCAGTTTGATCATTCAATAAGGCGGCTCTTAAAATCAGCGAACCCTTTTATTAGCACTTGGTTGCCGGTAGAGTATTTCTATAAAAGAACGGCTGTATTTCTGAACACCGATTACCAGAAGCTCCGGCAGTATAAAGTGACAGCGTATAAAAAGCAAATCTGAAGTGCACAATCCGATCAGAACAAACGGCCATTGTTACAGGTCACATGACCACAACAGCTTGCACAAAAGAATCTTCTCTTTTGACTCCATAGCAGGTCACGCTTCACATTCCCAATACATCAATATTGTGATGTCTGTGGGTCTCTATTCTGTCCTATGCCTCAACAACCTAAAGGGTAACTCTAGAATGAAAGACACAGGGGAACAATTTGTTATAAAAAAAAGGGAGGAGGGGTCAATTCTGGAATTTATAGCTGCCTGCCATGCCCGATAGTCTGACTTCAATGCGGTCAATGATCTGGAACTAATATGCCCCAAATGACATCTGGATGCTCAATCAGCACACTTGTTTTTCTGCAAAAACTCAAGAACTAAGGAAGCCAGTGGATCAGCATGACCAGGCTAAAAATAAACATATGAACAAAATATTAATAAGCAAATTATTAAAAATCAACAATGGTTCCCAGGTATCTCCAATTTATAGTTTACATCACCTAGGGAAGTGATGGCAAACATTTATTTGACCAAGTGTTCAAACGGAAGCACATAACCCACTTTATCTTATAGTGCCATTACATTTTAATCTTTTCCCCCGAAAGGAGCTCAGAAACCCCTCAGGACTTGAGAGAAACATTCGGCGTCCTCACCACCATGGCATCGACAATAACGGCCTGCTTAGACCGGCTGTAGTTTTTATGATGCCATCATAGTCGAGACGACTAGTCACGATGACACTATCACCGATACAGTTAAGGAACAGTGTCCATCATTAAAAACTTTTATCAAAGTTGCCTGTAACATTAACAGTCAACAAGACAATAAAAAAAAAAAAAAAGTAGCGGTACAAAAAAACAAGTACAAAACCGAAAATTAGTGGTATGGCCACAAGATGGCACTGCTGTCTGTTTACATTTCACCAGCCGAGTACTGAGATGGCTGTGGGTGCAGTCTTGGGCACATGTGCTATAGGTTCGCCATCATGGACCTAGTGCAGTTATGGAAACTTTTAGAGACCGAGTGCCCAAACTGAAACTCAAACCCTGCCTATTCATCTAAATTTTACCTGAATTACACACACATCATATACACACACTCTACTTTCTTATAAGATAGAATATGAGAGGGTATGGGGTGTTGTGTACAATCAGAAGAGAGGGGAAGAGAACTGACAGCATTGAGGGCCAATTGGCTGCAGTTCTTTCCTCAGTACTGGCTGACAGCTGACACATGCCATAGGTTTGCCATCACTGACCTAGTGTATAGAATGTTAAAACCTTAGTGTCCAGATCTCCTTGATGCTGTAGTAAACTCTGGCTTAAAGTTCTTAACCTCCTGGGCGTTACAGTCTTTTTGCACCATTTTTCATGGCACGAAAAGCCGCTGGCCAGGCAATCGCGGCGGAGTACAGTGTATTGCCGGCTCTCCCCCCCCCCCCGGTCCTCTATACACTGCCAGTGTCAATTAGTTGCCGGCGGTGTGTGGCGAGAAAAGTGATACCCCCTCCATTAACATGGGTCTATGGCACCAAAGACGCCGAAAACTCGGGGCCGGCAGCTCTGTAGAAATGCTGCTGGCTCATGGAGAGCCGGTCATTGTGCCCGATCCCGGCAAGGGCGCAGTTCGATTCACGATCAAACTGTGCCCGTACAGGCTTCGGGTATAATGCCCAGGAGGTTAAACCATGTATATACACCTGTATGGCTTCTATGTGTTTTTTCACACGGCAATCCTGGTCTACAAAGCAGCTTTGATATGTGCACCAGGAAATGACTGTGTTGCGACGGCTACCATAGCTATTGGGACTCTATGGAGCCTCTATGTTGCATATCCAGGTTTTCTGTTTGTGGGTGCATGAACAGTAAGTCCGCAGAACAAGTGCTCTTGGGGCGTGTAGTCCAGGGAAGGAGTCCTTGTAAAGAAAGGAGGGTGCATTCCCTAGTTTAGGGCAGAGACAGCACAGGGTATCATAAATGTAATAGTATATTTATTGATATGCTATTGGTTGGAATGTGAGTTGAATACCCCTTTAAGTTCTACATAACCAATTTTGCCAATATGTAGTTGGATTTCCACAGTGTATGTTGTCCAGAGAACACGCCGGCACGCACTGGGTGAGTAAGTGAGCAGGACTGCCAAGGACAAGGTGAATGCCCAGTTGGTTCTCTCAGCTGGCACACACTGTGCGTTGAACTAAACCCATGTTTACCTAGTATATTAGGTAATTTGAGTAGATGTTCCCTTTGTGAAAGGACGTAAATAATTCTTATTAGGTTTGTAACGAATAAAATCATTTGCATAAGGAAACTGTTTCACAGCTGCAGACCGAATCAGTAACCTAACTTTATCATAGCATGTTCCTTTTTCATAAACAATATACACCTGAACACAGCACTGTTATGTAACTGTGACAATCACTTTCGAATGTCCTGTATATCTGCAGTGTAAGATCCGGCTACTGCTGCCCGCCGATCTCAGAAGATTTGGTGATACAACCACTGGTTAATGTTTGCCTTGCTGGAGAGTAAGCCGTATCCAAACAGTTGCAGGGATTGGTTTTTACTTCTGCTTCCCTTAATATCTAGATGTTTGTTCACCTCTACTGCTGGTTCTTAATTTTTTCCCCACCAATCATTAGTTGAACAGTTTTCAAGAAGGACACTCTGACATAAGGAGGAAGAGCCATGCAAAAATGTCTTCCTCTACAAAGTATGACATACTACTCTATATACTCGAGTATAAGCTGACCTGAGTATAGGTATGTATTTATATACAAAAACTGGGAAAACGTATTGATCTGAGTATAAGCCGAGGGGAGCAATGCAGCAGATAGTGGAGTTTTCAAAATGAAATTCCACCATCTCCAGTAAAAATTTACAACTTGTCCACTAGATAGTGCTGCAGTCCAAGCTTACATTTCACCAGCGATGTCAAACCCGGGAATACAGCAGAGCGAATACTGAATATAGAAGAAAGAACAGGAACGGCGGTGGGTCCCCTTGTAGCTACGGACCCTATAGTGGCCACTATGGTTGTTCTTATGCCACTGGGCACATTGATTGCCCGCACTGGAGACCAGCAGCTGCAGCAGAAGGAGGAGACTGCAGGCAGGGAGGTAAAGAGCAATCATTGGACCACCCACAGATAGGACAGCTCGTCGGTACATCTGCACCCTTAAGGTATCCATACACGGCCTGATTAGCACCCGATTTTTCGGGCGATTGACCGCCCCCTTATCGCCCAGATGAAAATTGGGTCAAAGTAATGGCCGGCACACAAAGGGTTCCTGCCAATCAGCTGAGAGGCCGGCTGCAGTGGGATGGGGTCATCCCGCTGAAATCCATCCCTCATCTATCGAGGCAGAATCGCCTCCTGTATGGGGACCTTTAGGGAGACCAGCGAACACCTGGACAGGTAAGTGGGACCCTGACCAGAGTATAGGCCGGGGGGGGGAGTGTTTTTAGCACATTTTTGGGGCTGAAAAACTAGGCTTCTACTTGAGTATTTACGGTAATAAAGGAAAACATTTCTGCAGTGAGCCTACAGCCAATTAAGGTCAATACTTCACCCTGGTTTGTATTTTTGGGGACCTTGTTTATTCAATACAGTTGTTTTTAAAAGGGACACAATACCTAAAAAGGACACACACACCTATAATTATGCAGAATGAATATGAAGTGTATCTCTAAACTAAACTCTTTAGTATAAATTTGATAGGTAGCGGTTAGAACAAATGACAGTTTGGGAAACAAAGTTTTTGGCTTTAGAAACTTCAAAGGATCACAGGAACCAGAAATAGAAGATTCAGGAACTCGGAGGACTGAGTATCCTGTTCTCCACTCACTTTAAAAAAAGTAAAGAAAGCTCCACACTTCCTCCCTAAATGTGACTCTTTTATGATTATACAATGTATTGTACAGCGCTGCGTAATATGCTGGTGCTATATAAATAAATGTTAATAATAATAATGATCTATGTTCCCAAAAAAGTAATAGATACTTCGAATGACATTATCACGAACCTAAAAGTTGAAGGTAAAACATATTTTAAGTGTTTGAATCAGAAGTGTGTCAAATCAGAAATTAGTACCACATTCCATTTCCTCTGTGCACATCAAAGCCCTCTTCTTCTAAAAGGTCGGGGGGGGGGGGGGATTAAGGCCCAGGGGCTGGATCCAGCCCATTTAGCTTTATTTCTGGTCCTTTGTCACCTTGTTGAAAAGATGCTCCCCTCCGCTTGTTCTCTGTAATGAGAGCACATAATACCTAGAGGTGTCCAAATGTTGCCTTTGGTAATGTAATCATGACACTCTGGGAGCATCCTCATGGTGACAACAGACAGTCTCTAGGAATTATCTCTGCTAGTCCCGGTCACATGTGGCTTATTACACCACCATAATTGGTGATGCATGGAATTGCCACACCTATGGCAGGCCGGCCATTACAGACTCTTGCTTCGGCCCCTTTAGCAAATTTAAGAAGCCAATGTGGCCCACGAGTCAAAAAGTTTGCCCACCCCTGGCCTTTGCTGGTCCAGCTCTTCCCCTCCTTCCAGCTTCTTACACAGCAAATTGGGAGTGAAGTAGAACCCATCAGAATTCTCCGGGTGTGTAAATATCTGCACAAAGGAAGCGTTTACAGACAAATAACATGTCTACAATATGTTCAATGTGTATAGAACTTTGTGAGAACTTTCCATGGTCTGGCAGAATGCTCTTCAAAGTTTGCCCAAAGCTTCATGCATGATACAGGCTTTATACAATGCTATTTTAATACGTAACGCAAGCTGGAGGCAAGGAACCTGCCTATTAAATTGGTTCCAGTGTCTGCTAAACCTGTTTACAACCTACAGCTGTTATTTGTTTTTCGTCATGTGTGTGTACACATTATCCTGAAGAATATTGCAGCAACAGTTATGTCTGTACACCCCACCCCAATATATGAGGGGTTAGGGGTCCAACATTTCCCAACCAAGCACCATACAGGTAATGAATCATAAACCTGCCTTGACTATTGATAGAACAAACCATGGACGTAAGCTTTTGCTGAAACTAGCTACTAGCTGTGAGCTCATTGTAAAGCCCCTGAACATGGTGTCATCGCAAAAATTGTTGGTATTTCTCTAACACAGTTTTGCAAATATAAACTTCAAAGAAAATACTTGGGTTTTTTTCAATCCCTCCCCTACATCTGAAGTAATTTAAGTGACAATACCTAGTTCAGGAGGTTTGCAATTAACTCACAGATTATCTACACAACTAACAAAACTTTTTTTCCCCCCATTTTAACCTCCCTAGAGTACATTGTACTCTGCTGGGTTTTCCCTCCCTCCCTCCTCCCCTCTATCATCGATAACACCAAGGATGTGGGGTGGAAACCGATGACAGCTACTTTACATGGAAGTCAATGGCAGTGCCCCTCCCACGTCACCAATGGCGCTGAAGAGACGGTGCCAGAAGCGACTGGCAAGTCCGCAGAGAGTTAGATTTGCACCGTGCTTCACAAGGATAGGCTTGGGGGGGAGTTTGTTTTGTAAAACAAACTTACCCCGAACTGCACTCGTGGCGACCACCAGGGGATAAGTTAGACAAAACATATGTTGAAATTATGTTATACCATACACAGAGTTCACAGTTATACCATACATCGAGATCACTCAATGACAGTTGGGCTGATTTCTAAAACCTGCATCATCTTCCTTACAATGTCCCTCCTTTATTGAGGAAATGTACCTTTACCTGAACAGCATCACTTCGTTCCACTGAAACACTTTTTACTTAAACATCCTCTAAATATCCTTTCCTCTTATCAAAGCTGGGATCTAAAGAATAAACCCAGGACTGTAAAGCTTGGACAAAGGCATGATTGTATGTGACGGTGATGGGTCAACCACCGCTGTCACACACAAAGCCCATAGCTCTGTGTAGGCCATGATTCCGGTAACTTACATAGGAAGGTCTTGCAAGTGAAGTACAAATACAGGGCTAGATCTTCAGGGTCATGATTCTGAAAACTTACATAAGAAGGTCCTTCAAGTGAAGCACAAATATGGGGCAAGGCAAGATCTTCTTCATTAAAGAGAAATGTGATGGGAATAACAACAAGTTGGAATTGGGCTTTTCAGTGGAAGATATAGTGACTATATAGACCTTCCTCTCCTACATGCTAATGGTACGGTCAACCACGATGGTTCCATCATTGACAATCACAAGGACAAAACTCAGTTATGAGGCCACTGAAGACCATTCTGTAGATGCTACTGATCATGACTACCTGAAGAAGGAGTACTGGCCCTTGAATGTTGTACAACTGCTGGGGGCAGTTTCCTCTAACAAGTTACCCAACTTTTTTGGCGGTCCTGCTCTTCTTGCTGGTTGATAGGAGTATATGATGCCACGGTTGGAACAGTGGAGTCGCCCAATAAAATTAGACTTAGTAAGTGGACAACTCCACTGTTACAACAATGGTATCATCATCAACCAGCAAGAAGAGCACAACCATTTAAAAAGTTGGGTACCCTGTTAGTGGAAGCTGCTACCAGCACATTGTACAACATTCGAGGGCCTGTAATGTCTCCTTCTTCAGGGTATGGTATGCTAGTGGGTATGGTCCCCCATAATGAAAAACATACTATACATGGACAGACAACTTAATATTACCGATACTTACAGCAAAACATTATTACACAGAAAAGTTCAACTACAACGACGCCTTACCTCCATCACCCCAATGGACCTCTTACCTGCGGTTCATGGGTCGAACTCGCACTGCCACCTTGACAGACGCCATGTCTCATGCCTGTAATGGTGTTGGCTCTCGGTGAGCACCAAAGTCTTCAGAGAAGTCCACACTTCGGGAAGGAGAACACCTGGGGTCAGTTACCTGGGCATCTAATGGGAAGACGAAGGGAACTCCTGGGCACAGGCTGCCAACCCTAAAGCCACCCTGCCCAGTGTGTGGGCTCTATACTAAACCCTCACAGGCAGCATGGGTGAGCACCAGGGGCTGGCAATGTGTGAGCACTGTCACAAGTTCAGCATGCTTCACTCTGGCAAGCTTCCTGGAGTTGTTGCAGACAGCAGCCACAGGAAATAACAAGGGGACAGGTGGAGCTGTGTCACTCAGTCTAATTCGGGCCGGTCAGCTGTCAGGAGGGACTGGCTGCCTAATCATCTCCCTTATTGACATCTAATTCACAGGGAGGAAGAGAGCTGACTGGATAGCTCCTCCCCCACACCGTGTCACCATTGCTATCAGCTGTCCTTAGTCACCATGTGACACCACCCGGCCGCGCGGGGCATGCTGGGAGAAGCTGTAGTTTCTTTAGCCACGAAATTGCTGTCGGGAAATGAGCATCCGGACTACAAGTACCGGCATGCACCTCGCCGTGTCACTGCACATGGTTAATAGTCATGTGGCTGTGTATAGAGGGAAGCCGGTGTAGTAGGGAGTGTTTATAATATTCTGTGCTGGGTCGTGTTTACCTCACGAGGACATGGCTCTGCAAACACTGCACGGGCCATTACCGCTCAGTCACACATATCACGGCTTGTGGAGGGAGATGGAAGTGTACACATACACAGCAGCTGCTTGTATTTATAAAGTATCTAAACTCCGTGTTTTCTCTTAAGGCCCCCATACACGGGTCGGATTCCCACCGGATTCCGGCGCGATCGATTCCGGGCGCGTGCACGCGAAACGATCGTGCCGGAATCGCGTGCAGCTCACCTTGTCCGATCGTTCGGGGGCCCAGAATCGGATCGGACAGAGAACCAACATGTTGGTCTTTTTGATCCGATTCTGCACACATCAGAGGGAGTTGCCATTTGTGAGGTGGACAATCGGACACGGAATCGTCCCGGAATCCGTTGGACAAGGTGGTATGTAGCAATCGGATACTCTTAATTGGCCGATTGATCGGAGCTCCGATTCCCGCTGAGATCGCCGGAATCGATCGGATCAGTGATCAATCGGCCATGGAATCCGACACGTGTATGGCTAGCTTTACGGGAGTAAGGTGGGTTTATTGCAGCTGGAGATTCTTTGTCACCACAGGAAGTAAAGGTAACTCTGACAGGAACAGAAATAAATATTTCACTAGCAAGCGAGAAAGTTTATACATGGGAGACCCTGCTTGAAAACAAATGCCGGGTTGCGAACTGAAGTGATCAGGGTGCTGTGGCCATCCATGGAGACTGGTAGCAGATAGAGTAGTGGGATACCAGTGGAAAATGTTATCTGGAAGATAAAAGATAAATTAGATCCATTGATCCAAACTCTCCATATTTAAAGAGTGATGCCTGTGTGATAAATGAGCCATCGAGCCCGATATCGAAGGAGCTGGAGTCGCAGCACTGCTGCGTGATTGAGCTCAGCTAATGCTTTGCATAGGGACCATCCAAAGCAATGGACGTCGACCGTAACTTACAGTCATGTCTGGTAACCCTGTCTTCGAGTGGGATTGATCCTGCTTTAAACATGGGTGGCCGCATTAGATATGCGCTCGATAGATGGCCTTGAACAAGCGCATATCTTCGCGTGTATGGGCACTTTAACCTTGGCATTACACACGTAATGGGTTTTTTTTAAGTGCGCCATGGCGTATAAAATGCCGCCACGATTTGTAGCTAACTTAAGGTAGCCATACACAGGTTGATTTGTCAGCGATTAATTGCACATCGATTGCTGATCCAATCTTTCCAGGCGATCGGGAATCGATGCAACACCACCTTGGGAATCCGATTTGTGGCTGATTTGGACGTGAGCTGATCTCCAAAATGGCCGATTCCACAAAATCCATCGATGGGAAAGGCTGCTGCATAGGGCTATGGGTCTACCAAAATACTCCGATTGCCAAACGATTGACCAAAAAGACCAACGCGTCGGTTCATTGTCCGATCCGATTTTTAGTTGATTCCGATTTTTTGGGGTCAATCGGGCAGGGTGACCAAAACCCGATTGATTGCCGATCGAACTCGTGAACGCGCGCAGTGATCGATCGGTCAAAAATCGAGTGAAAAGTCGACCTGTGTATGGCTAACTTTAGAGGTGCCCAGCCCAAATCATGCAGGAAAAAAGCAAACCCCCTCCATTTACACAGAGGCCTATGGCGCCGCCTACTCTCGCCCCTTTCGCATCACCAGTGAGAATCGCCGGCGGACAGGAAAGTCTACAAGCAATTGACTCGGGTTAAGTTTCATGGGTTTCCGAAATCCCAGGAGGTTAAGTAAATTATTTCCTCACCTTTCCACAGTGCTGAGATCTGCTGACGCTGGGAAATTACATAATACCATGTTTCCCCTAATATAAGACACTGTCTTATATAAATTTTAGGTGCGAAAAATGCACTAGGGCTTATTTCTGGGCTTAGAAGAAGTGACAAAACGCCTCCTGCCATGTCTTTTCTAAATATGGAAGCTTTCTCTGGGACATGGTAGGTCTTATTTTTGAGAAAGGGCTTATTTTTGAAGCACAGGGGGGGATAGCAGCTAGGTCTTTCGGGGGAGGTCTTTCTTTCGGGGTAGGTCTTATATTAGGGGAAACAGGGTAGGAAGACAGAGTATTCCCCAAGGTTGCACCAGAGCAGTAGAGGGGATAACATGATAAAGGTGAGCATCAACGGAGCCCAACGCAAGTATGGGTGCGCTGATGCACCCAGAGACAATTTATTGCGTCTTACCAGCGGATGGGTATGCACTGGTAACAGACAGCTTTACCTTTAAAACAAAAAAGAAAAATTGACGTACCCAACATCACTTGCAGGACCGTGAAGGAGCCAAAGAATGGGCAGAAATGTCCCTCCGTCTGTAACTCATGTCTTAACACATGCCTTCCAGCATATCTACGGATGTCCTAACACATTATAGATAGTGTTAGATGGAGGGACCTTGCTGGACTCAGGGAAGCCGTGGAAGCATAGCCTAAGGGTTTGTTTCCACATACGTCGGAACCCTCTCGGGGATCCCAACATAGCACATAGATTTACCTGCTCGGCAGATGCTGTGTCTTCATCCGCCGAGCAGGCACTGACTATGTGCTACGTCAGGACCCCTGACATATGTGGAAGCAAGCCCTTAGATTGTAAGCCTGATTATGCGGGGTCCTCTTCTTCTCTATCATAGTCTGTACCTGTATGTTAACGTGTGTTGCCTTTCAAACATTATTTCATGTACATTGTTGTGTAAGAGTTTTATAACTAAAAGTTAAAATAATACATTTTGTAATTACTTTCAATACTGATTGGTTACTAAGAACACATTAAAAAATAATATTTTAAGAAATGTCTTATATTTAATGAAAGGGCCTTAAAGTTGAGCTGCAGGCAATTACAAAGCAGGCCCGAATGAAACTTTGTACTTAAAACATACCAACCAGGGGATTGCTCACGGTTTAGAAGGCATAAAAAGTCCTATTCATTTGAATATGAAAAATGCAGAAAAAACTTGCCTGATGCTTCTTATTTTTAATGGACACCCCACCCCGCTTGTCATTGACAGGTACCCACAGCAGTCAAAAAGTTTGCCCACCCACTGCTCCTCCAGTCTGTGATGTCCATTGAAGGAGCAGAGCAGAGACTGCAAGAAGGGAGAAGTCTGCAACAGCCAACTTAGAGGATGGCAAATTCAAATTGGATATAGTTAGCATGACGGGAAGAGGAGGGAGAGGGGAAGGTAGGTGTGTTGATTTTAGGTTTGGGGATTAGTTTGCAGGTAAGTATTGTGTATATGTTTTTTTCTGATTTTCTTTTTCAGTACAAAACCTTTTTAACTGAAGAAAAATACCGTCTTCCCTGCCAGTCAGAGCTCTGCTATGTGCCAGAGATGTAAAAATTTTAAAGAATTGGATCAACAAAATATAAAGCTTTTGGTGTGTAACTTCAATCTCTTAAAACACAGGTGCCCAACCTGCGGCCCTTTGAGTGTTTTCCAGTGGCCTCCCTGTTAGCCCATGAAAACTAACTACTAATGCATTGGGCAAAGTAATTCATCTGTCCACCGACCCCCCACTGACCAGTCTTTTCTCTGAATCTTTTGCTCAGAATCTTAAAGCGAAGGACTTGGTCAGGTGCCGTCTTGGTCACTGATTGGCTTTCATGTACGCCAATTGGCGCACTCAGCTTAAAGCGGACCTACCACCAGGAATCTATGTTTTCATGAATGGCACTAGAAGTGACAAT
>CM070035.1:141917178-141942993 GCA_036250615.1 Ptychadena robeensis | reverse complement strand
CTTATCCTTACCATAGGGTGGGACAAAAATTGTTTGTCTGTTTTGACTATATAACTATAAAGTTTACCTTGTTGGTTTAAAATGATAAATCTTCACCTGAACAAATTATTTTTTATGCCACCCAAATATCAGGAAATTCTTCCTGATCACCATAAGGGACTTTAAATGACAGTGAGGGTCAAACCAAAATTCATAACACTAGTGTGAAGAAATAGTGGCACAAATTTATTGGCGAATAATTTCAACATTATGTAGATACTGCTAAAGTACATTGTATCAGCTTGTCGATAATCTTGATGTCGCTTCTACAGGAGACCACAAATAATTGCTAAGAAAAATAAACTAAGGACCATAGAGCGAGAAAAATATAAAATCCTCACATACATACAAATAAAAAGTAGTCAAGCTAACAGCATGTTACCCAGCTTTTCATACAGTTGAAACTGCAGATCATGTCTATGTATATCTTCAGACATGTATCGCCCATTAGGGGCTTCCTCAGGGAGCAGTTACTAATGAAATATGGAAAGGTATCCATAAATATCACATATTTTATAAATAATATAAGGCATTACACAAAAAATAAGTACAACTATAACAGGTGTTGTTGTGTTGACTGGTAGATGTATAAAGAAGCAATGCAGTACAAAATGATGACACTTTATGGTGCCACTAAAGCCCTCGTAGTTTTTTGGAGGGACTTGAAATTCCTATTAAGGGTAATCCAATATTCATCATATTTATATTGCGAACTTATAAAACAAATCTTCCTCAGTATAGAATACAGCTTTAGCTTAAATATTAGTCTGTGGGCACTTTGCACACAGGCCTGTGTGGCTTTTCCTGCATGATCCAATATTGGTGTTGGTGGGTGCGGAGGGACTACTTTCATGTAGTCACCAGAGTCTCCTATGACCAGAATCTCAGCATCATTGTTAGGATTTTGCTTAGTTCTCGGCCCTGGTGACCGCCTTGTTCTGTAGACAGGATGCAAAGCTAAAATCCAGCAGTAGGACAGCAATACAGAGTAACTGTGTCTGCTATTGTTCATATGCAGCTTTTGGGGCTTAGTTGGCAGAATATTTTCTCTTAGCATTGCATTATCTATGGTATGTTTTATTTCTTTAAAATTTATATTTGGTGTCCTTTTTAAATTTGTTTCAATTGATGTTTCTGTTTTCAGCCTCCCGGTCAGGAAATGGAGACTGCACCAGGAGCAGGACCGAACCAGCAGGTAAGAAAGTACATGCAATTCCATAGTCTGCTCAAAGCCAAACCCACATGGTCTTTGTTTTGCTTTAAGTTCAAAATTCTTCATATTCAAAATGACTTGCCATTGGGTTATGCTTAGAGAAGAATTAGAGACTTAGAGATGTGCTGTGCAATATAGGCAGTTAATGCTTCTTTTTAACAAACCTAAAACGTTACCGCACCAGATAACCATAGCTTTCATTCAATAAGATACACTCTCCTTTCCTCATATGTGTGTGTCTAAGGGCTTGTCCCCACATTGGCGGCCGACCACTTGCAGCTGACACAAGTGCACGAGCGCTCGCCACCGTGGTGTTTTTTTTCCTTAAAATCCAATTTGATCCCCAAGAATGCGTCCATTCATGTCTATGGGCGCGATTGGCCACAGCCGCTAGCGGGAGCCCGCGTTTCAGACCGCGCAGGTAGGGACAAGCCCTTAGAGTGAATTTACAGTATGTTTGAGCAGAGTGTGCAGGGCTAAAATATGCTGTATACAGTTATTCACTTGGGAATAGAGGCAATGCTGAGATCCCAGAGACTCCAAGGTGTCACCACTGCCCCTTCTCCCCCTGGAACAAAGCGTTTACAAATTTACTCAAGAGGAGGGGCAGTGGTGAGTTTTGTTTTTTTCTTGATTTCCTCCCAAGAACCTTGGGGCCCATATTATGATCCAGTGCATCTTATCATGCGCCAAACACGGTACATAGGAACAGATTTTCTTGGAAGAAAGATACAATATTTCATTAAACATAGAAGATACAGATGTAATAAAGTATCTCGGTTATGTGAATGTTTTAAAACTTTGTTGAATATTCTTTCTGTTTTTAGGTGCCTGACAACCCACCAAATTACATCCTGTTCTTGAATAATTTACCTGAAGAAACCAATGAGATGATGTTGTCAATGTTGTTCAATCAGTGAGTATTGTACATTTTATCTGATCGTTGTAAAGTAGTTTTTTTTCTGTTTTGACACGTTTTCTAGATCCCTAACTTGGGTGTTTTGCCTGAACCTAGTTCAGGCAGAGTTTGTTTGCCCGAGCCAGGATCAATCATACTTGCTTATGCTGGGCAAGCCTGCCGATTGGTGGAACAGAAGAGGCTGGAGGGGTGGCGCCATAGACCTCCATGTTAATGGAGGGGTGTCACTTTCCCAGCCCACATGGCTGGCATCATCAATGATGCAGGCAATGTGTAGGGGAGGGGGGAGATCATACCATTGTAAACTGCTCAATGCAGGCATACCACCCAAGAGGTTAAAGAAGCTAAACCAATCTGTTCATTATGTTTTCGATGGGCGATCATTAACCTTTTCAGCCTCTTTACTTAATATGTTGGCAGAAAGTTATTCATTAGTTTTTTGTTTTTTTTTATATTTTTGACCCTGTAATTTTGTGTATAAATGTCAGTCTCCAAAACTAGAATTGTATTACACCTGAAGAAGGGATCTGAGATATCCACAAAATCTTTTTTTCTATTTATTTTTAAATGACTTCCGTTATCAAAGACTAACACTTTACCTCCATGCTTTCTGCATTCATCAATGGCTAGCACCATTAGATATCGGAGGAAATTCCTTCCTGAGGTGTCAGTACCTAGTTGACCTAGAATTCCAGCCTACAGAACATCAGTACTTACAACCAGAATTCTATTCGAGGCCAAAACATATTTCTGCTTGCATGGTGGCATACAACATATCAAAAATCTACAAAAGGCTACAAGGCCGGATTCCTGATGTTCTTATGGAAGAGGACTCTCCTTCCAAATCCACCCACCTTCCATTTAATCCTCTCTTCTTAAAAGCCTAAGATGCCAACTTGAATGGTGATTCCAAACTTTTCTTTCTGTAAGGCTCGGCTCATTTATTACTTTTTGTTGAGCAAATGGATTGGCGTATCTGGTAAACTAAACATAGTATACAACTCTTTATCATGAGAAGGTTAGGTAAGGGGGGCTTTGGGAGGTTTAGAATGTATAATGAGTATTTTTATTGTTTCTTGTGGTATAAATGGTCTTGATTGCAATTAACCTGACTTAACTAACCATTGGGAACTAAGTTCGGAAGTCAAGGGTCCACTGAAAATAAATGGACTGAATGTTTTCCTAAATATTCCATCCTTTGGAAGGTTGTGAAGATTGAGCACGTCAATACAACACGCCCATTGATTTTCATAGGATGGGGGCCATATCGGACATGCAGAAGTGCCGTGTCTCACAAATAAAAAACGCGGTACACCGCGCTTGATTTGTGCAACGCAGTAAGTGCGCATGCACGCACATGGATTGCAGGGAAGACGCAGGGGCAGAGACCTAGTGGAGTCCTAGCCTTGTGTTGCGCTGGGATTTTTCAGGGGATGTGCATACTTGGAACAAAAACCATAGGAGCTGTGAACCTGCCATGGTCAATTCTGAAGGGAAATGATATCCACTCGCCTCTTCTGATCTTTAGCACGGTTGTACCTCTTATGATATGTTGATTTTCTGTATATATGTGTTGTTACATAGTATTATTTATTTGCATAACATTTCTATATAACTCTTGATACAAAATCAATGTTGCGTAGTACAAAAAAGCAGGTTTACTGTATAAGCAGCTGACATTACTGTTCCTTTTTCAGGTTTCCCGGCTTCAAGGAAGTACGCCTGGTCCCCGGAAGACACGATATTTCCTTTGTAGAATTTGAGAATGAGAACCAGGCGGGATCTGCGCGGGATGCACTTCAAGGCTTTAAGATTACACCGTCTCACGCTATGAAGATCACATATGCTAAAAAGTGAAAACCCTTTCATTGGACTTGGACTGGCTTTTAGCGTCTCTTCTCTTCAAGAATTCATATTTCCTTTCCAATGTTGAACTTCTAAATATTGGTTGATTCTCATTTTGTACAAATAAATGTTTTGTTTTTATAGTTTCTTTGCTTAAACAAATATTTAACTATAAGAGCAGTGTGTATGAAGTCTTTGTGCCCTTTGTATACATCACACCTGTACAGTCTTAATATAACGTCTACGGGATCTGGCTGAGGAGGAGGAGTGCTCTAGCATACAGAGCCATTATGCTTTTGTATGTGCTCTCTGTACAGTTGCGGCAAAATGTATTAGCCCACCTTATGAAATGAGACAACGCTCTTTATTTCTCTATGAAAATGACCATTAACAAGTGTTTGTTATTTTGGAAACAAATACACTATAGAAAACAATGTCTACTAAGTTTAATTAGTATATATCATTATAGAGTTCATTGATCCAAAGAGTTGAACAAGAAAGGGCAAAAATCACCCCCTGGCCATTAACCGCCCTCGGCAGCACCTCGTCCAGCGCTCCAACTGCTACTATCGCACTGGACGAGGTGCTGCCGTCAAAATCGGGGGCTACTGGGAGAGTGCATACTCACGCTGTCCCTGTGTTCCCCCATGACGACATGCCTACTGTCTCGAGCGTGCTCGTGTCTTCGCCCCCCCCACCCCCCCCCCCACCCCGCCCTCGCTCCACAGTGACGTGATGCTGTCATCTCGGGAGGCGTCGTGAGATTTAAACAGTAAATAGCATGAAAGCAGTTTTCTATGTAGAAAACTGCTTTCAAACTCTCCTATGTAATAAACATCGCCAGAATAAAGTCCCTGATGCCCCCGATGTGCCCATTTGCAGTAACCCTTTCTTCCCTGGTGTGATTTTATCACACCAGGTTAGAGAGGGTTAAGTGCAAATGGGAACATCTGGGGCATCAGGGACTTTATTTTGGCGATATTTAGTACATAGCAGCATAGTTTTGTCCTAATTTTTGTGTTTTTTTTTTTTTTCATTATTTTTATTTAAAAAAAAAATTTTTTTTTTACATAATTGTTTGTTTTGGGAAGTTACAGGCCTACGATGCACTTTTGGTACAGAAATCTGGACCTCAGCAGTGCGCTACGGAGGTTAATAGTCAATAGTGTCCACTTTCTGAACCATAACTGACAACAATCTTTTAGTCGTTCTTTACTAGGTTGGCATCGGTCTCAGGGATTTTGGCCCATTCTTCCATTGCTAATTGTTCTATCTGCTCCAAATTGCATGGTTTCTGAGCATGGACATTCACTTTGAGCACCTGCCACAGATTCTCAATAGGATTAAGGTCTGGGCTCTGTGTGGACCACTTCAGGATGCTTTGGGTCATTGTCTTGTTGGAAGGCGCAGCAATGACCTAAGTGTAGACTACAAGCAGATTTCTGCATATTCTCCCAATAAATGTCTATTCATTTCCAGTAGTTGCTTGCCAGGAGGCTCCACAGCTCCATGCTGTATTCCCCACAATTTCTCCACAATTAAGATGCATCTTCCTTTATAGAGTAATATCTGGAGTTGCAATACCATTTTTGCATAGAAGATTAAGTTCAATTGTTACTAAGCAATACATTAAAGAAAGTGGTTGTGCTTTCAAACTTGGCTCTAAAATGTGGGCACAGCAGTAAGGTGCAGGACTCTTATGATCTATGCTTTGCTGCCTACTGAGTATCTGGAGCAAGTGTTTCAAGTTTTCACTTCTGCCCTGCATACTTCTTTCAAGGTCAATTATGTCAGGATGACACAAGTGTTTTTAACCTCCCTAGCGATATGCCCGAACCCAGTTCAGGGAAAGGGACGCTGCAATTAGAGATACGCCCCGGGTTCGGGCACATCGTGGGAGCTCACCTGGTCCGCCGCCATCTTCCTTCGCCTCCGTCTTCTTCCGGGTCCCGGAGTGACGTGTGACGTCATGGAGGCGGGACCCAGTCTTAAAGAAAAAAAATTTTTTTTTTTCTTTTTTTAAATCCTTTTTTTTTTTAAACTGGATTATAGAAATGTCTTTCTAGAATCCAGTCCAACTTGGATCCCGCTAGCAGAAATGCTCCCGCTGAGCGTTTCTGCTAGTGGGATCATCTCCGGCTGCACCCGAGCCCATCCGGAAATAGCTGAGGTCTCCGGCTATTTCCGTGATCTGCACTCGTGTGCCGATGACGTCACATGCTGGGCGATTTAAAGGTACAGAAATTATTTATTTTTTCTCTTCTTTCTCTCTTTTTTTTTTTTTACATTTGTTTTCATTTTGATTGGATTGGGTAAATGTTTTATCCAAATCAAAAGAAAACAAGTGTACCTCTAAAGCCGGCCATAGCGCTTCAATCTGTGGTTGATTTTGCGAATAATCACCATGCGCATTCGGGGTGATCGCTTGGTGATCAATCGCAAAATGAACGCGCCCACCTGGAGCAACCGTTCGTACTCGCACAAAACTTTGATCAGCCAGAGAACAAACATTTTTCTTTGGTCGATTGCCAGTACTTTGAATGGGGACAAGGGTCCCCATCCAAAGTATTGGTTGTCAAATCGTAAATGGTGTATTTCGAACGATTGACCATGGCATGATGATGTCATCATGCTGCGGCCAATTGTTCGATAAATGCCCGCCAAGCATAGCGTCTATGGCTGGTTTAACCTCCCTAGCGTTACGCCCGAAGCAAGTACTGGCGCAGTCTGATCGTGAATCAAAGTCACCCGTGCCGGAATCAGGCGCAACCGCTGGCTCTCTGTGTGCTTGCAGCATTTCTACAAAGCTGCAGGCAAACAGAGCCTTTCTGCCCCCATCGGCATCATCGGTGATGCCGATGGGGGCGGAAAGGCAAAACACTATCACTTTTGGTACACAAATCTGCACATCAGTGAACCGCCAGGGAGGTTAATAAATGATCATGTGGTTAAAAGTTCTCCAGTTTACACAGATTGCACAGAACTGGCTAAAAACAAGAAAGAGGATTTTGAATCTATTAAAGCAGTGAAGTGTCAGAATATTTAAATGTCTGAGAAAACTGATTTAATGAACACTTCTGTGCATTACCCAGAGGCTAATGATGCTGATGTAGCATGCTTTTATATACAGTGGCCCCTCCCACATACCGGTATGATTTACAACCAGGATTTAATTATGGTTTCCAGGCGCCCTCCTGTGGTAGAAAGTGTTAATGACACTGAATCGGCAGTGGGCAACGGAGTTGATCTGAAGGGCCACAAGTGTGGCCCTCGGCATCACTAATGGGTTGCACATAACATCTATACTGACTTACTGAGCACGTTTTAAATAACAAAACTTGTTTTTATTGATACTTCAAGCTTTAGGGAGCACTGTAGTGTGGTAATGCACATTTTGTGTTGTGTGTAAAGGGTTTATGCAGCCCAGTGTAATAAACCAAGATAAGGATGTGTAGTGACAGTCATTGTCAATAACCTTGTCCAGGGCGCTGTGAAGCCTAGAGGTCATAAGTAGACCTGGTTTTCCCAATCAACATTGACAATTTTACTGATGTCATTAGGAGCGTCAAAGTTGATTAGGAAAGCCAGGTCAGTGTGTGACCACTACACATGATAATATATGGAATGACCCATGTATTTCATCATAGGTTATGTGCCCCCATTCTTAGGTTAAACGCAGCAATGTATATTATACAGTCATTCCCTGTTTGTTGGTGGGATAGTGGTAACATAGGCGGACGATCTCCCACCGATGTGTCCCTTCTTGGAATGGGAAGAGGAGCTAAGGTGCTGTGTGGGTTGCTGATTGGCTTTCACATGCGCCAATCAGCTTGCAAGCCAGAGCCTGAGTGAGTCCTACTCAAGGGCATGTCTCCACTGCGTTGTCAGGTCCCCCTGCAGCATTGTGCAGTACGTTGCCCTCCAGCTGGCAGTACTGCAGAAGGAAGTAAGGACAGCCGGTGACTGAGACAGGTCATGTGTATTGGCTAAGCGCTTTCATTGGCGGGGACCTGACGGATCACACAACGCAGTGGAGATGAGCCCTAGGAGTGGACAGGTGCATTCTGATGCATTAACAGTTGGCCGCAAGTGGAGGACTGAGGGGGCCCCTGAAAAACGCCCAAAGGGCCGCATGCAGGCTTTAAAGCGTAGACTTCTGTACAAACATTATTGCCTGGGGGTTGCACCTAAGGACCCCAGAGGTGTCCAGAAACTTGCCTCTGAGCCCAGATATATGAGCGTGCACGGGTGTGTAAGCAAGGACCCCCCAGGTGTCTAGTAATTTCCTTCTGTGCTGAGGATTATCAGTGCATCATGGCCCCAAAAAGAGAGATAAGAGGTCAATCGCAATAGAGCTGAAGAAAGAGTCCTACGTTGTTTCTGGTAGGCTAGGATCATGTTATAACTTTATTTGCTATAGAAGTAGGAATATGGTTAGTGCTTCTTGTATGTAACCCATATTTTACTTTTTTTTTTATCATGAGAAGGTTAGGAAAGTGGTAATTTGGGATGTCCGGCACAGATTATTGCCATTTACAATATTTCCTATGGGAAAAATGGTTTTGACTTACAAGTAACCCTTCGGTTACTAACATTTCTAAGCTAAGGGTTCGCTGTATCTAGCCTTTTTTATACAGTTAATTTGTAAGTTTCCCCTAACAAATAGTGGACTCTAGTGGCAGCCAGTAACCTAGGAACAGCAATGCAGATGTGAAGTGACATGTTTGTGATACCACCCTCTGGATCTGTATTGCTGTTCACACTACCTAAGGGCATGTTTCCACAGCGTTGTGTGATCCGTCGGGACCCCCTACGTTCAGCGCAGTGCTTGGTGGGGGTCCAGACGGATCACATACACTTTACCTGCTCGGAGCATTCTCTGTTCTCACAGCGCTAAGCCGTTCCGCCAATGCAAGGGTTAATGTAGCGCAGTATGTTAACCCCTGTATCGGCAGATGTCTGAACAGAGCATCTGTCGGGCAGGTACAGTGTATGTGATCCGTTGGTGTGTGGAGACATAGCCTAACTGGACTCGGCTTCTTGTTTTCAGATCTCCAGCTGCTTTTTTCCAGGTAACTGAGTAGTGTTAAGAAAACTGAGATTGCTACATCAGCAAACGCGGCTCCTGCATTGCCTCTGGCGCTCTGCTCACTGCAGCTAATAAGTACTAGATTGTCTTCTCAAAGTGTGCCGGTGTCAGAACTGATCTGCGTATGTTTCAGTAATGATAAGTACTACCTGAGAGTCCGTGCTTTACCGAATCATATCATTTTCTTTAGCTGTGTTTTAAATACGTTTAGCTGTGGAAGTGAGACGGTTAACATGCGAGATCTCGATTGTATGCCATATGAAATACATTTTATAGAAAAGCATCCAACAAATTTTGTGAGAATCGCAATTAAAGGAAAACAATGACAGAAAGTCTGGATTGGTCAGGCACTCAATAAGGGGGTTTCCTTCAGCCACAGATTAATCGCAGCTTCAATGAACACAGTTTGGCCTGTTACCCTCTGTAGAGGCAGAATTATCATGGCCATATTCACCTTGGTTATTCTGAAGGTAGGTAGCATAACATTTCACTTATGAATCTCAAATAGTCCGCTTGTCTTCTGCTAGTCAGAATGATCTCTTTAGCTAATATACATTTCTACAGTTATGACCTTCTGTACTCCTAGTGTACACATTAACCTTCTTGGTGTTTAGCCAATGGTTAATTCACTAAAAACATACCTGTCCACCGAGTTCCCTTGGCGGTTCTGAGCGTCGGCGTACCGGCAGGAGGTAATGGATGAGGCGTCGCCTTTTTCCAGCACAACTCCGGAATCTCCGGTGACGCTGGAGCCGTGCAGGCGACATTCTGGAGGGCGGAAAATTGCGGTGGCACTTAGGGGGGGTTTCCACATGCATTAGGATGAAGGGTGTGCACACTTATGCAACAACATTATTATTTTTTATCTTTTTTCTTCAGCGGACGCGCTGATAAAACAACTTTATTTAGACTTCAAGATAACAACTCATGATCACCTGGTGAATGGTTCGGAACCCAACTGGCGATCAAGTCCTTTTTAACTCTTGTTTGGGCACATCACTCAGCAGACTGTGACTACGAGTCCTCCTGGCCAGGGCAGACCTCATCCTCCTTGGAGTCCCGCTGGAACAGCCCAGGGACCGCATGCTCGCCACCAGTCGGGCCCGGATAGCAAGGGACTCCCCACCCCACTTGTGCAGCGTACGGAGGATGGCCCCAACAACTGACACAGGTACTGCAGCTGGGTCTAGTTAAAGTAGCGCAGGCTATTAGGTCCACCGGCTGCCTGCACACTGGTATAGACGGTGGACGGCTGTTTCCCTAGAGACAGCTAGTGTGCCCAGCTGCTGCCGTCTCATCAGGAATCGCACCTCTGGACTGCCCCTCCTCGTCCGGGGGAGTGCATATATACACGGGAACTGTGGGGACTGTTGGGAATCTGAATGAAAGGGGCCAGTGTCCTGGTTAGATAGTGTGACTAGTACACTACAGGTCACATTAAAGATGGTAAAAGTTCTGAAATGATTTATCTTTGTCTCATTTTTGTACAGCACAGGAACCTGCCATATTACTAGGGGTGTTTAGACTTTTTATATCCACTGTATATATTTGGTGAATTTCTATTTTCTCAGTTCCTTATTAAAATGTTCTACATTGCTGCTCCTCAGTGTACAATGTGACCGGTGCCATCGTTCAATCACATTTTGACACCTGTCAGGATTTACACAAGTCGCTCATGTGTAAATGAACTGTACCCCGCTGTCTCCAGCATTGAACCTTTCTGTATTTTCTCCTTTTTACACATTTCACTGAGCTAATTTTTCTAGTATGATCAGTAACACTAATGTCTAAACTTCAGTAAAACTTTTTTATTCCCCCAATAACTTTTTAATATCGCAATATAGTTTGTTGTTGCTCAGCCACTCGTGCATACCAAACACGGTCTTTTACGCTTCAATTGCTTTCCTCACTGCGCCCGGTAAATAAATTACAGGCAGAAGCGTCAGCATTATGCAGAATGTGACTGTGTGCCCTTCAAGAGTAAACATCTCTTCCGTGTCATTCACACAGACGCACATGATCAGAGCCTTGAAAGTTTATGCGTGGCAGAAATACCTAGGAGGTCTTCTTTAAAACGGATCTTTTGTTATTATGACACAGGCAAGGTCTCTGCGCCCCCAGCCGCCCCTCGTCACAAGATTGGAAACATTGAATTTAAGATTAAGATAGAAGATTGTGTCAGAAGGCTGTACTCAATTCCTTAGAGCCCTCCCAGCTGAATATTGGATACTTTACCTTTGCTTTGAAGTAAAGGTGTTGTCCTCTTCTTTTATGTTATGTCATTAAAGTATATTAGGAAACTAAAATGTCATTTCCTGGATTATCTCCTAGTGCAATCATTACCTGAGGCATAGCCGCTCAGGTGGTTAGCACTCTGGTCATGCAGCGCTAGATTCTCTAGGTTCTAATCCCGACCTGAACTCTATCTGCAAGGAGTTTGTATGTTCTCCCTGTGTCTGTGTGGGTTTCCTCTGGGTTCTCCGGTTTTCTCCCACACTCCAAAGACATGCTGATGGTTAATTAGGAAAAGATTCTCCTATGCTATATGACTGTGCTAGATACATATACATGACTACGGCAGGGACATTAGTTTGTGAGCTCCTCTGAGATACACTTAGGCTGGCCATATTATTATCCTTTATTTATATAGCGGCAGCATATTACGCAGCGCTGTACAATACATTAGAGTTAAGATGCAACACAATATAGTACACACAGGTACAGGGTATGACACAGGAGGAATAGAGGACCCTGCACGGTCGGCTTACAATCTAATAGGTTGGGAAACAAGGTATACAATAGGTGGGGGGATGGGACTGGCATGGTGGTGATGTTAGGGATGAGAAGATGGGTAGGAGAGGCTGAAGAGGTGAGTTTTTAGAGCTTTTTTGAAGGTGGCAAAGGTAGGAGTTAGTCTGATGGGGCGAGGGACGGAGTTTCAGAGAGTAGGAGCGGCCCTAGAGAAGTCTTGAAGTCACGCATGTGATGAGGTTATGAGTGGGAATCTCATTAGTAGGTCACTGGAGGAGCAGAGGGCGGTTAGGGGAGTATTTATGTATCAGGTTGGAAATGTAAGTGTGACAGGAGGTGTGGAGTGATAAAAGCAAGGCACAGGACTTTAAATGTAATTCTCTGGACAATTAGAAGCCAGTGTAGTGATTTGCAGAGAGGAGCAGCACCTTTAGATATCCTTTAGATCTACCAACAACTATGTAGTGCCGGGTCCTCTGCTGTTGAACACAGGTAGACTTGATTGTTTAGAAAGTCCATCATATTACATGGGTTTGGTAAAACAAAAGCAGATCTAAGGGCCCATTCACGCTATATGCGTTTTTAAAAAGCATGCCTTTTTTATAGGCATGCGTTTCCACATATGTGCAAAACGCATGGGATTTTGACATTACATATGCGTTTGTAAACAAATCAATGAAAAATGCAGGAAAAATTAATCAAAAATTTATACAGCACTGTTTTCAAAAACGCAAAATTTTAAATGGTAAAAGTCCAGTGTGAATGGTAAGTCTACACTACAGCACCCCTGCAACTGTGGGGGGGCGTTATGGGCATGGCGGTGTGTGTGTGCCCATAGCGCCTACCCGCTGTTTGTGCGCCTTGCCGGCAATACCGCATTCTATGCACATGTATTGGCAAACCTGCGCCCATGTGGGTAAACAATGGGCACGGCACGTGTCCTCCACGTGTCCCCCACCCACGGGCATGACATGCCAGTATAGACTGGCATGTCATTCACCATTGGAATTTACAGGGGGTGGCTGCTGTTTTCCGCAGTGTAGACGAAGCCTTACATTGTTTTTCTATGTTAAAACGCGTGCAGTAAAAAAAAGTGTGTGGTAAAAAAACTTGCGTTTTTAAAACGCATCGCAATGCATATAGTGTGAAATGGCCCTAAAGGTAATTTGCAAGAGAAATTTAAAGGTATATGGGGGCCCTTAAGCCAGCCATAGACACCTCGATCCATGGCCGGCTTGTAGCAGACCCCTGGGGACAAGCCCATTCAACTGAATGGACGTAATCAGCGCCGATCTCCACCCAATTAAAATTGCGAGGGCGAGGCGATTAATCGCCTATGTGGGAACATAGCCTTAGGCCATCACCCACGATTACATGGGATTTTTGTCTTCCTTTTTTGCATCTTGCCATTTATAAGAGTTTTTCAAACCTCGGTTTCCATTTTCCAATTTCTTTTGCAGCTTTGAAAATCTCAGATTTTGAAAGTGTTCCTGTAATCTTAGATTTTTATTTGCCCTTTTCTTATCATTTATATGTTGCTTTTAAAACTACACGGAATTCATTCTTAGTGTTTTGTATTTACTATGCATTGAAAATAAATTCTGCAATGTTTTTACATAAAATTGACTTGAAATGTTTCCATTTACGCACCGTGGCCTTTGGTGATAATATTTCCTCCTAACGTGTTGTGGAAGTCTCTCTGCATTGAAAATGAGCTCTTTTAAAATGAACTGATTAAAACTGGCATAGAAGTTTAGGTTTCCCAGCGATCGATCTTTTAAATGATCGTGCATGCGATTCCAGAATCAATCCAATTTACAGAATCGATCGCACACTGCACTATATGATGTCTTAAGCCAGCCATACACAGTCGGATTCCATGGCCGCTCGATCACCTATCCGATCGATTCCGGCGATTCTGGCGGGAATCGCATGTGTGATCGATCGGCCAATTATGAGAATCTGATCGCTGCATACCACCTTGTCCAACGGATTCCGGGACGATTCCATGTCCGATTGTCCACCTCACAAATGGCAACTCCCCCTGATGTGTGCAGAATCGGATCAAAAAGACCAACATGTTGGTTCTCTGTCGGATCCGATTCTGGGCCCCTGAATGATCGGACGTGATCGATCGGACAAGGTGGGCTGCACACGATTCCTGCACGATCGTTTCGCGTGCACGTGCCCGGAATCGATCGACCCGGAATCCAGCCGGAATCCGACCCATGTATGGGGGCCTTTAGATCCCTGGTCGATCCCTTCCCGTGATCGATCGATCATAGATCGTGCCATCTCCAGCTCGCAGCTGTTCGTATCGGAAATAATGTAATGTGGGTTGGACGCCAATAGGCCGATTGATAGGAATGGTCGCATGTCTCCAATAACGTTCTGCGATTCCCGAGCAATCTACTACATTTTACCGATTCCTGCTTGATCGATTTTACCTGCGATTTAGGGTGATCGATTCTGGTGATTGATCTCACAGAAATGGGATGGAAAATTGAGACGTCTATGCCCAGCTTTATTCTGCTCATCATGTGCTTGCTTTTAACAAATGGGATTAAAAGAGATCATGCCTTGGGCAACCCAAATCCTTCGTTATATGGGTATTTGCAATGAACTCTACATTTCTTGAGATAAGTAGATCCAACGGACCATTATGTCTACATCGAACTACCACAGAACCGATATATGTATGGCTATCTTATGGGCATGTTTCCACACGTTGTGCGATCCGTCTGGACCTCCTACGTTATGCACAATGCTTGTTGGTGGTCCCGACGGAACACATACACTGTACCTGTATGCTCTGTTCACACATACTGCACTACGTTAACCCCTGCATTGGCAGAACGGCTCAGCCCCATGAGAACAGAGCATCCGCAGAACAGGTAAAGTGTATGTGATCTGTCGGGACCCCCGCCAAGCACTGCGCTTAACTTGGAGTCCCAACAGATCACAAAACACTGTGGAGACATAGCCTGAGTTCTAATAGAAACGATTTTCCTGCAAGAAACCTACATTTGTAGCCTACACAGGAATCAGCAATGCAACATGATTTAATGGTCCTAACAAGCCATGGAAGTTCTACCTCATCAGCTGATCAAATGGATCATGTGCTCCATGAGTTCTCTTTTATGGCTTGCCAGGATTATTTAAATAGTATAATGTCCATAGTCCAGGCTCGGGTGCACTTTAAGTTTATTCCAAAATATTAAATTGGACTTAATGTATAATAGAAATGCTATAGCGGAGTATTGCAGTAATTAAACTGTATTACCCACATGACATTGTAAGACACACTTGTCTTAATTTGAACACGTCAGCTATTCAGAGCCAGCTTGCATTGTCTTTAAACTTTGAATTCTGCTGACTGTACACATCTTTATTAAAAGCCCGAGCGTCTGCTATGAAATGCGCTACACTGTGCAGGAGAGAGCGATGAATTAAAGAACATCCTATCTGCCGGTGTGTAGGAAGGTTAGCGATCTGCTATGAGTACTGATGGTTGTATTATTTTATCTAACAAATACATGGTCATTGCTGAGCAGTCAACAAAGATACAACAAGACAATACATCATAAACTCCTATAGGCTACCTACTATAAATTAAACATAATTATGAAACATCTTGTTTAAAATTTGATGTGTGTGCAAACTTTTTTGATGCCGAATGCGTAAACGGAAACACATAACCCACTTTTTTATATTAAAAGTGTGAATACGGCAATTTAACCTGAATACTGAGGTTTTGGTTTAAACAATGGGAGACGCAGATGTATGCCAGTGAAGTATTATTTGTACTTTTTATGATGCAGTCGTAGTATTCGTGATGATGTCATCAGAGACACAGTTATGGAACACAAGTGTCCATCAATAAATAACTTTAATTAAAGTTCTCTGTAACAGTCAACAAGCCAAAAAACCAAACCATAGGAGGTTAATACCTTGAATTTCCTGGTAAATGATAAGTATGGCCTCAAGATGGCACTGCTGTGTTTGTTTACATTTCACTTGCCGGAAGCCAACTTGTGAATATGATGTTACCCTGAGCTGAAAAAATCACCTCCCCTCCTGTCCCCACGCGTTCGCCATCACAGATCTATATTATCTTACATCCCAACTCTTCCCTTTCAGGAGGTTTACCTCCTGGGAATTACGCCTGAAGCCAGTACGGGATTGGGCGCAATGGCCGGCTCTCCGTGAGCCTGCAGCATTTCTGCATAGCTCCAGGCTCACAGAGCTTTTCTGGCCCCGAAGACACGGAAGGGGGCCTTGGGTGTGGAGCGGTGCCATAGACCTCCATGTAAATGGAGGGGGCATTGCTTTCCCCAGCACAGTGTACTCTGCCGTGATTACCTGGGAAAGGCCCGTAACGCCCAGGAGGTTAAAATATTTAAATGAAAAAAAATTATAATTTTTTTTAAAAAATATATTACATTTATTAGTAAAGCTGAGGCACATACACATACCCATACCTTGGAGGATTCCTTTTGTTATCTTTTTCACTGATGTTTGAATGTTCTTTGGCATTTAAACCTGACTTTTGAATGGCACATTGCGCTGACTACATGAACCCTCTTGGCTTTTCTGTATAGGGTCTCTCTGACCCTATACAGCCCTTGCACGGCTATATTTATTCACTTATTAGGAAAGGCTCCCATCATATCACTGAACACGAACGTCTTGTGAGTTCTTTACTATATAAAACATTGATACCCTTCCTAATATTGATGTGACCTAACCAGATGAACCTGGTTTTTGCTGGAGGCAAGGTGGCTTTTGTTCCCCATTCCCTGGTGGGAGTTCCTTGACCTTGGTGGTCACCACACGGTGCTTTTCCATAAACCTTTTCTTTGGGCCTGTAAGTATATACCTGATAGGCAAAAATTTAAGCAAATATTGCGCACCAAGCTGAACTAATAGTCTGCCATTCTGCTGTTATTTTGTCAGAAATTGATTGCGCAAAAACTTCCCTCCTCTGTAAACCCCTGAATAAGTTGTTAAGAACGAAACTTATCTTGGGTTTGGAGTTACATTTTCTGTTGTTTTGCGGATCCCCACCATGTCTTTTAACCCTATCCCATATGTTTGTAACCACTAGCTGGGATATTATTCAATGTAAAGGCCTTTGGCCAATGGACATTTTTTTTAATCTATGTAATAAATGGAAATTGAATGATGAATTGAATGAATGATTTTTCAGGGGGAATCTTTGATCTGGGTCCGTGGGCTAAGGCTCACTCTCCTGGTGATATATTTTTTGGCTGTGAATACTTATGTAAATATGATTTTATCAGATTTTTTTATCTATAATACGTTTGCCGAAATCTAAACTTGTCATTATTGGGTGTTATGTGTAGAATTCAGAGGGAAAAATGAATTGAATCCATTTTGGAACATAACAAAATATGAAAATAGTGAATGCTTTCTGGATGCACTGAATGTCTTTATTTATCACAACATCACTAGAAAAACGTGCATTGGTGGTTCAAAAGCCACAGATAATAATTGCCTATTCTCGTTTTAATATATGTATATATATATATATATATATATATTGGGTGTTCTTAAAGCAGACCTAATAAGGATTTGTAGGTGGTTATACCTGTTGTGGTCTGCTTTTAAAATAACACATTGATTTGCATTGTACAGGTAAAGCACAGGTTCAGTTTAAACTATTTGCATGTGCTACAGGTTGAAGTTTTGGAGTTAATATTTTGGATTTTGGACTTTCTACAGTGAGTAATGCTACGGAGTGTCTGATAAACAAGCGCACAGGAGCCCTCTTGTATCTACGTGCCCATGTGTGTGAATGGAATGCTGTCAGGTCACCTTCTATTGGCTGCATGTGTTTTTCCAGATGTTCAGCTTCAGCTAAAATGCAAATGATTAAAAGTGAAGAGGAACACAGTATACACAGTTCCCACTTTTAAGACAGTGACCAAGCTCTTGGGAGGAAGATCTTGGAGAAATGGCGAAGACTATTTATGTTGTGGTCATCGTCCTATGTCTGGGATTTCTGCATCAAAAGGCAAATGGGGCTTTCATGGAGAAGCTGGCAAAGAAGAAGCTCTGCGCCGATGATGAATGTATTTGTAAGTTTGCCAAAATATTCTGCGTTCTCTCCTTTATAACTTCTAATTTTCTTTTATTTAATTTTACTAAGGCGCAGTATTATTCTTTTGTTACAAATTTTTGGGGTTTTCGTTAATGGAAATGGACCCGGGTACATATGGGAGGCAGGACATTTTTGCCTAAGGTCTACTATATACTAGAGTAAAATCAAGCTGTATTGGTTATTTTTATTCATTTTTTTGAGACTTAAAGATTGCTTGAAAAACATGGCAACACATTATGCCTATGTTTAGGCTAGATTACATATTTAAATTTAACCAACACGCACCATGGGGTTCAAAACTATTGTTGATGCAACTCAGAAGGTATAGGTAAAGGCCACCATACACCTTACAATCTTACCATACAATTTAAACTTTTCTTCTACCAAGACCCTGTAATATGGCAGTGGGGTCATGCTTTAGGGACCAGTGGACCTGATTTTTACCAAAAGTGAAGTCTAGGTAGAAGTAGTGTCACATAGTAAAGCCCCCCATACACCTTACAATCTTACCGTACAAATTCTTTTGTTCTACTAAAACCATGTAATATGAGGATCTTTCTAAACCTTCCAATGACTATGTATTCTATCAGGGAGGACCCGGTACTACATAGTTGTTGGTAGATCTTAAGAAAATTGTATGGAGTGATCTAAAGGTGTATGGGGGGGGGGGGGGGGGGGGGGGCTTTACAATTAAGTTGACAAGCACAAATAATATAACAAAAACAGTACAAATAGCCATAGATGTGTAGAATCTTCTTACATTCTTCTGCAGATAGTCAATCGGTGAAAAAATTGGTTGCAAATCTAACTGTCTATGGCAAGCTTAAGAAATGCAAAGAGAAGTCAATCAGGTTTCAGGAGGTCATTTATGGGTTGCTACACACAATTGCTTTGTAAAAAAAAATGGTAACAAGAAACAAAATAACTAGGAACTCTACTTTTATTTACTGCTATAGCTTTTTGATGTTGAGGGTTAAAATGTCCTAAAAGTACAGTTATCATAGCTGTCACTTACTAGTTTCTAGTAGTTCCCAATGATAGTGATAGCTCAGCTAAGTGGTTTCTCAATCAGGAAAACAACCTGTGAGTAGACTCATTTTCACGGCTTTTAACCACTTAGAATGTTTTTATATGTGATAGACATTCTACAAGTGATTGTCTCCAATTTTCTCTAAAGTCTTTATCCTCATCTTCTCTGCTTCTTAGGTCATTTTTTTCTCAACAGAGCCATGTGTGTGTGTTTTTTCTATGAATGCTTTAAAGGCCCCTTTGAAACTTTGAAGTTTGAAATGGGTCCTTAAGCTTACCATACACCTTTAGATCTCTCTGTAAGATGTCCATTAGATCTCCCAACAACTATGTAGTATAGGGTCCTTCCTCTGCAAAAGAACGCAGGTAGACTTGATTGTTTAGAAAGTCCCTCATATTACATGGTTTTGGTAAAACAAAAGGAGATCTAATGGATCACGCCCGCCCGCTAGTGCTGAGAATCAGACGGCACTCTTTATGTGCAGCTCATTCTCCTGCTAAACTAATGGGATCGGGTTAAAATTTTCCATCCTGTCAGATAACTGTGTGATCCGACAGGACGGCTGATTTTGGGGCAATCCTCGTTGGTTGCTGAATCCAATTCCTGTACAACCCGATCCTTAAGGGATGCGGGAGTGCGCACGGCATTGGATCGGAAATCGGATTGTGCACAAATTGGACCGTCTATGCCCAGCTTTAATGTGTATGGGGGACCATACGTTTGTATATCAGGCAAATGGTAAACTCTAAAGCTAGGCACACACAGATAGATCTGTAAAAAGATTTGAGTACAATTAATCAACATGTGTGCGGTCACGGTGATTGATTGTACTCTAATCTGTTTACAAAGCTGTGCAGGCACGCGTGTGCCTTCTTTCGTGCGGGATCAATAGAGCGATTGGACAGGATCAATAGAGCGATTGGACGGCTGTAAAATCTCCATTACTTTGCATAGGAGACGTGAGTCTTCATACAAAGTATTGGAGCAGCTGCTGCTCCTGCCTCCTGCTCAGCCGTCTGCTGTGAGTGTGAAGTCAGCACTCCTCACTCGGAAGCTGTGTGAGTGAGGCTGCTTCTCCCCAGCTTGTAGTTTGTTGTGATTCACACATGCTGCAAGCTGGGGAGAACGGGTCCCCAGGGTCCCCATTGAACGGGAATCAATGTGCCCATGTGGTGCACATTGATTTCTGTTCAATTGATCCTCGATCAATAACAGCGTGGTGATGTCACCACACTGTAATTGATCGGGGGAGGATTGCACAGGTATCTACCCGTCTGTGTCTAGCTTATGCATCAATATTAACAACTGGAGTGGAGAGTATACAATCTCATGAATGAGTTAAGCTAGGCTTAGAGGCTTCGATTTTTTTGGAAGATTTCTGAATGATTAATCTAGTGATCGATCATTCACAAATTGATGTATGTATAATGTGTGCAATTGACTAAAATGTCGTAAAATAGTATGAAGCATTTATCGGACATGTCCGTTTTCGCTCAATCTAACGCAAATCGAAGGACGTTATCGGAGACCTTAAGATCTGGCTTTTCGATAAACCGCATTCCCGAACATGGTGAACTTTTCAATGTATGTATGACTTTGGATCAAAGCCGCAATTGCATCTCACGATTGTTTCCCAAATCGATCTCGGGAAATGTAAGCTTCTTTGGCCAGCTTTAGAAATGTCTATGGTGTGATCAGAGACCTTTTATTTCTACATTTAAACATTAGTCAGTTTTGAAATACATTTCCAAAGAGTTGGGAATCATTATCTAAGTGTATACATAGAAAAGAAAACATATTATTTATTTTTGGCTAGAGCAGTGAAGGGTTAAAACTACAGTCAGGTTTTAATGGCTAACCTGGGGTTGTTCTCGGTCTGTCCAAATGAGGATAAGGACATCTGTGAAAGTGACAAGTGTCTTAAAATAGAAGTCTCGGCGATCGGCGTGTGCCCACATGGGGCGACAGATCCCTGTTGCCCCACAGCTCGGCCGGCCAGAGAACGGACATGTCCAATGTTCTCTGGCCGATGCCATTAACTTCAATGAAGACCGGCGTCGGCCGGCACACAAAGGCGATTAAAGCAGCCAAAGAATGCACCGTGATGACGTCATCACGGTGCATTCCAGAGCTCATCGGAGCTCGTCTATCGGCACCCGTCTGTGGGTGTATGGCAGGCATTAGGTTTACCCCTTTCCCTGCTCTATACACAACTTAAAACGTTTGGGTTTTTAAAGATAGTAATCTTTTTTTCCGCTGCTTTAGCAGGTATATTTGGTTATGTTAATATGTGCCATGGTCCCCTCCTGAAACTTTCTCCTTGGTTGATCCTTCTCAGTAGTTGGTCAAGCACAATTAATTTAAGGTCAGGTCCTTAAGCTGGTAGCACTTTCCACATCCCTAATTAACATGTAGAACGAAGAAAATGGGTGAACAACCCAAATGAGGTGGCCAGTCTCTGGGACTTTCAAGGCAGTAATTGAGGTCAGTTCCTAACAAAGAATGGGGTTAAAAGGTTAATTTTTATTATACAAAATAAAAATGTCAAACAGGTATTGCCGTGGGATGCAACCTTCCAAATCACTGATAATCTAGGCCTAGTATATAGAACCTCTAATAGAAAAATCTTAAAATCAATAGTCCAAAAGTGGCACAAGCTGGTCTGTAGGTAGTTAGTCCAAGAAGTTGCCTTCCCTGAGTAGCTTCCGACGAGTTTCGTCCAATTTTGGGACTTCAGGGATGGTCCTGTTAACACTGTTAGGGTAAGGCTCCATACGGGAGGACAGAAAAACATATGCGGAAAGCATGTGTTTTTCTGTCCGGTTTCCCTGCTGTGCTTGTGACACATTTTTTTTCTTTTTTTTTTAGTCCATTGACTATCTCCCTTAGTCTATTCACTGTCCTTTGGCAAAAACCAGTGGCAAAATTGCGGCCAGCGTGGCACACATTTGAGCCGTGGATTTTTTCCCGATTCCATGCACCATGCCCATGGTGGGCAATCGTGGCAGTGGAGCCCAGCTCACTAGGGTAAATGGCAGCGATGATGCCGAAGAATACTGCTCCGCACCCATGCTGCTCCGCATCCGCATCCAAACTGTCTCAGTGGAGCCTTAGCCTTACAGCCAGAAAAAGAATGTGCCTAAATACAGTCCAGTCCTAAATTAAGGAGAGAAGATCAATTAGTCAAAACATACTATCCGACATCCAAACGGGTTGGCTGTCCACATATATCCCACATACCAAATTTCATTAAGTCATATCGATCTGGCACATATCTATGAGTGTGTTCCCTGCTTAATGTTTAGGAAATTGGACAGATGTCTCTATGTATGCTAATGTGGGGAAGACATCTAAACAGCTTTTATACAATATATGACCAAAACTAAACTGTTTGTTAGTAAGTTTGTGAATTCCACTCTTAAATATTGAGTGCACAAATTAAATTATTGTTTGGCTTTATGGATCTATTGTGTGACAGCATGGTTGGGCCTCTGTACAAAAAAGCCAAACCAAGACAGACATATTTAAATAGTCTAACGCAGAAGTGAGCTTTATAGAAATGGGCTTTACAAAACCCTTATTATTATTATAACACCCTTATTCACTTGCCAACATCAGTGTACTTGACCCATAATATACAGATTGGCACAAACCCTTTTATAAATGATGGAAAACCTTCTCTGAAGAGTAGAGGTATTTAGAGCTACAGACTAAGATATGTGTTGGCAAGGGGTTCATATGGGCTCAACCAGCTGATCTAGCCGTGATAGTTATGTTTTCCGAAACTTTTGGCAATTGGAAGAAGACATAAAAAGCAATCCGAAATGCTAATTGTAACAAAAGCTTTTGGCCTGCATGAACTAATTCTACCTGTACTGGGTCATGCTGAGTGTTCTCTCCTGCTGTTCACCCCTTAGATGCTATATCACTTGGTAAAGCTCTAGATGATTACAATGCTCCAGACTGCAGGTTCATCAACATCAAGAAAGGAGAGTTGGTCTACATCTACACCAAGCTATTACCAGACAGCGATGATGCCGGAGAATTCTGGTCTGGAAGTGTAAGCTCCTTCCCATTTTAATATTTTTTAATGTTGTGCTGTTTTAAATTTCCTTTGTACAGATTTTCTTACATAGCAATTGAAGTTCATTCTTTTGCAGGAAAAAAGAAGTCACTTAGTTGTTTTAATCTTTGAACCCTCTTTTTTTCAGAATGAGCTTGTATTATCCTTTATTTTCCTGTGCTTTTGAGATCAATTAAAATAATGTAATTATTATAATATATATACATATTAATAAATTAATTTCCCATTATGTTAATTATTATTATAATTAGATATGATCATATTGTTTTGGAAAATTGGACTTTGTTTTTGAAAATGTAGATAACTGAAACTTTGAATAATTGACTTTGTGGGATAATTGCAAAGCCACTGAGTTTGTTATCAACACTAAACTTGCTGGATATGTAGAGACGGGTTGTGAAAACATTACGAAAAAGAAAGTATTCCCTTCGGACATACAGTTTTTCATAAATATCAAATTTAAGTTGTAATTAAAAATATGGAGGACCAACTATGACCTCAACTATGACCAACTGTGATTGCAAAACACAACTTAATTAAAAAAAACTACAACTATGTCTCAGGTTAAACAATTTTCCTGCCATGCAGCTCTGGAAAATATAAGAAGCAAAAGAATTATGCAGGAACTTGATGAGCAAGGCCAGGTCTGGGATAGCTCAGCCCTATATTAGCATTGGAGGTTTTGATCCTATCACCTCTTCAGCTGTCATGGATCCTGCACCAGTACGTGACACAAATCTCCAAGTCCTGTAGATCCAGGACATGTCCTGTATAAGTAAATAAGTCCTTGATGGGCCAAGCTGTCCAAAAGTCAAACCAATGGTCATACCTGTCAACCTTACTGTCTCCGAATAAGGGAAAATGATGGGAAGTGACGCATGTGACGTCACGTCGGGTAATTTGTCACAACTCTTCCGCGTTCCAAATACCGGAAGTGATGTCAGCGGTATTGGGAGATTTAAATCCCCTCCCTCCTGTTTTATAGCTGCCTAACTTAGAAGGAAGGGCATTACTATACCTACTTATGTCCCACCCTGCACATTGTCAGCACAAGCGGGGTGGGAACTTAGGAGGGAGAGTAACACCCCCCCCCCCACCTCCTAAGTAACCCCGATTGCAAAATCTGGGATTTGGCCAGGAAAGCCACAAAAGCTGGGACTTTCCCAGCCAAAAAACAGAGGGTTGACAGGTATAAATGGTTTGTGCCCTTGCACGTGTTGAACCAACCACTGATGTGGAGGCCTTTTTGTTAGTTCCAAAGAACTTCCTCTCCAGACCTGCAGGGTGTCATAGAAATCAAGCAGTCATGTGAATACAGAGACTATAATTGAGCAATGCTTTCACCAATCAGTAACTATAAATGTATTCGTGTTTGGATAGCTGAAGTTACTCAAATAAGGCTATGTTTCTATTATACGTCGGGACCCTCTCTGCTAAGCGTATTGCTTGGCGGGGATCCCAACGTAGCACATAGACTTACTTGCTCGGCTGATGCTGTGTTTAGAAATCTGCCGATGCAGAGGCTACGTTCTGCCTTCCATCCGTGGCACGGCTCGGCGCAGTGAAGACACAGCATCTGTCCAGCAGGTAAAGTCTATGTGCTACGTCAG
This sequence comes from Ptychadena robeensis, assembly GCA_036250615.1. NCBI lineage: Eukaryota > Metazoa > Chordata > Amphibia > Anura > Ptychadenidae > Ptychadena > Ptychadena robeensis. The sequence continues at coordinate 141,918,289 of CM070035.1, read as the reverse complement.
AATCCCCGCCAAGCCATGCGCTTAGCAGAGGGGGTCCCGATGTACAATGGAAACATAGCCTTAGATTTTATAATGCATGAAGTATCAACAAAGGAAAAATCTCCCTGCTATGCAAAGATCCTGAGGGTGAAAGTGTAATTTACTGCTTACTGATGCCACATGGGGTCCATCTGCTTGCCTAAAACATTTGTTTTTATGATCTGCTTGACTTTTTATGTGTAGGAATGCTGAGAGAAGAAGTGTCTGCAGAGTAGATACTTTCTTCTCTACTGGTATGAACTGGCGTGAACTGGAGTCTCCACGTTCTAATTCTCCATCTCTTTGACAGGTTTATAGTGACCAGTACAGGGACCAGCAAGGACTTGTTGGGTATTTTCCCAGCAGCCTTGTCACAGAGCTTAAGGTCTACAAGGATGAACTTCAAGACCTACCTACCACAGTAAGTGTGAAAAAACACTGCATTACACATATCCAGGCAAACACCTTATTTTATCAATGTTTATAGAATGCAAAAAATTGTTTGATTATCAAAACTAAACCTCTAACTCTCATTGGCTGGTATTGTGACAGACACAAATGGTATATGTAGGCAACATGAATAGGATTTCAATCCTGGTAAGTTGAGGAATGCATGGCGTCTTTTTCACTAATGATGATGGTCAGTGAGTTGCCTAAAACATGAGAACTGCAGTGACTACAAAATGGGCTGTTCTTCCTTAGTATTACTTTGAAGCTGGCCATAAACCTTTAGATCTCTCTGTCAGATATCCTTTAGATCACCCAACAACTATGTAGTATAGGGTTCTCTGCGATTGAACACAGGTAGACTGATGGTTTAGAAAGTCCCTTATATTACATGGTTTTGGTAAAACAAAAAAAGATCTAAAGGAAATCTGACAGAAAAATCTAAAGGTGTATGGGGACCTTATAGTAATTTAAACTTACTGCAGTCTACATGACATTTAGATGCTATCCCCACCCCAAATATATTCTGCTGATGAGTACCAGGAGATGGTATTTTGGTATATATGTATGTCTCAAGACTTGAATACTACTACAGGGAGTGCAGAATTATTAGGCAAATGAGTATTTTGATCACATCATCCTCTTT
>CM070035.1:141884593-141905546 GCA_036250615.1 Ptychadena robeensis | reverse complement strand
TGCGCTGCCCTGCCCTGTCACACTGTCTGGCTGACGACACCTGTGTCCCTGGAGTGTTCCACAAGTGGGTTCACTTAGACAACGCCCTTAGAGGAGGTAGGACACGTGGGTCCACACCTGCTGCCCCGTGACATATATATATATATATATATATATATTGTGGGGGATCCGCTCCAAACGGTTGCTCTCAAAGCATCAATCCACACAATTGTTTATCTGTGTTTATTTGCACACAAATAAGTCCAAAACAAAGGGTTACCCTCACAGGGGTTATGATCAATCCAAATAAAAAAGTCCAGAAAATGCCACACCACCTGTCTTTGCAACTTTCAATGTAATTGACGTCCTTAGCTTCTTGGCAGCAACAGGCCTGGGCCTCACACGCTCTATGAGCCCCCTGTAGCAGCTGACCCCGTAATCACAGGCCTAGGCCCCACACTCTTTGTGTGCCCCCTGTCTCCACTCGGTCAGAAGCCTTGTCTCCATTTACATTGGGAGCTGTGTCCACTCTGTCAGCAGCCCGGACACTATGGTCTGAGCTCCTTTTGTGGAGACACACCTGGCTCCACTCACCTGCAAACAAGTGTTAACTGTTTAGTGGACCCTGGGGGAATAGAGACGCCCACCCAATTCCATCCTTACTATCCCAGAGTCCGGGAGCCCTTTAAGAAAACAAAACACATTCAGCAACCTAATTGTGCTGGGCAATAATATCCCGGACTCCAGGATACCACCAAATGGTCCATACACACACACAGTGACAGATGACCAGTCTGTCACAATATATATATATATATATATATTTTTTTTTTTTTTCCCCCAATATAAACTTTTATTAAGGCTGTACAGGTTTTACACACAAATTATTATATTATATGCTTTTTACATATACACATTAATATTAGCATTAAAGAAAAAAACTATTTTGTGCATAATCACATTCTCTATCTTCTAGATAGAGATATCTTCTGGTTCTAGATTATTATTTATAGGAGCATACATGTTCTCCAGATACTTATATGCATCTATGCATCTATGTTAGACAAGAATAAATAGAAATGATTTCACTGTAAATATACAGCAGATTGTCTAATCAAGTCTTCTTTATTTAGGGAGCTTTCGGCAGAGATTGACTTTGACTGTCACCATTTGCTATCATTTTGGGACCAGGCAATCGGACAGTTTTTTTTCTGTACAGTATGGGGTTCTGCCCAGTACAGGGGAGCTGCTGGTGTGTCATAAAGGGGAGATATATTATTAATAGGTCTTAACATCTGAGCAAGTCCTGTGTCTTCATTTAGGATGTCCCTGTGGGAGTTAGACCTAGCATCCAGCCATGAGGCACTACCATCTCTGCCATGTAAGGGCTTGTTTCCACTAGAGTGATCGGCCACCATCACATGCGTTTTTAATCATGGCGCAGTGACCGCAGGCGATCGCTACCATTAAAGTCAATGGGCATGATTGCACACAAACGATCTCCCTTGGACACCACCCTACCGCGTTTTTGATTACCTACCGAGTCTTTGATCGAGTACCCTGGACGGTTGCTGCCGCTTGCGATAGACTGCATGCGATTGCGTCCATTGTCATCAATAGATGTGTTCAAAAATTTGACTCAATGAATCGGGGCGCGATTTTTTTATGGGTCCCCATTCATTCTCTATGAGTGCGATCGGGTGCGGCTGAAAACCGGGGCCAAAAAATCACTCACTGATCGAGCCCTATCGCCACTAAAAAAATTGTGAACGATCTCTACATGTAATTAGTGTTATTCCCTACCAAACTAAGAGTTGAGGAAGGAGAACTCCCCCATGATACAGATTGGAGGATATTGTCAATTTAGAAATACAAAGACATCAGCATCTCTCCACCTGTATAAGAGCCTCAGCCATTTGTTTGTCACATTGACCCTATGGACTGTGCCCTTTCCCACAGTGATTGTGAAAGACTGTAAATACCCCTGCTTTGAGAAAAGTAAAGTTATTACTGTATTATTCAGACTATAAGTTTTTAGAGCAGGAAAACCAGAAAAAAATATTTTACATGTTTAAATGAATTAGATTAATGCTATGAATCAAATTAATGCAATACCAACTTTCTGCCACTAGATGTCACTAGCAGCAGTAATATCACGGCACACAGGTCATCTTCTTCACTGATCGGGAGGAGGGGGGCCACAGGGGTACGGCTGCAGAGTCTCCTCTCCCTCTCTGACTATGTCAGTGGAAGCTACAGAATGATTGTAGCTCCCACAGACACTGAGACAGATATAGATAGGAGGAGGGCTCTGGACTCTGCTGGCATAAGCAATAAAGTTCAGATGTGAGATCCGGCCATGGGCAGATCTCTCATCTGACAGCTCCTCCAGCTCCCCAGCTAATCTCCTTGCCCGGAGAGCTGGCAGGGAGCCAAGGCGCGACAGTCGATTGGAGGTTGTGACAGATTACCAGACAGAGTCTCTTTAAAGGTTTATTTAAGCAACCAGAAAACAACCTTGTTGTAAATTTAAAATTGAAGTCAATGAGGGTGTTAAAGAAAATGTCTAATCAGGCGAGACACTTTTTGATAGTTTTTTGAACATTTTGTGTCACATTCAGAGGGTCCTTTAGTCATTAAACAACCACATTGACTTTAATTTCAATCGTTTTGCAAGCCTTACAGGCTGTACAGATGCTTATTCTTTAAAGCGCCATTAAAGTTTTCTGCCACAGGACTCGTTTTTTTTACAGCCTATGTAAATGAAGTCTAACTCATGTTTGCCCCACATTTAAAAAAAATACAAATCAAAATGGAGCTTGCTTTGTGTGTAGTGTTTCTCTTCTGAGATACAGGTAAATACACCTTGGGAGATTTCTGGGTCTTTTATTTTTCCGCTTGCATGCACTGCAGTACTGGTACACCCACTGCGGACAAATCCAAACTCTTCCTCAGCTTAAAGTTGCAGGCACAGAAAAGCTTTTTATACATATTTCCCACCCACATACCTGTCACAGTTGATATGTCCCCTGCTTAAAACCTTTCCCTATTGGCAACAAGACTGCGCAAGTCATCTGGTCAGCCCCCTTGTTCTGTTTAAGTACCAAGACTGAACAAAATTTCAGTCCTGCTCCTTGTCATTCGGCATGAGGATCTTCCAGTGTCAAGATTGCTGCCGGGAGAGCTCTATGGCGACAATATTTTCTGTGACAGGTTTGTATGTGGAATGGTAGACTTCATATATGGTAGATAAAATGTTGTAAACATTGTGCTTGTTGTTTCATTTTTCTAGGACACTTTTATTACAAACATGTGGACCTTACTTAATGATGTTGGGCCACTAAGCTAAAACAGTGCACCACCTTGTTAGAAATTAACATGGAGCTGACTATAGGAATCAAGGGTAAGAAAGGGAAGGTTTTACCATATAAACTTGAGTATAAGCCGAGTTTTTCAGACCCAAAAATGGTCTGAAAAAGACCTCTGTCATGGTAGCTCCATCAGGGTCATTACAGTGAAAATGCCGCCCTGATGGAGCTGCCATAATAGATGGAGCTGCATCATGTTTATGTTTAATAATGGAGCTGCATCATGTTTATGTAGCATTGTTTTTCAACCTTTTTTGGGCAAAGGCACACTTGTTTCATGAAAAAAATCGGAGGGCACCGACGATACGCATTATCGCGGCGCACTTCCGGTTCCCGCCGGAAGTACGTCATCAGCAGGTGCCCTGCTGGAACATAGATGCGTACCAGCAGAGCAAAAACACCGCCCCTGGTCTGTGGGGACACGTGTTGCTAAAACCAACCGGCATCCTCCCGAGCCGTCCGTGTATAAAGCACTGATCGGCTTTTAATCTTAAATAATAAACAGTATACAGCGGATCCGTGTGTTTTATACACGACCGGCTCTTTGAGGCTCGTTTGTTTATCCTCCTATCTCTCCTGCCATTCTTATAGTATAAGACTTAACTATAGAGGCCAGCTAGATAGGAGGGCCGCCGATGGTGGGGTCAAAACCCACGGCCACCCATGCAACACATCCCAGAACAGTGGTTTGCACAAACACTGCATTAACCTCCCTAGCGCACTGCTGATGGTCCAGATTCTGTACCAAAAGCTCACCCTATACTTCATGGTAAATTATTTCTTTATGTCGTAGGCATACCTGTCCCAACTATAGCCGTACAAGGGTCCAATAAGAACATCCTGACTATAATAAATTTTTGAAACAAACAATTCTGTAAAAAAAAATAAAAAAATTAATAAAAAAAATGAAAAAAACCACGAATTAGGACACACACTCTGTCTGCTATGTACTAAATATCGCCAAAATAAAAAGTTCCCTGATGCCCCGATGTTCCCCATTTGCACTTAAACCCTTTCTACCCTGGTGCAAAATCCACCGGAAGAAGTTACAAGCAACTGCACCTCTGGGGCCATCAGGGACCTCATTCTGTCGATGTTATGCCTAGGGGGAGTTTGAAAGCAGTTTTTCTAGTCGAAAACTGCTTCCAAACTCCCCCTATGTAATAAACATTACTATTTACTTGTTTACGTTCAAATATCGCCGCCGCCTCCCCCGAGTGACGTCATCACTTCACTCGGAGCGGGGGGGGGGGAAGTCACAAGAGCAAGGCATCCGAAGAGGCATCGGGACACGGGACAACCAGGCAGCGTAGTATGCTCTCTAGCCCCTTCGTATGGCGGCAGCAACCTCGTCCAGTGCTATAGTAGCCGCTCATGCGCTTGACGAGGTGCTGCCGTCCCGCACGCTAGGGTGGTTAATGCATCCATAGGAAACCTGTTGTACTTTTTACACTTGTAGTGTTTTAGGGTAATTTTACATTTTCCATGCTTTTTGTTGTGTTTTCTTGTTGATAACGAACGGCTAATATACTACTATAATATAAATACATTATAATTATTTAAATTTACCAATAGCTACATTTTCCACCCCCTTGATTATACTCGAGTCAATGTTTTCCTAGTTTTTGTAGGTACAGTTGTGTTCAAAATTATTCAACCCCCACTGAAATTGAGTGTTTTGGCCATTTTGAGGTCATGCATCGGCATAGTGGCCCCATCCTCAGCTTGGATACACCACATATCCCAGCCCTCCCTGGCTCCATGTCCATCAGCCCAATGTATGATTTGACTGCGGTGCACCACAGGGTATACCTAGTGGGGAGTGACACCAAGATTTGTTACTGATATATTGTATTTGTGATCATTATTGATAATGGATTATCTATAGAACAATATGTTAAATACTAATATTGAAAACAATTTTTGATGATGTTCAGAGATGTACTACAGTTGTGTTCAAAATTATTCAACCCCCACTGAAATTTTGCCATTTGACATTGATTTTGATCATTTCAATCATCTTGTTTACAATAAAATCAAAGCTGCACTTGTAAGTCAGACAAATATAACATTAATAATGAAATAACCACAAATGTCTTTTCTGTGCTCACATCATTATCAGTTTTATTCAACCCCCAAGTGACATTCCTTCTTAGTACTTAGTACAACATCCTTTTCCAGGTATAACAGCTTTTAAACGTGAAGCATAGCGTGACACAAGTGTCTTGCAGCGATCTACCGGTATCTTAGCTCATTCTTCATGGGCAAAAGCCTCCAGTTCAGTCACATTCTTAGGCTTGCGCGCTGCAACTGCTTTCTTCAAGTCCCACCAGAGGTTCTCAATCGGATTTAGGTCTGGTGACTGCGATGACCACTCCAAAATGTTCCAGCCTTAAATCTGCAACCATGCTCTAGTGGACTTGGAGGTATGTTTGGGATCATTGTCCTGTTGAAAGGTCCAACATCTCCCAAGCCTCAGGTTTGGTACAGACTGCATCACATTTCCTTCCAATATCTCCTGGTACTGAAGAGAATTCATGGTACCTTGCACACGCTGAAGCTTCCCTGTACCTGCAGAAGCAAAACAGCCCCAAAGCATGATTAACACCCACCATGCTTCACAGTAGGCAAGGTGTTCTCTAGCTCCCCTCAACATGCTCACTACAATGAGCAGAGATTAAGTGGACATTTGGACTAGGCATTATGTACGCTAATTGCAGAGAACAAGCAGAGGGGACACAGAGAGACTCCACGCCAAGGTGACAACGGGCCGGATTAAAAGGCCCTATCTCTGATCTATACCCATGAACAGCAGTGCATATTGGATTATCAGTGCATATAAATGTTGACTGCATTAGTTTTCTGACATTTGTTTCGCTTTTTTTCTCTTGATAATCCCACTATTTACACCACTCACTGTATCCTTGCTTGATGACCACAAATGACCACAAATTACCGGCTTGTATCAATCCCAGTTCTATCTGTGGACTGCCCAACATTATCTCCTTATATAATGGAGAAGAGTGCAGCGACAATGTAACAAACTCTTTGTCCTAGGACCCTTTCCCACTCTGTCCAACACTGACATTGTTTTACCTCTGAATATACAGAGGATTTGTATAACATTAACCATTCCCAGACAGGTCTACCTGGATAAGGAGAATGTCACCAGACCACCACTCTGGTACAGTGAAATCCCTCATGGAAGAACCATCGGCCATAAGGATGACCACCGGCCATAAAGATCACAGACTTCCTACCTGAGGACAGCCACCATGACACCCTCCACACACCATTCTGAATGTGGAAAGTAAAATGATGGCTCTGGACCACAAACCAGTTCATGGCAGACAATCCTCCAATGTTTAGCTTTACTCACAGTGTTAGTGCAGTATTGGGGTTAATCCAATAATCAAATGCCACACCTCACTCTCAGAATTCTTTATAAATCCTCCAATGTTTAGCTTTTATGGAAGCATCTTATTCGCAGTAGAGGAGAAATATGAATAATGTGTAAATGTGATGGGGTATTCCAATCAAGGATAATGGAACTGCATTCCACAATTGCATAGTTAACTTAGTTTAAGGATCTTGTCACTTTGGAAAACAAGGCATTTCCTCTTCAGCATAAGACAACATGACCTCTTTAAATCTTCTTTTTTTCTTAATTTTTTTAAATCAAATCTTCTGATGATCCACGATTCCTGGTGTGTGATAATTAGGCTCAACACCATACTACGCGACACATTCTCATATCATGATGCTTGTGTCACCATACGTCACACTGTGCTGTGACCGGAATTCAGTGAGTGGGGTGCGCCTGACACACCGTTTAGGGCCCCTAGACCCAAAGAGAACAATCCTGCTTTCTCACCTATTTCTCTTTAGGCCAATCAATTACTTATTTAGTTACTTGTAGCTCTTCAGGTCATATCACAGGTCACTTTAAACTTTCTCTGATCTTCCTGGAGCTGATCACTGGATAAATCATTCTCAATATTCTTCTATCTATTTGTACAGGGAGTGCAGAAATATTAGGCAAATGAGTATTTTGACCACATCATCCTCTTTATTCGTTACTCCAGCTTTATAGCTCGAACGCCTACTACAATTAAGCATATTAGGTGATGTGCCGTCGCTTAATGAGTAAGGGGGTTTTTTTTGTCTAATGACATCCACACCCTATCTGGGTGTGCATCATTATTAGTCCACTTCCTTTCCTTTGGCAAAATGGGTCAAAAGAAGGACGTGACGCTTAGAAATAGTCAAAATGTGAGATATCTTCCAGATGGAGCACCACTCTTTAAAAGTGCAAACTTCTGAAGCGGGATCATCCGCACAATCGCGTTTCACTTCAAAATAGTCAACATGGTCGCAAGAACGTGTGGACAACAAAGCGCAAAATAATACTGCCCTTAACTGAGAAAGTCAAGCGTGCAGCTGCCAAGAATGCCACTTGCCCACCAGTTTGTGCCCTATTTCAAAGCTGCAACATCTCTGGAGTGCCCAAAAGCACAAGTGTCAATACTCAGAGACATAAAGGGCTGAAGCGACCACCACTGAACAAGACACCCAAGCCTGAAACATCAATCAAGACTGTGCCTAAGACATATCTCAAGACTGATTTTTCTAATGTTTTATTCTGGACGATGACATGAGAGTGCAGTCTTTATGGGTCAGATGATGGGCACTGCTGGATTGTTAAAGGTCAGAGAGCTCCATTCCGACCAACGCCACCAAAGGGGGAGGTGGATATGGTTTGATGCTGTGTAATTATCAACCGATGAGCTTTGTGGGGCCTTTTCGGGTTGAGGATGGAGTCAAGCTCACGCCCGGCCTACGCAGTTTCTGGAAGACACCTTCTTTCAAGCAGTGTTACGAAATAGTCTGCACTCCTTCAGAAAACCTGATTTTCATGCAGGACAAGCTCCATCACCGCTTCCAAGTACTCCACCTCTGGCGCAGAAGGGTATAAAAGAAAAAACTATGACATGCCTCCTGTTCACTTCTCTGATCTGAAACCCCATGAGAACCGTGGTCCATCCATCAATGTGTGATTTACAAGAGGGAAAAACAGTACACCGCTCTAACAGTGTTGGGAGCTGTGGTTGCTGCTGCAACAGCAATGTTGATGGTGAACAGATCAAAACACTGACAGAATCCATTGAGGCGGCTTTTGAGTGTCCTTGCAGAAGGTGGCTATAATTTGGTCCTGATTTTGTTTTTGTTTTTTTTTTTTTTGAATGCAGAAATTTATATTTGTGAATGTTGAGATGTTATTTGGGTTTCACGGGTCAAAAATAAAATTGAATGGGATCTAATTAAGTTTTTTGTAAAGTTGCCTAACAATTTATGCCAGTAATCGTCACCTGCAGCACACAGATATCCCCCGAAAACATAGCTAAACTAAAACTATACTTTCCAAAAAGATTTTTTCAGCTTTGATAGATAGAGTGGTGGTTCATTGAAACCTGGTTGTTTCAATAATAAAAATTATTCACTCAAAAAATACCACTTGCCTAATAATTCGGCACTCCCTGTATGGTGGATCTTCATCCCTTCCACTTCAGTGTATGTTGCCTTATTTTAAAGCATTTAAAATAATTCCAGTTGAGCACCAACTCTATTGTATATATTTTCTGTATATATTTCCTTCTCCAATCACATCACTTCCATTCTCCATTCTTCCTGACCATTGTATGTAGGGTCCAGAGAGAATGCACTATATAAACAGCATCACAATATGTGCTTTTATCGAACCCACAATCTCCTTCTTCCACAATGCTTGGTAGGTCATCTTTTCACTCTCACAATGAATGGCCCCCTAATGGAAAGTCACACTGCTGCTATTCGTACGGCCGCTTTTCATTTCAAATGATTTCACAAGATCAATATCTACCATATACTCGATTATAGGCCACTATAAAACAGCAGCAGGTGTCCAACGAGGGTTGTCACACTTTTTTAATCAATACTAAAAAAAAAAAAAATTCACAGCTACAAAAGATGATTTTAGTTTGCTGGTGTTTAATAGTAATCTAGACAGATCTCTGATGTAATAATGCAATGTCTGCAAATCCAATTACGATTTTAAAAGAACAGCAAAACAAATATGTATAAACATGGAGGAGGTGTGCTTGGCTGTGTGAAGTCCTTTCCCTTTTCTTTTCATTAGTTATCTCACCAAGGACAGCTGATCAGTTTATAATCCGAGGCATCTAATCCATTACAGTCTGTCAGTCTGTGCAGGAACCTCTGTTCAGATGTAAAGTGATGTCACACAGAATATGGGGATCACAACCAGTAATGCCTCAGCTCTTCTTATTTCCCCCAGGATCTTCTTCCTATCCTATCCTCTGCAGACTCCACACACTTTTCTAGCTGCCTCACTTCATCTCAATTTGGCTTCTCTAAAATGGCCACCAGAGTAATAACACAGTGAGAACTTTGCTCGCCTAACATGGCCGCCAAGTCCTGAAACATTTATTTCAATGGGCTTGTCCCCACTTGCGCGGCTGACCGATTTGAAAGGCGGGCACATTGAAATGTATGCATCAGCGACGGCAGACGCAGCAGCAACTACCCGTGAACTGAACTCGGGGCCGCTCACAGGACCACGGCCAGCTTCACCAGTGGGGACAAGACCTAAGCCAGCCAGCACACCCCTCAGCAAATAGTAAACTCAGATAAGATATGCTGTATCACAAATAGGCTTTCACCCCTGTTACAAGCCGACCTGAACATAAACCATGGTACCCAATTTTAGAAAAATATCTGGAAAAACTGAATGACTGAAGAATAAGCCTAGGGGGGGGGGGGGGGGGGGGGGGGGGGGGGGGGGGGGGGGGGGGGGGGGGTGGATGCAGCAGCTAAGGCTCAGAAACACACAGTAAATGTGCTTTTGTTGGGAGATGTTTTTGTTTAATTCAGTAGACTTGTGAGGTCATTACAAAGCCCCTGAACATGGTATCATCACTAGAAGTGCTGGAGATGTGGGAACATTGTAAAGAAAAAAGTTGCTCTAGCATATCAAGTTTTTGCACAAAAAAGTTCAAATTTGACTTGAATTTGAACCTAATTTATGCAAAAACGACATATGCTAGAGCAATAATTCTTTTCAAAGGTTCCCACAATCCTTCTCTACATCTCCAGCAAATGGTGATGATAGGATGTTCGAAGGGTTACGAAATGCCGTGATTTTAATTTAATTAATTTAATTAATTTCAGCACATTTCAGGTGCTGAGAAATTCGGCTTATATTCAAGTATATACGGTTATTATTATTGTTATTATTATGGTCACTTTAGAAAAGCTCCCCAACAGCTCACTTATTAACATATCACCTGCCACCAGGTATGCATTTGGGGCATCTCCGCATCTCATGAGAGCTGATGGTCATGGCCCCTGGTGGAGCCCCCCCCCCCGGTCGGGGGAGGGGTCGTGCAGTCGCGCATAGTGGGCCGCCGTCCTAGCAGTCTTGGCTATGTCCACCATCCCAGCTCCCCTGTTCCATCAGTCCAATATATGATTTTGAACGTGCGGTGCATCATAGAGTATCCTAGTTGGGTGTGGTTGAGACCAAGATTTGTTACTTGATTGTTTTGGTATTTGTGATCAGTTTGGACAATTTATGCTGAATACTGGATATTGAAAACCAGTTTTTGTGATGTTCAGAGTCACATGTACTTATATGCAGCAGGGCTAACTTTTTATATTTTTATCTTTGCGCCTAGGAGTGCAAAACACGTTTGGGATTGATGGACCTACCAGTGTCCCCATCCCATTCTTGGACAGTTACTGGTATTCAGATTGTAAGAGGGATCTCTTCAGGAGTCGTAGCGGGGGTGGTAATGGTGTTACACTCTCCTACACTGGATGCGTAACCCTACAAGCCTGTGGTATTTGGACATTGTTGTTCTTGGTTTGTTTGTTTATCTATACTAAACATAAGTGCAATACTTTGAATCATTATGAATTATACTAGAATTGTGTTGATTTTTGTTTCACTACTTGATTCTGGTCTTCGTTATCCTTCCTATATGGGGTGTTACGTTTTTGTGTTTTTTTATACTGACTGATATAAATACCATGAATGACAATAAATAACATGTTTAAATCTCTGACTCCGTCGAGTACCTAGTAGAATGAATTGTCCGTGGTAACCGGTGTGTATATACTATATTGGGTGGGGATTAGATAGGAAAGCAGTAGGTAAAAACTGGAAACTGAATAGCCATCCTAAGTCATCACATGATCTCTGTGGGGGGGGGGGGGGGTGGGGGGGGGGTGGTGGTGTGGGTTGGGGGGGGGGTGGGGGGGGGGGGGGGGGGGGGGGGGGGGGGCGGGGGGGTGGGGTGGGGGGGGGGTGGGGGGGGGGGTGGTGGAAACCTCGGCCTTTCCTCCGGTGAACACCCATAGACATCGGAAGCTGACACTACATTAGGTGCCCAACACCTTTTCCAAAGCATCACCACATTATGGGAAACGACTACTATGGCTGAACGTACACTATAGCAGATTGACTTACCTTGGTGGTCTTACTTACAACTGTGCTACCTTTTGGTACTACCTCTGTGGGATTGCGAAAGAGTTTCTCCAGATCACATACTTAATTAAGGAGCCATGCTAAGTCCAAGGGCCCTACGACATCTGATGCTGAAGATTGTTTGACTGGACTGAGAGCTGGAGAGACGTGCCTCGAGAGATCGTACGCCAGCAGTGCCATGTCAAAAACTATATATTACCAATAACTCAATCTGGATCTATAATCTGCTGGGTCATGAACTGGGGCTTCAATTTATAATGGGAATTTTTCTTCTACATAGCTGTGATATGGGAGGTCCCCACCTATGGTTTCTCCCATACTGGTGGTATTGTCTTATTGGGGGTATTTGGAAGGAATAAAGGTTGAATAAAATCTTTCCCTCATTAAACTTGTTAATCTCCCTCAACTCACTTTTCTAAAGTGACCATAATAATAACAATAATAATAACCGTATATACTTGAATATAAGCCGAATTTCTCAGCACCTGAAATGTGCTCAAAAATTTAATTTGGCTTATATTTTATTATTTTGGTCAAGATTAAAATCACGGCATTTCGTAGCCCTCGAACATCCTATCATCACCAAATTTGCTGGAGATGTAGAGAAAAAAAAGAATTATTGCTCTAGCATATGTCGTTTTTGCATAAATTAGGTTCAAATTCAAGTCAAATTTGAACTTTTTTGTGCAAAAACTTGATATGCTAGAGCAATAATTCTTTTTTGAGGGAATGATTTTGGGATGAGGGAAAGATTTTATTCAACCTTTATTCATCCTTCCAAATACCCCCAATAAGACAATACCAAGAGTATGGGAGAAACCATAGGTGGGGACCTTCCATATCACAGCTATGTAGAAGAAAAATTCCCATTATAAATTGAAGCCCCAGTTGGCATGACCCACAGATTATAGATCCAGATTGAGTTATTGGTAATATATAGTTTTTGCATGGCACTGCTGGTCGTACGATCTCTCAGGCACGTCTCTTCCCAGCTCTCATCAGTCAATACAATCTTCAGATCAGTTGTAGGGCCCTTGACTTAGCATGGCTCCTTATATTAAGTATGTGATCTGGAGAAACTTTCCACATCCCCAGAGGTAGTCAAAAAGTAGCACAGTTGTAAGTAAGACCACCAAGGTAAGTCATCTGCTATAGTGTAGTTCAGCATAGTAGTCTTTTCCATAAATGTGGTGATTTGGAAAAAGGTGTTGGCCTTAATGTTAGTGTCAGCTTTCCGATGTCTATTGTGTTCACCGGAGGAAAGGCAGGTTTTCCACCACAGAGATCATGTGATTACTTAGGTATGGCATTCAGTTTCCAGTTTTTACCTACTGCTTTCCTATCTAATCCCATCCCAATATATTATTATACACACCGGTTACCACTGGACAATTCATTCTACTAGGTACTCTGTACGGATCTAGAGATTTAAAATTTTATTTTATTTTCATTCATGTTATTTATATCAGTCAGTATTAAAAAACACAAAAACGTAAACCATATAGGAAGGATACGAGACCAGAATCAAGTATGACATAAAATCCAACAATTTTCTTGTATATTCATAATGTTCAAAGTATTGCACTTATGTTTATGTATAGATAAACACACAAACAAACAAACAATGTCCAAATACACGGCTTGTAGGGTTCATGAGTGTAGAGATGTAACCATTACCCTCTACGCTCCTGAAGATCCTCTTACAATCTGAATATGTACTTCCTAAAATGGGATGTGGACCTGGTTAGGTCCTATCAATCCCAACGTGTTTTGCACTCCTAGGGCAAAGTATAAAAATATAAAAAGTTATGCCCTGCTGCATATATAGTACATGTACTCTGAACATCATCAAAACTGGTTTTCAATATCAGTATTCAGCATATTGTCCAATAATGATCACAAATACAAAACATCAGTAACAAATCTTGGTCTCACACCCCACTAGGTATACTCTATGATGCACCGCAGTCAAATCATATATTGGACTGATGGACATGGAGCTGGGATGTGTGGCATATCCAAGCTGAGGACGGGGCCACTATGCCGCTGCACGACCTCGACCGGGGGGGGGGGGCGCCATCCAGGGGCCATGACAATCCAGCTATCATGAGATGCGGAGATGCCCCAAATGCATACCTGGTGGCAGGTGATATGTTATTAAGTGAGCTGTTGGGGAGGGGTGGTCTCCCCCTAAAAACAGTTATGGTAAGAATGATGACAACACACGCATGATGGGTGTCAGTGATATGTCATAATAGTCATTCTAATATCGGTTCTTACCACTAGGTGGGCTGCTAGAGGTATGGAAGTCCACCAGGTGGGCTGCTAGAGGTATGGAAGTCCACCAGGTGGGCTGCTAGAGGTATGGACGTCCACCAGGTGGGCTGCTGGAGGTATGGAACTCCACCAGGTGGGCTGCTAGAGGTATGGACGTCCACCAGGTGGGCTGCTAGAGGTAGGAAGGTACACAGGGGTCCCTGAGAAAGTTACTATCCCCAGGAATGATATCTCTGTTTCCTCTCAGTGGTAATGTCTGTCTTTATGATGTTAGTCAGTGAGTCCTCTTAGTGGTCCTCTCAATGGTAGTATCTGTCCAACACAAATATCAGTTAGGATTTTGACACATAACAAAATATGTATTTTATTCATTCTATTGTATGCCAAGATACTGTATTTTTCGCACTATAAGATGCACCTGACCATAAGACACACCTGACCATAAGATGCACCCAGCTTTTAGAGCAGCAAATACATAAAGAAAAATTTGTGTTCAAATCAATTGGATCAAAGTAATGGATCAAATCAATGCAATACCAAATTAAGCCACTAGATGTCCCAAGCAGCACTTCCTCACACATCGGGAAGAGGGGGGCCGAGGGGGAACAGCTGCAGAGTCTCCCGGTCTTCCTCTATGGCTGTGTCTGTGTGTGCTGAAGCTACAGCATGAGTGCACCGGCTGGGATCTGCTGATATAAACAATACAGTAGTGTACACTACATTACAGTACAGTTACAATACAGTACCATCTTACAGCTCCTCCACCTCCCTGGCTAATCTTCAGCAGCAGGACTTCAAGTAAGGGTCCCCATACACCTTTAGATTTCTCTGTCAGATTTTAGATCTTCTTTTGTTTTACCAAAAACCATGTTATATGAGGGACTTTCTAAACCATCAAGTCTCCCTGTGTTCAATCGCAGAGGACCCGGCACTACATAGTTGTGGGTAGATCTAAAGGAAAACTGACAGAGAGATCTAAAGGTGTGTGGCCAGCTTAACTCATTTGCTCCTGGGATATGTAGTCCAGGGAATGAGCCGTTGTATAGGCAGAAGGGTGCACTCCATATACAGGAGGTTCAGGGAGCACTCGCACAGGGAAGCAGAGGAAGGAACATAGAATAAAAGTAATAAAGGGGGGAAAAGCAGTTTTTTGGGATTGTATCAATCTGATAAGCTGATTGGTTGGTCTTCTGGAATTTGCTGTTGAGATATATGTCATTTCCTGTGATTGTGACAAAATGATTGAACTGTCTTCCCTTTATTCTATCTGTCTAGGTGGAACCAGTAATGCGCCATCCACCAGCACAAAACCTGCCATCGATGGATTCAACTTCTACGGCAAGCTGGGTCAAGGATCTTTTGGCCTTGTAAGTTATCCTGTATTTTCTTACCTATACATTTCCTGTGTAACAGACAATGTACATTTACATGATAACATCACCCCCCAAACATTGTATTCCAGGACTAGTTATTATAATCTAATACACTCTAGTTACTGGGACAGGTTATCAACATGTGGCTCATAGTACTACTGTGGCACTCTGATTGGAGAAGCCAGTTAGTGTTTAAGTCACAGACAATAAGATTTCAGTACAAAGATAATGGCATTGACTGATATATGGGAACTATGGGATATAATGAAATCTAATGTATGCTAAACAGGTAGCCCATGCATCGGAGAAGACCACCGGGAAGAAGATGGCCATGAAGATCATCCCAAAGACCCTGCTGCTGAAGGAAGCGGTGGCTGCAGAATGTCGTATACTGTGGGACCTGACCGGGAACACCTTCCTCGTGAAGGGCCAGTGCGCCTTCCAGACTACAGTACATCACATGGAATTAAAAAGATGAGAAAAACATTTATTTTATATTCCTACTGGTAGAGTTTTCATTTATATATATATATATATATATATATATATATATATATATATATATATATATATATTATATTTTTCATTCACCTGCTATGTGCTTCTAAAGCTGAAAGGAAATTTGAATAATACAAATATGATTTTCTCAATTAAAAGTCATGATGATGAACAGATATGAATGTAAAGGTTTTATCTTCTAACAGATCCATCTATTCATGGCCATGGATCTAGCAGAGGGAAGCCTTGAAGACTTTCTGCAGAAGACCGACCCGTTATCCCCAGACACGACAAAGTAAGGGATTTGTATTATGATTGGAGATAGCAACAGCATAGAACATTTTACCTATACATTATGTATCATATACATACATATATATTATATATATTTCTTTTTATCTAACAGAATTTATGCTGTGGAGATAGTTTCTTCCATCCAGTACCTGCACAACAATGACTATGTCCACAAGTATATGTGTCATCACTTCTCTATCTCATTTCCCATCCATTTTAGTTTCATTCACACCGACATCTAATAAAGCTGGAAAATAGTGTGTCCCAAAAAACTACCAATATATGTTCTAGATCAGGGGTGTCAAACTCTGGCCCAGGGGCCATATATGGCCTACAGTGTATTTATATTAGGCCCACACAGTTTGGAAAAAAAAACCTTATGTAAGAAATAAATGGCACCGATGTGTCTTTTATTCGATATTTGATGATACACCTTCTAGTACAACACCTTGCTTGTTCCAGAAGCAATGTTTATTTAAGACCAAAGTTTGTTTCGATATACAAAGCTTTATCGTTATATTTGATGAGAAGGACATTTTAGATTTTTTCAGTAAATATCTAGATTAGTCCATGACTTTGTCTACATCATTAAATGTGGCCCACTGTGTGTTTGAGTTTGACACCCCTGGTGGAGAATTTAAAGTGAGAATATATCTGTTTTATATTATTGATGTTTTGTGTTTACTATTCTATTATAATACTAAGTATGCATTGTGTTTCCTCACAGAGATGTTAAGCTAGAGAACATCCTGCTGGACGGTACTGGACACATCAGAGTGTCAGACTTTGGATTGGCGTTGGGCGACATGCACGGAGACAAGACATCTACCCTGCGTGGAGGAACCCCGGGATATATCGCCCCAGAGGTGTGCAATAGATTTCAGCTACATTATAGCGTAATATTATTTCATCTGACAGGGAGTGTGTAGTTTGAGGCAGAACTCAAAGGTAGATGACATTTTCTCAACATTTGTCACTTCGCTGCCAAGGACACAATATTAGAAATGTATATTGTGTCTTTAGCAATATGACAGTGGACAGAGAACCGCATATGTTTGTTCCAGTGATAGGGTGAATCAGCAAACTATAATTTCTGTGTAGCAGGATATGAAGTTATTAAACTGTCTCCATTTTTCTGCAGATGAATGCAGGCAAGGCTTTCAATTCCTCCATGGACTGGTACTCCTTTGGCGTTGTCCTCTTTCAGCTGCTAACCAGGCTGCCATCATACCAGACCAGACGACTTCTGGAGCCAGACATGGACCTTTAGCCTAAGGCAAAAGACATCATCCTAAGGGTAAGTTGGGTAAATTAGTTATAATATATTCATATACGTGCAATGTGTATTGTGAATGGATTTGTAACCATGATTTTTGCATATTGTAGCTGCTGTGTCCAGACCCCAAGTTGCGGCTGATGGGGAGAAGCATCCGGGAACATCTGTACTAAGAGATCTACTGGACAGCCTTGGAGTCCCTGCAAGTGCGGGCTCCTTCTCTACCAGTTCTACCAGTTCTGGTGTGTATCCTAAATTAAAATATATTATATATACCAGTGACATGGTCACATTGTATTTCAAAGAGTCAGTAAGTTTGGTAAAGAAGTTAAATTAAAAGAAGGCAGAATGAAAGTGATCCTGTTGTTTGTAAATGTTC
This sequence comes from Ptychadena robeensis, assembly GCA_036250615.1. Taxonomy (NCBI): domain Eukaryota; kingdom Metazoa; phylum Chordata; class Amphibia; order Anura; family Ptychadenidae; genus Ptychadena; species Ptychadena robeensis. The sequence goes on along the minus strand of CM070035.1, from coordinate 141,887,557 downwards.
CCTTTAATCATTATAAAGCCGTCTGTGCAATGTTAGGATCTATCCTTAGTCATCTAGTGAAAACCTTCCTTATAATATGACCAAATTAATCTTGCTATCTATTCAATTTCAATATATTAGTCAGGAAACATTTTCTTTGGAGCGATGTATTTAATAACAAGCATATTTTCATTATAGAAACCACTGGAAACATCAAAGGTATGTACATGAGTAATGTCAAAGGTATGTATGAGGAATTGATACCGCCCAGATGGTGGGAAGAGGTAAGTAGGATTTCAGGTGTCTACACCTTTGGAACTTCTCCTTCACCCACATGGAGTAGCCAAACCTGCAGATCTTCCACAGTGGGTCTCTATAGCCAAGGTAAGGTACCATCCAAGGTACTCTGGATTAGAATTTGTGTTTATTATTGTGTGTTAAAACAAAAAACAAAAAGAAAAACAATAAAAAAATTAAAAACAAAAAATACAAAAAAAATAACAATATAGAATTAGTAGAAGTAGAAGATAAGGAACCCCCCCCGAAATATAAGAACATGTCTCGTACACATGTACACCACACTACAGAGTCCAAAACCCGTGTGTGTGATTATTGGAACAACTAGCAAAAATATGTATTTTGGACTTCACAAAGAACATCAAGCGTTCCCAAATAACATTAGGCGTGTGATTGGTGTGGCTATTGGGGCTTGGAGGAGGCCATAATTTAAAGGGAAACTACAATTTTGAAATAATTATTGTTTCATCACACACATAATATGATCAGACAATATTGTCAGAAGTAAAGTATAGGATAGACTACTACTATAAAGATAGGCCCCACACATACACATCACACTACAGAGAGCGCAAAACTGAGGGTGTGTGTTATTAAACCAATAGTTACCAGAAATTGGTATTTTGGATTTGGAAGAGTTCCCAAATAACATTATGGCGTGTGATTGGTGTGGCTATTGGGGCTTGGAGGAGGCCACAATTCTAATGGGAACTCTATATTTTTGTACTAATTATTGTTTCATCACACACACACACATATAGATAGACACTTATAAAGGATTATTGAATTATAGCAAGATACTAAACATCTGCATGGATTATAATAAAGATAAGTTAGAGTAAGTTTAGATTTAAAAATCCACAAAAACAAAACTTAAAGATAGAAAATTGTGTAGTATTAAGTAATTAACAGTAAATATATAGGTTTATAGATTAGTCAGTAAGTGTACACACACACACACAACACACTTACACACACACACACACACCCACACACACACACACACAGAACACATTACACACACAAACACTATATTACATGAAAATAAAAAAAATAAAACTATATTTAATCCAAAATAATAATTTCTGGCAATTGTTGATTTGATTTGAAGAGTTCCCAAATAACATCAAGGCGTGTGATTGGTGTGGCTTTTGGGGCTTGGAGGAGGCCACATTTATAGGGAACTCTATATTTTTGTACTAATTATTGTTTCATCACACACACATAATATTCTAATAAGATAATATTCTCAGAAATAATGACAGGCTACTACTATAAGGATAGACCCCACACACATACACATCACGCTACAAAACGATTTCCAAGTCTGCCGATTTCCAGAATTGCAGCAGGTTCTCTAGGGATAGGTAAGTATTTCCAGGTGAGTTTTTTTGTATAACATACTGCCAGGGAGTTTAGTAAAAAATTGAAAAAATACATTTAAATCCCCAGTGCATGTTCCCAGCTCGTCCACATGTTTCTATATTTTACCATAGTACCTCTACATGTATATACATTTTTTTTAACACAGCACTGTCAATCCACTCCTACCGCCTGGGACATGATGACCCTTCTAATGTATAAGTATAGCTCTACTAGCCTGAAACAACAATCTACTAATATGATCGACTGGACAGCCTTGGAGTCCCTGCAAGTGCGGGCTCCTTCTCTACCAGTTCTGGTGTGTATCCTAAATGAATATACATTATATATACCAGTGACATGGTCACATTGTATTTCAAAGAGTCAGTAAGTTTGGTAAAGATGTTAAATCAAAAGAAGGCAGAATGAAAGTGATCCTGTTGTTTGTAAATGTTCCCTTTAATAATAATAAAGCTGTCTGTGCAATGTTAGGATCTAGCCTTAGTCATCCAGTGAAAACCTTCCTTATAATATGACCAAATTAATCTTGCTATCTATTCAATTTAAATATATTAGTCAGGAAACATTTTCTTTGGAGCAATGTATTTAATAACAAACATATTTTCATATAGAAACCACTGGAAACATCAAAGTTATGTACATTGGAGGAATTGATACCGCCCAGATGGTGGGAAGAGGTAAGTGGGATTTCAGGTGTCTACACCTTTGGAACTTCTCCTTCAACCACATGGAGTAGCCAAACCTGCAGATCTTCCACAGTGTGTCTCCATAGCCAAGGTACCATCCAAGGTACTCTGGATTAAAATGTGTGTTTATTATTGTGTGTTAAAACAAAAAACAAAAAGAAAACCAATAATAAAAAAAAAAACAATACAGAATTAGTAGAAGATAAGGAACCCCTCCCCCCCATAATATTAGAACATGTCTCGTATACATGTACACCACACTACAGAGTCCAAAACCTGTGTGTGTGATTATTGAAACAACTAGCAAAAATATGTATTTTGGACTTCACAAAGAACGTCAAGCGTTCCCAAATAACATTAGGCGTGTGATTGGTGTGGCTATTAGGGCTTGGAGGAGGCCACAATTTAAAGGGAAACTACAATTTTGAAATAATTATTGTTTCATCACACACATAATATGATCAGACAATATTGTCAGAAGTAAAGTATAGGATAGACTACTACTATAAAGATAGGCCCCACACACATACACATCACACTACAGAGAGCGCAAAACTGAGAGTGTGTGTTATCAAACCAATAGTTACCAGAAATTGGTATTTTGGATTTGGAAGAGTTC
>CM070035.1:141865975-141876752 GCA_036250615.1 Ptychadena robeensis | reverse complement strand
CCCCTGTCCCTGACACCCCTGCGCCAATCCAGGTTGTGTGCCGTGGGATCCTAACAGTATCACAGCTGTACCCACCGGTATCTGCACCCCCTTTCCAGTCTTAATCAATCATTTAAAGGGCATCATGGTTGTATGTGCCACAGGGAGCTTGTGGGTCTTCTCCATGCTCCGACGCATTTCGCCCTGCCTACAGGCTTCTTCAGGGAGCATGTATCCCCTATGGGTTGATTCCATTAAAACACTTTTCACAGTTGTCGTAAAGATGAATACAAATATATTTGATACATATATAAGACACCAATCACTAGAAGTTTGTGCAGCTCAGACTTGCAATTCATACCAATTTATATATTTGCCATCAGAATTATTAAGGAGTCAATCTTTAATTCCATTTCAATTTTTATATTAGCAGTTTTCAGCTAATAAATACCTGGTAATTCAGCCATGAATGATCTAGTATAGGTCACATACCAGGGGTGCACATAACTTTTTAGTGAGCTCCTTAGATGAGTACCAGGACATCATGTTTGGTACTCACCCCATATGTAGGGTGGTCTTCCTCACTGTCCTCTGAATCAGCTTCCTGCATGGTAGGTTCTGCTCCAGAACCTCCCTGTTTCTTAGGTCACTAGCTGGCTTTATGTAAAATGTAAATCTCACAGTACAACACGTTTGAACACCCAGATCTCAGTAGTACAATCCTGATTTTCTTTTTACTTTCTCACCTCTGAGACTACCTGCAATCCAAATGTCTACCTTTAATAGTCATTTCCAGCTGTCACACAGTGCTTTTCTCTTGTCAGATTTCCCCCATACATTAACATTTAGCTGCAGCTGCCCAGCCTCCAAGCATATGAGCTGTGTAACAATAATGCAGGTACGCATAGCTAGTTTTTGGCCCATTTTGAGTACCAGAGTACCACTTTTGTGCATCCCTGCACATATGTCTTCTTATTGCCCACATGTATTGTCACCCAATCACATACATTAGCTCAATTTGCAAACATAGTAAAGCTTTGGGGAGATTTGGCTATTTATAAGCAAATTGTTGAGACCAACAGCTTTATAGCACAGTCAATTTACTTCAAGCAATTTTTATCTGCGCCTGAACTGCTCCCATTACCTCCAATGTGCCCAGCTCCACTGCCGCAGATTGCCATTTTACCGCGTTTTTTTTGCAGTGGCTGCACTGCACTGCTCCAAATCGGGTGCGGTTGTGTTGCAGGGTTTAGCCCATTGACAGTCAAAAGACTGGTAATGGACTAAAAAAAACCTTTCTGTCCCTCCGTAGTGAGGCCTTACCCTTATAGTATTATTATTATTTTATATTATTATAGTATTCATACAATGTGAGAAAGTCAAGCAGAGCAGTCTCCCTTTTACCACCTCTCCGAAAAAATAAAGGCATCATACTGTGTTGTTAATAAATCATGGTATATATCAAACATAAAATGCTTGAATAATCCACGTTGTATAACACATCACTATAGTACAATCACACAATCACACTAGGGGGAGCAGTTGTATTGCTTTTCTGCTTCCAGAGAAGAATAAAAAAGAACATTACAGTGTTTTCTAAAAATAGAACTATCCTCCTTCTCCCCATTGTTTCTCAGTACTGTACATAAAAATAATATTGCATATAAAAATGTAACAAAAAAGTATTTGCTAATTATCTTTGTTTTAAAACAATTGCAATTAATAACATATACAATCATTTCTGTATTGCCTAGATATATTTTAAACACAATTATGTTCCTTAACCTGTCTCTCCCACATGCACAGGGTAAGTGCAGGGATACTATAAGTATTGTGGGTTAATTAGGTTGTGGGAGATCGCCTTTAAAGTAGACTCTCTAACATGACCCACTCCACACTCTGGAACACTCAGGTCCGGATCATCTCTGCCTTCTTATTCCAGCCTTCCAAGAATAATCAATGGACTCTTGTGAGAGGTGTTCTTAGATATCAGGTTAGTATAATTGAAGGGGAAGAGATATAATTATCAGTATTTTCTACCTACCGGAGTGTGCAGCACTGGACAACCATTTATAAGCAATTCTGTCCATTTAAAGTTCCCTGATGTGGTGCATTGCATTAACTTGCTTTTTGTTCTTTCCTGGAACTAACCTTACTATGTGACAAAGTGCACATTGATGCAGCAAAGGCAAATGGGCCCTCAGGGGTAATTTATAATGGGACACATTTTTACATAATGGAGCTCTTTTTTCAGAAGAGAAGCAATAGACGTTTAGGAATCCTTTTTTTTAAAGCTAAACCTTGCTTTTGGGGCTGTAATACTGCGGGTGACATGTTACATATTTGGTGGACCTGTCCTATGTTGTCTATTCTGGTCAAATAAACAGTGAGGAACATAACTATTTGAACAACCTCCGATTTTGCAAGTTCTCCCACTTAGAAATCATGGAGAGACACAGCTTTTTAAAAAAATCACATTGTATAATTTGTAAAGGATATATTTGTATTGCACTGCTGCACATAAGTATTTGAACTTATGTGCAGCAGAGGTCAAACTTTTCCTGAAGTTCTTGACCAGGTTTGAACACACACTGCAACAAGGATTTTGGCCCACTCCTCCACACAGATCTCCTCTAGATCTGTCAGGTTTCTGGGCTGTCACTGAGCCACACAAAGTTTCAGCTCCCTCCAAATATTTTCTATTGGATTTAGATCTGGAGACTGGCTAGGCCACTTCATAACCATAATATGCTTCTTATTCTTGGGTATTCTTGCTGTGTGGTCATTGACATGTTGGAAGACCCAGCCATGACACATCTGCAATGCTCTCACTGAGGGAGGTTGTTTGCTCAAAATATCACAATAAATGGCCCCATTCATCCTCTCCTTAATATGTTGTTACCACCCCCATGCTTCACAGTAAGGATGGTGTTCTTGGGATGCAACTCATTCTTCTTTTTCCTCCAAACACAAAGAGTGAAGGTTAGACCAAAAGTTCTACTTTGGTCTCACCTGACCACATGACTTTCTCCCATGCCTCCTCTGGATCGTCCAGATGGTCATTGACAAACTTCAGACGGGCCTGGACATGTGATGACGTGATGAGCATTGGAACCTTCCGTGCAATGCATGATTTGAAATCATGATTGGCATGTTCTACCACCAGTGACCTTTGAAAGGGTGGTCTCAGCCTTCTTAATGTCATTGGCCAGCTTCTCACATGTAGTTCTGGGCTGATTTCTCACCTTTCTTATAATCAGTGATTCCCCTCAAGGTGAGATCTTTCATGGAGTCCCCCGGGGGCTCCAACAATTGATCTATTATCACCAATCCGCCTGTTCGCATTAGGACCTGGCCAAAGTTCGGCTATCACTAATCAACATCCTTCTCCCATTTATCTTTGTGCCCCCTTCCAAGAAAACAAATATGCATGCCACACTTATGTTGCCTACTTTAAACTCCAGATATTGTTTTACCAGGCTTTATTGAATAATCCAGAAAGCAATCCAAGAATTATACATATAATGTAAGTCCAATAAATTACAGTACAGATAGATAAGACTGAAGACATCCTTGGTAACTCTTGCTAACTAAGACGCTTGAGGTAGGAAAGGGTAAACCAAATAAAGAAGCACACCCAAGCACACTTCTGTACAGAGGCTTTATCGAACAATAGTAACAATAACAGGTTATCATTAAATAGGCCAAGAGCCCAATCACATTGTGCCAGTTGGTGATATAGGATTGGTGAAAGCTTGACAGATGAATCTCCTGTGGCCAATGAGGCTGCAGGATGTTCAAATCCAACATTTATGCATACATACAGTAGGGACCCTGGATGGTAATTTGTTGTGCACATTCACAGGGATGCTTGGGATGCTATTTAATTGAACAGTAGCAACAATGCCAGAGCGGGGATGACATGCTGCTAGCAGTGCAATGGCAGCCTCAACCATGTTGCCTGCTGCTCAAGCTCCTCTGAGATGATGGTGTGCAGTTCAGGGTGTGAACTGGAGTGCAGTTCAGGGTAAGTTTGTTAACTAAAACTGGACAGACTCACCGATCGCTTTTGGCACCTCCTTTGAGGTGGTGGTGGTGGGGGGGGGGGGGGGGGGGGGGGGGGGGGGGGGGGGTGCAGCAACATTGACCTCCAATTTAAGGAGGCGGCCTTGGTTTCCTGGGAGGTTCATACATTTTATTACTAAAATTCTTTGTATGGCAGAGCTAGTACCATAAACATGCTGCACTGCTTATCATCATAAAATCTAAAAAAAAGAATAAAAATTTTCTTCAGATAATCAAGGTTAAAGTTAAGAATAGAGATTGCATTAAAATACAACCGTAATTCTTATTTTGAACACAAGGGGGCATTAATGTTTATGTTAGTGTCTACATTAACAATGAATACCTGGTGTTCAATCTAACACATATGAGCTACTTTTATTGTAAAAATATACACTTAAACATTAGCACCAAATAGCAGACTGAGATTCACAGCCAGATGTATGAACCTGAATTTCTGACATAACTTCTTTATTTAGAAAACAAAATATCCCCACTATTTTTCCCATCATCCTACAATGTATTGTAAAAGTTTTGGATCAGCCAAACAACACATAGGCAGACGTACTGCAAAAACCTTTTTTTTTAAACAACCTCAGCACAAATAAAAGTAAACTGAACAGGTAAAGTTTTTGGTAGAGCAGGTCCTCTTCTCATGCAGAGCGCGGGGAGCTCCGGGTTCCACACTGTATATCTGCAGCCACAGGGCCTGACCAAGGCTGGATTGTGTGCGCTGTTGATCCAGGGAGCTGCTACCGCGGAGTACACACCATCCCACCCCACTTGAAGGGAGTACTCAGGATACCCTTGATGGAGGCAGACTAAATGGCAAATGCGTCTGGGAGTACTACGTACTATCTGGTCTGCGGGCTGTACACACGCCAGCATAGACGGGTGAGCACGAGGAGCCTGGAGCCAGCTTGTGTTCCCGGCTGCTGCTGTTTCATCAGGACTCCCGGCTCTGGACTGAACTTCCTCTTCCGGGAGTCGGGCTTTTAACGCCTCTGGAAGTGAGGCCTCCTGGGACATGACCATAAAGGGGACAGCATCACACTTGGTTTGTGTGACTACAATACCTATCTACAATATCACTAGAATTAACTCTAAATTCTGTTCTGTATTTAAGAAGTAAAACAGGAAGGCCTGAGCATTTACCTTGAGTGTAGCTTGGGTGACCCTGCAAACTCACCCCAAATCACCATCGGGGAAACTCACCTATCCTCTGTGAGCCGTGGTGATGGAGAGTAACGGTAGACTCGTCCAAAAAAAGTCACACCAAAGAGTTCAATCTTTGTCTTATCAGACCAGAGAATATTGTTCCGCAAGGTCTGAGAATCCTTCAGGTGCCAGACAGGCTGCCATGTGCCTTTTACTAAGAAGTGGTTACCGTCTGGCCACTCATCCACAAAGGCCTGATTAGTGGATTGCTGCAGAGATTTCCTTCTGAAAGATTCTCCTCTCTCCACCAAGGACCTCTGGAGCTTTTGACAGAGTGACCATCAGTTTCTTGGTCATTTCCCTTCTCCTCCGATCAATCAATTTATATGTCCGGACAGCTCCAGGAAGAGTACTCGTGGTTTTCAATTTCTTCTACTTACAGATGATGGAGCTCATTAGGACCCTAACCACACTGCCAAGATATCAACGGAGTGGCTTTAGGACAACTCTGTAAATGTCCTTGAGTGACCCAGCCAGAGCCCAGACTTGAATCAAATTGAACATCTCTGTAGAGATCTTGAAATGGCTGTGCTCCCATTCTGATGAAGCTTGAGCGGAATGGGCAAAAAATGGCCATGGATAGGTGTGCCAATCTTATAATTGCTGTTAATTGTGCATCAACGTTATTGTGCAAATGCTGTGAACACTTATTTTCTTTTTATAAATTTGCCAAAATTTATAAAAAGAAAATAAGTGTTCACAGTAAACTTGTTTTCACATTGTTATTTTGGGGTGTTGTGTGTAGAATTCCGAGGAAAAAAAGAATTTAATCCATTTTGGAATAAGGGCTTGTTTCCACATTAACACACTAACCTGCTCGGCGGAGGATCTGTCTTCACGGTGCCGAGCCGCTCCGCTGCTGCAAGACTCAACGTAGTCGAATACGTTGAGTTTCTGCACCGGCGGATGTGTAGACAGACCATCCGCCATGCAGGCAATGTCTATCTACTATGTCGGGAGCCCGCTAAGCATGAGAGGGTCCCGACGTATGTGGAAACTTACCCTAAGGTTGTAACATAACATGTGGATAAAGTAGATGTGCTGTGAATATTTTCCAGATGCACCGTATACATCTGAATTACATTTGTGTGAAGGTTCCTCAGATATATACAAAAATGGATACTCTTAATTCTTTGTAGCAGATTTGAAATAAACAAAAGAAACATTCTCACAGACATTCTGCTTCACATCTCACACTTTTACTCTTAAATATATAAGTTACATATTTATAAATAGCTCGGCAGTCTCATGGAAATGTCACTAAATGAATATTTTATAAGTTGTTTTGCAGTTGCTAGAGATTTCATAAGTGCATAATATTCATAAATATAGAACACTGCAAACTGCTGTTTCCTCATGACTTAGGAAAAATACCAGCAAATATTTTATGTTATGATGCTGTTGCTGGCTTCATATTGGCATATCCTCAGAAGAGATATAAAATAAACTATACAATGAAGTATCATTGTCCTCATGGACATATTATTTAAAGCAATAAACATTGTTTCCTGCATAGGAATGACATTCCCAGGGACAATACAGTGGTGGGCAGGTGTATCAATTCAATTATACTCCTGCAGCTGCCCAATGAAGAAAAATATATATGCACTCACCAGCCACTTTATTAGACACACCTTGCTAGTACTGGGTTGGACCCCCTTTTGCCTTCATCCTTCGTGGCATAGATACAGCAAGGTACTGGAAACATTCCTCTAAGACATTGGTCCATATTGACATGATAGCATCACGCAGTTGCTGCAGATTTGTCGGCTGCACATCCATGATGCGAATCTCCTGTGCGAATCTCCCTATTGGCTTGAGATCTGGTGACTGTGGAGGCCATTTGTGCACAGTGAACTCATTGTCATGTTCAAGAAACCAGTCTGAGATGATTGGAGCTTTATGACATGGTGCATTATCCTGCTGAAAGTAGTCATCAGAAGATGGGTACACTGTGGTCAAGGTCATGGGATGGACATGGTCAACAACAACACTCAGGTAGGCTGTGACGTTGCAATAATGATCAATTACTACTAAGGGGCCGAAAGTGTGCCAAGAAAATGTCCCACACACCATTACACCACCACCACCAGCCTGAACGATTGATACAAGGCAGGATGAATCCATGCTTTCATGTTGTTGACTCCAAATTCTGACCCTACCATTCGAATGTCACAGCAGAAATGTAGACTCATCAGACCAGGCAACATTTTTCCAATCCTCTATTGTTCAATTTCGGTGAGCCTGTGCGAATTGTAGCTTAAATTTCCTGTTCTTAGCTGACAGGAGTGGCACCTGGTGTGGTCTTTTGCTGCTGCTGCAGCCCATCTGTCTCAAGGTTTGATGTGTTGTGCATTAAGAGATGCTCTTCTGCATACCTTGGTTGTAACGAGTGGTTATTTGAGCAAATATTGCCTTTTTATCAGTTCAACCCCATCTGGCCATTCTTCTGTGACCTCTCGCATGAACAAGGCATTTGTGCCCACAGAACTGCCGCTTACTGGACCATTACTTTCCCTCTTTCGGACCATTCTCTGTAAACCCTAGAGATGGTTGTGCGTGCCAATCACAGAAGATCAGCAGTTTCTGAAATATAAACACCAGTCCGTCTGGCACCAACAACCATGCCACGAGCAGTTGAACAGGGGTGCTTAATAAAGTGGCTGGTGAGTGAACATATATATATATATATATATATACACCACCTGGCCACAAACTGGCCACAAACAAAAAGGTCACACACTCTTATATTTCTGTGTACCACCTTTAGCTTTGATTACAGCATGCATTCGCTGTGGCATTGTTTCGATAAGCTTCTGCAATGTCACAAGATTTATTTCCATCCAATTTTCACCATGATCTTGCATTGATGATGGCCTGTCTGACCGCTGTGCAAAGCCTTTTCCGGCACATCCCACATAGTCTCAATGGGGGTTAAGGTCTGGCTCTGTGGTGGCCAGTCCATGTGTGAAAATGATGTCTCATGCTCCCTGAACTCCTCTTTCACAATTTGAGGTCGATGAATCCTGGCATTGTCATCTTGGAATATGCCTGTGCTATAAGGGAAGAAAAAATCAATTTATGGAATAACCTGGTCATTCAGTAGTCAGCTGACCTCATTCAATTACCTCATTGAAAGATAATCGCCCGTGCAATAATTATCCAATAGGAGGCATGCGCCTATTTGCTTAGTTAAATCTAGGTGGTGACTTTGTTTTGGCCAGGCAGTGTATATACATATACATAGATTATTAGCCAGGTGTTTTTTAGTTAGAAAGAGATTGGAATCTTAGTAATTTGTATGATTGTATCATTAGATTATATTTAATTCTATGCCCATGAGTATGACTACTAGGCCTTAGTGTTACACTAACACATTGGGGTGGACTTCCTAAAATAGTTTAAACTGTTCATTTAAGAAAGTAAATTATCCCTATGCAATAGAATAATCACCTAATTTAGTAAATCTGATGGAAAATCCCTTTGCAGGTAATACCAAGTCACATGGAAATATAATTAAAAAAACCCCCATAAAAATGTGATTGGATGGTTGAAGCCAGCGGATCCTGATCTCATTGTTTAAATTTGAACTCCAGATTAAAACCCCAACTTGATTTAATCTTGATCTTCCACAGACACCACCTCCACTTATCTCGTACATGCTAACAGGCTGTGGTTGTAGCCTCTGACGTAATCCTCCATGAAGTAGAGCCAATAGCAATGGAGGACAATCAGGACTAATGCACAGCCTGAAGCACTGAAACAAATGAAGAGGGCAGGTCCCAACAGTGTAGTTTCTAACCTTTCAGGGGCCCTATGCAAGTTTTTACTTGGAGTCCATGTTGATGGTGGAACTGCGGGAGAAACGGCCCTGGCTGCCAAGAACAGAAATTGTATCATGTATATGAAATACCACGTCTATAGCCCTGGGCATGAAAAGACCATTTAAACCCTGCAGTGTGATTTTGCTGAACTTGGAGTTCACCTTTAATCCAGGTAATATTTCCCTATTAGGGATTTGCTAACTGAACAGCCTCTTATTTCCAATTCTTGTCTTTCTAGATTGCCCCGGTCACATCCCCTGGGTCTATGGATGACAGGCCTGAGGAAAAAGGTTATGCTCCCATTACAGATCTTATTGTCTATTGTTGTGATAATTTATACACATAGATATGAGCTTTACCATAACCAAGATTTATACTTTACGCTTTATTTTACTTTTATTAGCACATTTGTATGTGTATCTGAATTGATGCAATATAACATAACGCTATAACATAACGCTATAACATATAATGTAGCATAACTATAGCGCCGTACCAAACTGAGCCTTAAAGAAGTGAATAGTGCTGCCAACGCCCAGATTGACACCCGCCGTTTAGCATCTGTTTTCTGTGATTGCACCGTTCTTCTAATGGTTCAGCGACTGAGAGAGAATCTGATTATAGCTATCACATGGCACATGAATAAGTGTTTTCACACTTTTTTACCCAGCAGCCGTAGGCCGGTTGACTGTATGGAACCTTGCCGCATACATTCGTGTTTTCACAGTTTAGAAGAAAATGTATGGCTCGCTTTTAAGAAATCCCCAACACATCACAGCTGTGTTCTCAGTGTGAGCCATAGAAAGAGAGTATAAGAAGGCACTTCAGGGAGCTAGGTGAGTCATCTAAAATGAGATAGCCGGCACAAACCCGCCAATGCTCTGTACCGAGCATGCTAATCTAGTTAGTTGAATGAGGGATGTAGTAGGGAAAATTGTACTATAATGAACATGTACTATACAAGCCCAAGAAGATGTGAACGTCTCGAGTTCAATAGGGCTTTCTGCTCTGAAACCTAGGAAATGTATTCTTGAAAATGTTAACTCTTTGTATGTGCCTGCTCCCGAGCTGCTTGTGTATTCATCCTGTGATATTCCTAGTGCGCGGCCTGGATTAATGCTTCTCACATAATTGCCAGCAGGGGACCTGCAATGGCAGCACAAACATCATTAATTTATTGGATTTAATTTTCAGCAGCCCACATTTTTCACCGGCTGCGACTGTGAATATCAACTGAATTGGATTATGTTTAAAAGAATCAATGATAAAATATATTGATGTACAGTGTAAAGCCATATACGCTGAGATTCTCGTTGGTTTTGACGGCGATCGATCGCAGAGTGGTCACCACACTGCTTGCAGTTGCTGGCAAAACGAATGAGAATTATGTTGTATGCATCGAATTTCAGATTGTTTTCAAATTGAACTGGAATTTACCATCTTGGGGGATCCCTGTTTGATCCATTACATGTGCAATTTCGACTGCTTCTAGTCCATTGGTCACCAATTGGACTATCTGGTCCATCGATTCCCCAAAAATTTATCAATTTGCGGAACACGCATGCAGATCGATCTTTGGGGAATCGGTGACATATGTATACGTGTATGGGGAGCTATCTATCTATTTATCTCTCTCTCTCTCTCTATCCATCTCTCTATCTAACCATCTATACATCCATCCATCCATCCATCTC
>CM070035.1:141852503-141865965 GCA_036250615.1 Ptychadena robeensis | reverse complement strand
TCTCTCTCTCTCTCTCTATCCATCTCTCTATCCATCTCTCTATCTAACCATCTATCCATCAATCCATCTCTCTCTCTCTCTCTATCCATCTATCTATCTAACCATCTATCCATATCTCTCTCTCTCTCTCAATAGGCGGACCCTGGTAAAAGCAGGGGTATAAGCATGCCGGGCTCAGCCAAGATGGCAGATTCCGGACATGTAATGGGAACCCCCTCCTGTACGCCTGCAATAGGTGGGGGCAAATCGGCACATCATGTGCCGCTCTCAGCCTATCAGCAGGTGACAAGGGATATAAGCATGCATAGTTTGAAAATTTGGCGATTGCCTTTTTTTGGAGTTGGAATTTGATCGTCACTTTTCCGGACCTCAGACTGAATGGAAATGTGGTAAGTGGACCTTTCAAATTTATATTTGAGTAGCCCTGCCCTAGAAATTCAGGTAATTGAAGCACATACTCATGGTTATCCATAAGATTTACAAGAAAGTAATTCATTAGAGCAGTTAATATCGTTGCACCATGGTCCAGATCATATGCTCAAATGCACACTAGTGTTGAACGAGAATATTCTAAATTTGAATCTATTCAACGAATATCCGTCATTCGAGAATTTGCAGATATTCATCATATTATGCTTCAACATTGTTTACCGGCATACATCGTACATGTTTGTGCGCATTGCAAATGTATATGGGCAATACACAGTGCTAGCACCGGCTAAGATCACAGAATGAAGAAGAAAAGCTGCATTGCGAATCATTGCGAATGGGCACGCGCAATGGAAGGCAATAGAATACAGTCGAATCAAATTTTATGAATTTAGAATGTTTCTTTGTATATTCGCGAAATTGTGCAAATTCGAATATACCATATGCTGCTCAACACTAATGCACACTGCAAAGCAGGGGTGTCAAACTACACAGTGGGCCAAATTTAAAAACTTGGACAAAGTTTCACAGCACTGTGCACATCAGCCCATGCCCAACTCCGCAAATGCATGCAGCGATCAACCGTTCATTTATGAAATTGAAATTTGAACCATGTATGGCCACCTTAACAGTACATAAACATTTTCACTGCTTGTCCCCACAAGAACCCACAATACAGTGGATATAAAAAGACAAAAATGAGACAAAGATAAATCATTTCAGAACCTTTTCCACTGTTAATGTGACCTATAACCTGTACCACTCATTTGAAAAACAAACTGAAATCTTTTAGGTAGAAGAAAAATATTTAAAAAACGTGGTTGCATAAGTGCACACCCTTAAACTTATACTTTGTTAAAGCACCTTTTGGTTTTATTACAGCACTCTTTTTGGGTATGAGTCTATCAGCATGACACATTTCTGTCAGATTGCAAGGGTATCTCCTGTGCACATCTCTCTTCAGATCAACCCACAGATTTTCAATGGGATTCAGGTCTGGACTCTGGCTGGGCCATTCCAAAACTTTAACTTCTTCAGGTGAATAATTCCATTCCTTTGTTGATTTGGATGTATGCTTTGGGTCGTTGTCGTGCTGAAAGATGTTCATGTTCAGCTTTCTAGCAGAAGCCTGAAGGTTTTGTGCCAATACTGACTGATATTTGCAACTGTTCATAAATCCTCAGTTCCAGCTGAAGAAAAACAGCCTCAAAGCATAATGCTGCCACCACTATGCTTTACTGTGGGTATGGTGTAATAAAATCAAAAGGTGCTTCAACAAAGTATTAGTTTAACCTCCTGGGCACTACACATGTGGCACATAGTATGCTCTGCCGCGCCCGGAGGTCCCGTGCAAAACTCCGGCATCACTGGAGACCAGTCACCAGTAACGCGATTGGGGGCATACCAGGAAGCATCGGTGGGGGAATCCGGCGGACAGGTAAGTTTCTGACCTAAGTTTGAGTTAACTCAGGCTGAGTTTAATGATAAATCAAACGCCAAGGAGGTTAAAGGTGTGCACTCTAATGCAACCACATTAATGTATTTTTATATTATTTTTTCCCTCCATTGAAAAGATTTCAGTTTGTTTTTCAATAGAGTGGTACAGTTTATAGGTCACATTAAAGGTGGAATGATTTATCTTTGTCTCGCTTTTGTACAGCACAGGATACTGACATTTTACCAGGGGTGTTTAGACTTTTTATATCCACTGTATCTGCTGTTTTGGAGATGCTCCTAGACCTACCATCTAGCCATTAAAATCTATTATTTGCGTAGAATCCGAGGACTTCAACAAATGGATTACCTGATTGCTATGCTTAAATTGATTTTCACATCCAGCACCAACCCTGCTTCTTCTTTTTCTTTCTCTTGCTCTTTTTCTCTCTATTTTCCTATCTTTTTTCTGTATCGGCTTACCTTTATTCGTTTTCTAAATGCGTATTATTTTTTTTATTTCTATTTTCTTGCTTTTATGGTATTTAAGTGTTGATGATATGATACAGTTTGTTCCTGTTACCATATTTGTATTAATTTGTTTAATTCACTAATGGAACAAGAAAACTGGAAAAGACCATGAGTAATGTTTTGTTCTTTTCTTAATAAAATGTTATTGTTTAAAAAAAATTAAATTATTATTTGCCAAAGTTACTCCAAATCATAAGCATACCCATGTTTCCCCCTTCCTCAAGAACGGACTGTTCCATTGCTTTTTATATCCAAGCCTATATCAGGGGTTTCTGTATTTGCATAATCAATGTTTTTCCCATCTGTGTAAAAATAATTATAAACTATACTGTTAAAGCCCCTGTTCAATCAACTTGATCCATTTTTTTTGGGCCAGGGAAATTGGTGATTGATTGTATGTTTGCCAACTGTAGTAACAGATATTTGATCAACTTTTTCGGGATCGACTGAAAGTGTAATGTTCAATCAATTTTCAATAAATTTTTTTCCCAATTTGAATTGTTTAAGGTTGATCAAACCATGTGGGCTGCCATAGATTTTCAAAAAATTTATTGAATTAAGTTAAATGGATGAAAAATCTAGAAGAGTATGGGGGCCTTTACAGTTACATGTTTACAGTCATTATAATAATTTACCAGCTGTTTGTAGAATTTTTTAATTTAACAATATATGTGGCATGCAAGCCAATGACTGCTTGTCTTTGCTATGTGTGACCTTTGTGGTTTCCTGAGGTCAGTGATTGCAACTGTTTTTTATTCATGATAAGCTGGCATACTCTTCATTGCAGCAAGCCCTTCCAGACATTTTTTCTTGGGCATGGCTGCTCAGCATATCTTTCTCTGTATCCATATGTTCTCTACAGCACAACAAAGCTTGACTTTTTGAATTCAGTTCCACTTAAGGTGTTACAAGGTTCTCCTGCATGTCACAACACACATTTATGAGTATATATTAACCCAGCACAACAAACTATATAGATGTAAATTAGTCCTTAAGGTTTCGATTTGAAACCTTAAATACTCTATACATGTATTGCTACACGCTTGTAGGCTTGTTCTCTCGCTATTGCCAGTTTAGGTGTACATGGGTTTTGTATTCCAGTTAAAAAGCCTACCTACACCTTGACAGCTGATTAAGCACACACTTGTTGCTTAAATGAATAAATGATAGCCCCATGAAAAGTTTTACCCAGCATTTGACTGTTGTAGAGTAAATATTGAAAAATATCTGAAAAAGGGACAGGTTTTTACCGAACTCTCAAGGTTAAGACCACAATCCATCTATTATTACGATAAGGGTATTGTGTTGTTATGTTACACTGCTATGTAATAAAGATTATAATTTACACACACATAAATAAAGGTTTTATATTTTGTATATTGTATTTTTATAATCTGCCTTGAGATTAAGTGTTTATGTAATGCTTATAAATAATGATTATGTATGATGATAGTTTGCAGTCTCTCTGATCGCAGTAGATAAATCATAAGGTGTTCTTGGATGTGAGGTAAAGCTACCCATACACTAGTAGATTCCCGGGTGTTCCGCAAGCGACTGATCACAGCGTGGTGATGTCACCATGCTGTTTTTAGTTGCCCGCCGAACTTACATAAATGGATCCGGACCCTGGTTCCGACCGACTTGCGGAACTATTCTAGTTGATCACTCCAGGTGGGTGCCTCTGTTTTGCGATGACTGACCACCGAGGGAGCACGCACGGCAGTCGATCATCCGCAAAATTGACTGTGGATGGACACATGTATGTGGGGGCCTAAGAGTTCAGTATAGGGTCATCTTAAGTGGTAATTTCTATTTTCATTATCAAAGAAAGATAATTACCAATTGGCATTCACTTTATGAATGCAATGGAAACCTCCAGTGAGTTGCCCAAAATCTTCCAACTGAAATATGACATCTCTGGGCCTGCAAGATTGTATTGTATGTATTGTGGTAAAGGAAAGATGAAATCTTAGTGAGCAATGGTCATCTAGAGGTCATCCAAATTTAGATTCTCTTTGTGACATCCCATAACTGTTCAGTGATCCAGCTATGTATGTAAGGTTTGAATATTTATTCAACAGCCTCAATAGATAATTCATCACCCAGACTGTTGGCAGGATGAAAAGTCTAGTTGTTATCACAAAGCTATGAATCATTGTAGGATGGTAAGTCATGTCTGACAAAATTGTCTGTGCATGTCAAAACAATAATTTCTATATATATGAGTATCAGATATGGCATTCTGGAAAACATAGATTTTCTGTCTGCTGGCTTGCTATACAACATTACAAAAGACATGTCTGGGTCATGAGGTTAAATGTGAACTTACTCTGATGACCACATGTTGTAGTTTCCCCAAAGACTGACTGGCAGCTGCTTAAAGCTAGAAATTTAGTTGGCTCATCAATGATAATTTGAGTTGTGATGTAATTTAAAGAATATAAACTTAATTGTCTAGGTCAGGAGTCTGCAACCTGCTGCTCCAGAGCTGTATGCGGCTCTTTAGCCTCCTTATTGTGGCTCCCTGGATACCAGCAAGCCTTTTCCCTCCCACCTGCACACACAGTAAAAGGGAGAAAGCAGTCGTGAAGGAAGAGAGAAGCTGTAGCTCCTTGTTCTCCTTCCCTTACATGATGCTGGAGCTAACAGCAGCTCTCAGGGGAGAGACCTGCTCCTACCTTCAATCCAGGCCACAGATTCTCTTGGAAGAGAAGCAGCCAGGATAGATGGACCATAGAGGCCAGACCTGACCCACCAGACACCTTAGGATCATACCTGTCAACATCATTGTGGCAGAATAAGGGACAAATACAGGATTTTGGGTTGTGGTTTTTCGGCATTCCAAATGTAGGAAGTGACGTAATTGATGTCACTTCTGGTATAGGAAGGCCTCCCTTACATTTAGTTGTGGGCTGATTTAGGAGGCAGAGGGTGTAATTCTCACTGCTAATGTCCCATCCTGTACATCATCTGCACTAGCGGGGTGGGAATTTAGAAGGGAGAGTAATGCCCCCTCCCTCCTAAATAACCACGATTTCAAAACCCAGGAAAAACCCTGTATCTTGTAAAGTCAGGATTTGGCCAGGAAAGCCACATAAAAAACGTGACTTTGCCAGGCCAAAATAGGATAGTTGACAGGTATGCTTAGGATACCAGTTAGCTTTAGAAAGTTCCCCTCCTTCTCACGCTTACTGCGACCTTTGCTTCCAGACTGGAGCAGCTTCAGCATACCTGGTCTCTCACACACACACACACACACACAGGGAGCAATGGTCCCATCACAGGTGGTTGCACTCATCCCAATAAAGAATCCCAGGCACCCTAGCTTGGTTGTAAGAACTGATGTCATCAGTCAGTCCAAAGCAGTGCCATACATGCCAGCCATCCTGGGAGCAGCCTTGCCTCTGCCGATTCTCTACACCTAGTCCTCTCCTCTGGTGGTCAACTCCTCCTAGGGCCAGGCCACTCTCGTCCCCAGCCGGGGAACAAGTGGAAGGTTCACAGGTCACATCTCTGCAGTGAATGTCTTCAGCCCATGGACTGGCAGCGTCGGTTCCCACAAGGGCTAGTGTCACCAAGACACCTGCACCTCCTGTCAGCTGTAAGGACACACAAGGAAAACCCTAGCATAAAACGTTGGCTATTTAAGGATCGTTACATGTGACATTTCACTACTGGTGTGTTTTAACGTTCAGTGAAGGCTTACCACTTGGGATTGTAGAGTGAATATCACATTTTGTCCTTGATAAATATTGCTTTCAATGTGAAACTGTGCTGATTTAGTGTTTGTGCATTTCAAACAAAAACCAAAATGAATTCACAACAAGCCCTTATTCACTTCCAGTATTTATAGGCACTGGGAATTAATGTATTTATGATCTCCCTGGTGGTATAGGCATTTCTGCTTTTTTGTTCAAAGTGGCACAAGAATTTTAAAATGTTAAATTTCCCACCTGCTCTAGCTGCTGCTGTACATGTGTCACGGGGCAGCAGGTGTGGACCCACTGTGCCACGTGTCCTACCTCCTCTAAGGGCGTTGTCTAAGTGAACCCACTTGTTCTTCACAATACTCCTGATGGTGGAGATAGACTTTCCCGAGGGGATCACCAGGTCGCTACCTCTTGAGGGAATGTAGGAACACAAGGCAGCTGGTCCAGGGGACAGCAGGGAACACTCCAGGGACACAGGTGTCGTCAGCCAGACAGTGTGACAGGGCCCCTGCCCTGCCCAGCGCAGGTAGCAGGAGAGTGCAGCAGGCAGGTAAGGGTTAACAGGTATCGGTCTCAGAACACAGGCAGTCTCTATCTCACAGGAACAGCAATAGCAGGCAGTGCTTAGCATAACACAGAGACCTTAATACTGAGGCAAGGCTGAAAGGGCAGGGTTCCTTATATAGCTGCAGGAGGTCCACTATTGGTCAGCCAGGTCACATAATGAATACCTTAAATCCCAGGAAATGACACGCGCTGGTGTTTAAGGAAGTGTATCAGAATCACCGCTGAACAGGGCACCTGGATCTGCAGCGGTAAGTATGGAGGCGACGGCGGCATACAGCAGCTGCCGTTACAACATGTGAGGACTTGGGACTTCTATGCCTATATTGCGATACAAGCGAATGGTGGGGGCAGCTCCCAAACATAAAGGATGAAGAACCAGGAGGACATCGTTGGCTTACTATGCTGAATGTGGCTCAGGGTTACTGCTTTGGTATTTAAAATCTACCCTGAGCGCCTTTTAGGACTACCGCCAAGAAGGTTATACTTCCCAACAGGGGAGGCACTGAGATATTAAGCTTTTGCACAATACTATCTTTTGCAGCAGAATCTTGGCAACCTTAAAGTTCTCTCATTTAAATTTAGTTTTCCAACGATTAATTTGTTCACAGAGGTGACTAGTGGACATGTATGCCTGGTTTTTAAAACCATTACATTTTGTTTAAAAAGAAAAATGTCATACAGAGAGCAGAAAGCAGTACAAAGTAATCTACTGTGTTTCCCCGTCCTCCATCCTGTTTTCCACACAGTGACACCTGGGATGTGGGGTGGGAACCCAGCCCCACCTCCTTAGAGCCGGGCACACACAACTCATCTTTCCTCCAGATGGAGGAAGCCCGACCGCTGTGCGTCATGACGTCATTGTGCTGTGGACGGGCTGGCCCGATATTGAACTGCAGCATCTGCAGCTGCCAGCCCGTTCAATACTTTGGATGGGAACCCTCGATCCCCATCCATAGTAATGGAAATCGAACAGGGTTCCAACTATTGATCCCGCTCAAAGAAAACCTGGATGGCTCAAATTTTTTTATAGATTTGAACAATCGAGCTCAGTGAACACGCATGGCACTTAATTGTGTTTGAATCTAAGAAATTGAGCTGTTTATGCACAGCATAACATGGAGCTCAATAGCCCGGCTCCCCACCTCTTGGATGATGCTGAAGGTGGTCAGCTTGTTTACCAATATTTAGAATCCCCGTGGGCTTGCAGAGAATAGGTGTGTTTTGTAAACAAAGTTACCCCAAACTACTTTTGGGGCAAAAAAGCTTTCTCATATTTCCCATCTACGACTAAATTCAGATGGGTGGCCTGGAATACATATTCAACCGACCAACCACCTTGATTGTTCCTGTCAACTATTGGATACACCAATTCTCTTAAGCTGGCCATACTCCTTTAGATCTCTCTGTCAGATATCCTTTAGATCTACCAACAACTATGCAGTGCCGGGTCTTCTAGACTTGATGGTTTAGAAAGTCCCTCATATTACATGGTTTTGGTAAAACAAAAGGAGATCTAAAGGAAATCGGACAGAGAAATCTAAAGATGTATGGGGACCCTTACTTCTTATACATGGTAGCAACCTTTCCTAGTCTATAAAAATGCATTAGTATTAGTGATACCTGCACCCTTATATACACATCCATGACAAGTAGAACACATTTACTAAAATAATTAACTGCAGAGGAAAAGCCTGTGAATAATTCATCTGATGTACTTTCCAGTGTTGGTTATTAAAGGTCAGGATTAAAAATGAATGTCTTTAAATTCTGCTTCTTAATTTTTTCTCCTTTGTGGAAAACATCAAAGGGTTTTTTGCTTACTATATGAATAATAAGGTTAAAGATTTAGTACAGCTGCCTCATTCTTCACTAGATACTTTCTCTGATTCCCTAAATTATATAAATAATCTGAGAACACACAGTACCAACCCTTGTCAGTGATGCCCAGTAGATGTACTTGTTGACATGGATGATCACAACTATGTGCATATATTAGCGCAAATGAGTCAACTGTTTTGAATTAAGAAAAATGTTCACATTTATTTTTAGATTTTAAAAGCTGCTCTGTTTGTTACTTGTTGACTTGTTGACCTACGCAATAAATATAAATTTAGTTATATTAATTTACAGCAGATAAAAAATATTGGGTTAAAAGTCAGCCTCTTCCAATATGATTTAGTTTGGGGTAGGTGCCAATGGGCTTTTCTTTTTTAGTATTTCTCAAGGATCCCAACAGTTCAACTTCCCTGCAGAATTGTTTCTGTTAGCATTATTCTATTACACCTCAGTACAGTATCCAGTACATATACAGTTCATTGTACACCCTAGTGACCAGAGCATGTCCAGCATGTCAAAAAAAAATCTCCTATCAGTACACTTTAGAAACATGCTCATTGCCTACTGCAGCCAATACATGCTTATTTCTCAGTATACTACAGAAACCAATATTAGTAACATTAGTAACATTTACTAAGGCTTTTCAAGGACCATCTTGTGATACAGAGAGCTGCAGGAATATATGTGACCTTCGGTAGCAGCCCGGACCTACTAATACCCATTGGACCTACTTAAGGTAGGCTTGACCCAGGAATGGAATATATTTACCTCTGACCTAAAGAATAGGATCCAGCTCTAATCTGGCTCCTCCCTTAAGGTGACCATACACGTGCCGATTTTTCGGCCGTTTTTAGCCCTCCCGACCGATCCAGTCGGGTAGGTCGGTCGGGAGGGATTCAGAACTGTTTTAAAATCGGCTGAAAAGTCGGTCGGGTCCCGACCGCGGATGCCCGATTTTTCGGGAAAACGGCAGCTTGTATATGTCATGCCGTCATGTACAAGCTGCCGTCTTCCCGAAAAATCGGGCATCCGCGGGCGGGACCCGACCGACTTTTCAGCCTATTTTAAAACAGTTCTGAATCCCTCCCGACCGACCTACCGGATCGGTCGGGAGGGCTAAAAACGGCCGAAAAATCGGCACGTGTATGGTCACCTTTACTCTGTACCCTTAGTGATTATTTTGACATCTCCTAGAAGAAGATTTCCGAAACGCGCGTCGAGATCTCTCCATTTTCTTCAATATCATCTTATTTGAATAACCTATGAATACGGTGGCTGCCCGATCTCATCCGACCCCAACACCTGGGTCCAAGTCCTCAGATGATTTTAATCAAACCACATTAAAGATGAACTTTTTAATTGTATAATTCTCCACCAAGGACTTTTTACTATTCATTATATATCAACTGGATATTCTGTGATTTTCTTTAATCTATGGAATTTTGATTACTTTGGTTTACCTTATTCTATTTATTCTACATTGTTGACTCTAATAACATTCAAATCCTCTACTTTAGAGGTTGTCTTGTAATAGAGGATGGTCCCGCCACAAAGTCCCCGAGCCTTGGTTACCCAAGGGAAACTGTTTGGCAGGCAGTAAGGCCACCACTAATGGTCTCTCTTCCTACCTCTTGTATTTTTTGGAGCTGCAGGAATAGTTTTCTCACATTTTAGAAGGTGCAGTGAAGTACAAAAGATTTTCCCTTTTGGATATTTATACCATATTTTCATACTATAAGACACACTTTTTTTTACCATTAAAATAAATGGGAAAGTGTCCCTGTGTCTTTTGGTCAGACTATGTAATATATATATATATATATATATATATATATATATATATATATATATATATATATATATATATATATTAGCCCCAACCAGCAATAGCTATTCATCCCAGGATGCAAAATTGTGTCCCATTTCCTCCAGCTAAGCCAAAAAGCCACTGCCAAGAGGGAGATCTTATCTGCATCAACACTAGCAGTACCCATTCTCTGAACACCCTGGCCAACATATGGAGATGACACAAGTTGTGTATTTACATTAGCATTCTGCTTTGCAATAAATACATTTTGTAACAAAAACCCATATCTCCTCCCATATGTAAATACCTGCAGATGGGTAAGTTGTTCAGTACCAGATTGTAAAATGTTTCTCTTCATAAGTTGATCAGTGTGTTCAGAGAATGGGTGTATAGTGTAAAGAAAGATGCTAAAGTTTCAGCCCTGCACACTCTGCTGCAGTAAAGATCTCCCTCCTGGCATTGGCCTTTTGGCTGGAGGAATATAGAGTGAATACTGCATGATCCAGTCCTGCCTACTTTGCTGGAACATTCTGTATATTTACTTGATATCTAAATGGCTGTGCCTCTGTGTGTTTGTTCCCTTATTTTCTCTCCAAAACTTTAGGGTGTGTCTTATGGTTTGGTGTGTCTTATAGTGTGGAGAATACAGTATTTGTTAATGCGGATCTATGACTATGAATATGTAAACCAGGTTTTAAAAATACTGATTGCCTGGTTGGTGTTATCATAATCAGCTTTATATATTTTCTTAAAGACCTATACTAAATCTGAACTTCAAGTAGCCATCTCTAGTCCTGGAAAATTTTTTACTAGATGCCACTAGATTAACATTTTCAATGCTAAAAACATTTTTTTTCGAGACTACAGAATGGAGTATCATTACAGCTGTGACATCTCTCTTACCAAGTTTCTCTTCTC
Organism: Ptychadena robeensis; assembly: GCA_036250615.1. Taxonomy (NCBI): domain Eukaryota; kingdom Metazoa; phylum Chordata; class Amphibia; order Anura; family Ptychadenidae; genus Ptychadena; species Ptychadena robeensis. Next base: position 141,854,733 of record CM070035.1, on the reverse strand, counting down.
TTGGCAGAATGAGTAGGTAGCACAAGTTTATATGTATGTATACCATAAGTACATCATTTTATAGGTATGTGACCAAAACGTCTCAAGTCAAAACATCAGCTTTACATCCAGACAATTGCAGTAACAATATTTAGCAGGAGTTCAATGATGACAGCTTACACAATCTCGCAGTGACAGTTCTGCTCTAAAGTGGACCTATCACTCACTTTTCCACTTTTTATGATGGGCACCACAAGTGCCAATAATTGGGGAGAAAGCAGCTGAAAAAACCCCCCTGCAATATTGCTCTATCGCTGAAAGACTCTCAGATAAATATGAAATCTCTCATATGGTTCCAGGTAATATATTTTTTTAGGATTGTGGAGTGCTAAACCACCATCGTACCAGGTCTGAGGTAAGTCAAAGTTTCATTAATATATATATTTTTTTCTAAATAATGTGTGTCTGTATGATTCATGAGTCTGATTCAGGGTAAATTGCCATGTTCGCACGGTATATAATTGGGGTTTCAATTTCGGCACTAGGTCTGGAACCGCTGCAACTGCCCCAGAACATCTTACATAGATAATACATGTTAGTTTCTTCTACCGACTAACCATTGTGGAGAGCAGATCTCTTTTATTATTATTATTATTATTATCTTGTATTTATATAGCGGCAACATATTACGCAGCACTTTACAGAGCATATATAGTCATATCACTAACTGTCTCTCAGAGGAGCTCACAATCTAAGGGTTATCTGGCTTAAGCCAGGTATACACGTCTTGATTCCCTGTGCAATGGATTGCAAAGTGGTGATACAAGAACCGCAGAATGTGGGCAGAGTTTGATTCCCGAACTATCGTTTCTGCGAATGCACTCAGCGATTAATTGCAAAATCAACCAGTGTATGGATACCTTAACTTGACTTAGATTTCAGAGATAAAGTATGAGCACTATTCGCAACTTCTCTCTCATCCCAGTAAAATGTTTTTGAAAGGATACTGATATAAACCACTGAGCATTTACAATAGCAAATCAAAGCAACTGAATATGCTGAAGTATTATTCAACTTTTCATAGCACTGTAGACCACCGCCCATGTAAAATACCAGCTTTGGTGGTCAAACCATCTTGCTTCTGACCAAAAGATACATTTTTTCCAGTTGGATCCAATTAGAAAAATATGTGACTTTCAGGAAAAATTTGTGTTGATATAAACTTAAGGTCTTTTGAGAAAATTCAAACAAATACTAGTAGAATTATCTAAGAGGAACCGTCATCTGATCCAGCCTAGAAGCACGCATATAGGCTGAGCTCATAGAAGACTTCATTTCAGTCCAATGATATAATGAAAAGTCACTTAAATTATTGCTTTCTTACAACTGATGAATGTCCTTTCACATGTTTGAACAAGCTAAAAAGGATCTACACATTTGTTTAATCTGTTTATACTGTCAGTGTTAAAATGGAATTTGCGCATGTTGGCCTTTGTTTGCTAATTGCTTAATTTGAAAGGAAAAGAAAAAAACAGAAAATGGCTGATAAGCTTCAACCTACGTATGGAAAGAAGTGCCTGTGTAAATCTAAAATAAAAGGATGCTGACACTGTCTGTCTATGTGTTCATCAGAGCATTTCTAATGCAATTAATAAATTGACTAACATTATGAACTCACATTCATAATTGTAAATTGACTTGAATTGAATTGAAGGTAAAGTACATAGACAGCTTAGATTTAAATATCCTTTCAAATTGTTGATCTTTTTTATCTGGTCACTAAATCTGAGTTTTTTCACATTTTTTTCTAAACTGATATTGACTATTCTTTAGTAAAAAACGTTTACAGAGATAGGTCTGTTTTCTGAGATATTTGTTTAAATATGATGGTAATTGTAAGCAATTAACTTTTTGGGGGATGTGAAAACATAATATAAATATTTGATAGACAAATAAGAAATTATCATTCTTTCCTCATAAAGATCATTGAAGACTAGAATCCCCCAGGCAATATATATCAGTGGCAGTCTAGACCATTTAACCACCATATTTAATAAGAGTGCCGCAGTTGACAAACCCCATTGGTCTCTCTCATAACATTTGGAAATAGAATTTGATTTCTATTAAACATAGTTTACTTCACACAAGGCACACAACCATTGACAAAACTCCAGTTTACATTATTTTTCCAGTTGGTACTGATGGTGTTTTTGAGTTATACTCTTATGCTGTCCCTGGAACCCCTTACATT
>CM070035.1:141830146-141846373 GCA_036250615.1 Ptychadena robeensis | reverse complement strand
GCCTCCTTGTTACATCGGAGCCACTGTAAGTATGCTCTCTCAGGGCTCCGATCTCTGCTGGACGGCCCCATCTCATCCAGTGCAATATTGAGAGGATAGCGCTGGACGAGATGGCGCCGTCAGGAACGGCAGGGGGGTTAAAAAAAGTTATTGGGAAGGGAAAAGTGTGGAAGGTAAAAAGGTGCACAGGCAGCTGGGATGACCACAGCCTGGGGAGGATTTTTAGAAAAAGGTCATTCAAATTGTAAAGTAGACTGACAGATCCTGTAAACGGGCTTCACATGTTGTATTCCTCTTGTCAAGCTGCTCCTAAACAACAAACAACATCAGAAGCGTTCTCATTTGGAAACCAAGGAGCCAGAGTCTAGAGAATAGAACATGGAGAGGCACACAATTCAAGACGCTTGTGTGAAGTTTTCACAGTCTGTGTTGATTCGGGGGAGCCATGTCATCTGATGGTGTTGGTCCACTGTGCTTCATTATGTCCAGAGTCAATGCAACCGTCTACAAGGAGATATTAGAGCACTTCATGCAGACTAATTGCCAGCAGGACTTGGCACCCTGCCCATACTTCCAAAACCTGGTTCAATGACCACAAAATTACTGTGCTTGATTGACCAGCAAACTCGACTGACCTGAACCCCAAAGAATCTCTGGGGCATTACCAAAAGAAAGATGAGATACGTGAGAATGAACAATGCAGAATAGCATAAGGCCGCCATTGAAGCATCCTGGTCCTCAGCAGTGCCATAGTCTGATAGCATCCATGCTACGCCTTGATGCAAAACGGGCCCAAACCAAGTATTGAGTACATATGTATGATTATATTTTACAAAGGTCTGACATTTTTCAAATTAAAATCTTTGTTTTATTGATTTCATGTTATATTACATTTTTGGGAATTTGGGATTTTGAGGTTTTCATAAGCTGTAAGCCAGAAGCATCAAAAGTATAAAAAATAAAGGCTGAAACCAAATTTTGGATTATTATTTGGAAACCAAGGACTCAGAGTCTGGAGAAGAGAAGATGGAGAGGCACACAATCCAAGTCCAGTGTGAAGTTTCCACAGTCTGTGTTGATTTGGGGAGCCATGTCATCTGCTGGTGTTGGTCCACTGTAAAATATCTCGCTTTGCATGTAATCAGTTTTTTTAATATATTAGTTTTACATTTTAAGTTGAATTACTGCAATACAGGAACTTTTGGATGATATTAAAACTCACAAATCACCGTTAGCATCACTTAAGGGAAACAAGCAGAGATAAAGTACTCTGCAACATTACATCCAGCTAATTCCTGTAGTTCATGGCCAGATTGGTTGAAGAGTCCGCTCACCATGGTCCACAACATAATAAATAAACCAGTGGGGTATCACACCCTGCTGCAGATAACCCAGAATCTAATAAGCTGGCTTCAACAGACTTGACCTCTTTACAAAAGGTTTAAGGTAGAATTTCTCAGAGCAACTCTTGCTAATCACATTGTAATTAAATGAAACACTTACCCGAGGAAAACTCAAGGTCTTTTATAATCAAAACTCCGTCATGCTGCATTAAGAGTCTTAATTAAAATATGGAAATGATTAAGCTTACAGTAATGATACTGTTAGTATTAACGTATGTGTCCTATTACACAATATATCACAACGCACTGAAATGGAAATAGTTCCGAGTGCTTAAGAAAGCAACTGATCTTAAAATGTAACAGGCCATAGTGTTTTCCACATTTTGTCACATTACAGCCACAAACATGAATCAATTTTATTGGAATATTGAAAGACCAATACAAAGTGGTGTACACGTGAGAAGTGGAACGAAAATCATACATGATTCCAAAAATGTTTACAAATAAATAACTGAAAAGTGGGGTGTGCGTAATTATTCAGCCCCCTTTGGTCTGAGTGCAGTCAGTTGCCCATAGACATTGCCTGATGAGTGCTAATGACTAAATAGAGGGCACCTGTGAGTAATCTAATGTCAGTACAAATCCAGCTGCTCTGTGATGTCCTCAGAGGTTGTCAAAGATAATATTGGGAGCAACAACACCATGAAGTCCAAAGAACACATCAGACAGGTCAGGCATAGAAATTTTGAGAAATGTAAAGCAGGCTTAGGCTACAAAAAGATTTCCAAACCCTTGGACATCCCACGGAGCACTGTTCAAGAGATCATTCAGAAATGGAAGGAGTATAGCACAACTATAAACCTACCAAGACAAAGCCCTCCACCTAAACTCAAAGGCCAAACAAGGAAAGCGCTGATCAGAAATGCAGGCAAGAGGCCGATGGTGACTCTGGATGAGCTGCAGATATCTACAGCTCAGGTGGGGGAATCTGTCCATAGGACAACTATTAGTTGTGCAGTGCACAAAGTTGGCCTTTATGGAAGAGTGGCAAGAGTGGCAAGAAAGCCATTGTTAACAGAAAAGCATGAGAAGTCCCGTTTGCAGTTTGCCACAAGGCATGTGGGGGACACAGCAAACATGTGGAAGAAGGTGCTCTGGTCAGATGAGACCAAAATGGAATTTTTTGGCCAAAATGCAAAACGCTATGTGTGGCGGAAAACTAACACTGCACATCACTCTGAACACACCATCCCCACTGTCACATATGGTGGTGGCAGCATCATGCTCTGGGGGTGCTTCTCTTCAGCAGGGACAGGGAAGCTGGTCAGAGTTGATGGGAAGATGGATGGAGCCAAATACAGGGCAATCTTGGAAGAAATTCTCTTAGAGTCTGCAAAAGACTTAAGACTGGGGCGGAGGTTCACCTTCCAGCAGGACAACGATCCGAAACATACAGCCAGGGCAACAATGGAATGGTTTTAAACAAAACAGATCCATGTGTTAGAATGGCTCAGTCAAAGTCCAGATCTGAATCCAATCGAGAATCTGTGTCAAGATCTGAAAACTGCTGTTCACAAACGCTGTCCATCTAATCTGACTGAGCTGGAGCTGTTTTGCAAAGAAGAATGGGCAAGGATTTCAGTCTCTAGATGTGCAAAGCTAGTGGAGACATACCCTAAAAGACTGGCAGCTGGAATTGCAGCAAAAGGTGGTTCTACAAAGTATTGACTCAGGGGGCTGAATAATTACGCACACCCCACTTTGCAGTTATTTATTTGGAAAAAATGTTTGGAATCAAGTATGATTTTTCTTCAACTTCTCATGTGTACACCACTTTGTATTGGTCTTTCATGTGGAATTCCAATAAAATTGATTCATGTTTGTGGCTGTAATGTGACAAAATGTGGAAAAATTCAAGAAGACAAAAAGACATTACTTGGTACTCATTAAAAGGCAATAATGCTGACTGTCAATAACCATATTTTAACAGTAGTCTCAATAAATGCTAACAATATACACATAAACTCTGTTTGGAATCGATTTGCAATTCGATTGACTTGTGCAATTTAAATATTGACTGTCAATCTAATATCGATAGATGGTGTAACAACAATGAATGAATATTCCTTAAATTTCGATGAGTAATAGCAGACAAAAGCTAGGCATACACGGTTCGATTTTAGCGTTCAATCGACTTAAGGGAATACACAAAATCATATATTTTCGATATATATGATGGGGGTTTCAGATTTGCCAGGTCTTTGAATCATTTAAGCAGACATAATCACTTAAAAACACATTTCTTTTTTATTTCTTTTAAAAAACTTTTCAATTAATGCAACATAATATATATCGCTTTAATAAGCATATTAAAAACATTGCAGTGTAAGGGGAAAATGGCCTCCCACACTCTAGTAGTCTCCGTTTCCCCTTGCTGGCTATTTTAAGTGGTCTGTGTACACCCCCCACATGCAATGGGGATAACATCAAGCTGTATGTGAGATAGCCTTCGATGCGTTTCGTCCCCCCTGGGACTTTCTCAAGAAGACCCACATGCTACAAACAATAAAAAATCCAAATCAATGTCAGACACCATATACAGTATTCATTTTACTTTCATTGGATTGGGTGGAGAGTCAATTTTACCTGTTTCGATTCATGAGTCACTGTTTAATCTTTCATTCTTATGTTTTTATTAGGCAAGGAAATTGTCAACCATATTCCTTTAAAATAAGTGAAAATATTTTTAAAAAACCGTTTTAGTATCTTTATTACCATCTCAATCTTTTACTTGCCATCCTCCTTATAACATCTTCTCCTAAATCTATGTTTTGGTACTTTACATGGGATCACCTATTTCCCCACCCTCTTCAGTGAACCCTCCATTCCATTCTTCTTCTGTGTTTGCTAAATGTGAAAACGAATCTTACCATTTATTTCAACCTCACCCATCTATTACTAACTAGAGTATGTGCTTCCTCTTCTGCAGATCCTCTCTATACATCCCCATTGGTTGTTACTCAATATAACCACCTAGTGTCTATTTAATTAGGTGATTCTTGTATACCTGATATAGCAGTTCATATCTTACTTAATGTCACATGCATTCACATTTCAAATCGTAGCATTTTGTTTGTTGTGTTTATGTAAACAAAAATTTTACATTTTGGTCATATTACAATCGAAACCTCCATGTGGTTTTACATTGTATTCGCTTACGATCGGATGAAAGATCAAGATCTAAAAATCGATTCGAAGATTGATAGCGCTAAAATCTAACCGCTTATGCCTAGCTTTAGAGCTCATGCATGATTTAGATGTAGATTGCCCTGTTTCTTGGTCTCCTGCTTTAATACTACAGAGAATGATAAGAAAAGAAACTGAAAAGATTCAGCCTTCATTATCCTCTTGCTATCCACTTTTATTCATGTGTGTTACTTCCCTAGCCACTTATGTGTATTGCCTATTTGGGTAAGTATCCTGTCTGGTGCTTAGTATTTATTTCCAGTCATCACATGTATGATATTATCTTACTATTAAAGCAAAATGCAATCAGTATTTGAGAAATATTAGCTAGCATTGTGTTGCCACCTGATAATAGATGGTTGAAGGCCTGAGTAATTTTTATATCCTTACTGGAAAATACCAAGCCAATCAATAGTGCACAATGCATTAAATTGACAAAAGTCATGTAAATCCTCGGAGCCATTCTTTTATTCCAGGGTGAAGTGATTTCCATCTGCTATTGATTAAGCAGCCTTGTTCTCAAGAGCTACTTAAAGGAACCCATTGATATAGTTTAGACTTTTGAGTAGCCAGATATCATAAATCTAAAAGTAACATTATTTCACAAATAAACCTTTTGTATCTGTCATTCCACACCAGCTCAGGATTCTGGACTGTTGACTGTATTGTCTCACTAACAGTTAAGAATTAGTAATGGAAGCTGAACTGGAAAATTTTATCTAAGGGAACTATTATGCATAAATATATAGCATTTAAAAAAAACCTCTCTCCATGCCTAACCCTATTTTTCATTGCTGCATGACTAATGACTAGGGTATATAAGATAGCTGTCCCTTTTGTCTGAATTGTTCAACAACATTCACTCACTAAAAACCTAACTGGAATAAAGGTCCCAGATGTGTGGCCGACAGATCAGCGATGGAGTGCAACGTGATGACATCATCACACTTCACTCTGTTGCTCACAGCATCGGCAGGCAAACTTTGTGTGCCAGCTGTTGGTTTCAATGGGGACGCCGGTCCATTGAAACTAACGGCATCAGCCAGAGATTATTGGACATGTCCGTTCTCTGGCCAACCGAGCTTTAGGGTGACAGGGATCTGAACCGGAAAATGGAACCTTTGTGGTAGTAGCATTAGTCTGCTACCACATTATGCCATGCTTTGTGGTGTGCATAGTCCATTCACTAAATTGTCTGCAAATCAAGAATAGTATTGAGCTTGAATATTCGAATTGCAAATATTTTAGATGAATATTGGTTATTCCAAAATCCGCAAAGTTTATATTTGAGATATTATGCACTGGCAAGTTTATGGGCATGCATTGTGATAATGTAATTGTATTGCGATACCACATGTGACCATTCATTTTGACAATAATTACAGTATGCAATGCATGGCCATACACGTGAATATCATATTTACAAATTTTGAATATTAGTATAATTATTCGCGAAGTATCGCAAATTTGAATATTGCCTATGCTGCGCATTACTAATCAAGGAATGACACATTTTTGCAGGTGCTCGAGGGGGCATTTAGATAACGCCTCCTTGACTGGTGCATCGTGCACTCTGTAAAGCCCCCATACACGTTCTGATTGGGTCCCCTGATTTTCCCTTAAAATGTTATGGTCGATCGGCTGGCTGACACGAAAAATCGGAATTCATAACCGATCGTAGGCCACCCTATTTTATTAACAGCAGTTCCTTAACCAAGGCCCAAAGTGGTTTTAAGAAAACTGATCGGTTGGGTACAATGATTCCGCAACCGATCTATTCTACCGACCACCTGGTCGAACGGGCAAAATTTGGGGGGGGGAACTGTTTGATGGGAGGCTAGTGAAGCCTCTGCTGTGGCTGGTGGAAAATTTTAACAAGGCCTGCAATTGGCCCCTGGCTGAATTTGGTAGATGTCTGGCCTAATCCATCTTTAATCCCACTATCATTTCATTCTGCTTAAAATCAAGTATCATAATTAAAATTTAGCAGTGGCTAGAACTGCACTGGCCTCTAACCCTGTGGCGCATCTCATCAAAACCAAAGCTGCCGGGGTCACCTCTTCCGATCCTCCTCACACTTCAATGAGACCCTTACCACACAAACATATTAATATTATAATTGATCATTCATCCATATAATGACAAAAATGATTCCATGTGTAGAGGTCGGCACAGGTCCTCCTATTGACATGGGGGGGTTGTGCGTTGGGTTTTGTTAAATAAAAGTTGGTCTGCTCCAAAGTTGCATGGTAGTTTCCCTTCTCCGTGTGTGTAAAGAAATAAGAAGCCACATGGCCATTATGGAGAATCAAAGATTCTCTGCTCTTTCCCTTCACACCCCTAGCTTCATCGATGATCAGGGAAAGGTCAAATACCATTTAAGCACTTAAAGTTCCTGCTCATGTTAACGGAAGAGTAAACCCAACCTAACCACAATGTATTTTTCTTATATACAAACTAGGATATAAGTGACAATGAAAGACTATTAACACCTTTTGGAAAGCTTAGGATCCCTCAATCCATGGAAGGAGTTCATGCCCTAGTTCTTGTTTACAACTATGTCCAGATGGTACTGATACCCTTAACATACGTGAAGAAGCCAGTGGTTTTAGATATGATAGTCTTTTTTGTTATGTTTGAATTGATTAATTGATAATATTTTCTTTGTTGATATTTAAAAACTGAATAAAACCTTTGAATCAGAAGACTTGTGAAACTTCTTATTTTCTATGTTTACACTCATGTTGCAGTTTCTAAATATCTTTGTATCTTTATTGCAAATCCCTCATTCCATTCAAGTTCATACTCAGTAGTAAAATCTAAGTAACCGAAAATGTGTTTCTTACATACAGTCAGGTCCATAAATATTGGGACATTGACACAATTCTAAGATTTTTGGCTCTATACACCACCACAATGGATTTGCAATGAAACAAACACTGTGATTTAACTGCAGACAGTCAGCTTCAATTTGAGGGTATTAACATCAAAATCAGGTGAATGGTGTAGTAATTACAACAGTTTGCATGTGTGCCTCCCACTTGTTAAGGGACCAAAAATAATGGGACAATTAACTTTTTCCATGGCCATGTGTGTAATTCCCTCATTATCCCAATTACAATGTGTAGAATTCATTTCAAGTATGCTATCTGCACTTGGAATCTGTTGCTGTCAACTCTGAGATACAAAGAGCTGTCAAGCTATCATTAGGCTGCAAAAACAAAACAAACATTAGGCGTGGCCAAAACAACCATTTGGAACATTCTTAAAAAGAAGGAGCACAAAGGTGAGCTCAGCAACACCAAAAGACCCGGAAGATGACAGTTAACAACTGTGGTGGATGGCCAAAGAATTCTTTCCCTGGTAAAAAAACACCCTTCACAATAGTAGGCCAGATCAATAACACTCTCCAGGAGGAAAGTGTATGTGTGTCAAAGTCAACAATCAAGAGAAAATTTCACCAGAGTGAGTACAAAGGGTTCACCATAAGATGTAAACCATTGGTGAGCCTTAAAAACAGGAAGGCCAGATTAGAGTTTGCCTTCACAGTTCTGGAACAACATCTTATGGACAGATGAGACCAAGATCAACTTGTACCAGAGTGATGGGAAGATAAGATTATGGAGAAGGAAAGGAACTGCTCATGATCATAAGCATACCACCTCATCAGTGAAGCATGGTGGTGGTAGTGGTATGGCGTGGGCATGTATGGCTGCAATCAAACTCAATGGTTCTCTTGTATTTATTGATGATGTGACAAAAACAGCAGGATGAACTTATTGGACGGCGCTTCATAGTGCAGATGGACAATGACCCAAACCATACTGCAAAAGCAACAAAGAGTTTTTGGTGTGAAAGAAGTGGAATTTTATGCAATGACCAAGACATCGCCTGACCTGAATCCGATTGAGCATGCATTTCACTTGCTGCGGAAAAAACTGAAGGGGAAAATGCCACAAGAACAAACAGGAACGGAAGACAGTTACAGTAGAGGCCTGGCAGAGCATCACCAGGGATGAAGAACCAGTGTCTGGTGATGTCTATGCATTCCACACTTCAGGCTGTAATTGACCGCAAAGGATTTGCAACCAAGTATTGAAAAGGGAAAGTTTGATTATTATCCTGTCCTTTAATAAGTGGGAAACATGTATGCAAACTGTTGTAATTCCTACAATGTTCCCCTAAAGCTGACAGTTTCGAGTTAAAGCACATTGGGTTTGTTTGATTCCAAATCCATTGTGGTGGTGTATAGACCCAAAACATTTTAGAATTGTGTAGATGTCACAATATTTATGGACCTGGCTGTATATGAATATTAGTAGGTGTGTAATCATCCTAATATACAAATATACACCTAACGCAACATAAAGGGTCTGGATAGTATAAAAGATGACAGGTCCTCTTTAAAAATACTAGCAGCCATGGTATTCTATATGTCATCCAGCTTACATTGTTCAAATAAAGTTCAGTTTATAAGTGTGATTCATAAAAACAATCTCTGCTGCATTGCACAAGGATTAGGTGTACTTGCTCTTCCATCAGCAGTATCAAATCCCTGTGTGATTTACTATAGCGTAGACATTAAGGCATCCTATATTAGATTTACTGTAAGCAAACAATCCAGGAGGAAATTAGAAATAGACAATGTTTCACATCATTTCAAGGGTCTGTTCACTAAAGTGTTTTCTGTAAAATTGCATATGGCTCTGCGGCACCGTAGTATTATTCACTTGCAGATTAGGAGGCCATGTTTTAGCTGCCACACGGCAGGATTCATTTATTCTGTAAATAAGTTGAATAATCAACATCCAAAACCCACAAAACTTTATAAGCACAGAAGACATGAACAATTTTGAGACTGTTCTACTTGTGTAGTTAACTAAAGAAGAAAATGATTGAAAAAATGTTGGCTAACTTGGGTCTTATTAACCCCCCTGCCATTCCTGATGGTCCCAGCTCGTCCAGCTCTGACCTGTCAGAACAGCAGTGGACAAGTTGGGTTCGTCAAGCAGAGATGAGCAAACTCACTGCTTCGTGTGTCTCCGATCTAATGAGGCAGCCGCAGGAGAACGGATCACTCCCCCCCCCCATGCTCTATGTAACCTGGCACATCTGCAGCGCCATCTAGTGGTTGCAGTGCTAATTTACCTGATACAGTGAATTATTGAAATATTCATTTTCTGATATTGTGAGTTATTCACAAAGCATCTGAACATGTTATTATATTCAGGATGTCTACCAGACTCCTGTATGGACACACTTTGGGAAATTACAGCCCTACAATGTAAAAAACTTTTTTCCATTAAAGTCTATGGTGCACTTTTGATTTACAGAAATCTCTACCTCAGCAGTGCGCTAGGGAGGTTAATAACTATCAGTCTTAATGTGTGTGCGCAAAGCATGGTAATCCATGTCCAGCAAGTCCAGTTCAGTCTGTTCACAAGAGACCAGCCTAAGGGCCCTTTCACACTATATGTGTTGCGTTTTAAAAACACGCTTATTTTTCTACCACCTGTTTTTTTTACTGCATGCTACCAATGTTACCATTTATACTGCATGCATTGTGTTTTAAAAAATTCAGAGTTTCCACATCCGTTTTTGATAAATTTTTCATGCATTTTTCATTGATTTGTTCAAAAATGCAAATGCAAAACACAAACGCACATGTAATGTGAAAAACGCATGCGTTTTTGTATATATGCAGAAACACCTGCCTATAAAAACACATATAGTGTAAACGGGGTCCTTAAAGCGGATGTGTACTCAATATGTAAAAAATATATGTGTAAATTCAAGTTTGACTTACCCTTGAGCTGGTATGATGGTGGGCTCCACAATCCTAAAAAAATATACCGTATTTTTGGACCATAAGACGCACCCTGTTTTTAGAGCAGAAAAAAACTATAAAATTGTTTTGAATTGTTCTCAGTTGGAAAAAAACATTCGTGCAGTACCCAATTTCGGCCACAACAATGGTGTCGCTAGAGAGCACACTTTAGGCAGAAGGGGAGGGGGGCGCGGTGGATTCTTCATTTTCCTCTCCCTTCTTGTCAGCTGTGAGTTGCACGGAGATTGTAGCTGACAGGCATAGATGGAAGCTGCCAGCTGGCCGTTTCCATGTATGTCTCTCTGATGTACTGCTTCTATCAGCAGCGCTCTGCTGGTAGAAACAGTACAGATGAGGGATGTGGCTGTACCCGCATCTCATCCGATAACTCAGGAGAGCTAGTGGGAAGCCAAGGCGTGACCACTCGGCCACGGGGGTTGCGCATTTGCACCATATGACGCAGACACAAGGAATCTTCTTAAATTACTCATTACACTTCTAGTGCCATTCATGTAATGATGTTCTGCTGGTGGTAGGTCCGCTTTAAGTTGTGTTTCCCCAAAAAGCCCTTTAATGTAAAGTCGTAACACAAAATACATATTTACAGTTTATGGACACCCATTTATTCCTACTTTACACCATGACTAACCCCTGAAATATACACTGAGATTACTTTTTGCTGTCCAGGCAGAGTTATAGAATGAGCCAGAGAGCAGATGATTTCAACAACAAAACTTTAGGATAACTAATACAGAAGGAAATGCAATACTAATTTAACTTGGTCTAAGACCAGAACAAATAGCAGAAATGAATTATCTGCAATCGGGGCAGAACTAATTACCCCATTTTTATTTGGAGAACAGTTCAGTCAACTACATGCTGCTAGGAAGAAAAAGTCACCCTACTTAAACATTATTACAGGAATACCAGCATGGAACCATGGCAGAACCATATAAAGCCCTGCTAATGGTGCCTAATCATATGTGGCCACTTTGAGCTCAGTTATTATGGGAAGAGGTGCTGTTCTACATAAGGGGAGTCCCAAGCCAGGGATAGATATGACATTAATCAGGAATTGGTTCCGTTCCCCATTGAATTTTGGAGGTAGAGGCATGCATGTGGAGTCTGTAGTAAAGCGACCCTGTAAAGCAATTCCAGAAGTTGCTTCTTCAAACCATTGATCTCTTATTGTTGAACTTTTTCCATGTTGTGTAGTTCAGAATACCTTTCTTTGTCTGAGACACCAAACTTGCAGCTGCAACAGTGGGCTCTATTTTATGGCTAGATTATTCTGTAATGATCTACTGTCAGGCTCGGAGTCCAGTAGCTGAAACAGCAACACAGGTGCAGGCAAGAGGAGTGCACAAACAGCAGTAGCAGAGAGGGAGCAAGCAGAAGCATAGTGAGGAACAAAGCAGAGAACAGTAGCCAATGATGAGATAAAGAATTGTTAAGTAGTCAGCAGCCAAAGGTCTATACATGGGTGATGATAATGAAGACAAAAGCAGCAGGATAGCTGGCAGGAGCACAAAAATCTGGCAATGAGGAAGTGAAGGGACATGGCTTATATAGGAAGTACATGTACATGAGAGGGGCCAGAAGTTCAGGGTTCAAAGAGAACCTTGGTATCAAAGTGTCTTACTATATGGGATCCAACAAGAAACATAATCAGACATTCAGATGGCTCAGCAGACAGAGCTGTATCCAGACACTGAAGCACCCCCGGGTTTGGATCCTGACATAAGATTGGATCTCACAGATGAATCATAATGATCCTGGAGGCCCTGGAATTGAAGACTTGAGGTTTATTAAGATGGTAGTCTACACTTGTAGCTGTGAAATGCCTACACAGAACTAAATTCCACTATTGATGCAAGTGCATCAGGAATTCAGCAATAGTGTGCAGGCAGTAGTCTGGAAGTTTATTTCATAAAGTCAAGAGCAAAAGATGCCAGAGATGGACTTCCGGTGCTATACAAAGTTGAGTAATCTTTGTTTTTTAATTTGGGCTGAACTCAGCTCGAGCTGTACTGACTGCCCAGGAGATTCAAGCTTACTTATATTTACAGATACTCTGTCCAGAAATAATCAAGTATCCTGTATGAAGACCAAGGGCTTATCTGCATTCAGGGACCAAAGCTTCCAAGGTTTTTCTACATCTTAATCTCTCTAAGGATCTCCATAAAGAATGAGCCATTAAACGGTCAGTTGTTTTCTCATATGTGTTCCCTAAATGTATTGATAATAAGTCTGCATGTTGTATACAAATATGGAAATTACCCTCAAGCTTCTTTTTTCCACCATGATATTATGTCAACACTTTCAGACAAATACCTTTTTGCATATGCAATGGTTGGAATGAAATAATGAACATAATGGACATCAACTGCTGCAAGAAAAAAAATAGATAAACAAGGAGCCCCATCTGTGTTTGACAAATGTAATTGAACTTGTGCAATGCAGTATTCCCACTGATTAAAAATAGCAGTGTTTCAAGGCCGTGTACGCTTTCTGAAACGACATTTTCTGATTCCAATTTTTTTTTCATTCTGAGCTTGACATCACAGAGCATGACTCTGCCATATTATCTCCATGACAACATATTAATCTTTATGGTATCATAAGGGACTAGAGAATATGACAGTATACCTGTGCATACCAAGTTTTAATTTAAAAGCAACCCGTGTCTCATCTTTCTGAATCTCAGAACATCATAAGACTGAAAAGCGGTGACCTTCAAACTCGAGTGGATTGGCGTAGCAATAATGGCGATATGTCCTTCTTTTATGTAGCAATAAATTATATGGGCCTGTCTTTGTCTTGCTTATTAGAGAGGAAGCCTCTATCAGACTGTTACACACATACAATACATTTGTAGGTAATTAAACTTTTTAGAAATTGTTTACGCAGTTGATAGTAACTGTATGAAGGAATTATTAATGATGTTCCAGTTGCCTCGAAAATGTTAATGAAAGTGATATTTATATCTACTAGTGTTAAAGCTATGCCCATAGTTGAGGAAACTTAGTGGTTTTTTTTTTTGGGGATTTTGCAGTCCTAATGACTGCATATATTATAATTTTAGTGGAAGCTCGCCAAAAAAATTCTTTTGTTTTTTTACCGAGACAACAAAGCAATCTGTCAGTTGTAAAGGTAGTCATACACGGCCTGATTTTCGCTCGATTTTTCGACTGATCAACCGTCGTGCTCACTCACGCCAATCGCCCAGAGGTCGCTTGGCCGAAAATTGTGTGGGCCCACTTGGTGAGGTTGACCAGGAATCTCCCGCATGCCGCCGGTAAATCCCTGGCTGATTCCATAACTTTGAATGGGGACGGCACACAAAGGGTGCCCACCGATCAGCTGAGATCCTGCTGCAGTCGATCCCTCATCTATCGAGGTAGAATTGCCTCGTGTATGACTACCTTAAGATAGTTTAATATTTAAATATTAGATTCAATAAAATGGACCCACTACTTTCATGACATAAGAACCAGTGCAGAAAACTGCATTAGGATAGATTGCCTGAAAACTGTGGGGACCTGGCAAACGTAAAAAACAAATTCCGGATGGGTGCCCAGAAGGATAATATGGGGGCAGTTGTTAATGACTGAAAACTGATGGCTAACCACCTACACAATGTATGGGGGAAACTGCCCTGAAACCATCCATGTAGATGCCCCCTAAATCATTAGGTTTTTCTTGGAGTTGATAACAAAACATCAAGTTCTGAGCTCCCTCCTGTGACATGAACCTAGATAATGTCCATGAACCTAATAAGATCTGGTCATCAATAACAATGTTACTGAGTTTCACATTATTCAGGATTGCAGATAATCTATTAAATTTATAGCTAGAGATAATACATATGGAATACTGAAATAAGGTGTAGGTGGACATACACAGTTTGATTTTTCCCATTCAACTTAAAAAAGCAATTGCATTAAGTTGAACTTTTGAAAATCGATTCCTTTTTTGGAATAAAAACAATTTGGATCCAAAAATTGCATTGGACAATCAATTGAGCAGTGATGGGACATGTTGGTTAATTTCGATCGTTCAAATATCTGACGGGTTTTGCAGGCATTTTGATGTATTTGTTTCCGATGGTACTATGGAGCATATATACAGGGCTATGCAAAGGAATTGATCTGATTTGACTTCACATTATGTGGTGGCAAAAAAATGTCCACCATCCAAATTTAATATGATCAAATTTAATATAACCGTAGTCCATTAAGTCCATTGAATGAAAAATATAGCCATGTATGCCCAGCTTAAGGGGATCTCTTTCAACTAACCTATACCTTGCATTGTTAAAAAAGTGTGGTACTGTTGGGACCTTCTCTGCTTGATAAAGTTCATGCTCTTGTATTTGCAAGACCCATCATTATAAAGGCCCATAAACAAAAATTTTGAAGTCCTGTCCTTCTCGAAGCCTTGCTTTATTCCCTAAGCAATATCTGTATTCCCAAAGCTTACCCTTCTTTATTAAGCCAGTCTTACTTCACAAAACCATGTCCTTGGTTCTACGTAATGCCCTTATTTTTACAAATCTTTCCCTTCATCACAGGTTTCATGGTTCTTCACAAAGTCTAGCTTTCTTCTATAAAACCTGTCCTACTTTGAAAAAAAAAAACCTTCTTTGTAAAGCCCTTCGTAAATCTTTCTCATTAAGCTCTACAAATGTTCAACCTTTTTTGAAGGAAATCAGAAAGTTTCGCAGTATGGTTTCCATCCCATTTCCTTTTTTGATAATAGGATATCCGTTTTGAAGTTTTGAAGACTGCTTTAGGCAGGTAAAGTACTAACCCCACTTATTCTATTAAGCCAGTCATAGGTATTGAAGGACAGGTAAACATCAGTCCAACAACAATGAGACACCTTTATATGAAATCTTCTCTCCTTCATAGTACTGTCTGAATTTGATTTGTTGATCATCCTTGTTCCTAATTCAAAAGAGCAAACATGAATCTGAATCAGGAGATTATAGTATGTTAATTTATCAAGTGTGGCTGCTAGGAGTTGCAGTAGTGGGCTCTTATCTACTGTTTGGTTAAAATGTCTGTTTATTTAACTAATGGAGATGGAGGGAACAAGGCTGAGGAAAATGGCTTGCCTTGCTCAGTGTTATACAAACAGTGCATTTACGGTAACATACACAATGTATTCAATGAAGCGGCTTGTGTGACATTTTCTCTGAAAATAATGCCATTTGTTATTACAGAGAAAATTTTGTTGATGTGGTTATACTGAAAGGTACCCACAGGTTTGAGATGACCTCACTTGATTTTGCTAGCTGATTGGATGGTTTGGGAGGTTGGTTTTTTTGGGTGCTGTAAAGGAGAAAATTGTAACGTTAGGGTTAGGTTCATGTTAAGGCTCAATACAGATGGTCCGATTCAGGGCGTGTCTGGGGTCTGGACAGAGGACTGACCAGATTTGGCAGCATACACTGAGTTAAAGCAAATAGGATGAAGTGCAATGAGATTTATTGTGAAGGAAAAGGCTTACAGGATACAAGGTTCAGAATGGTCTCCAGCACATTGCTTGAAGCATAATGCTCAGGAACAAGAAATGCTAAGGCATGTATGAAAGGGCGAGGCACACCAATGTAGGCTTTATACTAACCTAGCAGTTGTACCCAACTCAGCTCACACATAGAAGAAAAGGTGAATATTAGAGAATGTCAGGTTAATGAATCTGAGTCTGCTGGGACTGGTGGTTAATCATCTAAGATGAAAGCATCCAGCAGTAGTCTCAGGGATTTTGGATGTCTTTTCGAGAGGCTTTTGTAACAGGCAGGTGTCA
>CM070035.1:141807234-141830046 GCA_036250615.1 Ptychadena robeensis | reverse complement strand
GCCCAATCCTCGTTAGTTACTGCATCCAATTCCTGCACGACCCGATCCCTAAGGGATGCAAGAATTTAGACCTCACACCGCACTGCAGCACAGCAGTGGCAAGTTAAGGTGTTGAAACGGTCCTGTACCCAAACCTCTGACACAACAGCAAACAGCCTCCTAAGGGCAACCACGGGGGACCTCCGATACTCCACCCAGCTTCAGCCGCCTCCCGCTCCTGGGCTTTCACGAGACCTTTCACGCCAGTGTGAGGAATCCACCCCACTTTTTCCTGCTCCCTCCTGCTACTAATCATGGGACACACACGCTATCTTCCTCCTCTATGCTGGGGCCCCCTATAGTGTTAGGAGGACAAACTGCAGTTTCCGAACCCAACTTTCATCCTTCAATGGTTGGCACCCCCTCTCCTGTAGTGACCTAAGAGAGGTCCCCACTTCACTTTCAAATGTAAATGTTATAAAATTATATGTGCTAAAAATTGTGCTTAACCGTCCTAGCGTTAGGGACGGCACCATCTCGTCCAGCGCTGCTACTCTCACTATTGCACTGGACGAGATGGTGCCGTCCAGTGAACATCGGGGCACCGATGTGACATGATGGCTGCTGGATCCTGGCTCATACTCCCCCCCCCCCCCCCTTCGAGTGACGTGATGACGTCACATCGGGGAGGCGGCGGGAAATTTGAAAGTGAATAGCACGAAAGCAGTTTTCTATAGAGAAAACTGCTTTTAATGTGCTTCTTTGTAAGAAATATTACCCGAAATAAAGTCTCTGGTGCCCCAAATGTGCCCATTTGCAGTAACCCTCTCTTCCCTGGTGTGATTTTACCACATCCATCACACCAGGTTAGAGAGGGTTAACTGCAAATGGGCACATCTGGGGCACCAGAGACTATTTTTGGCGATATTTAGTACATAGCAGCATAGCTTTGTGCCCTGATTTTTGTGTTTTCTTACTAATTTTATTAAAAAAAAAAATTTTATTTTACATAATTGTGTGTTTCAAACATGATTATATTCAGGATGTCTATTAGACCCTGGTATGGACGAATTTTGGGAAGTTACAGGCCTACAACATAAAGAAAAATTTACCATGAAAGTCTATGGTGCACTTTTGGTACAGAAATCTGGACCTCAGCAGTGCGCTAGGGAGGGTAAATAGCTGCATCAAAAGCAACCAAGTTAATGATCAAATAACTATTGTGTCATTGGTAGATGCATCACGGATAGCCAACCAGCAGTGTCTGCTCATAGCTTGCCTTTTTTTTATGTAAAAAAGCTAAAAAAATGTAAGTGCAGTTTACATTTAGGTATGTGAGGGAGCAAAAGCAATTATGTGTCTTATAGCTGTCTATCTAAATTGTGAACTTTTTTGCTATGTCAAATTTTGTACTAAATATTTTCACTTACATATTTACTATATTTTATAACATATTATTTTACTTATTTTTATTTCTGTTTCTTTTGTCAATTTGATAATGCTTGGTCTACTTTAGATTTATTAAGTATTTATTGTAATAAAAAAAAGCTGTTCGATGTTCTCTGCAGCAACATGATGGCGGCATCACGCTGCTGTCAGATATCGGAGGAAAAAGCCGATGCTTTGCATGGTCATGTCCGATATCCCATGGTCACATATGATATGGGCCAGATAGATGGCCGTGAGCGCTCAAAGTGTCCATCGATCTGGCCAAAATCTACACATGTGTAACCAGCTTTACTGGTAGGTAATTGCTTTCCCCTAAGTGCTCTTGACAAGTCATGTTCAGGCATACAAGTCCATCAAGTCCATTGGCATACCGTGGGTTTAGTTGTTATTGACCATTGCCCGTGGACCTCCTATACAATTTGTACACACAGAGGCCTGGTTGCCAGTTTCAGGGCAGCTGCCAGCTATGTAATAGTGATGAGAAACTAGGCAATATTCGAATTCGCGTAATTTCGCGAATATCCGCCATAATATTCTATTCCATATTCGTAATCTCGAATATCCGCACTTGTGGACATGAATTGCGATCTAAAAATCGCATTTGCGATCAAATATGCGCAATACATGTAAATCAATGGAGCTCGGATATTCGACTGGGAGAATATCCGTCATTTCCGTAAAAAAAAATTGCATTGCGATTATATAATTACAATGAATGGGATCGCGAACAATTGCAATAAAATCGCGACAAATCGCGATCTCGTTGGATATCCGATTTTATATTTGCGAATATTCGCGAAATGCCGAAATGGCGATATTCAAGCTAAATATTCAAAAATCGAATATCCTAGCTCAACACCACTATGTAATTATAGTCTTATCTTTGTACATGGAACTCTTTTTTCCAAATGAGCAGCAGAATACATAGAAATGGACACCATAGCGCCATGTGTTGGCTGGCAATGTTAATAATAAATATTCATGTACACTAGATGAAATTTACATGAATAATTTTGGTTCCTAAACCTTATAAATTATTAAATATATAAATGCACTATTGGTGTGGTAATAACTATACAAAACTGCATTATTCTTTGCCTTTTAGATCTGCCTGGAGTTTAGTTTTGTTGTTGGAGGCAGAAATCTGATTAATTGCTTCGGCTTACTGCTCATTATCTGTGCTGCTTCCCAGCCTATTAATGATTTTTAAAGATCATCATAAAATATGTGAAATACTTTCCTATTTCTGTGTGTTAATGTTCCTATTTTATGTATGTCTTACAAATGAATTATTCTTTTAATTGTATTATTCTATATATTGCCCCTTGTGTATGTGCTACATGTTAACTTAGAACTGCAGGCTTGCTAACAGCTAAGAGTATTAATGGGGGTAATTTATCACCATATTCATTGTAATAGAAACTGTAATTTCCAGTCTGGAAAAAAACCCAACAACATAATGACATCACTGGTTAATGGTATTAGCTGTCCGATTCACGTCACGGGCGCTAGCTAACTTATTTGCTTTGCATGCCACCTACGTGGCGAGTGAATCCCTAACCACATCAAATAAAATATTTGCAGTCTCCAGGGGAAGAAAAAAAAAGAGAAAAATAACGAGATGTAATTGGGAATTTTCTAACCTTATTATTTGCAGCCTGAAATGTACATCGAAAATTGCTCTAAATATCCTGTGGATATCAAAGGGGAAAAAGAACGGTGCAGAAAAATGCCCACAGCTGTGTGTAGCTGTCATGGTTATATCTGTGTAGGTGTTCACAGACAATTGAAAGAGATGTGGGATGATTGTTTTCAAACATCTTCTCATCTCCTTCTACGACAAGAGCGGTGCCGAGTTTCTGAATGCCTTATGATCATTTTCTGTTATAGGCACCTCTCTTTCCTTTGTTAAATAGAAGAGAAAAAATCCTACTTGTGCAGACAGAATAATTGGAAAGTGAAGTTAAGGGACTCATTAGGCTTACAGACTTGCCTTTGGAAAAGATGTTTGAAATTTTCTTTTATTAGGTCTGAGACCTCGGCTGAAAATATCTGCAGTACATCCTGTAATTTTCCATAATTTAAAGATACCAAGTACTAGACATATAGGGATAATTAAACCTCATGTCATCTTAACAACCCCTGTGAGCATGATATTGCATATATTAAAAAACCTGGCTTTACTTGTGCCACTACAACAGGGGTGGGCAAACTTATGGACTTGTGGTCCACAATGAGCCCTTAAATTTGATAGGAAGGCTAGATCAAGTGTAGGTTTCCATAGGAAACCAGCTGTACCTTTCACTGTTGCTCACCTTAACACACAACAATCTGCAGCTTGTATTTTGTGCTGCAGCACAAGCATCTGTAGTGCAGCAATGAGGGGTTTTGTTTACTGGCAACATGTTACCAAAAAGATGTAGAAAGTGCCATGACATGCCTGTTTGACGTGTCTGCGCTAATCCCAAAGTGGAGTACCACATTCATTGGCAGCAATGACACATTGACATGTCCCCTGGATAACACTGGACACGTCAGCAAATAAAAAAATCAATGGTCAATACAAATCAATAGGGCACGTTAACGTGAATGCAGTGCTTAGCGTTCCCTAAAACACAGGCAAACTATAGACAATCAGTGGGTTGGGCATCATGGACACATCACACTGTCGCATCCATAATGCCCAGTGTAGACAGGGCCACAGCAAACAGCAGTGTTAGCAATATTCTAATCAACATTTTGCATACTTACTGTTTTGCGCTGTCCTGGTGTCCCGATGTGACATGCTGGCTGCTGGAACGCGGCTCATCCTTCTCCCCCCCCCTCCGAGTGATGTGATGACGTCACATCGGGGAGGCGTCAGGAAATGTGAAAGTGCATAGCCCAAAATCTGTTTTCTTTATAGGAAACTGCTTTCAATGTGCTGCTATGTTATAAATCTCGCCAAAATAAAGTCCCTGATGCCCCAGATGTGCCCATTTGCAGTTAACCCTCTCTAACCTGGTGTGATTTTACCACATCCATCACACCAGGTTAGAGAAGGTTAACTGCAAATGGGCACATAATTGTTTGTTTCAAACATTATTATATTCAGGATGTCTATTAGACCCTTGTACGGACATATTTTGGGAAGTAACAGGCCTACAACATAAAGAATAATTTACCATTGAAGTCTAAGGTGCACTTTTGGTACAGAAATCTGGACCTCAGCAGTGTGCTAGGGAGGTTAATGACAGAGAGAAATACATGCAGCCATAATTTACCTTCGATCTTACCTCAAAGAGGCTCTGTGCAATGTTACGCTGCTTCATACTACCGCAGAGTATGCGTTCCAGGGTAAAATCGTGAAAATGCATCCGTAGAGATCACAAAGCGAAGAAGGTTGCTCCTTCTTCTAAATTGCCAGATTTATTTATATCAGAAGAAGGAGCTGTGTCCGCATCTCCTGATATCCACATGGGTCACATTGCGGCTAGAGGAGTAACAGAGGGTAGAGTAAAAAGTCTCTTGCTCTGCACAAGCCACATAAAACAGCCAAACAGGCTCGATATGGCCTGTGGGCAGTAGTTTGCCTACATTTGTCCTAGTCCCACATCGATCTCACTGCACTTAAGGATCCATGTACCAGGATTTGTCTACTCCAATTGACTGTGTATTTGTCCTCTCCCATAGGAAGCCCTTGCCAGGGGAAACCCGTCAGAGGGACAAACTTGTTGATGCAATGTACAGCACTAACATCTGGAATCCAGCTTGGAATATGTAAATCGAGCCCGTAACTTATTAAGTTGCCATTGGGCACATTTCCATTGATTTTGTTCTAGTTGATTTTATAGATAACAATTTTATTTATTGGTCTTACACTATTAATAAAGACCTTTTAAGGCAGTGGCTCCCAAACTGGGGGGGGCGCAAATGTATTCCAGGGGGGGGGGGGGGGGCGCTGGCCCTCATTCTTAACCTGTGTTTGAATAGGGTGGGAGAGCTACATAATGTTCCTAAATAGAAAAGGGGGGCCTGCAAGGAAAGTTTGGACACCACTGTTTTAAGGATACATATGTCTTGTTTGAGTGCCGTTAAGTGCAAGTTGTGATTTCCTGGTGACTTGAAAAAGTGGTTCTCCACTTCTTCAGTATGGTTCATTTCCCCATGACATGCTAGAAGCTTATCTGCACCCATCCACACTACTCAATTCTTTTACTATGGCAGCTTCTCTCAATTATGCTACCATCTTCACTGCTCCATCTTCACTGCTCCATCTTCACTGCTCCATTTCTTCACTGTGGCTCTTCCCCATTGCTCTGTGCTAAAGGCCTATGCCCTGCTGTCTTCACTGCTCCATTTACCGTGGCTTCTTCTTCCCATGGCTGTGTGCTAAAGGACTATGTTCTGCCATCTTTACTATTCCCTTCATTCACTGTGGCTACTTCCCCCAATAGTCTGTGCTAAAAGCCTATGTCCTTTCATCTTCAATTCTCTCCTTCTTCATCGTGGCTCCTTCCTCCCATGACTCTGTGCTAATAGCTTATGATTTACCATCTGCACTGTGCTATTCCTTAGCTGTGGCTTCTTCTCCCCATGGTTCAATGCTCTATTCTGTGTTTAGTTGTATTTATGCTGTTTCTAAATTAAAAAGTTTATAGTAGCATGCTTTTGTAAACATATGCTACAGGCTCATCCTACAGTTCCATTTACCATTTAATGGTAATCTAATGTTGGTCTGTGTTTTTGGCAGAAGGGCTGAGTGACAGATATCATCGGTCTAAGCTGCATGGCCAATTTTAATAGCTGCATTGTGCTACTAAAATCAGCAATGATACATCATTGAAGAGTAATGATAAACTCTTAGTGGAGTTAACTAAGAGCTCCCTGCTTTAGCATTTACGCAGTGGCATATGGTGATAATGAGTCATATACAGTTACAGAATCCTGCAATACTATGTGACAAATTATTATAACCAGAGGGTGTTGTATGTACCATGGGCCATTGGTAGCCTATAGCTGCCGCCCACCTACACTTCACACTTAATGTCCTTTCTCTGCCATATTTTTTTCCTTTATAATAATTAGTATATTATTATAAAAAGCTTTAAAACAAATAAGCAGAAAGACAATACCATCACTACACAAGCTACACATTTTTTGACATGAGGTATCATGTACAAGACTGAACATGTTTTCCAAGTTAATCAGAAAGGCTCTTTACATTTTTCTAGAGTTAATTAATTAATTAAACCTTTTTAATTAAATGTTATACTTTAATCAAAACTTTAATTTAGGTTAATTCTTAAACTTTTATAAATACTATAAATCTCCTTCAAACCTTTGGACAATACAGAGAACTGCAGGAATAAGAGTTCTGGTACATAGTGAGAGTTCTGGTACATAGAGGCTCCATTACTTGCACAGCTTCCGTTATATGAGCTCCTATTTTACTAAGAAGATCATGGCTGTTACAAATACAGGCTTTTAAAATTCCAAACTTGTGCAACAATAATGTGATGGATTACAAAGTAAAAAGCATTTTTTCCATTGTTAAATATAAATAACAAAATCTGCTGTGCCAAACATGGTGCTAGATGTGTCTAAAGCATTACAAACAAGGGGTTTATGTAATTGTAAAAAAAAGTGTGACACATAGTTCTGGCACAAACTTCTAATTTTATTATATTCATTTAAAATAATAATAATAAAAAAAATAATAAAAAATTATATTTAAATTAATTTCAATAAATCACAAATTGTTTCGTTTTTTAGCACATATAGAGTTAGTGTACATTGCAAGTGTACATGTGATTTGGACATCTTGAAATATAATATAGCGATGGAGGGTGTAAGGCAGTGCTGGTTATACTTGAGTCATAGGGGACCTAATCTGTGGCCAAATTTGATTGATGCTACAGAAGCTTGCTATAAACTGTATGCATAGAGATGGTTATAGGCTGAAGACATGCTATTGGAAATGCTTTAGCGCCAAAGGCTTGGGATATGTTTCTTGAGCTTATTAAGCTGACAATGATCCCATATTTTTATAGTGACGACATATTACACAGTGCTTTATATGCATGTATAGTCATATCACTACCTGTCTCTCAGGGTAGCTTACAATCTAATGTACCTTCCATAGTCATGTATATTTTACTAACACAGTCATATCACAAGCCAATTCACCTAGCAGCATCGAACCAAAAGAATCTCAGCATATCCAATGTGCCATCATGTTGTTGTGTAACTTAGCAGCATGTCTTTGGAGCTAGGGAGGAAACCCATGCATACACAGGAAGAACTAAGATAGTGCCTAGGCTGGGATTCAAACCTAGGATAAGAGCACTGCATAGCATGAGTGCCAACTTCCTAAACTACTGTACTTCCTATCACTAGCTCTATTTCCAGTGCTAGGTTATCTGTTTTAAAATCCAAGTAAAGCTAGTGAGTCATAGACATGGTGGAATTCTACAGAATTTGATTGTTTAGAGTCTTCTGCCCTTTCTACTCGAAATTCATTTCTACAACAAAATTTCAAACACTCCAGCAGAATTCCAATTATCGAATAAAACATTTCTACTTAAAAAAAATCCATGCTTATATGTAAAGGATTACACAAATGATTACGTATACAAATGGAATGGAAAAGGTATAGAGGTCTGGACCGCTTAGGGTCCCCATACACCTTTAGATTTCTCTGTCAGATTTCCTTAAGATCTCCTTTTGTTTTACCAAAACCCTGTAATATGAGGGACTTTCTAAACCAGCAAGTCTACCTGTGTTCAATCACAGAGGACCCTATACTACATAGTTGTTGGTAGATCTAAAGGATATCTGACAGAGAGATCTAAAGGTTTGTGACCAGCTTTACCCTTTCCTAAAGGGTTAAATGAAAGTCCTAGAAATAAAAATGGACACTTGTTAAATATTTTTAATAAAATTCTGCCCTTAACAGACCAACCTGCTGTAATACATTCTGGGTAGATGTCTTGGGAATTGATGTGTGATGTGACAAGAAATAGGTCAGTGAAACCTATCTATATATATTATTTTTTGTTTATGAAAACATATATTTTTTTTAAATATACATTTTTCTTTTTCTTTTTAATGCAAAAAGGTCAACCTAAAACACAATAACTTTATTTTTACCGAAACGATATAATATTTGGAGCCTTTCTAAAGATGGGGCCGAACTGTTCGCCTGGAGAACAGTTCGCCGCGAACATACGGCAAATGTTCGCCGATCCCTCCCCGGCGGACAGTACGGGTGTTCGACGTACTGTTCGCCGCAGAAGAATATCCAATTCTTCCTCCGGCAGATCAGAACCTGTGTGATCGTGCGGAGGATGAATCTTTCAATACAAACCGGCGTGCAGCCGGTCTTGTATGAAAAACGTTTGCATCAGAGTGACGTCATTGGACGTCACATCCTGCGCCCGATTACCAGGAACTATTCGTTCCAGGTTGCGGTCCAAGGACCGGAATGTGACGTCACTGACGTCACATCCGGTTTTTTTTCCCGATTCAATTCCCCGCCTAGAGCGGGGAATTTGAAATGTGGTCCGCGAACAGGGCGGACGGCGACCGCCGGACTTGTTTAAAAGTTCGACCTCCGCCCTGTCGCGGACTCTCCGTCGGGTGTTTCGCCCATCCTCTATTTTCTAAACTATTCCAATCCACCTTGCAATTAATCAGAGGGGCTTGCACTAAATAGATATTGGTAGATCAAAAGGAAATTGCAGAAAGAGTTTAAAAAGTGGTGGTGAGCTTAAACTATTCCAATCCAGTAAAGGTGCCATACCAACAAAAACAACTACAATCAAGTTATGTTCTTGGACTATTGTTTATCAGCTGTCTACTTTTTCGTGAAAAAAAAATTCCATATCGAGCATGAAACAAACATCAGTGATAATGCCCATGTTAACAGAAAAGAACGTCAATATACATTTAGGAGAGAAAAACAAACAAAAATGAACAGTGCATTCATATAGTAGTTAAAAAGCAGCCCATACACGTCAGATTTTCAATCAATCACTTAAAAACGATAAATTTTTAATCGGTATAAATTGTATGTCGATTGTTCATGGGCCATATGTTAATACAAGATTTGTGATCTATTTTTTTTTTTCAATCCACAAACACATCGATCCAAAATGTCCGATTAAGGTAGAGGTAGAAATGTAGAAAAAATTGATCAAAAATGGTTGACCACACATTGTGTCCCTTCTTTTTCAAATACCGAACCAATTTTCATGACCATCAAAATTTACCATCCAGTCCGATCAAAAAAACGACTGAATTTTCACTCAATTTTGATCGGATTAAGTCGATTTAACCAGGTGGGCAAAACTCAATTCTCAATCAATCGACTAAAAATTGATCGTTTTAAGTTGATTGATTGAAAATCTGACCCGTGTATGGGCGCTTAAGCTGATCTCGGTCCAGCAGAAATTTCACCTTGAAATGGGGCTAGCTCAGCAACTACACATTTTATGTAGAGGGTATGTATATTAGATTGTGAGCTCAAGGAGTCCTTTTTTACTTGCCATATTTACCAGAAAGCTTTGCTAGGGTAACACACATGTGCCGGGAAACAACAGTGTTGCTGATGCTTATACCATCCAATACGGATGCATTCACTGCAGTATGAAAACCTATGCTGCCGTGGTTGCCCTGTGCTGCACATTAATGAATAATAAACAGATGCAAGTGTTAAAGTACAACAGATTTCCCTATGGAGACCTGTGCACCAAAGGCCCCGGAGAGACCGTAGAGATTTGATTGCATACTCTGCACAATACCTCAGCACATATCTATGTGTTAAGCCCCCCATACACCTAAATTCCTCCATACAACTTTCATGAGACCTACCAACAACTTTGTAGTATAGTGACCTCCTGATGAATACATAGTGGTTGGAAGGTGTAGAAGGTCCTCCTATTACATTGGTTTTGGTAGAAGAAAAGTTGGTTGCACAGAAATTGCATGGTAATTGTATGTGGTGTATGGGGGGCTTTAATAATAATATGTAAATACTATATTTTTCCTCATTCGCTCTTCATCAGGCTTCTCTTTACATGACACTTTACCACTGAGCATCAGTAGCCAGATCTATGTCATTAAAACCTGAAGTAATGAAATGCATGACTACAGATATTTAAAGAAGCCAAGCGAGCCACACTGCAAGGTGAATTTATGTTTAATCTGGAGTTAACTTTAAAAAGGGTGCAAATGTAATTTTTCAGTAGTACAAATACTAGTTATGTTTAATTTATATTTTGTCTTCATTTGTTTTTAACTTAATTGGAGTTGGGCGGATGATTAATGAAAACCATTTTTTTTGTCAGATTTACAAATTTCAAAAAGTCAACACTTACTGTGAAAATTTGACTTTCTAGCTGCAAATTGAAATCATCCTCAGAATTTCGACTTAAAACCAGATTTTCACATTTTCGTAGTCTACCTTCAACATTCCCTTTCTCCCTCCCATTCTGATCAGGTAGCCAAATAAACCCCAGAAGTACAGCCAACATTCTGCATTGCCACACTGAAATGACATCCATTACCTAAGAGAGATGCCAGAAGAGTGGCCAGTAGAGTGTTCACAAAATGATTGCGAAATGCGAGTTTTTGCAAACTCTGAAAATGGTATCTAACCAAATTTGTAAGAGGAAAGGGTTGTGAAAACAGTACACAAGTATCGCTTTAGCTCCATCACATGTTTTTTTTCATAAATCAAGCTACATTAATTTACCCCACATTTTCCTCTCCACTATTTTGGGATAAATACAATGTTCAGGGGATTTGTAAAAACCTCACATATCAATTCATCATAATCCGCAACAACTCTAGTGACCAGCCAAATCGACACACTCATGTTGTTACATTGATGAATTAAATTTATTGAGGTTTTGGTTTTATGCTGCCTTCAAAAGCTCAGACCACTGCCTCATACAGAGCATACACTTTGGGACTTGACGTTGGTATTTCCCATTTAGCGTTAAAGGTTACATTTCCCGGCTTTCCTTTCCGATAGGTTTTATCCAACCCTACTTAAAGGGCACTTCTTTTATATCTGTGTATGGCCAGGACTGTGGTGTATGTTTTAATAGCATAGAAGCCTTTGATTATGATACATTAATTCTTCATCAATACCCACCCCTTTTGCTGATGTAGTTTTGCATAAATTTCACTGTCATCTGTGAATTGTCATTAGTCATATCGCTATTATCCCACACAACAAGCTTTTATATGAGGAAATGGAAATTGATTGCTTGAATAAATCATAATTTAAATATTGTTTAAATCACCTTCATCCACATTAATGAAGTCTTATACAATTTACAGGTGTCATTAAAAGGTCTGGTAATTTGTCACACAACGCTCACAACATAATAAATAAATTACAAGTGTTGTTTTCCTTGTGAACTGAATTTGTCCATTTAATGTAGGGAAGGGTAAACAATGCAGAGTCAATGCACTTTGAGTTATAGAGCTAATTGAACAGACTGATTGTCCTTATTGAATGTTTTTCAAGAAACAAAAGCATGCTTATATGTGTGGTTCTTCCTATAAATGCCTTTAGATATTTTCTCCTTAATTTAGAAAACACCATGGTAAAGCTGTAAATGAAGTGCCGTTGGGTGGTGATCTCTTGCTTCCTTACAAGTACTATGCAAAAAGTTTTTTTAATTCCTGACCACTCGATGTGTTTTCAATGCACCATGACTTTGTATCTATCGCATTAAATTAAAATACATGAAAAAAATCCAAATGATATAGTATAGTCACTAACTGCTGTGTTGACATTGCTCTGTGATATACATTCGAGTGCTGTAGGATAGTGAGAGCGGCATGGCCACTTCGTATTCGCGGCATGCCGCGAATATTAATGGAAAACATTCGGGAATATTCGCATTCGGCAATATTCTGGTTTTTTTTTGTTATTGCGAATATCGCAGTTTATTGCGAATTTTCAGCGCGGGCGCATAATGTTTAGACATGGTGCGAATTTTTGTTATGCGATTTTAAAAGTGACGATTTGCGCAATATTCGCATCAACCCCAATATTCCTTAAAAATCTGTTGATTGTGTTGCTAAGCTCTTTGCATCCTTCCCATTTTCCACTCACATTGAGAGGGAAGTGTCATTGATAAAAAATACAGAATATCCTGAATTGCGAATATTTCGGCAATAATCACCATCCTGCGCAATTTCCAAATTGACGAATTAGACGCGATTAATATCGGAATCCGAATAGTCGCGATCCACTACTTGGAGTATATTGATGGCACGAACCCGGATTTTTTGCCGTTCGCGAACGCCGTGACACGCGAACTATCACAAAAGTTCGCGTAACCTTGTTAAAACCGTCGAACCGCCATTGACTTCAATGGTGGAGGGGCGAATTTTAACAAACAAATGGACCCTTTCTGGCCACAATAGTGTTGGGAAAGTTGTTCAAGTGGGTCAAACACCTGACATGACATGACAGAGTGGATCCATGGCAATAACTCCCAAGAAAAAAATGTTTTCACGCGATAAATTAATCCGCACCAAGATTTCGCAATGATATCCCATGGGATTTGAGCTGGAGAGCCGCCCGTGCCCGTGTCGACCTTTTTTTTCCCTGGCACCTTTGCCCGGGTCACTTTGCCCTTTCACTGTGGCCCGTGTCACCTTTGCCGTGTCACCTTTGGCCCCCCGTGTCACCTTGTGCCGTGTCACCTTTTGCCCGTGTCACCTTTGCCCGTGTCACTTTTCCCGTGTCACCTTGCCCCTGGTCAACCTTTGCCCCGGTGTCAACCTTTGCCCGTGTCACCTTTGCCGTGTCACCTTGGCCCGTGTTCACCTTGCCGTGTCCCTTGCCCGTGTCACCTTTGCCCGGTCACCTTTGCCCGTGGTCACCGTTGCCCGTGTCACCTTTTTCCCGTGTCACACCTTTGCCCATGTCACCTTTGTGTGCCGTGCAACTTTTCCCGTGTCACCTTTTTTGCCGGGTCACTTTGCTCCAAATTAATGTGTGGCAGTCCCCCATCCAAAGTAAATGTGCGGCAGTACTTTGGAGGGGACCGTCTCACATTACTTTGGATGGGACTGTCACACATTACTTTGGATGGGACGGTGACAACACATTACTTGGATGGGACTAGCCACCCTGTACTTTTGGATGGGGACCATCACACATTACGTTGGATGGGGACTGCCACCCTTACTTTGTATGGGACTGCACCCATTACGTTGATGGGGACCGTCACACATTACTTTGGATGGGGGCCCGCCCCCCATTACTTTTGGATTGGACCGTCCACAACTTACTCTTTGGATGGGGACTGTCACACATTACTTTGGATGGGGACCTCACCATTACTTGGAATTGGGACTTGCCAACATTTTTACTTTGTACTGTGTGAGGTCAGTGTGAAGGACACTGGTGGAGATGTCATAAAATGGCCGACACTGGTGGTAATGGTCAATTTGGAGACACGGGTGGTGAGGTCAGTGTGTTATGACACTGGGTGAGGGCAGTATGGCCGACACTGGTGGTGATGGTCAGTATGGGCAGACCACTGGTGGTATGATCAGTTTGAGGACCTGTGGTGATGGTCAGGGTGGAGTACACTGGTGGTGCTGTCAGTATGGCAGACACTGGGGTGATGTCATGTGGAGGACACTGGTGGAATGTTCCTATGGCAGACACTGGTGGGTAATGGTCAGTTGGAGACACGGTGGTGATTGGTCAGTGTTGAGGACACTGGTGTGTGAGGTCAGGTATGGCCGACACTGTTGTTGTGGTCAGTATGGAGGACACTGTGGTGATGGTCAGTAAGGAGGTACAAGGGTGGTGATGGTCTAGTGTGGAGGCACTGGGGTGGACATTGTCAGTTGCAGACACTGGTGGTGATGGTCATTAATGGAGTACACTGGTGGTAAGGGCAGTTTTTGGAGGACCACTGGTTGTGATGGTCAGTGTGGAGGACCTGTGGACATGGTCAGTTGTGGGGACACTGGTGGGGGGGGGGGGGGGGGGGGGGGGGGGGGGGGGGGGGGGGGGGGTGTAGGTTGTGGTCAGTATGGAGGACACTGTGGAGATGGTTCCCCCTTAGGATGATGGAGTATGTGATATTCAGGAAGACTGCAAATACACTGAACACTGCCCCCTGCAATTGTTCCCTATAGCATCAGCAGCACAGTCATCAGCAGCATCTCTGTTCTAACTCTCTCCATCCTCAGCAGCATGGTGAAATGGGCGTCTCTCCTTCTTATGGTATAGGGGGTGGGATGGTCCGTGAGGTGTTGGGGGTCTGATGGCTGATTATCCTGCTGAACTGTGACTCACAGGGTCAAAGTTCAATTCACCAATGCAAATCATGGGGGCGATCGAACTCTCCATATGTTCGCGATAGCGTGAACGCGACTTCGTGTTGCCCGCGGAAGTCCGCCGGCGAACCATTTCGGCCATCACTACTGGAGTACTTCTCAACATGGCCATGAAGTAATAAACGCCAAGGAGTGGGTCTATGACATCCATGAACGCACAGGACGGAACTTAATGACATTGGCGTCATTGGGTTTGAAGAATAGCTCTAATGTTGTAAGAGAAATATTTCCTGCAGGTAAATGTCTGACTGAAAAAAAAAAAATATCATAGCCCAAATGTTATTTTAGGTTTACTGTGTTTTTTGTTAGTGTTTTCCTTTTTAATTCACTAAAAAACAACAGTCTAGTGCAATGGTTCCCACCTGGGGTCTGTTCCTCCCCTTGGGTAGCGTGCTACACAAAAAAATTATCTCAAACATCCCTCACCCTTCAGTTCTGATCACATTAGATCATGGAGAAGCTGCTTCTGCCATCACTGCCCACTGCCCCCCCCCTCCCCACCCCATATACTTCCACCTCCCCTCCTGTCTCCTCTCTGTCAGAGTTGGGATCTCCGTGGGGGGGGGGGGGGAGGTGTGAATCCTGCTTGATCGCTGCATGATGAGACTTGTCTCTGGACGGGAGAAGACACGCTCATGGCTTATAACACTCATTTTTTTTTACAATTGAGAATCTCAGCAGTATCTGCCCTGAGCTGCAGCCAATACTGCTGAGTTACCACCCAGGTCGTAGGTCCTCTTAAGGCAAAAGGTTGGGAAACCACTGTTTAGTGAAATATACATTATATTGCTAATGTATTGACGCCTCCTTGTAAACACATATCCCATTCTTTATCCATAATCTTTACTATGGAGTTTTGCCCCACCTTTTGTTAAAATATTTGTGAGGTGTGGCGCGGATTTGGCTGTTAAAAGGTGCCAGGCTCGCAGTCTCTGCTGTAATCCATCCCCAGGGGTTCGTTGGGTTGTTGACAGGGTTCTTGCTTGAAGAATTCTTTGTGGTCTTGATGTTTGCAGCATTTTATTGGAAACCAAGAGGACAACCAAAACCATATCACTCTCCGCTGAATGTTACACTTGGCATAATGCAGTCAATCAATTACCATTTTTCCTTGTGTCCACATGGGCCAGATAACTTCAATTGATACCAAACGAAAAGTCATTGTCACTGTGTAATTAATTTGTCACTCCTGAAACCCTACTCTGGATCTAGTGGCAGCATCAATGCTTTACAACAGGGCCATTTCTAGCATTTAAGTGCCCTATTGCAAAGTTTTTTGCCTGGGGCCCCAAGTTTGGTTGTGATCACTAACAATACAGAAAAATTGTTTATGGGGGGGGGGGGGATTAATACCAGAAAAGTTGTTAAGGGTGGGTGCTAGCGTATATGCCTGCAAAGGGCCCCCAGGGCCATAATGCTCGTGCACAGAAACCATGGTTGAATTTTAAGGATCAGTGCTATCCCTCGGTACTCCGAATCAATACCTGTTCCTGAGTTTGTTCCTGTTTCTGGATCTGAATCTACAGCTAAATCTGAAGCTGAACCCTTTTCCCTGGCATCTGGAAACCTCCCATTAAACCTTTTTTTGAAAAAATTTACCTATCTATTCTTTTTTCACTGTTTCAGTGTATGCTTACGAACCTTGCGAGCCCCATCTGTCCCGAACCCTGAACGTAATCCCTGAGGCTCCTGAAAGCAACCCATTCTCACTCCATTATTTATAGAATCCATTTGCTTTTGAGTGCTTGATTTTTATACATATGTTGGCCTGAATTCCAAGTTTTGTAGGGGTTTAACCAATAACTTTTTACAAAATATATTGTTTTATCGAAGTTCAGGTATTAAGTTGTTAAACTCCTCCCCTGACCTCATCCTACATATTTATATACTGATAATACAACACCTAAAAAAGTTGTTATTTACATGCCACTGCCACATAAAATAATAATTAAATCTAAATATGCAAATAATTCAAAGTTGTATATATGACATTACCCATATTAGGCTAGTGTTGAAATAATGGTTACAAAAGAAATGAGGACACCACGAAAAGTAAAAAAAAAAAAAAAATGAAGATCAACTGTGCATGCTGGAATCATAATGATCTAGTGAATTAAGTGTAACTTTTTTGTTTATATCGGATAAAATGTATGTAATATGAATGTTCTTTACTGTACTGTATTTTGATGTGCATATGGGTGAAGCCTGTATTGGCATTTTATAGATAATTTTAATAAAATTAATGATTTTAAACACTGGTTTGTCATTACAGCTCCTTGGTTCTTCTTAGGAAAATGCGGTTTCCTTCTTTTCTTTTTTTTATCGCACACTTAATCTTCTTAAAAACAGAAGGTATTTACACGGCCCATCCAGCCCAATCCAAAACTTTAGGCGGACGCCCTCGGGTTGGGACGTGGGCGGAGCCATGCAAATTATTCATTTTCGCCCAGCAATCAGCCAATGCACATCCATAAACCGCTGGTGTACAGTGCAAATAAGCCTTTTTGGTACGTAGCCATTATTCCGCAACGTGCATACAGCTGTTTCAGGCTCCTTGGCCATCATCAGCAGTGGCGTGCATGAAAACCATGGCTCTAGGGTGTGGGGGCTGGAAGCCGACAAAGAAAAAAAAGTACCCGTGAAGTTATGGGGGAGAAGGGATGAAAGGAATTGAGGCTTTTTGATTCCTTCACCCTGTCAGTGGAGTGCAGTGCATGGAAACCATGGCTCTATGGTGTGGGGCTTGGAAGCCGAACAGAGCAAAGTACCCATGGAAGGTTATGGTGAGAAGGGATGAAAGGAATTGAGGTCTTTTGATTCCTTTCATCCTTCTCACCAGAACCGTCACGGTAATTCTCTTTTTTTTATTCAATACTGTTTCCCCTATATACATTGCCTCTAGATGAGGCACTAGATTTTATTGTTATACACTTGGTTGTATAGCTTTCCTTTTAACTTGGATGGCAGTTTTTCAAGAAATTTTCAGTTGGCTGAAAACTCTCTTGACCATTAGCAAATGTAATGATAATCTCGATAATGGCTGTCAGGCCTCTTTGACCAAATATGGTTTGCACAGTAAGGCACACAATTCGTTTATTACCACCTAAAAACTAATGGATCTCTTCAGAGAACCACGGCTGTAGTTTATTTATCAGCCTTATTAGCCTGTTAATAATCCGGGAACATATGTTGATAAATTTTTACAATCGTGGGTGGTTGTTTTTCTGAATTTTCAGCAGAGTAGCTTTAGGATGTTACTTTTTTTGTGTACTTTGAATTTTTTAACCTTGTTCAAGCTGCCAAATAGTTATTGAAATCATGAGATACGTATGTTGAAATATTTTATAATAGTTTTTGTATCCTTATAATTCTGTTAGACACACGTCAAATTGTGTACCAGCCCAGACATCAAGTCAATCCTTCACCACCCAACCTCTATCAAAATTTATGATGTCATCACTATGCCCTACAGTGCTCCGGAAAGTATTGGTACCTCTTTTGCGCACTGATGCACCACACGTTATTTGCAAGACTCTCCATTAGGCCTCCATCACAGCTGCTCTCCTCCCCACTGGTCCTGGGTAGGCTGCTAGATATTCCACTTAACAGTCCCCAACCGAGGCCTCAGGCCTCCGACCAAGGGAGCAGCATGGAACACCAAACTATTGCTTTGCAGCCCAGGCCTGGAGCGAGCCTGTCAACACAGTTCCTCTCAAAGTAGAAGGAGACCTCAGAAGGTCCTTGTCTAACATCCACAAATAAGGGTCAGTACTGGTGGCTGTGGTGTTACGATAACGAGCTCTGATTTTACAGTGCCATACTTCCCCTTCGCTTGCCTGGTAGCCATATGGGAGCAGCCGCTGCCTGTTGTCAATCTTCTTCTCATCTTCTCAAGCCTTCCTCCCACAGGTGTCACTTATATGCTAGGTGGTGCCTGCCCCCGCTGGGGGACAAGGTGATACCCTTAGATACATCTCTGCCTATCCCAGGGCCCTGGATCAGCAAGTGACATGGCCTACCTCCCATCAGACACCTGAGCTCTTTCATGCTCCTTTCCCTGCTTCGGAGAACCCAGCTCTCCCACTGTTTGGGCCATTTTAAAACGCTTTACTTCCCATTGTAACCCATGTACACAGTTCTCAGCCCACCTACCGCCCCACGTTTCACATCACATACTTGTGTGCAAGAGAGTGTTTGATTTCATACCCCAAGGGTGTATAAAAAAGGTCATTAAAAATGCCTTTAGAATAATACTTAGGACATACCAATGGTTGGTGGTGTAATGGTGAGCATGTTCGACCTTCACATTTGATATTGCTTATTTTACAAAACAATAGCTTGCCATTAAAAACAAAAAACAGATAGCTTACATACACTAGCAAACAGAGAGAGCATTGTTATAAACTAACCGTAACTTATTATTTAAAATCCTTTATTGTCACAGCCTGTGGGTGGTTATGGACCAGACTGTGTTTCCTTGACAGTCTGTGAGTATTTCAAGTAGAGTTTCAGAAATATCTGACTTGCTCAGAGTTTGGTTACAATAAAATGACTAATCCCATTTAAAACAGTCGTATAACCCTTCAGGTGTTATGTTTTTAGCTCTAATCATTGTTCACTTGATTGGTTCAACTTGATTAAATGAGTCAAAGACATTGATGTTTTCTAAACCTGTCCCTGGTCTTCTTTTTCCCATTAAGTCACTGGCCTGACAGAAATCATTGAGACCTGTGAACATTCTCTAGTCTATCCTTCTTCCTCAGTGTAACATCTCTGTTAATGAGTTGGGATCTGTGACCACAACTAAAACCTTCACCGTTCAAAAACGCCTCCACAATGGCTGCTACTAGCTTTCTATAAATCACAGGTGTCTCTCAATGTAAAGTATAGCATCTCTCTAGTGAGCAAATCTTCCAATTATTATTGCCATGTACAGCAGCGTGAAAGCGTTCAGGCTTTCTGATAACAAATTTAAGAAAAACAAGGGACTTTGGCACAAGGTATTCTCCTCTTAATGTATCTTTTAAAAATAAACTCATTGAATCCAGAGGTTTGCTGATGGAGCATGCAGGTGCAGCCGTCTGTAATTAGCTCATACCAAGCAAAGCTAAAATACATATAGTAGAATCGGGTCTGGCCCCCCTTTTTTTTTGTAATGTGACACAGATTAAAGCTAGAGATGTGTTCAACATCTATG
The DNA here is from genome assembly GCA_036250615.1 of Ptychadena robeensis. NCBI lineage: Eukaryota > Metazoa > Chordata > Amphibia > Anura > Ptychadenidae > Ptychadena > Ptychadena robeensis. The sequence goes on along the minus strand of CM070035.1, from coordinate 141,810,059 downwards.
CACTTAATGTTAAGGGCCAGAATGACTCAAGGGAATCCTCTTTTCAAACGCTCCTCATATAAAAATGTTGTAATTGCGAGGCCAGTAATAGGAGGTGTCTTCATCTGGCTTTGGGACTTTAGTTAGAGCTGCTATTTACATATCCTTTTTTTAAGCTTCTCTTGCCCTTCTATTATCTTTGTTTTTGTGTTCTGTGCTTTATGCAACTATAGTAACAAAAGATGCAGCATACTGCCTGTCAACTTTCTGTCTTTACTCTTGATCCTCTTAGCTGTTCCTGACCTCCCTGGCATTTACAGGCTTTTCAACCATTGTTTTGTTGCAATAAAAGCCCCCGTTATGGGCAGTCACAGTGCAGTATACTGCTCTCTACGCAACACAGTGTCAATCCACGCCTCGATGGTGTGGCCCGGAAAACGACACCCCCTTCTCCATTAACATATATGTCTTTGGCGCCGCCCCCCCCACCCCCCCCACCCCTTTGGCTTCACCATGATGCCGATGACTCGGCCGAAAGGATCTTTGAGCTTGCTGCATGCAGATTAGCTCAACGGTTCAAGAGCCCCGGTGATTATGCCCGATCCCGGCACAAGACAGTTTGTCTCAGGCTAACTCCAGGAGTTCAGCAGCCATACCGTTGTCGGATTCCATGTCCAATCGATTCATCTCCGATCGATTCCGGTCGATTCTTTCGCCTGGAATCGCAGGTTGATCACTCGGCCAATTAAGAGATCCATAGCTGCATACCACCTTGTCCAAGGAGTCCGGCACGATTCCGGGACGATTCCTCCGTGTCCGATTCCACCTCCGATTCCAACTCACAAATGTCAACTCCCCCTGATCCTTTGCAGAATCGGATCAAAAAAGACCAACAGTTGGTCTTTTCTCTGACGGATCCAGCTTCTGGGCCCCACGACCGAATTCGGAACGTGATCGGACGGACAAGGTGGCGCACACGATTCCGGCACGATCGATTTTTTTTCACGTGCACGCGCCAGACTCGAATCGCCGCTGCATCCGCCCGGCAATCCGCCCTGTAATGGGGCCTTAAGATGATAGATCTATAAAGAGATGATAGATGGTACAGACCCTGGTATTGATACTATATGACACATGAAGCATTTACAATTTAGCTAGAACGTCATGGATCCAATGGTCTAACCTAAATCTTTGAATACTAATTCGAGCCAACACCAAAATTGCAATGGATAATGGGTGGCATATAGGAAGTTAAGTCCACCCCCCCATTAACAACCCACCTTTGCCTATACCCTTCTATGGAAACAGTTGCAACCTTGTAGATTCTAAACTATCTATAAGTAGTGGTTGAAAACTGAATATTTGAAATTTGATATATAAGTAGAATATTAGCTATTCAACATTTCGCAATATTCTGCTAATGTTAAGTTCTAAAGCTGGTTCCAAATCTGTGTGGAATATTTGCTAACAGCTATGCGCGATGTAGGTAATTGAATTACAGTTGAGTCGAGTTTTAATGTTCTTCAGAATCATTTCCCTGATCTTTCCTTCAATCAACATAAAATCCTATTGGTAATGTTGCAAAAGAGTAAGACTGATATAAATATTCATTCTCAATGGAAGGAAGGAAGGAAGTAACGAATGGGACGACAGGAAGACCGTAAGGAAGGAAGGAATGAATGCCTTAAGTCTTCATTACTGCCTGAAGGCCAGGCATTAAGGCCCCTTCCCTGAAGGAAGGAAGGAAGGAAAGGAAGGAAGGAAATATTACTACAAGCATCTTTGAATGGGGCCATTGGATACATTCTTTATACTTTTTTGTACTAATAATTTTATATACCTAATATATATGCGTACATTCAGCTGCTTTGCTGAATGTATTTTCCTCTAACAACATTTCAGATATGGTTACGCTGACTGCTACCTTGACTAACAAATTGTCCAGGCCACTACTGCAGACAGATAATAATGTGTATCATCAAGTCTGCAGAAGCCAGTTAACCCCAAGATGACATTACAAGATGTCCTCACTACAACCTCCCCGCTCGTTTAAAATCTAACTGTATAGTAACCCTTGCGCGCGCAAAAGTTCACAAGTACTTCATAGACTCAGAATGCGTCTGCATGTCACTTCTCCATGCTGCAGACCTAACCACAATGATTATAAAGGCGCAGTGGATCAACTCTTAGGGGCTTTTTATTGCCCACCACAACAAATCGTAGAAAATGGATTACATGGGAGTCGGGACTTGTTTCTTATGCATAATTTGATAAAAAAAAATATGTTAAGGTTTACATTTTAATATATGTTATGTTTTAGTATGTAATCATTTATTTCATTATTCGTGTTTGGAGCAACATATGGTTTAGTCATTTGCGTAGATTTGGCGAACATACAAAGAAAAATGCTAAATTCATAAAATTCGATTTTGTCTGTATCTATTGCCTTCCCTTTTGTGCGCCCTTTCGCAAAGATTTGGCAAATATTCGCAATGCAGCTTTACAGCTTCTCTTCTTCATTCTGTGTTTAGGCCCGGTACGAGCACTGTTCATTATTGCGGGTATCCATTCTCAATGGCACAAATATGCGGATGTATGCCGGTAAACAATGATTGAAGCATAATATGACGAATCGCCGCCATTGGAATATCCGAGCTTACATTCGCTAATATTGCGAATTCTCGATGTCGCATATTTGTCAAATTATTCGAATTCCGAATATTCTCCGTGTACACTAATTCATTTTACAGATAATAAATGGGACTATTGCCAGGAATTTAACAAGTTTTTATCAATTTTTCAATGCAATATTTAATTTATTATTAACGTTGTGGGGGATATATTGT
>CM070035.1:141784579-141797140 GCA_036250615.1 Ptychadena robeensis | reverse complement strand
CTGCCAGCTGGTCGTCCCCTCCCTTAAAGAGGAACTCCAACCACAGCATCCAACATCCGCGCAGGGAATTCGGACCTGGCAACTGTGTGTGGGAAAAGTCCACAGGGGACCCTCAAGGTTTCCTGCCTACCTCCCCTCGCCTGGTCGAGGGGGGCTCTGGGTGAAGACCCACGGTGAGCTTAGACTCCCGACACCAGCGCCCTCCCAATACCTCCTAAGCGCTGGCGGGTGTAACACAAACACTATTGTCATGGTTGGCATGGTTACAGAAGACATTTTAATATTTGGTTAGTTTGCGCTAATTAAAATTGCCTGTAAGTTCAAACAAAACAAAACAAAACATTTCCTTGGGTTTGTGCAATTACACAAATTATTTACAAAAACTGGTGTTTTCCTTAAATAATTTATGTTTGAAATAATAACCTGAAACATAACAGAGGTTCATCCAAAGTTTGGTAAAATAAAAGTGTCCTTTTCCATCTCTAAAATGGCAAGTTGAGGTTATGTGAATAAATATAAGCATTTGCTACTGTGCCTATGTAGCATTTATGTTTGTGTTTGTACAGTTCAGAGTTCAAAGTCTTAGCCTTAGTGGTTTCACGTATGTTACTTTTCATGGTTATCAGTTAGCTCAGCAATTTTTTCTATACGCTATTTCATATCAACAACGCTCGAAACCTATTAGCAAGATAATAGGAGCACTAACAACACAGTTCCCGGAAACATTTACAGAGGTATCTTCTTATGAGCAGCCTGTTAGTTGTGGAATAAGCTGGAATAACACTTAATATTAATCGGATATTAACAAGGTTTCAGCAGAAGAGGGGCAATTCATTTATCCAAAGGACACTTTACCATGAAGTGACCAAGCATCTTGTCATTTGAGAGCATGATAAGGACCTCTAAGTCTTAAATGGAGGAGAAACAACCTTTAATACAAAACACATCCTAGGTATACTAAATCCAATAGAGATGGTTGAAAAAGTTTTGTGAAATTTGACTGTGAGTTAATTGCAAAGCCTGTTAATTTCTGTCGCCCCTAAGCTGGGTCGGCCAGAGAAAGTACATGTCTGTAAATCTCTGTTCGATGCCATTACTTTGGATGGCGTCCCAATCCAAAGTAACGGACGGCACACAAAGGGTGCCTGCCATTACTCAAAGCAACAGAGTGCAGTGTGATGATGTCATCATGTTGCTTTCCGTCGCTTGTCTATCGGCCCAGTTCGTCAGGTGTATGGGGGCCTTTATGGCTACAGAATACTTCCCACCAAGGTTGGCAGCTCCTGGGAAAAACCATATGCATCACCATTTAAAATCTCTGAGAACAGTGGGGTGGACCATGGCCTGGCTTCCTGTGCCTGTAAGAGAGAGCAGTGTGGAGCCACCTGCGGTCTAGTGAGGCCTACACAGTGGACTAGGCCCTAGCAAAATTTACTCTGCTTAATCTGAGTTCCCGGAAACATTTACAGAGATGTCTTCTTATGAGCAGGCTGCTAGTTGGGGTATAAGTTGCTATAACACTTAATATTAACCTGAATAAATCAAGTACATGTGGTTTATAAACAAGTAAAAATAGTTTTCAAAAAGTATATAAAGCAGAGCAATACTTTTTTTGCAACATCCACCTTTCTCTACATCTTCAGCAATTGTGGTGATTATACCATGTTCAGGGACTTTGCATTTAACTAACAAAAAGGCTAGTTAAAATTTCTGAATCTAAAACAAATACAAGGCACTCAAGAAGAAACTTTCACTACCTAAAAAGTTTCAAGGTGGTTATCGTGTTAGAAAAGACCTGTCCAATAACACAAGGCAACACAAAATTTGTATCAGATTTGTATTGTATTTGTTTTTTCAGCAATAATATATTTTGATGGCTTTGCTATAAGCCCTGCTGTATAAGTTTGTGCTCAGCGCTGACAGTGTAACTGGCTGCGGTTAGGCCTGGCTAAAGGGTATTGAGCAGTCAGAGCTGGCTAGAGGGTATTGCGCAATGTCATTGGTGTTTTGTAAAATTGTCTGATGGTATAAAAAGCTGGCAATAGGCTCATAAGACTTCCATTCAGTGCAGTCTAGGTAGGCCCAAAACTTAGCCTGAATACCACCAGGGCAAGCTCCACTGCTGATACCCAACTGTACAGTGCTCAGAGTTGTTGTGCTAGAGTAAGGTTTGAGAGGGGTAATGGGAGCAGTTCGGGCACCCAAGTGGAGCCTCGGCCTTAATGAAAATGCTACATTCACCTGTTCGTCAATGGCATCATGCATGTACCCTGATGGGTTCCAATAAAACATGGTATAGTACAGGGGTTGTCAAACTTTTTCACTCGTCGGCTGGACCAAGAGCCTGGAATGGCTGCCTGGCATAGGTGTCCAAATTCCTTGCATCCCTGGGGTCATTGATGATCCCGGGGACTTTCAGCAAGGAGAGTGTAATGTTTAATTTTTATTTTATTCTTGTCAGTGTGGTAAAAAAAGGAACAAGCATATGGGAGCAAGAAAATCTTTCCCCTAAGGTGACAACAGGCCAGATTAAAATGTTAAATGGGCCATAGCTTGCCCATGTCTGGTATAGTATGTGTTTTATTACACCTTACCATTATCCAACAGTTCTAGAACCTGTAGGTCATGCATGGTAGAATTCCATTCCAGAGTTCATTAATTGGGTTCCAAGGCTGTGGTTGGCAACAAACAACATATGGACTAAATAAAAGTTTACAACCAGGCAAGTTTATTTCTGGTTTTAAAGTGATAATTTCCATTATGCAGACACTCATATTCAAGAGCTGTTGGAGCATGTCATGTATTCTCTTGTTTTGCCATATTTTGTGTCTGCAATGTTTGAGCTTGCCGCTTGCAATTGTCACTTTTCCCACCACTAACAATCTGCACTCATACATTTCCCACCGTCAATCTGTCTTTATCATTTTGCTCAAGGTTTTATAATACTCTGAAATTGAATAACAAGTCTATTATGATAATTGACTTTTTAAAGTACTCCTGTGCAACTTTACAAAGCTCAAATTGCTTAAAAGCAAACAAAGTATAATACTATTTACATTCAGCTCCACAGAAACCCTAAGGAAATTGTAGACACAGTACCATCGGAAAAGCAGGATAATTAAGGTTCTCTATAAAGCAAGTGAAAAAATAAACATGCATGCAATCTTATTTTTTTGCGGCATATAATCTTGTGTATTTGTCTTTTGAAAGGCAGGGAAGCATTATCTATACAGGTGGCCAAGAAGATTTTATGATGCAGAACTGATGGGAAAGCCCAGAAGGCCATACATATGTTCATTGGAAGTGATTGAGCATATATTTTTGTATGAATAGTGTAGAGCAGGGGTGTCCAAACTTCTTGCAAAGAGGGCTAGCTTTGGTTGACGTGAAAATGTGTGGGGTGCCCGAACATTCACCCTGACAGTTTCCTGAGAGTTGGCCTCTGTTATCAGTAACACACAGATTTCCAGAAAGAGAGAAACATGGGCTTAAATCATTGACAACTTAGTACTGAACAGTGAAGGTCACAAAAGGGCAATGTGGAGGTAGGCGGCATCTGTATCAATGGTGGCCACCTACAGGTTGGTCCCTGAGATGTAGGTTTCTTCTGTCTCTGCCTGTAGCAGGTTTAATATTATTGTAATGGCTCAAAGGTAAGGTTTCAGTACAGCATTGCTGGTTTGTGTTCAGGAAGTGTTATTGTGGAATCACACCAAAAAGCCTTCAGTGGGACATCTTAGGCTTAAATGTCTTTCAGAGCTGATCAGGTTTCTTCATGTGCAAAGGCTTAGTGGGTAGCCCAAGGGTTCCTTTTCATGTGTTTTTCCACAATATGGTCATAGGTATGTTTTTGACAAATGGCATTTAATTGCCTAACACAAGGTTAGGCAAAGTGCAATTCCTGCAACAGGTCCCTATGCCACTGAGCCATATGTGGCTCCTTAGCCCCTTCAGTCTGGCTCAGTGGCGTAGGGACCTGTTCTTTCTGCTACCTGTTCTTTCTGCTACCTGTTCTTTGTTTTATTTATTTTTCTCATTCATGTCCGGGCACCCCCAACAGCAAAATCCCTGTGCTACCACCAACTTCCTAAAGCCAACCCCACCGGCGGTGTAGGGGTATTTCACAGATCGCGATGCCACCCAGTGATCTGTAACTGCAGATGTGCCCTCTACCAGTTCCGCTGTGTCTCTTCCCAAGGACCAGGACCTTTCATAGATCAGCTCCCTGGTGGAAGAGATGGTGGCACTTGATGTACTCCTGCTCCCTATCCTGGGCAATGCCTGATAAGCGCTCCTTATCACACACCAGGAGCCCTGTCCAATCAGACCTCCTGATCTTCTTCTTAACAGGAACTTGCCTGAATAAAGAGGTCTTTCTGTCTCTGTTCCACAGGCTCTGCTTACATTTGTCTGCTTTATTGTTGCTGGCCCCAGGACCATTTTTGACTACCCTGTTTTCTGCCTGTCCTGTTTATCTCCTGCCTGACTACATCTCTGCCTGCCGTAACTGCACTTCACCTTGGAATTCTGCAGTTAGTCGCTGCCAGTAAGTGGTACTAGGAACCGCAACCTAGCGGGGTGTTCTGATAAATACTGGGGGGCTCTTTAGACTATGTGCCCTGGTTTATGCTTGTCTGTTGGCACAGTGGGTCCTCTGCTCCCGTGGTTCACCTGTGACAGAGTAGCAGCAGAGCCAGTGAAATTGGAGTATTTTGTCCTGCCGCCTCACCAGCTCATTAATCTCTGGCCCAGAAAATAAATTAGTTAGCTAGTGCTGGCTGGTTGTGTACTGCGCAGCTCCTTCCCCTCCTCTCCTCTGGCTGCAAGTAAAGAGGGTTCTTGTCCTGAAGAGCAATAAAGATCTGGGGGGACCGAGCATACAGTGAAATGAGGTCTGTTTCTTGCTATAAGGGGAGCTTTATGATTACCTGTAAGGGGGTCTCTAATAAGTAGGGGCTCTCTGTTTTCCATTTAGGGAGGGGCTCTTTGGCTACCCACAGGGGGCTTTTGGCTACCTTTTAGCCTCTGGCTACCTACAAGGGGGCATTCTCTTTACCTATGTGGGGGGCTTTGTGGCTACAAATAAGTGGGGGCACAACAACATACAAACCTGACTTACCCAAACTTGCCAAAGAGACATGCAAAGCCATTGTTCACATTAGTGGTTGTCAGCCATTGTCAGTCATTAGTGGTTGTCAGTGGTGGTCGTTCATCGTCACAGTACATTTTGAGGAATTGTATTACTTGATAACATTAACTTATTGTTATTAAATATGATATCAAGTTTTAAAAGTTTTAAGTTTAACTAAGAGTTAAAATGTTAAATGCAATTCCTAGTGATAAAAGGTTAAAACCATAATATGTGAGAATTTTTTCAAATAGGATGCTTGTTCCCAGGAACATTCTTTAATGGTTTAAGCACTAAAGCAGGAAACGTGTAGATATGAGCCAGATTGCCATGCCTGCTTATGGCCATCTATCTGGCCCATATCATATGCGGTTTGATTGGACCCACTCAAAAACAGGGATATCAGACATGATCGTAAACCACAGTCCATGACCCCGCCGTCTCCATGCAAAGCATCGGCTGAGCTGGGACACAGGAGTGCTGTGTCACCGGCTCCTCCGACATCTTACAGCAACGTGGTGACATCATCACGCTGCTGCAGGGAACATCGAACGGCTCCAATATCAAGCCATCTGTTCCCTGCTTAACAGAAGAATTTACAAATCTTTTTTACAATTTGCCACCAGTTAATTTTCTAGATGTCACCTTACCAAAGCTGGGCATAGACATGTGGTTTACCTCAGATTCTGCTGCTGCTGTAAATTCTTAGATCGATTTACCGGCCAATATATAGCCAAATTTTGCTTTTAAGCATTAGATTTGCGGCAGATCGACCGATGTGAGCGCACATGGTGGTCGTTCGGAAGCAAAATCGGCCACAAATCTACCCATCTATAGCCACCTTTAATTATGTTAAAGCTGTACCTCCTCAATTCTATACACCTTGAAAACCACAGATACAGCATTTACCACTAATGAACCCAGTTCATTTATTTTTAGTTCTGCTCAGCTAAAACAATTTTGAGCTAATATCTTGTATTCCTCATTGAACATTAGCTGCTGAATCTGTTCTAAAGGGAAACAATTAATTATAATTAAAATAGAAAATGTCTAAAAGTGTGTGTGTTTTGTCGCAATCTCAATGATTTGGTATGCTCATTAAAGACTGATACAGAGGAGCAGTATAATTGGCTTCTCCCTCCAAGGCAGAAATGGAGGACACTAATAAACTCCAGACGTCCTGAACTTTTAGAGCAAACTGCTGTCATTTGGATAAATGAAAAATGAAGAGGTGCTCCACCACATGTATTGCACTGTGCAAGAAACCCGATTAAATAGAGTCCATGTACTGCAATAAATCAACTTTCGGTGACCTAGTTCATTAGTGAAAACTGTCATGGTCCATGTATTATGATATACAGTATATGGAGCACTGAGTATTCTAAAATGGAACAAAACTACCACATATCTCAATTTATTGTTCTATGCTAGAAGTACTGTGCTAAGTTATGAGAAATAATAATAGGGCCTGCCAAAAGAGAGAACAGTGTATGCCATGGTAGTTCTTTACCAACTCTAAAGCTTATGGGTATGTTTCCACTGCATTATGGGCTCGAGACCCCCTGCGTTAAGCGTATTCCTTGACAGGGATGTCGACGTAGCTCATCGATATACATGCCTACGGCACCGCCTGTCTCCACAGGGTTAAGCTGCTCTGCTGACCAGAAGGTTTAGTGTAGTACGTCAACCTCCGGCCAACGAGCCGGCTCGATGCCGTGGAGACAGGCGGTGCGGTAGGCATGCATATGGATGGGCTACATCAACATCCCCATCAAGGAATGTGCTTAACGTAGGGGGTGTCGACAGAGCCCATAGCACCTGGGAAACATATCCTATGAATAAAAATGTAGACTTGGTTATATGTTATGTTCAATGCAAGAATCACTTACCTTTAGACATTTCTGATATTTCTAATTAATGTAAAAAAAAAGTAAAGCCACATGGATGGATTTATTTCTACTCCACTTATGACATAGGCCAGTGGTTTCCAAACTTTCCTAGCAGGACCCCCCTTTTCTATTTAGGAACATTATCAAGCCCCCCCCCCTCCCTATTCAAACACAGGTTAAGAATGAGGGCCAGCTCCCCCTGGAATACCTTTGCGCCCAGTTTGGGAACCACTTTCATAGGCTTAGGTACTATAGCTACTGGAGACTAAATATGTTTGAGGAGAGAGCCTTAAAGTTAATCTAGTCCTAATTGTGCCTTAGGGGGCATGTATCAGTTTGTGTTATTATGGCTCTTTTTGTGTCTCCACGTATATATCAGCAAGGTTCTAAATGTGTCTCTGTGGCCATGTTTGTGACAGTATACTAGTGACTTAGCCACAAATATGTATGCAGAGACTAAAGGTGGGTTTACACATGTAGATTTTTGGTTCGATCAACTGCCGATGCAATTTTTTTATAGATTTTTTTTGTCGAACATCATTCGTCCATTTATCGAATGTAACATTAGATTTTTTGTTCGTTCATCCCGATATCAAATGAAAATACATTTGGAATTGCTACGATCAATAAAAATTTACCAACATGTTCGATGACCTTTTGAACGATTTTTTGTTCGAGATCGAACAAAATTTATCCGTCGAACAATTTTGCCATTCTAGATTTTTGTTCAATCAACCAAAAAATCGTTCGTTCTTCAATGATTGGACAAAAAAATCTGCTCGTGTAAACCCACCTTAAGTCACTAGTATACTGTCACAAACATGGCCACAGAGACACAATCAGCAACATACCAACACAGCCAGAAATATGTCCATATGGCTATTGAGACAAATGCAGTACCGTATGGACATAGCCAGATATATGTCAACAGAGACACAATCAGCAACATACCAACACAGCCAGAAATATGTTCATATGGCACTGCATGTGGCTCTGTAGACATGTTCCTGGCTGTATTGGTATGGTGCTGATTTGTGTGTGTCTGTGGGCATATTTCTGGCTGTGATAGTATGTTTTTTTATTGTCTCTGTGGATATATATCTGGCTATGTCCATATAATACTGTCTCTGCAGACTTGTCTATGTCTGTGTAGTATGGTGTGCATCTGTGCACATATTTCTGTCTGGGTCAGTATGATACTGATTGTGTCACTGTGGACATGTTTCTGGTTGTGATAGTATGGTGCTGATGTCTTTGTTCAAATATTTATGTGTCTGTTAGTATATTGGTGATTGTGTCTCTGCAAACAAATTTCTAGATATGCCCATATGGTACTAATTGTGACTCTGTATGCATATCTCTGTCTGTGTTAGTATGGTCTGATTGTGTCTCTGTGTATATGTCAGTAAGGTCCTGATTGTGTCTCTGTGGCCATGTTTGTGAGTATACTATTGACGAGAGATTGTAAATTTTTTCGACTAGCTGACTTTGGGAGTTAATTGCAAAGTCCCTGAACATGGTATCATCACCAAAATTACTAGAGATGCAGAGAAGGGCTGTGAGAACATTGTAAAAAATGCTCTAGCACATGTAGTTTTTGCATAAATTAAGTTAAAAGTCGAAATTTCAACTTTTGACTTGACTTTGAACTTAATTTATGAAAATACTATTTGTGTTAGAACCATGCTTTTTGTTGTAGTGTACCCCCAACTCTTTTATACATCTCCAGCAAGTTTGGTGATAATACCATGCTCAGTGGCTTTGCAATGAACTGGAAATGGTCGAATTTTTAAAAAAGAAATGTGACCATCTCTACTATTGACTAGAAGGTCTCTGCAGACATATTTGTGACTAGGTCAGTATGATGCTGTATGTGTCTTTGTAGACATATTTCTGGCTCTATTAGTGTGGTGTAGATTGTGTCTCTGTGGACATATTTCTAGCTATGTCCATTTGGCTCTGTACACATACTGGCTGTATTTGTACGGTGCAGATAGTGCTCTGGGAATCATTTGCCAGCCAAAAAGGCAATACCTTCTTATGTATTTATTAAAATCAATAATTGTGTCTTGAAATGCAATTGATTTTGACCTGTAATAGGTGGTAAAATGTAGTAATAAAAAATATACAAACGCCTGCAAACAGAAAATCACAGGATAAAGCTCCATAGAAAGCCAAGGGGCCTATATCTCTTTTAAATTCAGACATAAAACTATACGCCAAGATATTAGCAAATAGACTGTTGACTAACTTGCCGCAGATGATTGACCAGGACCAGACGGGTTTTATTCCAGACAGACAGGTGACAATACCCGAAGAGTTTTAAGGTAGCCATGCACAAGTCGACTTGTCAGCGATCAATTTTCGATTGATTGCAGATTCAATCTTTCCAGGCGATCAGGAATCGGCGATTGATCGGATCGGGAATCGATGCAACACCACCTTGTGAATCTGATTTGTGGTCGATTTGGACATGAGCCGATCTCCAAAATGGCCGATTCCACAAAATCCATCGATCGGAAAGGCTGCTGCATTGGGAGCTATGGGTCCACCAATGTATTTCGATTGCCAAACGATCGACCCAAAAAAACCAACATGTTGGTTCAATGTCTGATCCAATTTTTAGTCGATTCCGATTTTGTTTGGTCAATCATTCAGGGTGGGCAGAACGCGAGAGTTTATGCTAATGAACGAAGTATCAAGATTGGACGCGAGAGTTTATGCTAATGAACAAAGTATCAAGATTGGAACCTATAGTGGGGAATAAGTATATTCCAATATAATGGACAAGGAAGAGGAAAGAGACATGGGAGGAAGCAGGGATTGAAAGGGCTGGAGATATGGTATCACCATCTGGAGAGATGAAACCTTTCGAGACACTTAAATTAATGAAACATCTCCCAGAGAAAGAACGCTTCTCCTACCTCCAGGTCCGTCACTACTTCAACGGCAGGCTAAAGTGTGCTAAATTCCAGGAACTTACGGTATTCGAAAAAATGTGCAACCAGGAAAGTAAACTGAAGGGTGTGGTAGCTTACATTTATAAGATACTAGAAGAATGCGTGGAATGGAGGCCCCCATATATGAAAAAATGGGAAAGAGTATTGGGGAGGGAAGTGACCAGGAAAGAAAAGAAGAAATTTGGGAGAATGCAGGAAAAACATCAATTTGTGTGACACATAAAGAAAATATTTATAAAATAATTTATCAGTGGTACTACACCTCTGAGAAACTGCATAAAATCTATGCCCAAGCTTTGGAAGAGTGCTGGAGATGCAGGGGGGAGAGGGGGACCCTGGAACATATATTCTGGGGGTGCAACAGGATAGGTGATTTTTGGAAAGCCGTCAACGAAATAATGGAAGCAGTAGTGGGAGATCGAATTAGATTGGATATAGAAACCCATGTATTGGGGGCCACACTTGAATAAAAAGCAGAAAAAGATGGTGCTACTATTAAATAATATGATATTAAATAAATAACTATTACTATAAACTACTATTAAATAATATGATATTTAATAAATTCTGGTTTTAAATTTACTATCCAGTGCTTGAAAAGCCCCATTCCTTTACTGCACTCCAGTTTTTGGAGGGTTTAGATGGATCCCCATACTGGTCTTCAGTACCTAATTCCATGGTGCGACACATCCTGACAGCTGCACGTAGTTTAATAGCTAGAAAATGAAAATCGAGGGATCCCCCCACCCATAGAGAATTACTGACCAAAATAACTGAAGTGAGAACGATGGAATACCGAACAGCTGGTATACACGATAAATGTAAGACATTTTTCTGTGGTGTGGGATCAATGGTATACCTTAGTATTAGTAAATAAGGGGAAAGGGTAAGAGACCGTATGAAAAATATGAGAAAGGTAAATGTAAATCAAACATAGTTTGGTATGAATGGAAATGTTTTGTCTATGTAATGTATGTATGAAACTGTTTTCAAAGAGTAATAATGACATTTTGAAATTCAAAAAGAAAACCATGGGGCCTTTTTGCTCATGTACTGCTGTCAAATGAGATGAGCAGAAATGTTGTTATTTTTTACTGTGCATTCATTTATTTCTGTGAATGGTATAGGCGTGTGCTGCTGCTGCTGACATTCAATTTATCTATAGCTCACCCTTTAAAGAATGGAGTTATAGCAGTAACATTGTTAGCAAAGTATACAGCATAGTCACCAGAATCACCTTGCCCTATGAAAGTGTGTAGCATTTGTTATTGAACAAATTGTGGCTAACTTGAGTGAATTGCAATTATAAAACAAGAAATAATTGCCTTTTTAAGCTGCATATTGTGTTTACACATGATGAGGTGAGATAATGGGAAAAATGGCAGATTGAAATAAGATTGCTTATCACTCCAGGACCTGCATACAACTCTACTAGAATTTCTGATTTTTGTGAAGTATGTACAAGAGATAATATCATGACCTTAGTCTATTGAAACCCTTGTATCAGGAAATACATTTTCTCTCTATTAAGCATTTGAGATGTTCATTAGGAGATAGTCAAATTATTATGGATAAATGCCTACAGCTAAAATTATTTCATTTTTTAGTCTTTTAGAATAGAACTTTTTTTAAAACTCTGATTTATTTGTTAAGTGCGATATAAAGCAAAATAATTTTAATCCTCCAAAGTATTCATCAGAACAAGACTATTCAATAAAGATAACTATTTATTGCAGTCCTTGACAATCTTATATATATCTATTTTTATTTATTTACACAAATTGAGTGAGTGGAGTTAGAGATTGGGCTTGTCCTCACATTGTGCATGAGCGGTCAAGGAAGCTTTTTTTTTTCTCCACACGATACAGTTCAATGCAGCCACCCCCGGATAGCGTCCAAAGAGAATGAATGGACGTGGTTAAAAATCACGTCTACAGGTGAGTTTTGACCACGTCCATTAATGTCTATGGGCGCGATTAGCCACCCATGTTTCAGAATGCAGCCACCCGCCTGAGTGGGGACCATTGAAATGAATGGAGGCGGCTTCCCACAGTCGCGCGCAGAATTTTACTTGTTAACTTTGTGAGTTAATTGCAAAGCTCCCCCCCCCCATGCTAGAACAAATCCCCCTCCCGTATACATTTTTCTGTAATGTACCCACAACCCTTCTCTATATCTCCAATTTGGGCTTAAGGTCTCGTTCACACTAGCCGCGGTGCAGAACCACAAGGAGACTTGTGTACCTTTCACAGTAGCCCTGTGCATGCATTTCCAGTAATGCACAATGGCACGCATTAGCAAAAACACCCTGCAGAAGACATTGCAGACACAGTGTATGCACAGTGCACAATGCTTTTTTTTGCTGGTCTCGGACGTGGTTAGCTGTCGCGGTAGTGTTACTGATACTGCATCCATTATCGTCAAAAACCCGAGCTGCAGAGCAGTGCGGACAGTGTGAATAAGCTCTCAGTGGCTTTGCAACTAATGCCTGCCATACACACCCCGATGGTGTGCAGGCAGACTTGTCCCGATGTGCACCGAGATTCAAACGTGATGACGTCATCACGTTTGCACCCCGGTGCAT
>CM070035.1:141758363-141776814 GCA_036250615.1 Ptychadena robeensis | reverse complement strand
AGGATGATGTGGTCAAAATACTCATTTGCCTAATAATTCTGCACTCCCTGTATATTACAGCTCAATCCTCAAAAATGAAGCATATTTAAAGAATGGGCGGGACCAGTTTCTCTTCGACAGTACTAAACATCCTGGCACCAGGAATGAGGAAGTGAGAAAGGTAAAAAAAAAATGTATTCTGTAGCAGTTTTTCCAGATGTATACTGCTAAAAGATTACTATCATGTCAATGTAATGTAGTTGTGTATTTTGATTTTGATTATAGAACAACTTTAACATAGGCGCAAGGAAAAAACTTAATGGATACAAGGCCTAAGGAAGTCTAACTAATGTTCAGATACTGTGATCTTAATATAGGAAAACTTTCATCTATGTATCTATATTAGATATTCTGTTTTGGGGGTTTTTCTTGAGAAGAGAAGGAAGCTGACAGACTATGGAGAATCCCTGCATTAGCTCTAGAGAAAGATGATATATGCTGACAAGTGTTTGTCATCAAATAATTACCTCTGACAGGTAGTAAATTATTGTGTGGTATTGCTTAAGTGCATACACTAATTATATCTCTTCTCGCTCTAAATGTATCTGTGGTTCTCACTGTCTTCATTAATTAGCAGGTTAGTGAGCAAACAGATTTTAATGCAAGATGTGTTTGATTGCAAATGAGCATTACTTGGTGCCCACATATATTGTTTCAAAGTTGCCCTGTTCAGTTATATGTCAAATGATCATCTATATGAGGCGTGAGGTCAGTAGTTTTAGGTTTTATTAGTTTGTTGGATACTGCAATTCAAGGGATGGAAAGTTCTTAAAGAACATTTTTAGATGAGCAAGTAGAGATAGTGGAATCCTGCAGAATTTGATTCTTGAAAATGTTGACTTCCCTGAATGAAACATTTCTTGCAGTTTGAAATTTGGACCATCCCAGCTGAATTTAGATTTTAAGTCGGTTTTTTACATGAAAAGTTCCTACATAAAAAAAATGGAAAAAAAATCATGTTTATGTTAAAATTACAAAAAGTAATAAAAATTAGATGGAATCAGTGTAGAGGTCACCTGGCCCTCTGACCCATTCCTAATCGTTAAATGAAAGTCTTAGAAATATAACGAAAATAATGTTTTAAAATTACATTCTGCCCTTCAACATTCCTACCTGCACAGTTGTAACAATGTCCCTCGCTGTAATCTTAGCAGATGTCCCTTGAAGTCTCCGGGCTGATGTACTACAGGTCCTGGGCCAAGGACAGGTACTGTGAACCCCAGACCCCCCAAGTTCACAATATATATACTGTGTACTATATACTATTTAATTAATCTGTTTACTTTTACTTAATAGCTTTTTTTATTTCATTCATATATTATTTAATCTTTTAGGAATGGATAGAGGTCAGGGAGACCTCTATACACATTCAATAGGGTTGGGGATTATACTATTTTTATATTTAATCATTTTTTGTTAATTAATAAAATAAATATTTTCAGAAAAGTCCAATTCATACTGCAGAATTTTTCAAATGAAAAGTTGAAAATCTCTCATTGTTAGTTAGCTCGTTGGAAGATGCTCTCATGAACAGCAAGAAGTTGGCTTCCCATAGAGTTTGGATAGGGACAGTTGTCTGATTAGTTCGATTAGTGCTGATTCGTGATGTTCTAGCCGGCGAGCAGAACAGGTGTTCCACCAGCCCCGTTCGCCAGCGAGAAGAAGCTCACTATTCTTTCTCCGGCATCATCAGGATACTAGGCCCGCCGGAGGAAGAATCTATTCACTAGAAGACCGGTAGAGAACCCAGCCTAAACATTATCTGCAGTTTCTATGATCTCCCCAAGCCTAAATGGGTTTCCTCTCTAAAGCTAGCCATACACGTGTCGGATTCCATGGCCAATTGATCACTCACCCAATTGATTCCGGCGATCTCAGCGGGAATGGGAGCTGCAATCAATCAGCCAATTAAGAGGATCCGATCGCTGCATACCACCTTGTCCAAGTAATCGTGTCCAATTGATCGGGGGCTCAGAATTGGATCCGACAGAGAACCAACATGAACTGCTAATAGGTCAATCGCCCTTCCTCCCCAACAAAAAAAAATATATATTCATAGTGAGTAGTTCTATTCAGCCAGAACAAGCACACATAATATGAAACCTTCCACACTTGGTTTTAGGCTGATGACTAGACCAATCAACTGTTCAACTGTCCTTCTGTCACATTTTATATACGGCTATGGAAAGTACCGCAAGCCTGTTGGCATTTAGGCTTCTGTATCATATCTTCCACGTTGATACAAACAAGACTAAGTTTAGATGTATTTTCACAGCTTACTGCCTATTTCTTAACTTTCCGACTTTCAAAACAAGCTTTTCTTCATAATAATATGAAATGTCCTTGAAAGATATTGCTGGCTTATGTTAATAAAAATCTGTATGCCTACGTATTAATATTAAAGTTCTATCCTTTCGTGGGAGTACATGATTAAGATTTTGGCAAGGTACACAATGTTCATAATCTTCATCACGATTGCTGCAGACTCATATTGTGAAAAACAAATTTCTTCAAATTGTTGCTTTATTTGACATAGTATTGTCCACTGTGATAGTATTTCCACTTTCTGGGTGGAAAGTGAAAAAGCAGCAAGACACAAGGTTTTTGTTGCCCACCCAATGACTAACCATATCACAGCACATAACAATTTTAAATGTTAGTTCCCATCCTTTGACCCGTCAGTCCCAAGCCTAATTCATGCCATGTCCTCCAATGTGCAGGAAATAAACAACCTTCTGTCTCAATGCTCATCAATTGACCTTGTGAACCAATATCTTCTTCCTTATTACTTTAATCACCATTCCAGTTTACAGACAGGTGGAGTAAATAAATAAATTAGATGAATTGACCCTAATTCATTCTGCCACTTAAGAATTGTGTACACACATTCCTCTTCTAGATAATTGCTTTCTCTGGTAAATAGCAAAAAGCGCAAACCGAATTTCATGGGCACAAATTGTGCAGCCAATTCTGTGTACACGTAAGAGCCTCTAGTGAAAGCCTTTTAATGTATAGGTAATTATCTTCTAAAGTTAACAATTTACAGTAAAGGTGTAAAAAATTCAATAAACGACAATAAAACAACAGTATTGTAAAAACTAAGGAAAACATTAGAAAATAAGGATAGTCACTTCACATATGCACTTTGACAGAGCCTGCTTGACAGCTGTCATCTGCCTGCCAGTTTCTTGTTTCTAAATTTTTAGTGTTCAGTGGCATATAGTATATTATAGTTATTTCGCGTATATATTAGGAACATTTTAAATTCGTAAAATTCGATTAGACTGTATACATCGTGCGTAGCTGTTCGCACTTATTCGCAAAGATTTGCAAACCAGCTTTACAGTTTCTCTTCTTCATTCTGTGAACTTAGCCAGTATGAGCACTGTGTGTATTGCGCATATTCATTTGCAATGCTCACAAATATGCGCAATGTATACTGGTAAGTCAAAGTCAGTCAGTAAAAAGGTGTGAAAAGCTATTGGAGGATCCAGTACTTGCCCAAAGGTAGATAAGGACACTGGATGCACTACCAGTTGGGTCCTTTTCTGCCACCTTCTGGTATGGTATGGTATGGAATGGTAAAGACCATTGGAGGGGGGACCATGGCAGAGGAGATGGAAAGTGTCAAAATCAGGGAGCAAAAATAAGGGACGGGAACTACGAGTGGGGACGGGAAAGTGGGACGGACAGGGAAGGGAGAGGCAAAGGGGCAAGGAAGGATGGGTGAGAAGATGCTGACCTAGTGTCTACTGCTCCTTTACAAATGAGTAGTAATGGCCGAACATCGGCCAGGTGTGTCCGCGAACGGGCGGATCGGACTTTTAAAGAAGTCCGCCGTCCGCCTAGTCGCGGACAGATTCAAATTCCCCGCCTCTTCCTCTTCTTCTTGCCGGCGAACGGGGCGGGTCGAACACCCGTACTGCTCGCTGGCAAGAAGGAGGGCGAACATCCACCTTGCGGGCAGTTTGGCCATCACTACAAATGAGACACTTTCCCCAGTCTACCTGTATATTATATCATTGCTATATGTTTTTTTAATTATGATGTTTTAACAGCTGATGTGCTGATCAAACAATAATAAAGACCTTTTTAACTTTTAAACCTGTTCTACATTCTAGTGCCCTAAAATCCCTGTCCTTTTTAGTAACTTATTTGGTTTGTTTTTTATGTGATTATGTATTCATTCTGTAGGATGGGTTGATCTAATTTAACCCTTATTAAATGGGTTCCCCCAGATTCCAGATAGGAAGCCCCCCTACCTTAACATGGATATCTCCCATGTTAACATATAGCATCAGGTCTTGTTTGGCTTGTACAGAGATGGTGCATACCCTCTCCATCTTTCTCTGGTTGGCTATGTTTGCCATGGAGCCTGGTCTAGACAGGAAATAACATTCTTTTACTTCCCCCTTTTCCTGCCCACCCAAGCTACATGATAAGGAGGACCATTTGCTGCTGCTATTTTCCTCTCTTGTCTGACCTTATGTCTAGTGGGAGCCTGATATTGGGGGACACTCTAACTTGCTGCATCCCCTTACCCTGCCTACTTGTATGTGTGTGTATGTGATGCCCCACCTCAATGTGAACGGGGACTAAAACTTTTCTTGCATTTCATGGTATAACTATTCATATACATAGATTCTTTTATTACCTAAAAAAAGAAATGTATCTGAAAATGTTTTCTTATGGAACTTTAAACATCTACAGAATAAAGCTCACCAGAATCACCGTAGCTTAAGCCCCCCATACACCTTACAATCTTACCATACAATTTCTGTACAATCAACTTTTCTTCTACCAAAACCAGGTAATATGAGGACCTTTCTAATCCTACCAATCACTATGTATTCTATCAGGGAGGCTCTGGCACTACATGCGTTGGTAGATCTAATGGAAATTGCATGGAGTGATCTAAATGTGTATGGGGAGCTTAAGTAATTCTTTCAACAGCTGAGTTTACCCTTCCAAATTGACTTTTAGCAACCTTGTAATAACTTAACACTAGCAAGGAAGTGGTAGCAGGGAAAGTTTACTTCGATCCTTCTACTAAGAACGTTGAGTATATACCGCACAACAATGCCTGCAGCTACAGAGGTACTCACATTAATGCTCATTTTTAATAACATTTAAATAATTAAATGCTTACCGCCTAGCTGAAGATTTTCTTGAAGATTAAATATTATAGAGATATGACTAAATGACTATACGACTATATGACTAAATCCCCATCCAAAGTCATTAAATTGATCCAAGAATTACGGACATGTCTGTTATGGCTAACATCGATTTGGCGCCCGATTTTGGGCCGAATAACATATTGAAGCTTTACATTTCCATCTGGTCGATTGGCAGAAAAATCTGGTGAAAATATAAACCTGTATGGGGGGGCTTAAGTAACTTCATTTCAACAAAAAAAAATTGTTCTTTACAGGGCTAATACATTTCCTGTGCCTGGTAAACACATACAAATCTGCTCGGCATGCCTAAATAACATAATCGCGTATTTATTAAATGCCAATTAGCCATCCTTTTGCCATGGTTCTTAGCTTGAGGCAACATGAGCTCGCTTTACTAAACACCATATCGAATGAAAATGAATCAGAAGCCTAACACATAATTAAACAGTTTTTTCCAAATAGCCAGAATTCAGTCTAATATAAAAATAAGTGCATGCCACCTATCTTTGACACATTCAGCCTTGTTATTTATATCCATCAGAATGATCATTTCCTTTTTTTTTAATCTGTATTTTTTTTTTTTTTGCTGAGTGTATGCTAAAGCTTTCACCAGAAAATAAAGGCAGTTCATAATTGATTATAGCTGGTATGCTTTGCAATTTCCTATTTAATCTCTTCCATTGTGCTTTCTATAAATTGACAGTGTTGGAGAAATCCCTGTTCAAATTAATCTGTGAAAGTGCTAGTGTTTCAGCCATATTAAAGATAAAAACATCACACGGAGTAAAATCCCTGACTTTCCTGTCCTTCCCGCAGGTCTGAAAGGACTTTGATTTTCAGAAAGTCCTTCAAGTATGTTTTGCTCAGGATTCGTTTGTTTTGTTACTGTGCAACTAATAACGGCTTTAGAATAAACTTACTTAGATGTTTCTGAATGCTTTTGAATTTGTTTAGAATGTGGTTAAATATTGAACAGTTTTCTTTTAGGATCAGAGGAATAACGAAAACACGTGATATTTCAAATTTGGAACCACTTTAATACCATATTTGGAAAGCTGCCATTAGACCGGCACAGGGGACCCTCCCTACCTGGGCCTGACCATCCTGGGGGGCCTGGCGGTCCGCTGCCATAGCTGCGGCTGTTGTTGCGAGTATGGCAACTGGGTTCCACATCCTGTGCACTGCCTCTTGACAGCAGCATTGAGCTTCCGATTTCTTAGTCCCCACGGCTACATAACAGGCTACAGGGTGTAGGGGCCCCTGAAATTTCTGATGGTGGCACTGCTTCTTTCTTCTGATTAGTTATGTTTTAAAGCTGAACTTTGGGCTTTTTTAGTAGAACTTACAGTAAGGCCTTCACCCAACTCTTAGGCTTAATGGGGCTTCTAAAATATTATACTCAACTTATCAATTGCTAACTACCTTCTGCGCAGTGTCCTTGCTTCTTTGATTGGAAGTAAGGATATTGACATCATCCCCCTATGAAGGAAGAAGTGGACCTACTCCCCGTCCTGAGGGGCAGAAAAAGAGGAAGGCATTGAGAGAGGAAGAATAAGTGAATATATATATATATATATTGTGGGGGGTCAGCTCCAAACGATTGCTCTCAAAGCATCAATCCACACGATTGTTTACCTCTTAGGGCTCCTGCCCGTGTTTATTTGCACACAAATCAGTCCAAAAAAAAGGGTTACCCTCACAGGGGTTAAGATCAATCAAAATAAAAAGTCCAGACGAATGTCCTGAAAATCTGTGTGCCCTGTATTTACTGCACCTGGTAGCACTGTCTCCCACTTCCTTGGGAGCCCTGACTGAGTGGCGTCAGTCCCTTTTTGTGGAGACACACCTGGCTCCACTCACCTGCAAACAGGTGTTAACTGTTTAGTGGACCCTGGGGGAATAGAGGGGCCCACCCAATCCCATCCTCTCTATCCAAGAGTCCGGGAGCCCTTTAAGAAAACAAAACACATTCAGCAACCTAATTGTGCTGGGCAATAATATCCTGGACTCCTTCCAGGACACCACCTAACGGTCCATTCATACAGTGACAGATGACCAGTCTGTCGAGATATATATACATATACAGTGCTGCTTGAAAGTATGTGAACCCTCCAGACATGGTCACGGCAAAAACATTTTAAAGAACCTTATTAGACACCATCTAAATCCCATTTGTTAAGCACACCTTCAAATAGTGAACACAACACACAAAAAAGATATATTTTCATTATTTAAGTAAACAAGGAGGTTTATGTCCCAACAACTGAAATCGTACCTGTGCCTAAGTATGTGACCTTGTATTAGTATCTTGTGGCTCCTCCCTTTGCAAGGCATTACTCCAACTAAACTCTCCTGTACCACTAATCAGTCTCTCACATCTGCTTATGGGGATTTTTTTTGGCCCGACTCCTCCCTGCAGACTCAGCCAATTTGAGAGACGTTAGAGGGACAAAACCTGGCATGTCACCAACTTTTTTCAGGTCTCTCCACCACATTTCATTGGGTTAAGGTCCGGACTTTTTGACGGGGCCACTCCAGAGGGCGATCCTCTTTCTCTGAAAGCCATTCCGTCCTTTGTAACTCTCTGCCTGGAAGGCTTTGGGTCATTGTCTTGTGCATAATCCATTCTTCGTCCCCGCTTCAACTCCCTGACTGATGGCAGGAATTCGGGTCGAGAAATCTGTTGATAACCCGAGAATTCATGATTCCTTGGACAATTTGAGTCCGTCCAGGCCTCAGCAGCAGAAAAGCAGCCCCAGACTTTCACATTTCCACCGCATACTTCACGGTTGGGATGAGGTTCTTTTCTTCATATTCCGTGTTGATTTTATTCCTTCTCCAACATGTCGGTTTTGATGTTGACCAATAATTCTATTTAGACTCGTCTTTCCAGATGGAATGGCTTCCAGACTCCTCTGGTTTGTCCAAGTGCTCTTTGGCAAAGTTTAAATGTGGCAGTTTTGGTGCTTTTTTTTGGAGGAGCAAGAGTCGTTGCTCTAGCAACCCTCCATTAATGTCATGGCTAGGCCAATTTTCGTCTGATTGTAGACGCATACACATTTGTACCAAGGCTGCCAGAGAGACCTGCAACTCTCTAGAGGTGATGTTGTTGGTTGGCCTTTACCTGTTTATTATTATTTTTCTGGTGCTTCTGGTGATTATTTCACGTCCACTTCTAGGCAAATGCTGGTCATTTGAAGGGCCCTCCATTTGTAAATTATCTGTCTACAGTGGATGGATGGAGCGGAATCTTTGGGAGATGGTCTTATAGCCTTTCCTTCCCAGAACTGATGGGGCTGTACTCTACTACCCTCTTCTTTCATGTCCTCGGATATCTCTTTGCTCTTGGCATTGTGATTTGTATGGGACACAGTGGTTCAGTGGTTTTCCTCTCTCTTTTATTAGTGCAGTCCAAACATTTTCCAAGATGTCTCATTTCATTGGTCTGCTAGTGATTGATAAGCACCCAAATGTGTTCACCTGCGTGCTTTTACCTGGTCGACTTACCAATTGCAGCTGGGGGTCACTTACTTTTGCAACATACACTAATTCCAGTTTTCATGTAGTTTTTGTGCTAGCTTAAACAAAACCTACTAAACAAGTAACATTCAATTGCTTGAACATATCTCTGAAATTTCATGAATAACACTTTGATGATAGAATGAGAAAATCATGTAAACAACAGAAACATCTACCACTTGAGGTTCACATACTTTCAAGCACATGTATATCTTTTCCTCTCAATCCAGACCCTAAATAAGCAATTAAAAAACCAATAGTTTTAA
The DNA here is from genome assembly GCA_036250615.1 of Ptychadena robeensis. Lineage (NCBI taxonomy): Eukaryota > Metazoa > Chordata > Amphibia > Anura > Ptychadenidae > Ptychadena > Ptychadena robeensis. The sequence continues at coordinate 141,767,810 of CM070035.1, read as the reverse complement.
AGTTGTGCATTAAAAAAAATCCGGAGATCACTTTAAAACTTAGAGTTGCTATCCCTGTTCTGGATATACTTAGTGTGAAAATGCAACTGAGTATTAAACTCTGAACTCTCCGCAAATTCCTAACTATGTACGTCCATTGGGCTTTTTTCAATCACCAGTTCGAGTGCATGAGAGAGAGTTTTTTCTATTATTAAAAAAAGATGGAGTGGTAATTAAAGTCCCTAATTTTGAATTTCCTTGTATTTCTTTTTTGAAAAGTATGTTCACTTAAGGCTTTTCAGATGGTCATTGAGATGCTTAAGATTTTAAAAGTCGGTTGGCAACTATATGACTGAAACTGGGCAATCAACAGTGCTTAAGATCAAGCAGATTGTATCATCTTAAAATACTCGACCCATCTGCTGTCCTGGTGTTTTATAGTAATGAGCCATATGGCAATATTCAAATTTGTGCGATTTTTTCAAACATCTATATATTGTGATTCGATATTTGCGTGTATGGCCAACAAATATCAGGGAGTGCGCTTATTAGCAATTTAGTATTTTGACCACTTCATCCTCTTTTGCATGTTTGTCTTACTCCAGCTGTATGGCTCGAAGCCTACTACCAATTAATATTAGGTGATGGGCATCTCTGTAATTAAAGGGGTGTGGTCTAATGACTCAACACCTACATTAGTGTTATATTATTAGGAACTTCCTTTCCTTTGTGCAAATGGGTCAAAGAAGGACTTGACAGCTTAGAAAAGTCAAAATAGTGAGATACTTGCGAGGGATGCAGCCCTTAATTGCAAAGCTTCTGAGCGTGATCATCGAACAATCAGCGTTTCATTCAAATAGTCAACATGGGTCGCAGAAGCGGTGGAACAACAAGGCCAAATAACTGCCCATTAACTGAGAAAAGCAAGCGTGCGCTCCAAGATGCCACTTGCCCAGTTTGGCCATATTTCATAGCTGCAACATCACTTGGAGTGCCCAAAAGCAATAGGTTGTGCATACTCAAGACAGAAGTCTGAAAACGACCACCACGGAAAGACCCACTTCTAACGTCAGACTGGGCCAGAACTTGTTCAAGACTCAATAAGATTTTTCTAGGTTTTATGACTGATGAAATTGAGCGAGTCTTGATGGGCCAGATGGATGGGCCGGTGGCTGGATTGGTAAAGGCGAGATCTCCAGGTCCTCTCAGACGCAGCAGGTGGAGGTGGGAGTACGAGTTTTGGGCGGTATCATCAAGAGAGCTTGTGGGTTGAGGATGAGTCAAGCCACTCCCGTCCTACTGCCAGTTTTCTGGAATACACCTTCTCAGCAGTGGTACAGGAATAATTCTGCATCCTTCAAGAAACATGTTTTCAGCAGGACAATCTCCTCACACTGCTCCAAGTACTCCACAGCGTGGCTTGGCAGAAAGGGTTAAAGAGAAAAACAAATGCATGCCTCCTTGTTCACCTGATCTGAACCCCATTGAGAACCTTTGGTCCTCATCAAATTTTGATTTACAAGGGAGGGAAAACAGTGCACTCTCTGAACATGTCTGGGAGCTGTGTTTGCTGCTGCGACGCAATGTTGATGGTGAACAGATCAAAACACTGACAAATCCATGGATGGCAGGCTTTTGAGTGTCATTGCAAAGAAGGTGTTGCTATATTGGTCACATGTTTTTTTGTTTTGTTTTTGAATGTCAAAATGTATATTGTGAATGTTGATGTTATATTGGTTTTCACACTGGTAAAAATAAATAATTGAAATGGGTATAAATTTTGTTTTTTGTTAATTGCCTAATAATTTGCACAGTAATAGTAGCCACTGCAACACACAGAATCCCCCTAAAATAGCTAAAACTAAAACAACTAAAAACTACTTCCAAAATATTCAGCTTTGTATTAATGAGTTTTTGTTGGGTTCATTGAGAATGTTTGTTGTTAATAATAAACATTATTTCCTCAAAAATACCACTTGCCTAATAATTCTGCACTCCCTGTATTCACAATTATAATCGCATTGTGATTACCTTCAAAATGAATGGTGACAATATAAAATCGCAATGCATGGCCAGAAGCTTCTCAATGCATAATATTGTGAATATTTAACATTGCGAACATCCACAGTCATATTCATTCATTTACGAAATATGCGAATTCTCGAATAGCGGAAATTCGTTGAATATATTTACAATTCAAATATAGTGATGAGCAGCATAGGTTTTATTCGAATTTGCAATACTTTGCAAATAATCCTATTAATACCCTGTTTCCCTGATGGTAAGGCACAGTCTTATATTTTTTTTTAACGTCAAAATATGCCCTAGATCTTGATTTCAGGGGGATGTCTTATTCAGATCACTCTGTGCCATTCATTGTCCCCTTTGATCATCTGTGCCAATCATTTTCCCCTTTGATCACTCTGTGCCAAACATTGTCCTCATTTTGGGCAAAAATTGGCGGGTGGCTTATTTGATGGGGATGGCTTATCCTAGGGGAAACAGGGTATTTGATTTGATATTCGTGAATATTCACAGTTCAAGTGTATGGCACTATTTGAATATATATTCAAATAATCGTTTACAATTACCATTGTGATTTAAATTTGCGAATTCTTGAATACCTGATATTCGCCGAATATATTTGCATTTCGAATATTCGAGCTCAACTCTATTGCTTAAGCATCACCTAGTATACAAGCAGTTAAGTTTTTCCTCCTTTTCCTTTTTTAATCATCCTACTTCTTTTCATTCAATGAGCCTTTCAAGAAAATAAAGCTCTACCAAGGTAATGTTCTAAGGACATTATGTTTTATTATTCTCTGTATATAGATGGAACACTTTGACTTCAGTCAGCTAGAAATCCTGCCCCCTGATCATTCTGCCCACGGCAGCACAGTAGGTGGTCGTTGCTGTAAACATTTTGAGATAATAATCATAAGCAATTTAGCATGGGAGTTGTAGTAAATTAGCTTTGCAGACAGGACCCCAGCCCATGTCGTTATATAATCTCTTTAAGAACGCCTTCACACCTCTTGAAGAGAGTTCTTTTCAATCAAACACGAATATTTTGAATTTAAACTCACTCAGGAGACAGAGCCCATTGGCGGTATGGATCTAATTTAAATCTTGGCATTCTTTTGCAGTTGGATATTCTGCAACTAAATGACAGTGTTTACTTCCATGCTTTTGTCTATTTTCCCTAAATCTTAAGTGGCCATAAACATGAGCTGAGTGTTTGTGAACCAGATGGGGTGACACTCTCAGGTCTACAGGGATTGAGCTGTGAGTGCCATCTAAATTGAAAGGTTTTTTTTAGTTGCTATTGTTTCCTTAGGCCCTGATATCTTTCTTTATGTAATATAGACGCAAATGTCGGGGCCAGTTACTGCTCATATTGGTCTTATACAGTGAATATTTTTAATAAGTGTAAACACCCCTAGTAAAATGCCAGGTTCCTGTGCCGTACAAATATGAGACAAAGATAAATAATTTCAGAACTTATTCCACCTTTAGTGAGATAAAATATAAAAAAATATGGTTGCATAAGAGTGCACACCCTTAAACTAATACTTTGTTGAAGCACCTTTTGATTTGATTTTAGTACTCAGTCTTTTTGGGTATGAGTCTATCAGCATGGCACATTTTGGGTATGAGTCTATCAGCATGGCACATTTTGGGTATGAGTCTATCAGCATGGCACATTTTGGGTATGTGTCTATCGGCATGGCACATTTTGGGTATGAGTCTATCAGCATGGCATTTTGGCTTGACAAGATTTGCCCACTCTTCTTTACAGAAACACTCCAAATCTGTCAGATTGCAAGGGCATCTCCTGTGCACAGCCCTCTTTAGATCACCCCACAGATTTTCAATCAGATTCAGATCTGGGCTCTGGCTGGGCCATTCCAAAACGAATCTTCTTTTGGATAAGCCATTCTTTTGTTGATTTGGATGTATGCTTTGGGTTGTTTTCATACTGAAAGATGAATTTCCCCTTATGTTCAGCTTTCTAGCAGAAGCCTGAAGGTTTTGTGCCTTATCTTAACTAAGGCCCCAGTTCCAGCTGAAGAATAACTGCCCCAAAGCATGATACTGCCACCACCATGCTTCACTGTGGGTATGGTGTTCTTTTTGTGATGTGCAGTATTTTATAGTATAGTGGCAAGACAAAAACCTTTACCAACGAAGAAAAACATCTAAGCCAGGCTGCATTTTGCAAAAACACACCTAAAGTCTCACAAAAGCATGTGGAAAAAGGTATTATGGTCTAAAGCTATATGATGATTATAATTGCGGGAGACAGTAACAGAGGACAGTAACAGGTATAGCATTAAAGCTGAAAAATCGGAACATGGGACAGAAAGTTTAAGAAACATTTTTGACATTTTTGTTCAGGCAGCTTATGCACTTCCTTCAATACTGTGCATTGTGACATGCTTGGGCAGGACTTCCAGTCGAGAATCTAAAGAGATCCAGAAGGGTGAGTGACAATGATAAGGAACAAGGACCAATTAAGTACCAGCAAAGATGAAGTGGAATAAACAGAGAGGAAAAGCCATGCGCTATCATGTATAGATGTGCTACCAGCAGATAGAGCTGATCTTCAATTTGATCTGTCCTCTTCAGATTCGGAACAGGGATGGGACAGGAGATACCTCTGTACTGACTAATCTCTTTGCCTTACAGTGATTTGTGTCAAAGAACAGCCACTAATTCCTGAAAACAGCTTGAGCTATGCGTACAAGAGGTTTATGCATGTGGTACTGCATTTTATTGGAAACTTGATTATAGGTTTTGTTTGCATCAGTGTTCCTGAGTACAGGTACACTTTAACTCCAGAATAAAACATAATGGTTCACACTTGAGGCACTGTTCTTGTAGAAGTGTTATTTAAAATATTTGAAAATTCAAACCTGATAAACAGAAGGCATTTCTTAAGAAACAAATATTAATAATACACGGCCTGGCCCACAAGAAAGGCACCACCAAAAAAGTTCACACCTTCAAATATTTCATTTGACCGCCTTTAGCTTTTAATGCAGCACGCATTCGCTATGGCATTGTTTCGAAAAACATCTGCAATGTCACAAGATTTATTTTCATCCAGGGTTTCATTAATTTTTCACCAAGATCTTGCATTGATGATGGTAAAGTCTAACCGCTGTGCAAAGCCTTCTGCAGCCCATACCACAGATTCTCAATGGGGTTAAGGTCTGGACTGGGGTGGCCAATCCATGTGTAAAAATTATGTCTCATGTCTCATTTTACAAATTGAGCCCGATAAACCCTGGCATTGTCATCTGGGTATATGCCTGTGCCATCAGTGAAGAAAAATCCTATGATGTTATAACCTGGTCATTCAGTATATTCAGGTAGTCAACTGACCTCATTCTTGGAGCACATACTGTTGCTGAATATGCTGTAATTACCCAATAAGATGCTCACACCTATTTGCTTGGATAAATCCAGGTGGCGACTTTTTTGGCCCAGCAGTGTATTTTATATTTTTCGGTTTATATTTTTGAACCTTGCCATTTAATAACACGGAGGCATTCTCAGTCCAAAATCTCCTTTGCTTTTCAAGCAGTGGGAGCTACCATTACAAACTTTACTTGAACCTCTACCTGCTGTTTAATACCACTGCAAATCCAAAAATACAACAGATTTGTAGGAGAACAACTAAATTTCTAAGGTCAGCCTTTTTCTAAAGACTAGGGTGGTCCTGATACCATTCGTCATTAAAAGGATGAGGGTCTCTTCATTTAACCTCAAAAACATCAAAACAGAAATGTGTTTATCATAGTTTTAAAATTGCTTTTATTATAATTTATTATAACATACAATCAACAAAGCTTGCATCTGTCTTTGTTCCATTTAATAGTTTGCCTAATGAAAAATGCATTTCTAAAGTTTTGTACTAAAATTTCACATAAACATGTAATAGCTAGACAATAAGCAATAAAACCAAACCAGATTTTTTGTGGCCTTGATATATAATGGAACACGGATCATTATTTTGTTATAGCTAAGCTCATTTAATTAATGAAAGCCGGAAGGTATCATGGGAAAATAGATATGCTCTAATTACATTTTATATTCAGAATCTGAGAGCATCTATAATCATATCACTAATCAAATATATTTTCATTTTAATGCTTCAGAGTTCACACCTAGGGAAGAAAAGCAAGGCCTGACAACCTAATTTAAATAACTTGGAAATGGTGATAAATACATTTCTCCTATTTTAGATTTCATCTAGATCCTTTTACTAGAATCTGTATGATGCTCATTACACTCACTGTGTGATCAGTCATCACTGTGTGATGATTGCATAGTTCTTCATCTGCATCCTCAGCATCATAGTGTGTCTATAGCTAGCACAAGAAGCAGCATTGAAGAAGTTTAGACTCAAAAGGGTGTATCTACATTGCTGTTTTCCTAACAACTGATATACTGAGCTATGTGATTTAGCTGCTTTATGTGTACCTGAATCTGGCACCTAGAGCAGGCTGATAGTGGACCCCTGCTACCTCTAGCACCCACCCCCCCAGGGGTGGAGCTGACCCCAGTATGGGAATCACTGGACTAGATGGTTATTAGATTTTTAGCCCTCTGGCTAACGAGGCAGGTGTCCTCATCCAAGCTTACGCTTGCAGGCAACCACCTGCTGGTGACTGTAGAAACAACCCAGGGAAGGGCACAGTGCCACCAGCAGGCAGTACCCGGTACAGCAGGGGTTCTCATATTACCCCCCTCCTGAGGACCGGTCACCGGACACTCAAAGCTTTCCAGGTACTGTGGCAGCAACCCCCCAGGGTCAAACACAAAAGCATCCATAGGTGCAGACACAGGGTGCAGGGGAATCAACAGAGCAGACTCTTGGTGCTGGATCACCTCTGGAGCAGACTCTGGGTGCTTTATTACCTCTGGTGCGGACTCTGGGTGCAGGATCACCTCTGCAACAGACACAGGGAGCAGGACCTCTGGAGTAGACTGGACCTCTAGAGCAGACCGGATCCCCGGGAGCAGACACAGGGTGCAGGACGGCTGCTGGAGCAGACACGGGACCGCAACAGAGGCTAAACCTCACTGGAGGTGAACTAACCCTGATCCACCCTAGCATACACAGAGGCGATGCAGTCCAGAATGTAGGACTCAAACTCAGGGTTTGGCGACCCCGGTCCTCCTCCACCTTGGCCACATAGGCAAATGTCTAAACATCAAGCAGATGCATAGTGAAGGAGCGAAAACAAAAAGGTACTGGAGGGGAGCTCAGTGTGTGCTGCACTGGTCAGTTTGGGCTGAGCATTCTGTCAGGAACCAGACAAGGGGGCAACCAGACAGTGTTCAGGAACCAGACAAGGGGGCGACCAGACAGGCAGCACACACTGACAAACAGACATGGATATGGTAAACAAACGGGCTTATTGTGAACTTTCAATAAAGAGAAAAAATCAAACAGGTGCAAAAATAGTCCAGAGTACAGGTTCAGATGTCCAGGGTTCAGATTTAGAGTGAAGTAAAAATGCTTAGCAAGTGTGTGTGGGTGAAGCACGTCTATATAGCCGCTAACAAGGCAGGTGTCCTCAACTCAGACCACGCTTGCAGGGAGCCACCCTGTGAAGGGCAAGCATAGTGCCACCAGCAGGCAGTACCTAGTACAGCCGGGGTCCTCACAGTGTGTAAACAAAAAATACAAATAGCTTGGTCTTTATTCAAATGGCAACACTCTGCAGGCTACTGTTTCCCTATGTAGGGTTGCCACCAATCTAAACAAGGTCCAGTCTCTCTGACGGCTCCCAATAATAGGTTTGCGTTTAATTTTTTGTTTGACTTAATTTGACACTTAACATGGCAATAGTGATGGCTGAAATGTCTTTCCGATATTTGGTTCACTTCCCATACATACAAACTGGGGTTGTTGCAGGGGGGGGACTCCTCCGGGGGGCTACCCTGTTTGGCTTGGGGGGGGGCACTGGTCGTTGGTCTGGCCACCTGATGTGGTTGACTTTCACCCCCCGAAGGTGGGGCCTCCACAACTTCCTCTGTGCGGTATAGGCCTGACGCTTTGGGGTTGGTCGCCCCTTTGTGGACACAACAGATTGTGTTGTGTGTGTTTGTCCCTTGATGAAGTCAGCCTCTAGTGTCTAAACGTCGTTTTGGAATCGCAACCAATCGATGCCTGCTTGTTTTACTGTGGAAGACTCTGGGACTTTTATCAGTCATGTTGGCTATTTATGTTATCCATTTGTTCGTGTTTCATAAAGATAATGATTTTTACCTACTTGCCTAGTCCATCGTTTGGCCTTAAAATCATAGTGTGCCTCAAGTCCAGGTTTCCCTAGCTCATATTCTTTTTCACTCATTTCTGGGGTGCGGCACAGAGATAAGTTTTACAAAACCTCAGGGAGAGACCTTAACACGTCGCTTGGAGACTCCCCGTAATGCCCCTTTTGGTGGTTCTAACAGTTCGATCAGTGTTATATACGCTCCACTACATGTGTGCTCTGGAATGTGGTAGATGAGTACTGGGGGGGAAAGACAAGGGTTAGTGAAGATTTTGAGGGCATGATTTGAGATTATGATCTGTTGTTTGATACTCAGCTACTTCTGACATTTACTGGTGTGTTTACAAACATGGCTGAAGTACGAGAATGGTCCAGGAAGACTATATAGAGAGATTTCGCTCACAGGAAGGGCAATGGGCTAGAAGAAAGAATTGCAAAGGATGTAAACGATACCAGAAGACACCATAGGAAGCATCATCGCAAAGTTAAGGCGAAAGGGCACTGTTGAAACGCTACCTGCGTCGGTGGCAGAAGAGTATTAGGAAAGACGATGCGATTTAGATGCTGTGCGCTACCTGAAGCTCAAGTGAAGAAAAGTCGTGTGACTTTGATGGAGTAAACTGAAAAAAGATTTTCAGATGAGGGGGATGGTACTTGAAAGTTTTAAGTAGACCAAATAGGTGTCGCTACATTCTTGGTGTGGTATAAAGGCCTTCCATGCCGATGAATACTCCAAGGGTTGCATATCTCCCTTGCTGTCTCCAAAGGAATAGAAGAAGTCGACTGCAGTTAGGCCAATTGTATGTGGAACAAACCACAATGAAGTTGTGGGATAGTGTTCTATGGACTGATGAAACAAAATTAGAACTTGTTTTGTAGGGCCCATGATCAACACTATGTTTGGAGGAGCCAGTTAGGGAAGAGCAAGGCCTATGAAAGGGAAAAGAACCTTGCCTATACTGTCAATCATGCTGTTGGGGCTTTGGTGTTTTGCTTCTTTGCATGTGTGTACAGGGATAGCTTTTAAGCGTGTGCAATTTTTGTTTGTTAGGTACTGCATGAATTCTGATTCACTTATTGTACCAGGAGGAGATTTGGAAGGGAATATGTGAGCATGTCATGTTTGTCATCAAACTGAGGCTTGGGAGGATCGGTGGAGCTTTCAAAAAGGACACTG
>CM070035.1:141704786-141740876 GCA_036250615.1 Ptychadena robeensis | reverse complement strand
AGGGGTAGGTATGAGATGGATGGGTACTGGTAGGTATTAGATGGAGGGGCAGGGGTAGGTGTTCGATGGAGGGACAGGGGTAGGCATAAGATGGGCAATGATAGGAGACACAAGAAAATGTAGGAGACCATAAAGTTACTTAACAGCATCTCTGAGTGTGAAGGAGAATGATACAGATAATTATAGGGAAATGGTACAGAGAGACAAGGAGGGGAAATCTCATCTATTAAACTCGCAAATGTACCTAATACGGAGAATATGAATATCAATAGTATGTAGTCATAATCTATCTATCTATCTATCTATCTATCTATCTATCTATCTATCTATCTATCTATCTATCTATCTATCTATCTATCTATCTATCTATCTATCTATCTATCTATCTATCTATCTATCTATCTATCTATCTATCTATCTATCTATCTATCTATCTATCTATCTATCTATGCCATATCTATCTATCTATCTATCTATCTATCTATCTATCTATCACAAGTAGGAGCACTTAGCAATTAATAAACCAGACTGGGTGGTTCTGGTTTAAGTTTTTGGACCAGCTTACACTGTATCTGGCATTGTGAAGTCACCTCACCCCTGTTAATAGCCGAAAATCGCTCTCCATCACATTCATGATATAGGGACGCAGCTATCATTCATATTTTAATCGCTTTGTTTATCAGCTGATGGAGCATTTCGTTAATTAACCATATTGGTGTATTAAACCGACTAGGCAATTTGTGTCAGTGTTGGAATCTGCATAGTGTACGGCAATAAAGGCCACTTTGCCTGGAATGGGAGTCTGATGGGCCTGGTTACAGCTCTAATTTCTTCATTAGGAAACAGCCACGTGTAATGAGGGCATCGCATGAAAGCAATAGCACGGAGACAGCAGCTGCATGGTGCTGTAATAGGGATGACCACCCTTGTGTTGTAAACAGAACAAGGAAATATGAATATTACTTGTCAGATATAAACATGTAATATACAAGAGTTTGATGGCTGACCTACAACCCCCATCACCTCATATGTAGACTCAACTAAGGACACATTGGTGATTATAAATGATGTTAGATGACATAATCAGGCGAAAACATTATAGAAACCACCTTTACTTTTTAAATTCTTAGTATCCAGCAGTGTAAAATGAACAGATATTTTTTACCTTAAGCTGCATATGGTTTATTGCTCTGCACACAATTTCTATATTTGAACATTGAAGATAATTACTCAAACCGTCTTCTACTAGACAATGATATTCATGATAACACCAATCAGGACATAGTGGTGACAAAATATGTTATGTGATTTCCTCTTATCCAGCTTATCATCTCAGAGGACCAGGCACATTATAGTGCTATCAATACATTTTATTGCCATGGTGTTAGGATGAACATGATTATTTGCTAATAATGAATATTTGAAATATTATCGCAAAGAAAATACATTATAATGCTATTTATAAGTTTTATTGCCAATATTTTCATGATCAACGTTACTATTTACTAATAAGAGAGCTTGGAGTTCAAGTGATACCATTTATTTACTCTACTATTTACTAATAACGAATCATTCAAATACTATTGTGAATATGAAGGTGTAACAAATACAGGTGCCAAGAATGAAATTGGACATTCGAGTATCGGGGATTTCTCATATTTGTGGGAGCTCTGGCCACACAGTTTAATATAGAATATGTAGCATAGAATGTATCTTCTCCATAACTCAAAGGATACCATGGGTACTCAGAAGACCTGGGGCACGTGCCCTGGGCTCCGGGATCTATCAATGCCCATAGTTGATAATTATAATTGCAGTAGAATTTTTTATTTATATTTTAGCTAACTAATATTTTAACTAAGTAGGTGTGAGAATGATACTGGAAATCAGGATCCATGGACAACTCCATCATGCTCATGGTTGGCCAATGATGGTTTTCTCCATGGTTCAGTCCATGGTGGTGTCCAAGCTTGGTCATATGTGATCCGAGCTTTACGCTTCTAAGCATTCACGACAATCCACCATTATCCTATACATTACCATTGCAGTCTATTAGGTCTTCTGACATGACCTTCACTAAGCCTCACTCATTTATACCCTGAAAGGGATTAGAAGCCGTGAGAGTTGTTGTCACACATTTTTTTCCCTAATTCTTGTTCTCCTCGCCAGTTATATTAAAAAAATCAAAGTGCCAGGGTTAATCACGGATAATAATCAGAAAAAATTGGAGGAGCACAGGTAGCAGATCATACATGACATTTATTTAATGAGACAATATTGAAAATGTCTGTAGGATGATATCTATGATAATTTATATTTACTCTTTCTTTCTAAATAAATGGCACTTTAAGATCATGGTTATGATACAAAATCAAGAGTTATACCTAATGTCAATTTTATAAAAAATATATTTTTCAATTGTAATAAATGAATGGATAGAGCTACAAAGTCTAAAATAGCTGCTGTGCCTCTACTGCACTTGGCAGATCTCTGTCTTATTAAATAAGCCTGAACGTGTAATTGTATTCAAAAAGGATTATTCCTGGAGCCTTCCTATTCATACCATAATCTACGGGGCTAAAATAGAGATTTCTTATTCCTAATGGTCGGTTCTCTTTACTAATTTGCCCGTGAAATTTGTTGTTCTACATAACGGATTATACAAACAGTGGGTTTATAGAGGCAGAGCATACTCACCGTATTTTAGTTTTAATTTGCTGTTCATGTTTGCTGCAGGAAAATTTGTTTCTGAGAACAAATGGTGAGCTTGAAATGTAATACTGACCAATGAACTCACAAGCAAGGAATTCAGAGTCTGTGTTCACAGGCTGACTATTTAGATGTATATCTAATCATTAATGTTATTTTTTTGAATTTCAAGGTAATTTTAAAAGTTGCTTTAAAATCATAGATGTTATGAAATCACATCTGGTGATGCTGCTGAGAAGGTCGCTGTCCTGATATCTCCTGTTCTGGGGTGACAACACTCTGTGCCTGTTTCACAATCCTTTGCCTGCAGTGTCACATGTGGTTCTGGTGGCAACTATACGTGACAGTATAGAAGCATCATACATACCTTCCACCATTGTCACCTTTGGAAGTTCACCAAGGTCATACAACACCTGAAGTGATTATATTTAGGCAAGAATCGTCTACTTAAGGCTGGCATACATGGGTCAATACCTGTGCAATTCAAGGAGTATTATTCTTCATAACCGGTTTGGAAGAATCCTATACCACCGGTCTCCCACAGGCTGCGAGAGTGGGACCTTAGACCACAAGAATCCACACTGGGGAGAGTGTAAGAAAATAATTTTCCCCATACGCCTTATGAGGGTGAGACTATACCAGCAAGTAAGTAACGACATTTCATAAGATTGTTCATACGCTCCTCATCAATTCCTAATTTGGGTTTTTCCCCTTTCTTTCTATTTTTTGGGGAGACATCTGCATTTTTCTGGGGGTGAAACCCATACAGCTTCCATAGACGGACACCACTTTTGATGGGTACCCCTGGTTCCTATTTAAAGTGAAAGAAAATCAAACAAGGTTTTCTAACATGTTGGAACCTTGTTCGTTGGAGCTTTTTCGAGCGGGATCTATTAAAGAAGCCTGGATGGCTCAAATTTTGTAATAGATTCAAGCAAAATTGTGCGCCGTGAACGTATCTTTTACAAATGTGCTTGAATCTATTACAAAATCAAGCCATGCATGCCCAGCTTAAGCTCCCTAGCACTCTGCTGAGGTCCAGATTTCTCTACCAAAAGTGCACCATAGACTTAAATGGAATATTTTTTTAATGTTGTAGGCCTGTGACTTTCTAAATCTGTCCGTACAAGGGTCTAGTAGACATCCTGAATATAATAATGTTTGAAACACAATTATGTTAAAAAACTTATATATAATTAATATATAATAAAAGGTATCATCTGAATGATAAAATCTCTTAAATACCTATTTTTGTATGATAGATTTCAAAACAGTATGTGTTCATATTTATGGGGTTTTTTATATTCATAATACAATTTTTATTAAATTGGAAATGTGTTTTTACTTTTAATTGTATTGGATACAGTTATCACTCTGAAAGGGTTAACTTCAAAGAGCACATCTGGAAATGACACTGGGGGTGATTTTTCAGATGTGCTCTTTGAAGTTAGCCCAATTTACATTTGAATGCCTCGCGCCCCCCCCCATGTGACGTCATCACGTCACTCGGGGGGGGGGGGGGGGGGATGAGCCACTCTCCAGAAGCCTGCTTGTCACATCGGGGACACCGGGACAGCGCGAAACGGTAAGTATGCGCTGCCGGAGCCCCGATCTTCACTGGACGGCACCCTCTCGTTCAGTGCAATAATGACAGCGCTGGACGAGATAGTGCAGTCCCTAACGCTAGGGGGGTTAAGAAACTGAATGAGATGTGTGTTGAACCATGTTCTAGAAGTAATGGCTTAATGTTACACAAAAACTGTTTAATAAAAAAACATGTTACCTGTAGATTAAAACATCTTTATCTGAACCACTTTTTACACCATATAAAATGAAGTTTATATCTAGACAACACATGCCCATTCCCAGTGCTACTACTACTCCTGCATGGGAGACGAAGCAGATCGGCATCTTTTCTGCTAAAAGCCTCACATATCACCATATATTAACCCAAAAGCTATTTATTACCCTTGACTGCTCTCATGGCTTTAATAGCTTTAAAAATGGTAAAACTGAGCACCATAAAGGGTGGCTTGAGGTCAATAAATGGCCCCCATTGGGAAATACATGGCAGATCTCTTCTGTGAAAACATACACACTACAAAGCTGTGTAACAATGTTGTAGTCAGTAGATCAAATCTGAATGACTAAAATCCTATACTACCTTCAACATGTAATTTTGTTTTCAGTCTTTTCAAATCTTTAATAGAGTAATACCCTTCCTGGTTGCGAAAGATGCGGAGATGTTGGAGAAATTTCAACTTGTTTGTTTGTGAGTTGATTGCAAAGCCCCTGATATACTCACCAGAATAGTTGAAGCTGTAAAGAAGGGTTAAAAATGTTAAAATGTGCTAGAGCAAACTTTTTATTTTTGTAACCCTTCCCTTCTCCAGCAGTGAAGATACTATGTTCAGGGACTCACAAAATCTCACGAACTTAGCCAAGAGTTTGTGAAATTTTCACATCTGCACACCTGCAATGGGGGTCCTAGTTCAGGCGATTTGTGTTATGGGGCAACATCTACTATAGTTGTCAACCCATAACACACACTGCTCTAACCCTATTGTTCACCCTGGAATATGCTACATATAGTACATGTAGACATAAAGTGACTTTAACAGACTTGGGGAGATTTATGTGAGATTCAAAAGATCTATTAGTACTTAGTAATATGTATAGTAATACATTAATACAAGTGCATAAGCAAACGCCACGGATCTATTATAAAACAGCATTAGAAACGTTGGCATATTTTACGTGATCTATGTGAACCTGTAAATATCACATGTACTATATTGCACTATATGTACCAGAATTTTTAAAAGAAAGACAAGTTCGCAAAGCAGACAACACATATTTGCATAACAGTATCCAGACTCTGAGCCATTGTGTGCTAGTTCTTTAATAAATAAGTCAGCATGATTGATTGATACCAGAGATGCACAGAAATCCATTAAAGAGGCTTTGAGTGCTAGTTTATTCAAGTCACAAGAGGCAGATTTAAAGCAGTGTTGGTACAGAAGATGTGATGCAAATCATATAATTTTCAAGGCTGCATTCCCAGAAAGAGAACCTTTTCTTGGCCCGTATTAAATAAAATAGCAGGTTTATTGTGCAGGAGGATCTATAGATTGATTGCATGTAGCGTCTAGCCCAAAATCCATTCCAATATAATGCTACAGATCAGAGTAAGAAGTGTAAATGTAGCAGCAACTGTCCAAAAATTGGGCTGATGAAACTGTACTTCCCTGGGCCACCATAAGAAATTTTGGGGCCCTATACTAGGTGATTTTGACCCCCTCCCCCCCTTCCCACACACACACCCCTGGCTGTCTGATTCAGTCCAGTTTTTTGTGCTTAAAGAGGTACGAAAAATGTAACCACTTTGGTGGTCCACTGAGATCCAGATTACATGAATACATAGGTTAATTAACTTCCAAAGTCAGAAAGTGCAATATTACTTCATCTCCCAAAAAAAATTACCAGAACGTCCACGAGATGGCTCTGCTACCGGTTTACATTTCACCAGTGGAGTCCAACTTGGGAATATGATGTCTCCCCAAGCTGAAAACATCATCTCTGTAGCGTGCAGGACGGGGAGCCCGGTTAGCATGCCACCACTGCAACAGGAACGGTGGGCATGGCATCGACCGTGCAGTGGACAGCTGGGCCCCCCTATATGGCCATGCCCCCTGTACTGGCCTAATAGCAGCCCTGGTAATTCCTAATCTACAGGCTACATCCCAAAAGGTAGCCGTTAAACCAGAAGGCTAGGTAGGAAAAGTACTTATGTAAATTGTTTTGCTTATAAAAATAAACAAACCAAACATAAAACAATGGACCCAACCTGTGAGACAGCAAGTGGCTGCTCAGATACTAAACCCCTAATTGTAGAATGCAGAGAAAGTGTCACCCATTGTCACCATACATGGATGTACTAGATAATTGTTGTGTGGGAGGCAGACCAAGCAGGAAAAGGACTTCTATAGCAAAAAAAATAATAACCTCAGCTAACTAGTCCCTTTCACAGTATAATTGAGTGAGGCTTACTGAAGGTCATGCCAGAAGACCTAATAGACTGCAATGTCAATACATAGAAAGATGGTGGATTGTCTTGAGTACTCAAGCAGAGTAAAGCTCAGATCAGCTGTCACTAAGCTTTAATTCCAACGACCATGATACGTCTTTGGATCAAGGTAAGAAGTGTCATTTTCGCAGCTACTGTCCAAACAAGGGAGTGATGGATGTGTAATTCCCAATCAACTGGATACAATCCAAAACATTTCCACTAAACCACATTTCTAGGAATAGACCAGTTTTTAAATCAGTCCATGTCATTTTGACTTTCCATATTTTTTTTATCTATAATACGCCCCGGACCAGAAAGAGAAACATACTAAACTAAATGGTATACTAATATTTGTATTACAAAATAATCATTTAATAATAATGTGTCTTATTGTTATAACAGCACTTTAGCTTAGCACATCAGGGAATGATGCACTCATGTACTAAGCTTATACCTACAAGCTCAACCATTTGAACTTCAAACCAACCATTTAGTTGTAAGGGCGGGAGAATTGTGATTCTCAGCCTCTATTTCTACCCTAAACCACCCCACATACAGACACATAAATGCATGCAACACTCACAGAAATACACATGCATACAACACACACAGACACAGACATACACCTGTATACAGTCTTGTAACTCACTATTCCCTCTCTTCCACCGGGCATCCATCTTTTGACGATCCTTGCCTCTCCCCAGCCTTCTGATTGGCTGGTGATGCTAGGAGTGGGAGAGACTGTGTGCAGGGATAAGAAAGGGGGGCTACATGGCTCACATGGGCTCTGTTTGCGGGTTTATTTACTGACCATAAGACCCACCCTGTTTTTAGAGCAGGAAAAACTGAAATGTTCTTATCAGTTGTAAAAAAAAAAATCTGCAGTACCCAATTTCAGCCACAAAAATGGTGTCACTAGAGAGCACACTTGAGACAGAAGAGGGGGGAGAGTAGTGGATTCTTCACTCTTCTCTCCCTTCTTGCCAGCTGTGAGCTGCACAGTGATCACAGTTACAGGTAGACATACATGGAAGCTTCTGGCTGACAGCTTCCATGTATGTCTCTCTTATGTACTGCTTTTATCAGAAGCGTTCTGCTGGTAGAAACAGTACAGTACAGATGAGGGATGTACGGTAAAATACGTGTACAGGAAAATACAGTACTTTGTGACCTTCAAGAATGTGCCGTTAAAGCCCTGTTAGTTCTTACATAGGACTCTTGGGTCCTATTTAGGGTATTTTTTCTGTTGGGTTTTATCTAATTTACATAGAAACAAAGCTGTGGAGCAAAACTGACAGCTACAGATACAAACCACCAAACACTGCCAGATTGATGCTGTAGTATGATATTACCCTTATACAAGCAGAATACCCGCCCACTTTAAATATTATCTACGTTACCCAAAGCCAACAGCTAAAGTTCAATGTCTGATACCTATTATCAATTATTACTTAATCGCTATCTACAAATTTCAGGCGCACAGCAGCATCCTCCTAGATACCGTCTTTGGATCCCAAACCTCTACTTTTCTATGTAATAAAGTAATAAAACCATGAATGTAAAAATATAAAGGGATTTGCATGTTGTTTCAGTGTGCTCTCCAGTGGCGTATTTTAGCCTTATGCGTGACAGATTTTCCTTCACCAAGTCACTAGGAGTAAACTCTTTTACTGTGTTTTTGCTTTTTGTTCATCAATCACATTCAAACTTTTACCAGTGGTTAGGCTCTAAATGGCGATTATGATAAAGGGGGTGGCAAGGTTCCCCTGCCAGAGCTCAGTGGCCATCTTATCAAATAGCATATTTTTGCCCTATATGAAGAATGTTCAACCACCCGCAGGAGGTTGCGCATTCTATGTGCCTACTTTACCTCTTCCCAGCCAAGTACTGAGCTTGGCTGTGGAAACAGAGGCGGGGAAGCTCTCAGAAGGAAGATCCGCAGGCGGGTCTTTCTTTTTTTTCCATTCCATTCTGTCAGCCAATGGCTGGCAGCTCTGTGCTACCAGCTGTCTGGGTCAGGAATCCACCCAGCTCTGTCTTGGCTGAGCAGTACTGAAATCCCCTCAGCTGGGACAGCTCACAGTTTGGCCCAGAGCTTTAAATGTCAGCTTGAGCTGACACACAACCAATATCAACGTAGAGCTCTGGTCCATATGGGGGGGGGTGGAGACTGTCAGCTTCCTTTAACTCTGCATTGGCAAAAAGACACACGAAGCTTCGTCTGGCAGTCTGTTTTTTTTTATTACGTATTTTTTCACTAATAAGATGCTCCAGTTGATGTTGCGTTATATCAGCCAGAGCATCTTATAGGCAAATACGACAAAATAAGATTTTCACCATACCTTGTTCTGATCAGTGTCGTAGAACTGACCTTCTTACACCTATTTTCCATATGTGAGGGACAGAAATGAACCCGTTGTGGGTGGAATTAGGAATAGTTCTTCTTTACATGTAAGGTGTTCCTAGATCAGGAAACTGATGACAAATGGCTCAAAACTTTCAGGGTGTGTATTGTAGGGATTCTATAGAAAATGGGCAGAGATCTATGTATGAATGAAGGATTGGTCAGATGAAGAGTTTTGCTATAATCTGGGTGCTACTTTACAAACAGCTCTGTGTAATATTCATGGATATTGCACCCAAATCTGTAAAACAATTCAAACACAAACCTTCCAGAGGTTTTTGGAGGTGCCCAACCATCACTTTGACATACAATACTGTACATGTGTATGGTAGCTGTAAACTGCTGCAAAGTCATTAAATTGCAAATGATAAATCACATCTATGCGATGAGTTAGGTCTTGTCCTGCATTTTCTGCCGGCTTTAGGGTGACAATAAAAAATTATGTTGTGTTTTCAGCATTAGCTTAATACAGTGATATGAATGGACTATTAAAGTGAACCTGAACGGAGTGGTTGCGTAAGCTGCTATTAGTGGTCTATTTCTTAAAAATACTGCCTGCCTGGTTGGTGTTCAGATCTCCTTCTTTAAATACATTTTAAATCACTGACCCAGAATGAAGATACACCTCATGTGCTCAGCTTTTATGGCCAAAACTCTTTGGTTCCAGGCATTCTTTCCAAAGAGCTCAGCAATGGCAGTGGTTATTATGTCTCTGTTAAAGTCCACTTTAACTAAAACCCCTAGGCACCTCTGAAATATATATCGCATTACCTACCTAGGCATTGGTAATTCTGTACAGGCAGTTTTGTGATTTATATATATTTCTGACACTGCACAGCCAGACAAGGGACACATGTTGTTCCTAACTAAGCAATTCATCTTCTTGGTTCCGCAATGCAGCTTCTTATGTCACCTTTTCTCATCAGACAGAGGTGTGTGTATCATACAGATGCCTCCCTAGAATCCTAAATTATTTGGCAGATATACATTCTGACTCTATATTTAGCTGTTTGTCCAGACTTTGGCTTTCATTGGAAATCCTCATTGATAAAATGTATAAACTACACATACACTGAATTAAAACTGAAGCTTTGTTTAAAACTTAACCACAACCATGCTTAGCTATTATCCTGTAAAACTGGACAAATTTTATACTAACAAAACTT
Organism: Ptychadena robeensis; assembly: GCA_036250615.1. Classification (NCBI taxonomy): domain Eukaryota; kingdom Metazoa; phylum Chordata; class Amphibia; order Anura; family Ptychadenidae; genus Ptychadena; species Ptychadena robeensis. The sequence goes on along the minus strand of CM070035.1, from coordinate 141,730,528 downwards.
AAATTACTCCACTATAGTGTACTTAAACAGGTTGAATCATTTATTACATGTTTTTAACCAAGATCAAAGTAAAGAAGATGTCCTTAAGATTAGTTGCTATAGTTTAGGGTCATAATGACCTTCTTCTATATACTGGAGGTCTCTATACCAATCTGCTGTTTAGATGTTCCTCATTACTCCCCCACTTGAGTCTGAGAAGGATTGCTGGTGATGTAGAAGAGTCATAGTAGGTCCATTTCTCCTGCTATGCCCTATATGCATGTGCACAGTGCCAGTGCCTGGGTGGTCTCCGGGAGGCCCCCAGCGACCCCCCTTCGCATACATATATAGCTTCCTCCCTCTCCAACACGGACGCCTTCCCTCCTCGTGCAGATCTGAAAAGGGAAGGAGAAGAATAAGAGGAAGAGGTGTGTACAGGCACATTCCTTTTCTTTTTCTCCTTCCAGAAACTTCCTTGAGAGGGGGACTTAAGGGGGCAGTTGCATAGTATAGGCAAAGCCAATAGTGAGGACCAGTAGACATGCTGGAACATCACTGCCTATATGCTAGGGACAGAAGCATATTTATACTTTATACAGAAGCATATTTATATTTTAAGAACACAGAAATACATCATGAGGAAGTTACTTCCTCTGTCTGACAGAACGGTAATAGGAGAGCAACTTAATAGTGGTAATTTGCCTTTACTCTCTTCTAATGTTTCTGGTACAGCCTTCGAAATGTAGAATGCAAGTTGACTGTACAGAAGAATGACATATAAGGACTGCTAAGCTCATCTCCAGATCATAGGCAAGAAGGGGGTGAGGGAAGAAGCCATTGAACCTCTGTTGAGCGTGATGAGGAAGCCAACATGGGAAGCAGCTTGTCTCAGTTGAACTCCCCTTATTTCTGCACCACTTGACTTAAGGTTTAAAAAATATCATGAGTTCATTGAGACAATCACCCTTCTAAAAATTTAAGTATGGACATCTGTATTTTTATTCATGTTCATAAATATTAATAATACCATTATCATTTCCTTGCTTGCTGCATTTTAAATAAAGGAGTAATCCCTCTCAGACCATTGTTCTCTTCTGGAGTTAATATTTGTTTACTATAAGTGAGTCACTTAAATAAACTGGTTGGCGGAGAGACAATGGAGATGGAAATAATGGGCCAGGGTTTTTTATAACAATCCTCTGGGGCGTACAGAATGCATGTATAGCAAAAAGATATACGGAAAAAACTATATGGAAAGCTCTGTTTGTTTTGGTTGTTCTATGCCATCAGCACACAGACCTATTATTTCTATAATATTTTCTTAGACTTCACTTGTTTAGCAAATGCAAAGAGCAATAGCGTGCAGCTACGGCAATGAGATTGTAGCTTTCATCCGTTACGGTGGTAAAAGCATTGAAACATAATATGATTGCTTTGGGCACTTTACGCTTTAAAACATACTATAAAACATTTCTATAAAACAAGACAATTTATAAATATTAATGTGTTGATATTCCTTGGTACCTGGTCAGGTCTAGCTAATACAATAGACAAGATGTAACAGTCAACTACAAAAGTTTTAGACGGAGGTAAGTAGAATATTCCTTGCCATTGCCTTATTGTTCAATTAGCTTGTAGGTTTTCCACCTCTAAAATGATCAGTAATGTTGTCTCTTAGGTGATGTAACCTGATTACTCTAGATCTGATGTATTAAAATAATATTTATTTTTTGCAGTAATACTTAATGATGTTCACTAGTTCTCAAGCAAAGGGTTTCGATGGGCTCCTTGCTATGTGCAGTGACTGTCGAATTTCGTGGGTCTGTGGGCAAAAAAAAGGGGTTCAGGAGTAAGGTATGATTATGTACTTCTGTAATGGCGTAAGGGATTGTCCCAACTGGCGAGGCTGGCTGCGGGGTGTTGCGGTCCAGTGAGCCGCTCGTGGCTAAACAAAGTGCACGAGCGTCCATGGCTAAAATACATGTCAATGCAGCTCCGGCACCACTCAGAACCCCGCTGCCACTTGGCCAGCCTCTCCAGTGGGGACAAGCCCTTAAGTGACTCTTTTTATGTGACCACTAGAAATGGTCTCAACATGTTTACTAGTTTATTTGGGAGTTAACCAGAAAGACAAAGACAATCATAGAAAAGTGTTGCTCTAGTACATGTATTTGCATAATTTATGTTCACTCATAAGCAGTGATGGTCGAACTTCGTCCAGGTCCATTCGCAAACAGGAGGATCAGATGTCCGCCTGTTCGTGGGAAGATTCTAATTCCCCACCTGTACACGGGGAATTTGAATAAAAAAAAAACCGAAAGTGACGTCACATCCGGTACCTGAAACGCACAGTTCCCGGTTCCGATATCAGGACGTGGCATCACTGACGTCACTTCCGGTTTAATCTGGGTTTTCTTTGAAAAAATTCTTCCACTGGCCGGATCTTTCTGCTCCTGATCCGGCTAGCGGAACAATAGGCACCTTCTTCCTGCCGGTGAACAGGGCGGGTGGAGCACCTGTACTGTTTGCCAGGGGATGAAAAGCAGACAGTTTGGCCATCACTACTCATTAGTTATGTCAGGTGTTTTATTTTTATAATATTCACAACACAACCCTTCCCTACATCTACCATCATTTTGATGATGATACTATGTTGCATTAACTCAGCTTGTTGAAATAAAAAAAAAATATTTGACCATCTCTAATAACCATGAGGGTTACATTATGTGGAATAGCCCACCCCCAGCAGTCAGAAAGCACAAACTGCCCTTTTTACCTTTGCAGCAGTAAGTCGGAGTCCTCCCTGGTGGATGGTTTTTATAATTATGCTTTGAACTGCCAGTACAGCCTCCCATGGGCTCTCTAAAAATTCTGTAAAGGCATTGTTTATACTGCCATGTCCTGCGGTTACACAATTGACAGCATGCTAAGACTAGTAATGGCTCTATGACAAGGTGGGTTGGGGAAGGAAGAGCACTCGGTATTGCTCCCTACGGGAATAAAGCTACTGTAGAAGAACCATTTCTATATTCATCTCATCAGTGTCCTAGCTGGATGGTGTCTACAGATTGTGAAGAATCTCTCTATAAAAGGCAAGGCTCTGTGCTTATAAGCCCAAGTGTATGTATATATTCACAACAAAAGGGTTCTAAATAGTCAAACAAAGCTGGTATTACCTCTATAAACAACATTTGATTTAAAGGAGGGTTTGATTTTTTTCAAGCATTTTAACAGGGTACAGAAATGTTGGAGGGGCTAAATAGTTACCAAACTGGAAATTTATTTGACTGGATGGAAGATACTTTATTTTCTAAATGTAGTGTAGAGAAGTAGAATACCCCCTCCACTCCAGCCTTTTTTAAATAGGTATTCCACTCCTCTACACTACTACCACCGAAGGACAGTCTCCAGCAAACAGAACATCCCATCCCTTCTTGCCCCTTTTTTTCCAGGAGCTCCACGCATTTTTTTTTCCTTTTGGAGACGCCTCATCAGCTTTACAATTTCCTATATGTAAACCCTTGTCTTATTAACTACCTAAGGGCAAGGCCACAGCTTTAATAAATAGGATTTATAGGAACTATATATAGAATTTCACAAAATAATACTTTTGCACCAGTTTTAGATAAATAGACAGACAAACTTTATTTCAAATTCCATACAGGTATCCAAATAACCCACACATAGGGGGCTCTTAAAAAGGGACTACAGTGGACCCTTGAGTTACAACCGGCTTGACTTGACCAACTTGAGTTACAAGACAAATTTTTGTTTTATTTTGCAACCAAAAAATAGAATTATGGCCAAAACATATTTCTAATTGTGTGGCAGCATTCATATGACCAGATGTCACTAATAAGTACACCACATCAAAATAAACCATCTCACCAATCTACTTAAGTCTTCAAGGCCAGATTCCTGATGTTCTTATGGAAGGGGGCTCTCTCCTTTCAAACAAAGGCCACCTTTCAATTCATCCTCTCTTCCTGAGATGTCTCATGTCCAATACTAGGAAAGTGTTTGGTTCTGGTAAATTACGCATATTATACAACACTTTTTATTATGAAGAGGATAGGTGAGGGGTGCTTTGGGAGGTTCAGAACTCATTATGGGTATTTTCTTTATTTCCTATGGTAAAAACTTGACCAACTTGACTTACAACTAACCCTTGGGAACCAATTGACTTGAACAGGGTGCCGTCAACAAAATTTCTGTAAAGAAGGGTTGTGGGAACATTTTAAAATCAAGTTTTGCTCTAGCTTATGCAGTTTTTTGTAATTGGGTTCTAAGTTAAGTCGACTTTACAATTAGAGCTAGAGTACATTGAATAGTTTGGCTTATACTGGCATACGTCTGACAGCCAAATCCCTCTTTTATTAAAGCATATTCTGTATATATAGAGGCAATCATCACAGATATTATTTAATGCTCTTTGAATTATAGTTATTTGAATGATGAAACAATCCCACCCTTCTCTCCTACTCTGATCCCACGTACATTGTGATACTGATATTTGTACTCACTCATTTTCAAAGAGCTTAGAGGTGTCTACGCCGTGTTGGGTTACTATGTCTTGTGATTACAATAGCCACAATACATTTTATTAGAACGTGTTACAATATGCTGATGAACAGGAAGACGGTAGTCTTGGCCGGAGTTTTACATGTCTGTTTATGTATTTTCAAGGTCATTCTTCTTGGTGCTTCCGAGATGCCTCGTTGTAAATCTTTTCTCATTTTACATTTCTTTCCTTGTGCCATCTTCAGAGAAGTACAGCAGTGTGCCTCTGGAGGAATGGCCGTTGTAAATCTCTCTCTGAACTGATCAAATATACATGCCGCATCAGAGCATTACTCTGTGTTCTTGGAGGAGCTCTGATAAATAATGAATACTTACTGAAGAATTCCATAAAATATGGCTGCTTTATACAGTAGTTTGTAATTCCAGAACACTTTGACAGCATTAATGATGTATAATTGCATATAAAACCATTGCTAGAACATTCGCTGTCTGAATTGGTAAACGCGGTAGTAAATTTTGCTTATAATATTAAAATACAAACAATAACAAAATGCATTGTATAGGTAATTATTTCTCTTTAAAATGTTGGCTGTGTTTGCAGTGTTTTCAGGGCTAAGCACAGTCAAGTTATTTTGTGTTATGCACACACAATAATGGAGGTACAATGCAGATTTAGCAAGCAGTAGTGATCTCCTACGAAGATAAGATTTGCCACATGCGGGTCTCTCTTTAGCCATGTGGATACGAGGATGACATTACGTCTTGGTTACAGATGACATCACTTCCTGGTCACAGGCGCTATAGAATTACTAGCAGGTTGGTCGCACTCAGTGTTCAGTAGGATCAATGGACCCGTTTCGAACAGGGGGGTTCCCTATGTTTGCATAGCTTCACACAACTTTATTACCCACCCTTTATACTGCCCTTTTAAATTATGTATGATTCATCTGGTTCTGTGTACCACCTAACGGTCTTTCTGTCTGCTGACATAACGCCCATTGTGATCACTGCTGCCAGTTGTGCGCAACTAATTATTTATTTTCAAATTTTCTAATGTTTTAACATTTTCTTATATTTTCTAATTTTCTAATATTAAATACTGCATAATATATGACTCCCCCTGCTATATTTATATACAGTCGAGCCCAAAATTATTCATGCCCCTGGCATATTTTGACTTAAAGTTACTTTTATTCAACCAGCCCAAAAAAATTTGACGGGAAATGACATCAGTGTGACTTGCGGTGCGGGTTTGCACGCATGCTGTGACTGGGATCGCCATCTAGCCATCCATATTACCTGTCAAACCCTATGGATATCTATCCCAACCTTGACCAAACCAATCTACCTGAACTATATGGCTAGTGTTCCCTGGTTCGGGCGATGTGTGCCTGATTAGGCTCTCCGTTCTTTGGGGACGACCCACGCTCTGCTTCCTTTACCTTATGGCTTGTTTTTATTTTGGCTACACAGTAATCATCCTTCATTGATTTTGGCTTAAACTCTGCCCCCTGAGTAAGTCGCAAAGCGACGAAACGTACGTCGGGGTGTTGCTAAACATCGGAGGACATTGTTGACTGGTCTTCTGTTTGCCAACTATGACCAATCCAATGGGCCCACCAGGACTGTGGCACTTGGCATAGGCTTTTTGCTTTAATTTATATCATATCTGATTTTTGCACATATGTCCGATGATTACTTGTTTTCCTTTTTGTATTTCATTGTTTTCCACTGCTAAACCCATTAAATTAGGTTTGTTTTATGTAACACACTTCCTCTTACCTTTACCCTAACCTTAGATCCCAAAAGATAATAGGACGATGTACATGGGGCATTTTTGTGGAAAAAAACATTTCTCAGCTTTTATTTACATTTGATCAAAAAGTGTCATGTCCAAAATTATTCATACCCTTCACAAACTGTCACAGTCTCTGGGAAAATCCAAAGTTCTATACAATTCCAAATAGTCCAAGCTGTTCTAAAGCATCCTAATTACCCTGATTAATCGGGAAAGCTGTTTTAATCAACTCAACAGCTGAAAAACAGCAGCTCTCTGCAGTTTGATGACAGTCATGGCTTAAACAAAGGAGCTCAGTGAGGACCTGCGGTTGCGCATTGAGGCTGCTCACAAGTCAGGAAAGGGCTACAAGGCCATATCTAAATGTTTTCAAGTTCCAGTAGGAGTACAAGTTCCGCACTGTGCTGGCCAGGAGGATAGTGAAAGAGGTGAAAAATAATCCAAGGATCACCACCAAGGCCATCCTTGTCAATCTGGCCTTGGTGGCAAAATAACGTTTCCTTCATTTGGCATAAAAGAGGAGAAGCCTTCAACCCAAAGAACACCACACCCACTGTCAAACATGGTGGTGGGAACCTTATGCTTTGGGGGGAGGGGGGGTTCAGCCAATGGACCAGGGAACCTTATCATAGTAAACGGCACCATGAAAAATGAGCAATACATGAGGATTCTCAACGACAACATAAGGCAGTCTGTGGGGACTTGCAGAAAGCGGGTCTGCAATTATAGGAAGCGTTTGATTGCTGTAATAGCCAATAAAGGCTTTACTATTGATTATTGAGAAGGGTATGAGTAATTTTGGACATGATACTTTTTGCTCAAATGTAAATAAAAGCTAATATTTTTTTTCCACAAAAATGCCTCTTGTACATTGTCTTATTATCTTTTGGGAGACACCTATGTCAATTCCTTTCATAAAATGTGTCAAATGTTTTATTTTTTTAAGAAATACTTTGGTAAAATATACAAAATATTAGTAACATTACTACATAGCTTTTCTGCTTCACCGTAAAAACTTGCTAAAAGTACAGTGGCTTGCATATTCGGCCCCCTTGAACTTTTCCCAATTTTTCATATTACAGTCACAGTCCAGTTTTATTGGAATTCTACATGGAAGACCGTGGAATACAAAGTGATGTTTACGTGAGAAGTGGAACGAAAAACATACATGATTCCAAACATTTTTTACAAATAAATAACTGCAAAGTGGGGTGTGCGTAATTATTCAGCCCCCTAAGTCAATAATTTGTAGAAGCACCTTTTGCTGCAATTCCAGCTGCCAGTCTTTTAGGGTATGTCTCTACCAGCTTTGCACATCTAGAGACTGAAATCCTTGCCCATTCTTCTTTGCAAAACAGCTCCAGCTCCAGTCAGATTAGATGGACAGCGTTTGTGAACAGCAGTTTTCAGATCTTGACACAGATTAGATCTGGACTTTGACTGGGCCATTCTAACACATGGATATGTTTTGTTTTAAACCATTCCATTGTTGCCCTGGCTTTATGTTGAGGGTCGTTGTCCTGCTGGAAGGTGAACCTCCGCCCCAGTCTCAAGGCTTTTGCAGACTCCAAGAGGTTTTCTTCCAAGATTGCCCTGTATTTGGCTCTATCCATATTCCCATCAACTCTGACCAGCTTCCATGTCCCTGATGAAGAGAGCACCCCCAGAGCATGATGTTGCCACCACCATATTTGACAGTGGGGATGGCGTGATTAGATTTATGTGCAATGTTAGTTTTCCGCCACACAAAGCGTTTTGCATTTTGGCCAAAAAGTTAAATTTTGGTTTAATCTGACCAGAGCACCTTCTTCCACATGTTTGCTGTGTCCCCCACATGGCTTGTGGCAAACTGCAAACGGGACTTCCTTTGCTTTTCTGTTAACAATGGCTTTCTTCTTGCCACTCTTCCATAAAGGCCAACTTTGTGCGGTGCACGACTAATAGTTGTCCTATGGACAGATTCCCCCACCTGAGCTGTAGATCTCTGCAGCTCGTCCAGAGTCACCATGGGCCTCTTGACTGCATTTCTGATCAGCGCTCTCCTTGTTCAGCCTGTGAGTTTAGGTGGACGGCCTTGTCTTGGTAGGTTAACAGTTGTGCCATACTCCTTCCATTTCTGAATGATTGGTTAAACAGTGCTGCGTGGGATGTTCAAGGCTTTGATAATCTTTTTGTAGCCTAAGCCTGCTTTACATTTCTCAGTAACTTTATCCCTGACCTGTCTGGTGTGTTCTTTGGACTTCATGGTGTTGTTGCTCCCAATATTCTCTTAGACAACCTCTGAGGCCATCACAGAGCAGCTGTATTTGTACTGACATTAGATTACACACAGGTGCACTCTATTTAGTCATTAGCACTCATCAGGCAATGTCTATGGGCAACTGACTGCACTCAGACCAAAGGGGGCTGATTAATTACGCACACCCCACTTTTCAGTTATTTATTTGTAAAAAAAAATTTGGAATCATGTATGATTTTTGTTCCACTTCTCAAGTGTCACCACTTTGTATTGGTCTTTCATGTGGAATTCCAATAAAATTGATTCATGTTTGTGGCTGTAATGTGACAAAATGTGGAAAAGTTTAAGGGGGCGAATACATTTGCAAGCCACTGTATTTATGATTGTTTGTGGTAAACTTGTCAGTAATATATCTAATGATTAGTAATTTAAATTATACTTATCATTGGTTTATCATTGCACATGTTATGTACATGTTTTGTTTTATTTGGCCAACAATCCCATTTTCATTTGACCTAGAAAACAATTGTAATGTGTACAGATAGTAATGCATCTGACCAAAGTTTTGGGAATATGGACAGAATTAGGTCTAAAAATTTGATTAACGTGTCTAAATAAACCAGAATTCATTCATCCAACCTGTTAAATGGTGGTGACTAAACATCTGTGTTAAATCAATGAGCTGTAGTAAAGCAGTGTGTCTAGAAATAATTATGTTTTATAATTAGAACCAGTAGCGTGTGCTATAATTTTTATGTAGTGTGATTATAACACAAAGGCCAGTGTCCTGCTGAGCATGGCAACAAGCCATAAAATCATAACTAAAGGCCATATTTAGAGGGGAATTTTAGTCCAGGCATAAATCATCAGTAAACCTTCTAGACTCCAGATAAGGTCTACTTGCTATTTCTATCTTCATAGTAACTGCTACTGCTCTCTCTCTCTCTTTTTTCAGCTACAATTGCCACTTGGTGCATTAATGAATGGCACTGGAGATGTCTTTTAAATAAAGTTTTGAGAATAATACAGAAAGTAAATTGAACCAGTGTTAACAATATTAGATTTCAATAATATGTCCCATGTCAAGCATATAAAGTTGAAACAGGTGAAAGAGGAGTGATCAGGTGAAGAGAATGGACAACAAATAAAACATACTATTTTAAATTACAGTGAAGTTGCGTTTCAGGGGATTGGAGTGTAAAGGGTAAAGGAAAGGGCACAAAGAGGGAAGATGAGGGGAGTCTGGGGAAAGGTAGAGGCAGGCTTACCCGTTTGAATTAAATGGGAGGGATAACTTGAGGATGTGGGATATATGAAGGAATATGGTAGGGTTCAATCCGGTAGTGAAGGTAGTAATGGTGCCATTTCGGCGCCATGCTGGCAGAATCTAAGAGGGTGATCTCTTTTAAGTCCTATCACACAGGCGACAATGGCAACTGTCAACTGAGCCCCTGACAGTTTAAGTTTCACTATTTTTGTTGGGTTGCATTGCTTATTGCAGTCCCCGCAGAGGGACAGGACAAGGTTTTTACATTGACCAATGGCTTTCATTGTTGTGTGCTAGAGCCATGGAACACGAGGATCCCTTATTTTATTGGATGATTGTGTAGTTTGTAAAAATTTACATAATGAATTTCATGAAGCTTTTGAAAGAAAAAAAGCAGGCCTTGACCTGGTCCACTTTAGGAAGGATCTAAACCAGATTAACTTTCAAGGTTTTAAAGCCTTCATTACACTTCTATATCACAATATCAGAGCACAATAAATAAGAAATGATAATTTACTGATAGATACTTATTTTATCATATCATAGCACCTAAATTCACAATATTTTGGGAGGGGGATTGTCCCTTATTTTGGGCCTCAGTAGCTTCTTACATGTGACACAGGGACCAGACCAAGAGCAAATAGATGGTGTATTGTGTGAGCTAATTTTTTTTTAACTGTTAACATCTAAATAAGAAAGATTCAGCTATCTCTCTGACGAAAAGGCAAAGGTCCCGCACTCATTGGCAAAAAGAGCTATCTTCAAAATCTTTATTAATCACTCAGTAAAATCATGAAACACACAGAAGGCTCAATCATCCCAGAAGGGCTCATTCTCTGACGCGTATCATCCCATTCGGGACTTATTCGTAGAGAATCTCTACGAAGCTTATCTCTACAAAAAAGTCCCGAATGGAATAAAACGCGTCAGAGAATGAGCCCTCCTGGGGGGATTAAGTCTCCTGTGTGTTTCATGATTTTACTGAACGATTAATAAAGATTTTGAAGATAGCTCTTTTGCCAATGAGTGCGGGACCTTTGCCTTTTTGTCAGAGAGATATCAAGTGAGCCCAGGAGACAGGGCTCGGCTTTCCACGCACCTGGAGTGGATCATCAGGGGAAAAAAATTCTCAGTGAGACCAGAGAGGGAGTCTGCTCACGGACATCATTGCTCATGTGAACTCTATCTATCGGGTCCTAATCGTAGTGCTAAAGATTCGGCTAGCCTGATGAAAATAGCTGAATGGAGCAGATATGGCCCCTAGGCCGTAGTTTGCCCATGATAGGTAAAAGGCTTTCTAAAAATGCAACTTAACTTGCAAATACATAGTGATTTCTAAAAAAAATTTATATTGTCCAAAAGTTCCTGTATTTCAGTAATTCAACTTAAAAAGTAAAACTGATATATGAAATAGACTGATTACATGCAAAGCAAGATATTTCAAGCCTGTGTTTGTTTCATAGTTTCAATGCTTATGGATGGCTTACAGCTTATGAAAACCCCAAAATCTACATTTGGAATATTACATGAACTCAATAAAACATTAATTGAGGCAGTAATTAATGCAAAATGGCCCAAACTGAGTACATATGCATGATTATATTTTTCAAAGGTCCAACGTTTTTTTTAATAAAAATCTTTGTTTTATTGATTTCATGTTATATTTAAATATTCTGAGATTTTTCAGTTTTCATAAGCTGTAAGCCATAATCATCAAAATGATAACAAATAAAGGCTTGAAATATCTTGCTTTGCATGTAATCAGACTATTTCATATATTAGTTTCACCTTTTAAGTTGAATTACTGAAATACAGGAACTTTTGGACGATATTCATTTTTTTATGTAATTATTATATTTTTTGTTATTATTTTGATGAATAGAATATTACATTAAATCAATAAAACAAAGATTATACATTAAAAAATGTTGGACCTTTGAAAAATATAATCATGCATATGCAAGAAGTATTCGGCTTGGGCCCATTTTGCATGAATTACTGCCTTAATTACTACTTTATTGATTTAATGTATTGCTTGATTTAAAAATAATGATTTGGTCGTTTTCATAATCTCAATTTGCATGTAAACAGTCTTATATATTTCATATTTCATATATTTCACCTTTTAAATATATTAGTTGAATACATGAAATACAGAAACTTTTGGGCGATATTAACCCACCTGTATTATTAAACCTTTAATTCAAATTTGACATGATTATATTTGTGAGCTTGTAAAAATCAGTATAGAAGTGTAGGTTTTATTTATTTTTTTAATTACCATATTTTTCGCCGTATAAGACGCACCGGCCCATAAGACGCACCCAGTTTTTAGAGCAGGAAAACCAGGAAAAAAAGATTTAATAATTTTTTACATCAATTGGGTTAATGCAATATATTCAGTGAATGCGATATCCAATTCAGCCAGTAGGTGTCACTAGCAGCAGTACACTCTCAGCTAAACACGTCATCTCTACACTGATCTGCAGGAGGAAGGGGGGGGGGGGGAGTGATGGCAGTTCCCATGTACAGAAGAGAGAGGTATAGATGATCATCTATAACTCTCTCTTCATTGCCTATGACAGCAGAACTTTGATCTCTGCTGGCATAGGCAAATACACAGTTCAGATGGGAGAGTCGGACATTGGCCGGCATCTCACATCTGACAGCTCCTCCAGCTCCCCCAGCTAATCTCCATGCCGGGAGAGCTGGTGGGACACCAAGGTGCGATCACCGGTTGAGTGGCCGCAGGGGTGGCGCATTCGGTGTATAAGACGCAGGCACTTTTTGCCCCCAATTTTGGGGGTGAAAAAGTGCGTCTTATACGGTAATATTAAATACTTTCCAACTTTCTGGGGTCATAGTATGGATATATTTATAGCCTCCATAATTTGAAATAGAAAGTGTCCTATATTCTCAATTAAGGAAGTTGAGAGATATGCTGATTCAATTGCATTAGATACAAATACAATTCATATTGGGTTACTGTACTTTGCTTCTAATTGATTTTACATGTAGAACGTAGATAAAAAAAAGAACTAAAATAATACTGACTTTTTTTATTTCTTGCAAAGGCTTGCTCTCCTCCTCTTTAGAAAATACTGTAATTACAAATGCAGATCTCTAATCAGATGCTTGTGTGTTGGCAGCCAGCAGACCCGCAGAGCTCAGCTTTGTTTACAAGGTTTTCCTTCGGGCAGCTGGATGCATTACTGCACAAGTTCAAGGCAGCTGCAAAGACTTTAATGAGCTGCCCATGGATCCTTCTATCAGTTGATGTATGGCCAGGCCGTAGAAGTTTATGTAGTCTTACGCTGTCCAAGGAATAAGAAAAGAATTGTAAATTTAGCACCACAGGTCTGCGAGTTGCCATAATACAAACATCCGATCAGAGGTCTCCATTTCTTGAATATGACATGTGATGTTTTTGCTGAAAATAATTATTGGGAATTCAGGTCTAGTTAAACCCTTGGCTTTCTTTAGCTAACGATAACTGCAAGCCCATTGTAAAACCTGCTAAATATGTTACAATGGAATCAGTGAAAAAAAAAGCTTAGAGAAGTATACTGTGTAAATGTTACTGCCTTTGTCTTGTCAGTAGTTAATTGTCTTTTTATTGATCCTGTGATAATACGTGGTCAATTAGCTGGGGGAAAAAATAAAGCCACTGACGGCTTCCTTTTTATATAGGTGGCATTTGATTTGAATAATTACGGTATTGCTGATAGTTTGAGAGATGGAGCAATGTATAGCCAAGTTAACTAATTACTTCAGTCATAGATTTTCAAGATAAGAATGGGCAAAGGTTATATAAACATTTTTTCTTCACCTACTGAGACACTATAGGTGATGTGGTTGATTTGCTAAGTGTGATGGAAGGAAGTGAAGGAAGAGAATACTTTCCTAGCATAGTGAATAGAGTAAAATAAGTAACATGTACTTTAATTCTGTAGTATATAAACTCTAGTTTTTTATGTTTTAAGACTGCAATGCTTTAGTAGTGTTGATCGCGAATATTTGAATCTCAAATTTTTATTGCGAATATTTACACTTTGAGAATTCCCGAAGATCTTGAATATACTGCTATATCTTAATTGTGAATATTTGAGATTCCGGGGAAAGTACCATACATTGCGTTCGTAAAATGTACATAAACAAGTGCTGATATTTTACAATAAATTACTTCTATGAGTGTTGTCTCATGTGGTGATTACACGGCAGCTGCTATTTTATATTCTGCCACTAGATGTCGCTTTAACAACACACATTGCATTTGCAATATGCATGTGTACTATTGCCAATATTCGCAATAAAGTAAAAATAACTGGAGATCTCTAATTTGGGAATTTACTGCGAATATTAGACAAAAAATGTGCGATAGTTTGTGAATATTGCCTATTCTTTTCATCACTAGGATTTAGTCAAGACTGGATGAAACGTTAAATGTCTGGGTGTTTCGGATCCCTTAAACATATTCACCAGACTGATAATGTTGCAAAATCTGAAATGTCTGGTTAGCATCTTCTTTGACAGATGATTACTGTAGCGTCAAAATAAAGTACCACTTTAATGTCCACTTGGCTCAGTAGAAGATGAAATTATGTTTAAACCCTAACCAGCACTTTTATGTCTTTCATTGTATTTATTTTTTAACAGAAATTTTTGTTTTTATCTCTTTTGCCGAGTCATGTCTTTAAAGACATAAAGTACATCCTGTCAGTTGCGTAAAGTAAACTACAATACAGAATGTGTCCTATAGTACAACTTGCAAGTTGTGTGAAGTAAACTACAATACAAAATGTGTCAACTTGGTAACATCCAGAATCTGGAGGGTATATGGCTTCAGGTCGCTTCCCATTCTTGAGGGGAGCTAAAATGTGGAAATGTTATTAATAATTTTCTAGTTGTAAGGCTGAGTTTCCACTTGAGCGGAAGCCCGCGGCGCGGCTGCCGCCGCTAAGGACCGCCGCCGCTAAGAACCGCATCTCATGCGGTTTCTAGCGGCGGCCATTCATCCCTATGGCCGCGGTCAGTGCTGGGCGGCCGCGGAATTGCGCGGACGGCCGCCTAAAAACTCGGTCGACCGAGTTTTTAGGCGGCCGTCCGCGCGATTCCGCGGACAGGGGACCAGCGCCATTGAAGTGAATGGGCGCGGATGCAGCCGCGCCGCGGGCTTCCGCTTCTAGTGGAAACAAGCCCTTACCTGGATATAATTCCTATTGCAAAACATTCTTCAATCATTTAAAACAATAAGAGCCTTCAATATTGTCTGCATTAAACACTGCCTTTTCAAATTGTATGACATTTTGTTAAATTGCTAAATATTGTAAGTAGTTGAAAAAAAAAAAGAAATTCGACTAGCTGACTTTGTAAGGTGATTGCAAAGACCCTAAACATGGTATCATTATCATCATGCTGTTGACAAATGGTTGTGAAAAGATTGCAAAAAAAGTATAACTCTACACATTTAGTCGAAATTCAGACTTATCTTTATACTTAATTAATGCAAAAACTACATGAACTAGAGCCTAGGTGCCCAACCTGCGGCCCAGGGGGCGCATGCGACCCTTTGGGTGTTGTTGGGTGGCCCCCCCTTGGTCCTCCACATGCGGCACCCAAACCATAACTATTAATGCATAGGGCATAGCAACTCACCTGTGTAGCGGTCACACGCTGACCCAGGTTTCCTAATCAACTTTGGCGCTCTTACATCAGTTAAATTGTCAATGATGATCTGGGAGCCAAGTCTACATATGACTGCACCAGGGGTGGGGGGTGGATGCTGTCAGCTTTTGACTGCCTGTCGGGATCTGGTCCACCATCTGTTGAGATATGTCGAAGGGGGAGGGTTTGGATCAATGTTATGTGTGACCCTTTAGTGATACAGGGGGCCGCACTTGTGGCCCTCCATATCAACTAAGTTGCCCACCACTGTACTAGCATAATACTCTTTGTTTGCAGTGTTCCCTCAACTTTGCTCTACATCTGCAGCATGCTTGGTGATGATACCATGATACTATAATCAGGGCTGTGCAATTAACTCACAAAGTCAGAACCATCAAAAATTGACCATCTCTAATTGTAACAAACCTTTCATCCCATACCTCAGAGGTGGAAAGTAAGAATTTGGTTTTGAAGAAAAGTTCCCTCCACGTCCTAAAGCTAAAAGTCTAAAAGATCCTTAGACAGGTCTTCATGCAAGACTGCAGGTCTTTGCATGAATGTTCACCACAAATCAGAATGGGTGATTTTCATTAACATTTGCAGCATCTGGGCAGTTTACATCCCCAACACTTGGGTTCAGAGTTGCACATGTAATTTGTATTTGTTAAGTGCTTTATTCTTGTTTCATTTATTGCTCCCGAATAGGAATATAGTACGTATAAGGTATAGCAAAACACTTCCTTCCTTCTATGTTAAAATAGAGCCCAGGATGGAAGACCTGACACTTTTATAAAGGAAAAAGTAATTATGTGAAACACATGCTTTGTTCTATTATTATCTGATATTCTACAAAGCTTATTATCTATTTTCTTCAAATAAGGTCTGGCACATGTCTATCACATCCAGAATCAACTTTGTGACCCTAGATGTCTTCTCAATTTCCTTTCTCTCTTACAGTGGATATTGTTTCACCTCTGGTTATTAGACCATATGTTAAGAGATGTGTTCTATTGTCATGCTGTTTGTAAACACTCTTGTTACCGGTGCTTAGAGGCACCAACATCAAGCCAATAGTACCATTGTGGAAAACATATCCATTTATCCATCCTAAAGCTGTCAGCGGTGAGAGTCAAAGCATGACCTGTTGTTTCTTGGATAACTCAGTGACATTTTCTAAAGCCCAGAGCTCAGTACTTTAGAACAAAACAGAAACTATAGCCCAGTTCTATTTAAATACATGCCTATAATCCCCTCATACTGTATACTATGAAAATAAGTGTACTTGACACCACATATACCTAAAACATTTTTAAGGGAGGACCAAGAAGGCTTTATTTCAAATTTGAATTTGAAATATGATTTCCAATGTTCTACTTGTGTTACATTTTTTTTACTATAAAGATATTACTATATCTTTAACATGAGATAGTTATTTTGTACTCATGTAGATATAGTAAAAGAGAGAGCAGATCATGCCTAAAGCTGGCCATGGATGTCTCGGTTTTTGGTGTGATTGTGAGACTGACTGCCGCGCTTGCACAAAATGTGCAATCGATCACAAAGTCATGGAATTCCACGAAGAATCGATCGAGCAAGTGTCAGACCTGTATGTAAAATTTAATTTACATGCGATCGTTCATATCGATCGAATTGTTGGCGTCCAACCCACATTACATCATTTCCGATCTAAAAGGTGGAGAACAGATGATCGCTCACTGACCTAATGATCGATCACGGTGAGCAATGGCAGGAAAATTGAGACGTCTATGGCCAGCTTTACTAATTGGGATGATGCTTGATTCCAGTAAAGCATTGGTCTAATTTCCACAATCAGGCTTAAAATGTATGTGCGTCTTATATATTGAATGTAAAATACATAAATATATATATTTTTTAATTCCTTCCTTTGATTTGTTCCTCTCCCTCCCTCCAGCCAAGCCAAAATGAGATAGGTCTTCCAGCAGAGGGTGAAAACTGGGTATGTAAATAGCTGCTGATGGGTAAGTTGTTACTGGCATATTGGCTGGGGAGGCAGAGAGGGAGCAAAGAATGAGCAACCACCCGCAGCGGAATAGTTTTTTAGGATAATTTTGTGGAATGCTGTAAAATGCACTTGTTTATTGTCTAAATACGGATAAACATGAAAATAGCAGCAGGCTAGTAGAAATTAACTTTTAAATACATTCAAGTCTTAACCCCCCTGCTGTTCCTGATGGCCCAGTCTCCTTCAGTGCTGACATGTCCTGTGGGGTCGTCCGGGGGAGATTGGAGCCCCGGCAGTGCAAATTCACTGATCTGCACTGCCCCAGTGGCTCTGATCTTCTAAACTGGCTTCTGCATGGAAGCTGATACCCACCCCGAAGTGACGCGATGGAGTGATAACTGTGTCCAATACAATTCAAAGTAAAAAAAATACAAAAAAAATTCAAAAACAAATATAAATACATACTTTTTTAAATCTATCATCCAAAATAAGTATTTTAGCGATTTTATCATTCAAAATATACCTTTTATTAATTTCTTTTATCAAATTTTTTTTTTTTACATAATTGTGTGTTTCAAACATGATTATATTCAGAATGTCTATAAGACCCTTGTATAGACATATTTTGGGAAGGTTCAGGCCTACAACATAAAAAATCCCATTTAAGTCTATGGTGCGCTTTTGGTACAGAAATCTGGACCTCAGCAGTGCGCTAGGGTGGTTAAATGAATTCAATGAATACAAACATAGATTAAATAGGAGTATTTTATATATGCATTCACTGGCTCTTCAAGGTTAGGATAAGCAGTGCAGTAGCAAATGAGCTGAAAGCAAACATTTATTCTGTACAATAATAAAAAATATATATATAAAATTGCAACTACTCAAGTGAAACCTTATCAGCAGTAATCCTCTGTGATCAGATAAAAATAAGTCCTCGTTTTTTATCGGAAAAAGGCTAAAAATGGTGTTAAATGTGAAATGATTTTCAGTAAACCTCTTAGGTTAAGATTAAGCATGTAACACAAGACTGCTTTGTGGATACTGCTATATCAGCTGCAAAAGGAAAGCCATTCCTTGATGAAATAAAGTCTTTAAAAAAAATAGGAATAGCCCGGGAGGCATACAATGGCAGCAAAAAGATGTTACCAGTCAGCTATTTACAGATCTGATTAAAGCAGGGTCAGACTGAACCAGAAGAGGCACTGGCCTTTGACCTGGTGCCTTTATGGTAGCAGCTTGGGCAGGAGCCACTCTCATGTCTACATTGCGTAGCCAGTCCCGTAGATTAGACTTGTAAAGGGAAATTAACCAAATATATAAATAAAATCACATATAAAAAATGTGAATTAAAAGCTTTTTCTTTGGATGGTGACTCAATCAACCGGCTTATAAGTATAAGGTATATGACACAAAGAAAAGGATTGGTTTTTTTTTCAATTCAAAATTTTATAAAATTTTTACAACATTATAAAGACACAAAAAGGAAAACAGTGAAACAAAAACATTCCCAGGAGACTGCAACCATTGAGTCTCTTATTGACACCAAGTGAATAAAAGAAAAAAACATGACCATGCTCTTCCTCTCCCATATAGGTTGTATAATTCACAGATTCCTGAAAACAATGCCATGCAGACCACTGCTTTCTATATGTTTCATATTGTTCCCTTAGTGCCTAGGTGCCCAACCTGAGGCCCGGGGGCTGCATGCGGCCCTTTGGTTGTTGTTCGGCGGCCCCCCTTGGTCCTCCCCATGCGGCCTAACCTGTAAAAACCTAACCTGTAAAGTGGTCACACACTGACCCAGCTTTCCTAATCAACTTTGGTGGTCCTACATCAGTAAAATTGTCAATGTTGACCACAGAAACCAGGTCTACATATGAGCGCTGCACCCAGGGGCAGAAGGGGGTGGTTTTGACTGCCTGTCGAGATCTGGTCCACCGCCTGCTGAGATATGTTGATGAGGGTCTGGATTGATGTTATGTGCGGCCCTTTAGTGATGCCGAGGGCCGCACTTGTGGCCCTCCATATCAACTCGGTTGCCCACCACTGCCTTAGTGACTAGGTTAGGTTCTCCATATGCATGATTTCATTGATCCTTGAGAACCACTGTGCTATAGTGAGGGATGATTTTTAATTCCATAATGCAAAAAGGCCCATGCTGATCCAATAAATGGATAGTATGAGATTTTTGTAGAAATGTTATGAAGAAGTTACACAGAAGGTCTCAGCGTGTGATTTCCTTAATCTGGCTCCAGAAAACAGATTCCCAAAACATATGCATTAGAGTCCCTTCTTGTCTCTCACACCTCCAGCATAAGGACAGATTTTGTGAAGTAAAACCTTTCTTCAACTTGTAGCTATGAGTTTGTACTCTGACTCCTGTATGCCATTTGAAAAAGAAGCCCTAAGCTGGACATACATGGGTTGATTTAGTGTTTAATTCCAGAACAGTTGATTGCCGTTTTTCAGTGATTATTCGTCGAACGATCATTTCGGAATCGAGCGTTGCCCACCTGGAGCAATTGATCCTGCTCCAAGAAAATGTGGGTCGAACAGGGATCCGACATTTTGGTAAATCCCTGTTCAATCGCCAGGGATCGATTGCCAATGGTGGTGGGCATCTCTAGAGGAACGGTTGTTTTACAATTAGGTGGGTCACCACATTGAGATCCACCATTCGACGATCGCACAGGTAATCAACCCATGTATGGCCAGCTTAATGCACTAGTTGTAAGATTTTTCTGTTTGTTGGAGGAAAAGTTCTCCTACGGAGAATGAGTCTAATTACATAGCAGACGCTAGAGAGAGGGAATGGTATATCGGCTCTTCACGCTCACACACTTTATTGAGATGGTATCAGACCCCAAAACATTGTTGGGTTCAAAAGAAAAGATCTCAGGTAATAAGACAATCTTAAAAGCCTCCAAAGATCTAAAGGCCCCCATACACGGGTCGGATTCCGACCGGATTCCGGCACGATCGATTCCGGGCGCATGCACGCGAATCGATCGTGCCGGAATCGCGTGCAGCCCACCTTGTCCGTCCAATCACGTCCGATCGTTCGGGGGCCCAGAATCGGATCGGACAGAGAACCAACATGTTGGTCTTTTTGATCCGAGTCTGCACACATCAGGGGGAGTTGACATTTGTGAGGTGGACAATCGGACACGGAATGGTCCCGGAATCCGTTGGACAAGGTGGTATGCAGCGATCGGATTCTCTTAATTGGCCGATCGATCACACCTGCGATTCCCGCCAGAATCACCGGTGATAGTAGGTCATAGGTGATCGAGCGGCCATGGAATCCGACTGACACCTGACTGAGATTTGAGGTGTCTAAAAATGATGAAATCTAAATGAGTTAATGTTATAAATTAACTTAAATTAAGTCCAGTCATGAAATCAGAAGTATCTATCACTGTTAAAAAAGGTGATATTCTCGACGCCAAATTCCTATGGTAAAGTAGCCCTTTCAGGGGCAGAGGGGAGCTCTGTTGTTGTTTTCTTTTTGATTGAGTAGGTCAGCAGGAAATCTCTACAAATTGGAGTAAATCCCCTGCTAGACTACACCAGATTGTGTACCCAAGTTAAAAGATCATTATAACCCTGTTCTGCTGACAACTCTTTAGCTTGTCTTTGATGACCTGGTCAAAAAATTAATTAATGAATAATAATTCCTAATATTAAGGTACAATAGAAAATAGATACCATTAAGAACACAGGCTATGCTTCCCATTTGTTTTCTGGAAGGTATGTAGGAGCTTAGTTAGAATATGTTAGGATTGTTTAATAAAACACAGTTAGTGTTTTAAATTTTTTTACCGAATACCATTCAATTTTCTCCAGTACCAGTCTACACAAAAATATGCCTAACATCTGTGCATGTAATGCTACAAAGATTGTCAGAGACTGCAGACTAAATAGGATATGGTAAGGCAGAGTCTCAACTGCATCCTAGCCAAAATGTGGAAAGCCGCATAGGTTACGTCTTCGTTGCACCCCGATTCCTCTTTAAGTGGCGGGGATTTTAAAAAACAAAGCAGATGTTCATGAGATAAATAGATCAATATCAAGCAAACCAGTTATTGTAATACTGACTGCATGGGTCTAAATGCTGAACCACACATGGCAAATCTAGGTAGTTCCACACCCCTCTTTTTCATAAAAGCATTAACATTCCATTGGGAAACTACAACTACCGTATTTTTCGAACTATAAGACTCACCGGACCATACAACACACCCAGTTTTTAAAGCAGGAAAACCAGGAAAAAAAGTAGATAGATAGATAATCACCATGTTTACAGATGGAGGTACTCTATAGTACATATGACAATAATTTCCTCCTCCAGAGAGCATAGTCCTTTAGATACACAGTTTAGTTCAAATGTATTTTAGAATGCATCTAGTACAATGTGAGGATTTGAAAATATCACTCCCATGAAGTCTTATTTCATAAATGGTTAGAAAGATCAGAATGTGGGTGTATTGGTAGTCTTATTATCTAAAGTGTGCTTATTCTGTAAAGAAATACACTAGCTTTCAAAATGACAGAATACAGTTCAAATTAGTTCAGCCATGAGGAATAACAATGACATTTGTGGTTTGGAGAGCTTTGAGCAGCAGAGGAGTATTAACCTCCCTAGCGCACTGCTGAGGTCCAGATTTCTGTACCAGAAGCGCACCATAGACTCTAATGGAATTTTTTTTTGTGTTGTAGGCTTGTAACTTCCAAAAATCTGTCTGTACAAGGGTCTAATAGACATCCTGAATATAATAATGTTTGAAACACACAATTATTATAAAAAAAAAAGTACATTTAAAAAAATTATGAAATGTATTTTTAAATGCTTAAATCTCTTGAATACTTATTTGGTATGAAAGATTTCAAAACAGTATTTATTGATTTCAAAACAGTATTTATGTTTGTTTATAATAACATTTTTATTTTGTTTTTGTTTTGAATTGTATTGTATTGTCCCCCGTGTGACATTCATGTGCAAATTGGGAAATTCATGTGCAGATTAGGCTGGTACAGAGGTGTCACAGCCGGCTTGCATAAGGATCGCACAGACAGCACAGAGCGGAGTGTGCAGCTGGCGATTCTGAGCTCTTAGCTGGACTGCACTATCTCGTCAGCTGCAATACTGCATAAGCAAGTGCAGGACGATATAGTACCGCCAGAAGCGCTAGGAAGGTTAATACAATGAATGCACTATATTCAGGCCTTTTAGTGGCATGTTTTACATACATGTATGCTATAATGTTTCTCCTAATGAATCTATTGTTAATGCTTACCTTTTGCAAGTTGTTAAGCAGGTAGCACTTTTGCAGCATTATAATCAAGCCCATCTATATTTGGATTCCACGCATGCAGCTTAATACATATTTGTGAACCATGTTACCTCCTATAGAACCCAGATTTTCTGTTTTATTATTCTTTTATTGGTCAATCATTTAGGAGCCACACAGCCTATCTGAAATGGTATTTAACTTGAATTCCAAAGCCTCTTCTTCAATATTTTTCAATATTTGTATTATTTTATTTTATTTCAATATTTGTATTAGGAACAATAGAAAACAATAAAACAATAGAAAACAGACATATACATTCCAAATTTTGGGGGAAGGGGAGGAAGGCAAGGGCAAAGAGCAGAGGGAGGGATCCAACAAGATAAAATAGTGCAAAACAATAAGGCAATGATCGTCAAGGCAGGCATTACACCAAGGATAATTACAGTCTCAAAGCATAAAACCTACACAAACAAACCAGTGCTAACAGTGGAGCAACTACCGGTAACCGGTGTAATAGAAGAAATACCTTTATTAGCAACAAGCGATAAAACTGTGTGGGCTGTCTACATGCAACCGGTTCAGATGAGAAGTGCTGGAAGTAGTGCTAAAGGTAATGGCATAGAGCCGAAAGAGAGAGGGAGAGAGCAGAAGGAAGAGGGGAAAGGAAGGTTAAATAGAAAAAACCTGGAAAGGTGGTAATGTTCCACTGTATGTCCATTCAAAAGGTCATGCTGCAGATGTAGAGGTGTGTGTATTTCACAGTTTAAAGGTATTGCAAACTCGCCCTGTCTACTTGTGGGTGAGCATAAGCAATCCAAGGATCCCAGGTCCTTAAAACCTTGTGAGGATCCATAAGGATGCTTGTTAGTTGCTCATTAAGCATGATAGTGTCTATTCTGCCAGACGCCTCACCAAATGGGAGGATTTGTTGCTTGGTATTGAGGCCAAAGTAATAGGATCGGCTGGGAATCTACCAACTAGCGTTGAGCTAGAATATTCTAATTGCTAATATATTGGGCGAATATCGGCTATTCAAGAATTTGCAAATTTCACGAATATGGCGGTGGGTATTAGCAATCTCAAATTTTCTTGAATATCGAACCGAATATTAGTATAATTATTCACGAAATATCACAAATTGGAATATTGTCTATGCCGCTCATCACTACTACCAACATATCGGATCACTGTTCGATCTGACATGTGTGAGATTCCTGGTCAAGCTCGCCAGGTGGGCGCACCTGATTGCGACTGCCGGGCAATTGGTGGGAACGTGCACGACGATCGATTGGCCGACAAATCGGGCAGGAATCTGCTTGTGTATTGCTACCTTTGGTGTTTTCAAATTTTATTGTGTCAGTCAGATATAGACCAGTAGTCAAAAGGTATAGAGAGAATGTTAGGTGTGGCCTCTGACATGGCAAAAAGAATTTTATGCTACAAAAAACTGAGAGAAACTGGAGACAAGTTGCTGGAGGTTAATACATAAGAAGACAATCATAGGCTGGAAAGGCTTTCCATGATGCTGCTACACATTACGGATATTGCAGTCCGTTTACAAAGAACACTTCAAAGCTACCCTTTTCACATTTACTTGTGTCATGCTTGATATTTCTGTTAGTGAGATCCATTACAAAAGATCAGAATTACAGAAAGAAATATAGAACTCAGAAAAGTCAAAATAGTTTAAAAGTAATAAACAAAACCATCTTTTAGCTTGTAGCTGCACGTTAAGGTGACATGCAAATGTATCCTTTCATAAATAATATGTATTTGGAGAGGTTTAATATATTTTGACCTATTGTTTACTGGATGGGCTGCCCTTACACTTTTCATTCTTAACCTTCCTAGTGCTTCTGATGGCTCCATCTCGTCCCTGCACTTTCATGTCAGTGTTGCAGCTGACGAGATGGAGCCGTCCAACTAAGCTTACATCCCCCGGCAGCAGCACATACTCACTGTTCTGTGCTGTCCCAGGGGACATGCTCTAAGCTGGTTTCGCCGATGTCAGCCCTCTCCCAGACCAATTTGCATATGAATGGGGGGCCTGGGCCCATGCCACATTCATATGCAAATTGGGCTATCTTCAGAGACCACATCTGAAAAGTCACCCCCAGTGTCATCTCCACATGTGCTCTTTGAAGTTAACCCTTTCAGAGAGTGCCGAATGCCATTGTATTGGATAGAGTGATAACTGTATCCTATACAATTCAAAGTAAAACAGAAACAAAACACATTTCCAATTGTAATAAAAATGTTATTATAAACAAACATAAATACTGTTTTGAAATCTTTCATACCAAATTATTCAAGAGATTTTATCATTCAAATGATACATTTTATAATTTTTTTTAATTATTTTTTTTTTTTATAATAATTGTGTGTTTCAAACATTATTATATTCAGGATGTCTAGTAGACCCTTATACGGACATATTTTTGGAAGTTACAAGCCTAGAACACAAAAAAATTCCATTAGAGTCTATGGTGCACTTTTGGTACTGAAATCTGGACCTTGCAAGAGCGCTAGGGAGGTTAATCTATGGACTTGACTATGGAGTTGGCCCACAGCTTCAAATCATCTTGAAAGGCTTTCCACCAGGTTTAAGGATGTATTTAGGGAGATTTTGTGACCATTCGTCCAGTCATGTTGGATAAGAGATCCTGCTTTAATTAACTCTAAAGCTAGCCATACACGTGTAGGATTCCATGGCCAATTGATCACTCACCCAATTGATTCCGGCGATCTCAGCGGGAATGGGAGCTGCGATCAATCTGCCAATTAAGAGTATCCGATCATGTTGGTTCTCTGTCGGATCCAATTCTGATCCAATTCTGAGCCCCAGATCAATTGGACGTGATCACTTGGACAAGGTGGTGTGCAGCGATCGGATACTCTTAATTGGCAGATTGCTCCGTCAAAAAGTGAGCCCCGGGGGTTCATCAATCAAAGGGTACCATACGTTTTCACTGTTCAATGGTTATCCCAGAACT
>CM070035.1:141681847-141701246 GCA_036250615.1 Ptychadena robeensis | reverse complement strand
GCCGGCCATCCACCGCATGTGCCACCCGAGGGGACACCGGTCGCGAAAAAACGGGGGAACTCAATGGGCGCATGCCCTTAAGCCCCTTAAAAACGCATGCCCTTAAAACGCATACAGCAGGGCGTTTTAGAAAACGCACGTGGAAACAAAACAAAATACTCCCAATTTTAAGTTTAGACTAAATGAAAACTCTCAGTTCTGCTCATCTCTGTTGATAATCTTAAGGAATGATGGATAGGCAAATAAAAAACTACCTATGGGTTAGTAATGTGTACTGTCAATGTAAAATATATGTTAGAAAAGCTCTGCTTATATCAGAGGATTGCATTGGATGGGTAATACATAGACACCAAAAATGTCTAATGTAATAATCTTTTCAATTTGTATGCAATCAGATAGTTGTATGTACAATCTGTCACCAACAACTTACCCATGAGCAGCTATTTACATATGGGAGGAGATCTCAATGTCACAAAATGTATTTAATGCAATCTAGAATGTTATTGTTAATACAAAACTCATGCAATCGAATTGTAAAATGTGTCTGTCGATAAGTAGGTCATAGTGTTCAGAGAACAGGTGCTGCTAGTGCGAGTACAGCTAATATCTCCTTCTTGGCAGTGGTTTCTTGGCTTGGTTGGAGAGAAAAGAACAAATTAAATTTTCCTGGGCTGCAGAGCTATTGCTTCCATGATGATTGGGACAAAAAAAAATATTTTCGGACTATGAGACGCTGGGACATTTTCCCATTGATTTTAAAGGTAAAAAAGTGCATCTTATAGCCCAGAAAATTACAGTAGGTCATATAATTACATTTTACCATGCAAAGCAAGCTTTAAAAGGGTTGTTGAAGCTTCAAAAGGTTTGGGAGTGCTCCATTTTGAATGTCAGGTATTGTCCTAAAGTAAAAGATGGTTGCCTTTCCAGTAGAATCAGCCATGAGTCTTTAAGAATGATGAAGACATAGAGATAATCTGTTGAAAGGTTCAATTTGCAGCCAGCCAGAGGTGTTGCTCTTTTGTAAGTAGCAGAAAAACATTCCTCGTGGATCTATAATGATTCTGTACTAACCATTTGACTTTTCATTCTCTGCCTGAAGGGCCAACAAAATAATACATGTATAGATTTCTCCACTGCTTGCTCATTCCACTCATGTTTTCTATCTCACACTTATAAAATGACTGTTGCTAACAGCAGTACATTTTAACACTATATATCACTGTCAGTTGGTTGTATCCTTAAGCTTCTACCAACAGCTGGTGAAACTATTGATGGTAGGAACCAATGAAAATCACTGAAAAGGGTCAATATCATTTCATTTGCTGAGGAGGACAGTCTCCATGGCAACAAATGTTTTATTGGAGTTCGTATATTTGATCCCTGTCTGTTCTTTAATCTAATTTGCTGCACAATTATTTTTATTTTAAATTATCCGGTGTTATATGAATGTATATGCTGGAGTTAATTATAGAGATAGTGTGGGGTGTATTAATTAATCTGTTGTGAATTATCTTACTGAACAGATGTGTAATGTTTAAAGTGTCTTTCTTTAAATTAATGAAATAAGAGTAATACTAAAATAATATTGAGATCAAATCAATAAAAAGTGAAAAAAGGATGCATTATTCATTCCCTTTATCTACTTCTGGTTTGCAACTTTTTGTCAACTGAATATATATCAAATATTTAAATTTACTATATCCCCATGTTCATTTACAAATGCATACTGTACCATGATGTTTGACTAAATGCAACTTGTTTTTTTTTCAAATATCTTTTAACTGTTTTACTTTTAATGGGGTTGGATTACTTTATTCGCTCAAAACAAAAATAGTAGGCCACACATTTCAGACAATGGAAGTTTCATCATTAGAGAGTGCAAATTAAAATATGTCAATCTATGCATTTTCAATGAAGATACAAGTCAACAGAATATCATAATTTCACTACACTTGTAACTCTGTTGGAAATACTTTCACTCCGATTTGTTTTTAATTTGCTCTTTCTTTAATGTTAGCCTAGATCAGTGGTTCCCAAACTTTCCTTGCAGGGCCTCCCTTTTCTATTTAGAAACATTATTGAACCCCCCTCCATATTCAAACACAGGTTAAGAATGATGGCCCGCGCTTCCTGGAATACCTTCGTGGCCCGCTCCCCAGTTTGGGAACCACTGGCCTAGATGAAGAAGGATATCACAATTCCCTGAAATGTGTTGTCTATATTTTAAGTCATAAATTACGCTGAGGAACATTCAGGGTAAGTTTGCTGGGCAAAATGCTCGGAGGGTTAAAAAGTGGTCCTATTTAACAGAATAGTTTACTTTTGACTTTGTATCTATGCTTACCTCTGCAGGCTTTGCATGTATGGGTGCATTTCAAACTCGCTCCATTATTAAAGACACCATAACCCACTTAAGGCCTACTACACAGGTTTATACAAACACTGTGAAATTGGGTGCATAGTAAACGTACAACATCACGGGCCAAAAACAAACAGGCCACTATCCCCAAGGATTTTTTTATTCTTAATTATTCTTAAACATCAAAATATCCACCAATAGGTTGTGAGGACCCCTGTCCTCTCAACCTATTGGTTGAAATTCTGATGTTTATGAAGTTTTAAGTGCTGTTTTTGACCTACAGGCTAGTATAATTGGGACATAAGGTGATAGAAAACCTATAAATTGATAGTTGTCCTTGGGACAGTAGGTGGACATGAACCTTCCAATGAGTTTACTGTGACAGTTGGTTGCAATTGCCATTGCTTTGTGGAAATTGTGATCTCTTACTGCTGTGTTTAGAACAGAAAGTCACTGGGAAATAATGAGTTGGAGTTTGACTGTTCTTTACCCTTTACCGGACTAAAAGGTTTGGGATGTACACATGCTTTAATGGAATGGGCAATAATGAGGATTTCTGCTTTTCCTTTTCTCCATCCTTTTTATCTATTAATTTACTTTTACATTAGCTCCATTAGCAAACATGACCTTTGTGTACAACATTTTTAGAAATATGTGTGGGACTGCTTGCAATTAAGGCTTATAGACATAAAGGGAAGATGTTTATAAAAGGATAGTGCTTTCAGAGATAGGGCTAAAGAACTAAAATTCAGTAATATAAAAAAACTCATTAGTCATAATATAATTGCAGGCAAAAATGATATGAGTTTCATGCAGTTGAAGGTAATTCAGTCTTTAATCACAAGGCACTGTAGGCATTACAGAGGATTATCCTCCTATGACCCAAGGAGAGCCTGAATGGAATATGGATGGAATGAAAATAGTTAAAGCCAGCATATTATTTATGAATTTCTGTAGCCTTGAAGAACTGGTTGGTGTCTGAATGTGTTCAGTAGCTAAGTTGTATTGCTATATAATAGTGATAGTAAATGCTATATAATAGTAAATCTTACCAAGACTGTATGAACCTGTGTTTATGCCCAAGACACAAAAGCAATTGTATGGTGCTAATGGGCTTTCTCGCACATTGTGACTTTTTTCTTGCTGTGATATCAACACATTTAATATGCTGTAGACAGCAACTTGTCTACATTTGTCTTTAGCCCAACTTTCCTTTGCTCAGCAGTATGTACAATCATAGTTTTAAATCTGAATGTTTAATTTTCATTGCATATCTGGGTAAAATCATCTCTGTTGGTCTATGCATTATAAAGGTTTTGGATCAGGGGTGCCCACACTTTTTGGCTAGACATAGATCCACAAAAACTGCATGTGATCCTAAACCTCCATGAACTGAAATTCAATTTATTAACGTGGCAGGCCAGCCTCCTGAGGAAAGGACTAAATCAGTGGTTCTCAACCTTTTAAGAACCAGCTGCATGACATCACTTCCGGAACCATCTGGTGAATGTAATGTGCCCCCCTCCTATTTTACCACCCGCTTGTGCAGATAATGTGCAAGGTGGAAAGTAAAGCTAGGCATATATACATACAAGACTGAAGGTGGAGGATCAGGGATTATTCACAGTCCTGGACCAGCAGATAGTATCCAGAAAAACCAAGGCAACAGTAAAGAAGGTGTTATCTGCATATTGAACACTGTTATTATCACACATGGCATTGCCACTGTTGGGCGAAACATATAGATTTGTTGACAATGGAATACAACATGTACATGTACAGCATCAGATATTTTATGCCCAATACAGATAAGATTCTATTGCGTTCTTCTTTTTTAACTATTATTAGTAAAGGTTATATGTTTAAGTTATTGTATGCTTGTGTATTCAAATTTAAATTTGTCTAAACCAAAACTCATATATCTTGGTGTGCCATGTGTCTTTCTATGAGGGTAAAGCAAATTGTTGTGGTCTATGAGGTCCTATGGAATAGGCAACCAATGTAGATTAAATGGATTGTTTTCTGCATTTTTGTATTTATCTCATATGGCATAAGGAGTGGAAGAAAATGCAATTGAAGTATCAGAATCCATGATTATTTTACAGTTACGATCTGAAAATATGGATAGAGGATCATATATTTCATAATATGATGGGGGTTTCCGAATGTGCCTTTTCAATCATATATTGTCATATATTGATTGAAAAGGCACCTTTGGAAACCCCCATCATATTGTGTAATATATAATCCTCTATCCATAGATTCCTAAAAATCCTCACTATTTGGTGAGGTAGGGGGAGGGTGCCATTTCTACTGTAACCTCTGATATAGCGCAAGCCACGAAACACAATACATAGTTAAGATCTGAAATACAAAGGTATAAAAAGGGAATGGGGCTGTGAAGTAAGGGGTCTATTTGAAACAGTTATGCATTCATAACCATGGCCCAAATAGTTTTGTTTTTATTTTAGTTGTACTAAATATGCCAATTAATAAATACGGTTATAAAAAGAAGCATTCAACAAACAGTAGCAATGTATAATAGTAGTTGCATTAAATGTAAACATTTTTCCAGCCACTTACTATTATTGCACTCCAGCAATGGCTTCATTCTGACAACTGTCCATCATGCTTCCCTTATACATATTGAAATGACACTTCACAAAAAAAACTTTAAAATATCAACATTGTTTTCACAAAGTTGAAATTATATACCTTTGGCCCCCAATAGCAACCAATAAAAATATATAACCAATCTGACATTACAGTCCTCTCTATATAAGCCACAACGTTGATATCTTACTCTGAACTTATATTTTCCTGAAACTCCCATAGAAAATAATTTAATGGATAGTACATGATTTCATTTTGGAGGTGCAGGTGCATGCTCTGCAGTTAAGAAAAAGTAATCTTTCCCACTGCTGCCATAGAGTACCATATGGTGAACAGTGTTGGCAGCTAAAATCTGCGTCTATATTTGTAGTCTATTTTTAACACATGCTACCTCCATGAGAAGGAATAGAGAGGCTTTGGGGACAAATATGATCGCTTTTCTTAATAGAAAAATACAAAATATTTTTTTTCTACGTATGCATATGTTTAGTCAAATTCTTATATGGGGTGACCAGTATCTCCAAGCTGGTGCTTTGTACTGTCGCTTTTACCTCTGGTATGGTACACTGTTGTAAATCATGATAGCAGATTACACAAATATTGCATTTATTTTACAGTTGTAAGTTTATTGTTATATGTGGAACACAAAACATGTTTTGTTAATGAACTTGATCAATTTGTTGTCTTTCAGTTGCCGTTTACGGATAGTTTATACCATTTCTATGACAGTGGAGCCACTAAGTCTAGGAGGAAGAGAAGTCTCAAAAATAAGAATAATTTAGCCATGCACCCCAAGGTGAGTTGAAGACTGCTTTGTCTTTTGACATCAATACATATTTGTTGGGATTTTTACGATTGGTGAATTTTCTCTAGTTAAAATAAAGTTAGTAATCCCTTGCAACCCACAGTCTGCTTGGAAATTGGATGCCTGATGTGTGAGATGTTTCCTTTTGACATCTTAGAGGAAAAAACAGATGTGGATTTCCCTGATAAACTATACATGGTGTGCTTTGTGTTAGAGGAGTATGGCAGAGTTGGCTTCCCTTCATGGACTTTAGATTGTTCCTCCTTGGTGCACTGAATGACCTAAAACAAAGATGTGCCAGCAAACAACAACAGCATAGCTCCTGAATCATGAAGTTTACTTTGGAAACATAAAAGCTTTCTCTGCAAAATCCTAGTATCTAAACACACTTATCACAAACGTATATGATATTGATTGTTTATAGTTTAAAAAAATTCAACCATAATAGGGGGTTGACTAAAGTCATAGGTGAACTGCAGAGACTGTAGAGTCAATAAGTGGAAAAAAAACCGATTGATTGGATTGAAGATTGGAGTTTACAGTAGTTGACCTTAAGAGAAATAGTTCCCTACCCATTGAGGTTCTCAGTAGAAAATGTGACCATTTTAAAACTTCGAGTTAATAGGTATAGTTATACAAGTTATAGTCATACAAGTTATATATAATAGTTATACAAATAGTTTTAGCATAAATTAAGTTTGAAGTCAAGTCAAAATTTCAAAAATCTAAATTTAGACTTTGATTTAGATTTTGAACTTCATTTATGCAAAAACTACATGTGCTAGAGCATTTTTCAAATGTTCCCACAACCATTTTCTATATCTTTGCAATCAGCTCACAAATTCTGCTTGCTGAAAAACTCGACCATCTCTAGTTCTCAGTGTAAAGCTGTTTACGAACACTAGATAATAGTCTGGTGTCTGCACAGCTGCTAGAAGTGGTCAAGTAGAACGATTTATTGAAGGACAGAACTGCCTGATGCGCATTGTATCCTATGAAAGAAGGACCCAATGGGGTGCTGCTTACTCGTCCTTCCCCTGTTCCTCTCCAGAGAGCAGTTTGAACAGCACTTGATCTTTCTCTAGTCGTTGGAAGTGATCAGGAACGATAGTTTCCAACTAATAGATTTCAGCACTGGATGGAGTTTATGTAAAGAAAGACTCTCACTCCAAGACCATTCCAGCTGTCAATGTTGGTAGATGTTACATAAAAAATGTCAAGGTCCGAGACATAGGGGTGACCAGATTAGGCGGCATACACTGAAGCAGACAGGATGAGGTACAATAAGGTTTAATGTGAATGGCTTACCGGATGCAGAGTCATAACAGGAGAATTAAAGGTCAAAGCTTAAGGCCACCATACGCCTTACAATCTTGCTATACAATTTCTATGTGTTATATCAGGGAGGACCTGGCACTACATAGTTGTTGGTAGATCTAAAGGAAATTGTATGGAGTGATCTTAAGGTGTATAGGGGGATTAACCTCGTTGGCGTTATGCACGTGGTGCGCTTTTTTATAAAAAAGCACACCATGGAAGATCGCGGTGATGCATATAAAATGCCCCTGTGACTTGTAGCCCGCTTGGAGGTGCCCAGCACGATTCCAGCGTCACCTGGGACGCTAAAAACGTGCTGGAAAAAATCGCCGCCGCCTACCCCCGCCTGTTAAACTCGGGGAGAACACCAAGGAGGTTAAGCCATGTGTGGAAGGGTGAGGCACAGCGACATAGGCTCAAACTCACGAGGCAGGTGTACCGAGCGGGGCAGAAGGTGATACCAGGGATGGTACAAGTCCCTTACAAATTAGTTCCACAGCTGGCAGAAATACTTCATTGAAGGTTTATGAAAAAACAGAAAGAACAAAAAAAGCTTTCAATAAAAATTTTATTGATGTAAATTAGCCTGCACCACATTTAGTAGATTTGTTTATTTGTTCTAGGTTTGTGTGGTATATAAAAAAAAACAATGCCTTATCTTTTGTTTTATCTTAGATAACAAAATGACAATAGTCCTTTGGGCAAATACCATAATGGTAATAGAATAACTATAGATATTCAAACAAATATAACATTATTAAAACTCTTTTAGATCTGTATGTGAATGTTATGATTCGTTATTTGAATAAATATAACTGTATTTATGGGGCTTAAGTAATGTTTTTAGTGACTGACAAGAATTAAGACCTATTTGTTTGTGAATACATAAAAATGACGTCTATTTACGATCTGTAAAGCACCGCTACTTAAACTAGTCATTAGAGAGTCCATTATTTAGATAGCCATTAGGATATGTCATCTGAAAATAGCTGGACTCAATCATTCTCTGGAGAGGGTAGCCATAAATCTTGGCTTGTCACATGGCTCCCTGGGGACTTGGTTAAGAGATACAATTCAGCAAGGTGACATAAAAGAAAAAAAGACGGTGTCTATAGCGTGGGTGAGTAAGGACGGGTATGTTACAAATTGATGGCAATGCCGCGATGCATACTCACTGGTAATAGATGTTTTGAACAGTGTTTGAATAATTTTCCAGTGCATCTAATTTATCATGTGTTTCAATAATGGCCTTTATATTTCCTTTTTTATTGACATATTCTGTAGTCTATAGCTGAAAAGGATAACTGATGTAGCAATGCTATGAACAGATAGAGGACAGGTTCTATTTATTATTTAAAAAGGAAGGTATTAGTAAAAAATACTCATGTTGTCAATAATGACCCTCTACAGAAAATATTCTCTGCTAGGCCATCAAGCTGATACTTTGGTGCTCATACGTGTAAATTATGGTTTTCCAAAAATGTCAAAATGTCAAATGTAATCAACTGTATTTAGCTAGAGCCTTTGTTATATACTTCTCCCATGCTTAGTCTTCAAGGAAATATAGTGAGGGTTCCTTTCCATGATTTGTAAATATATATCATCACATAAATCGCCACTTGTAAGACATCTTTATGGATACACTAACCATACTGACTTTATATTTTTATGGTTGTTAGCCAACCGACTTTATCTGTGGCAGTCTGGAAATTTGTATTATCATTCACTTATAAAGGCCATGTGTTGGCATATCAGTAAATGACCCAAATTTGTTTAAACCTAATATATCCTAAAAAAAACAAAACATTAAATTAAACTTTTAGTTACCTTGGAGCTGACATGATAATGGAGAAGGGCTACCAAATCCTAAAAAAAAAGAAATACCTGCTATTCTTTTAAACCCTGACGTGTTCCCATTTCTATTATTGGCATTTGATGCGTCCCTTGTCAGTCTCCCTGTGTCTTCCCTCAGTGCCACAAATAACCACTAGATGATCCCTTGACAGTCAGGAATGAAGCGTCAAGGCAGGTTAAGCTAGGCATAGATGTGTCATTTTCTGCCCCATGCTGCTGAATGTCCGGCCGTGCAGAGAATCGGCTGGGCACCCTTTGTGCTGACCACTACTTTGGATGGTGACTGTGGTCCCCATTCAAAGTAATGGGATCGGCTAAGAAATTAACGGACATGTATGATCGCACGGTGATCCAACATGCCGGTAAATTCCCAGCATTCGATCTGTAGCAACATCGGGCAGAAAACGACACATTTATGCCCAGCTTAATCTGCCTAGATGACGCTTCATTCCTGCGGCAGATTCCTGGATGATCTTGCAAGGTGGGCACGAATGGGTTGATCGGCCAAAAATTCCCGTCTATGCCCAGCTTAAGTCTTCCTAGTGCCTGGTAGAGAGAGGATGCTTCAGCATAAATAAAGATTTCATTATTTTTGACTAGGAGGAACATGGAGCACTTGTGTGAAGATCATGATGTCTGGTACTTTATTTTGGAGTAGACCTTGAAGTTTATTTACTTTATTTTGTTGTTTTTTAAAGAATGATGAGAAAGTAAGAACCTCTGTCTGATTGTTATTATTTTATGCCCCTTTTGGGGACTTTCATGATTTAAGCCATATTAAATATTACTGCAAATCTTGTGACCTGCCTTTTCTCTACTAGGTAGGCAATAAAGATAAGTGGCTTCCTTCTTTCCAGCCAGAAGGACATTTATATTAAACCCCATTGTTCGTTGCTCTCTCATTATAACTGCATATTTGAATGTCCCCTAAAATTTTACCACCATTTTGTTGTCCAGTGCTGTTGAACAAGAGGCTTATGTCAACTTAAAATGTAGGTGCTTATGTTGAATTTATTTATTATGGCAATATGCTGAAAGATGGGTGCATGATCCGGTAAGCATTTAACATCCAAATGATATCAAACATTTTTCATGGGTTCCAGCCATTCATGATATTCATCATGGATCACAAGACTCCACAAGAACTGTAGTGACCATGTTTGGTAAATGGTGGGGAGCATTCCTGGTTGGTTGTTGCTAGGGAGCTCTCTAGGTCATAATGGTTGTGAAAGAACGGTCATTCCTGAACAATATTTGAGTTATGCATCATTCAAATCTATCATGAATTTCAATAATGGCCTTTAATAATTCTAGATTGCTAATAGATTTTTGTTAAAATTTATATCCAACCTTTTGAAAATATTAATCAGTATATGGTGACCTTTAGAGATACATTTTGATGACATCAAAGCTGCATTTACTGGCAATTTATTCTGCCCATTTGTTTTCTCATATATATTGAAACACTTAAACCCCCCATACACATACAGATATGTCATTGATTCCCCAAAGATTGATCTGCGATCACGTTCCCACAGATCGATCTTTGAGGAATCGATGGCTTGAACGATCGACAGGAACATCAAGATGTAAATCCCTGTTTGACCCGAATACTTTATATGACATGCAGGGTCCCCATATGAGGTATCGATCGGGAATCCATGTGGGAGTGGTGCACATCTTGATTCCCATTTGTTTGCCGACAACCGCAATGCGATCGATCTCCGGCAAATTGAACAAGGATCTAGACGTGCATGGCTAGCTTTAGACTTAAAATCCATTTTTATATTTTGCAAAAAACAATGATAGATGTACAGTATGTTTGGCTTTGTTTTCCAAGTTATTGAGAAATGTTTAGTGTATTCAAGGACATGTTTTGAGAGCCAGCTCATTAGATTGTCATCCTCTTGTTTTTTCTTGCCAGGGCAATAGACGCTGTCAGGATTCATTTCTAGATGGAACATCAGTTTATATACAGCTTGATTGATGCATGCTTGTTTATAAATGTTTGAGCTCTGCAGGAAGCTTTGGCTGAAGGGACTCAAAGACGAGGTCTGTCTTCTGCACGCAATGATACAATATTTCTCTATAACATCTATTTTTATACTCCTCCGTGGGGATGTTTTCACAATTTTGAACATTCTATATTGACCCTCTGCAAACCGCTATACATTCATACATACATACTTTATACATACATACTTCTAGAAAACACTGTACAGAACATGGTGTTTTAAAACTATTTGAGGTTGACCTTGGGGGTCCTTTTTGTAATGTACTGATCTATTTGCTTTACCAAAGGCAGCATGTAAATAACTTTAAGAATAAAATTGAGTGTAGTAAAGGTTTTTTTTTTACTGGTAAAGGAGTATGGGAAAGTTAAAAATTCAACCAGGATATTTATTGCTTTCCATGTCCTGTTGGGGAGATGCAACAGAAAATGATAGGACATCAAACCATCATGTAAAAATAAAAAAAAACAAAAAACAAAAAAAAATTTA
The DNA here is from genome assembly GCA_036250615.1 of Ptychadena robeensis. Taxonomy (NCBI): domain Eukaryota; kingdom Metazoa; phylum Chordata; class Amphibia; order Anura; family Ptychadenidae; genus Ptychadena; species Ptychadena robeensis. The sequence continues at coordinate 141,689,797 of CM070035.1, read as the reverse complement.
ATATAATTGCTTAGTTTCTATTTAGCGATCAAGCAGGCGCGATTTTGAAAGCTACCCTACCACGTTTTAATCGCATGCAACACCCGATCGCATCACCAAGTTGAAAATCGTACCCGATGCATTAATGTCAATTGACATGATTTTTTTTTTTACCGCGTCCATTCATTTCCAATGGGAAGAAAAGGTTGTATCGCATGAAAAATAATGCAATTTAAGCTTGGGGTTTTTTAAGCTTGGGGTTTTTTGGCCAAAAACTTAGACAAAGTCATGAGCCAACCTCTATATTTGTTAAAATAAAATGTCAAAACTAATAAAGTTTTTCCTTCTCTTCAGATAGATGGATGAACCTTTTCATAATGAAACAAATATAAATGTTGCGTAAATCAGGAAAAAACTAAATGTAATAGTATAACGTGTTAAATCTAATAAAAGACACATAAGTGCCATTCCTTTCTTAATAATTAATTTAAAGGACAATCTTGTGGGCCAAATAAAATAACACCATGTGCCAGATGTTTGACACCCATGCTGTAGAGGGTCCTTCTGCGGTTACCTCCCTTGCATACTTGTGGGTCCAGCACCACTTAGTGGAACCATATAAAGATAAGCTTTCTGTAAGGTTCAGCAAACTAATCATCTCTGCTAGGGTGACAATATATACAGTATATTCCTTATATTGACTTATTTTGGCAAGATTTATATGAGACGAGAATGCTCGAAAGGATGTCTACCCACCCGGGATCTAGATCATGGAGTTTGTCCAAAACTAAAAAAAAAATTTGCCTTGCCATACACTTCAGAAGACACCAGTTTTCCATTTATTGTGTTACACAATCATCTGAGGGTATTTCCAGGACTCTGCTAAGAAAATAACACATTCTTCTTAAAAAGGGATTTACAGTAAAAAATAGATCCAATAAACACTTTTACACAAACTGCTACTGGCTGCTTCAGGAAATTCAGCATAGTAATATTTGCAGTAAACACCTTAGGTGTTAATTATAATCTTACTCAGACATTTTACTTTACAAGTCAGCCATCTGTGCCCCGAGCTTATATTTATTCTAGTGTTAATTTGTTCTCTTAAAGGGGGGGGGGCCTTGAGTACATGTCCTCCTACTCACCTCCCCCAGATATTGCTACACTCTTCCACTGTAACCCTGAGACAATTGGAAATATATTGTTATAAGGAAGAACTCCAGGAACTTTCTGAGTCACTTATGTGAAATACGTATGAATCTTTTAGTCCATCTAACAAAGGATGTCAATACTATTGTAGGTGACTATATTTCCCTGACATAGCTATAGATTTGTAAGTGCGCCCATTCCAAGGCAGCATTTTGTATATTTATATGCAGGGCTTTTTTGTTTCAGAGGAAAGGTGGTGGAACTCACCCCCCAAAACTAGGGCTATCTGCACATGCGCAGTTGTAAGGATACCAAGATATCTCAGAACAGGGCCTCCATCAGAAATTTCGGGGTCCCATACTAGGTGATATTTCAGGGCCCCCTATCACTAGCACTACCTTTCCCCCCGCCCTGAGGCCTCCAGAGAACGCCTATCTAGGGGTGCACATATCCTCTGGGCCAGGCTGAAAATAGGTGGATGAACTCTGTTCCGTTGCGTTTTCCCAGAAAAAAAAGCCCTGTTTATATGTAGTTTATTAAATTTTCAATAAAAGCTTTGAAAATTGGTAAAAATTGTTAAGCTTATATGTTAGTTTTGAAGTTGGATGACTAGGTAGAAAGCATGAAGATAATGTAGACACCACATCGTATCTATGTACTGGTAAGGTGCTGTATTTACATATGTACAGCACCCAACGTACTTTTGACTAGTGTTGAGCTTGAATATTAGAGTTGCAAATATATTCCATAAATATCGGCTATTCGAATATGAATTCACAAAATTCAGGAATATGGCAGACGATATTCGCAGTGCGAAAAGATACATGTGAACATTCATTTTGAAGGTCACATGCAAATATATTATCTCAATTCATGGCCATACACTCAAATTGCAAATATAGAATCAAATATTAGTATTATTCGTGAAATATTGCAAATTTGAATATTACCTATGCTGCTCATCACTACTTTTGACCTAGTTTGGATATAAGAGACGCAGGTCACAGCTGTCATATTTGGACTGATGACCATGGGTGGGCAAACTTTTTGACATGTGGGCCACAATGGGTTTTTTATGTGACAAAGGGGCTGGACCAAGAGCCTGCAAGGGCTGCCCAGCATAGGGGTCCTAAGTCCTTGTAGCTACGACAGGATATTAAAAAAATATGTTTAAATAATTAATGAATAAAAGCTTTTGATAGAAAAGCTTAAACATTCTATTGCAGGCAAACTATTGCCTCTATGAAACAATCCAATTATGTTTTAGGATTATGTTTTAGGTGTTATCTTCACATACTGCAGGGAATGAGGTTAGCCAGAGCGTCTTGACACCAAGGTGACAAAGAGCCAGATTAAAAGACTAAAGGGCTGGTTTTGTCCCCAGGCCTTAATTTGCCCATGTCTGAGCTAGACCTTGATAGACTTGAGTAGTGTAAATGGGCCCTCAACTCAGCGTCAACAGTCTTCCCCAATTTAAATAGGCTTTTCTGAATCCTATGTACTATTTTTAAAGAATATGTGAAGATCTCATTGTATCCAGTCTGGCCACAGTCCTATTTAAAATTGGAAACTTCATCTAATACCAAATTTTGCGTTGGCACATAAGACAAAATACAACCTCTTTTGGTCTTTTATACCCATCTTGCATGCCCAGTGGGGAGGTTTGCCCTAAATTTCTTGTGATCATTGGAATAGGACTAGAAAGGATACAGACATTAATACATACCTGATTTAGGTTCTAATTAAGGATGGAGTGTTCTCCCAGGAGACATTCTTGTGCAGAACTAATGGAGCTGCACATGACCAACCTAACCTTCTGATCAATTAGTACTTCTATAATTGACTGATTCTATTTTAGACTGCACAGAATGATGTGTGATCAAATAATCCTGACTCAGGAATCAGTTGGTCATATTACTCATACACTTCTTAATAAGTTCTCTTACAGAAGAACATTCTCTTCAAACATTTTCCATTCTTTGTCCTTTCCCTTTCCACTAAATTAAGCTATAAAAGAAAATAACTAAAGTTCTGGTTTCACTGCAGAAATACCTGAAACCTTCACAATTATGCTGACATCAATGTTCATCCGTATGTATATGAATGTCTTTTCAATGAAATGATTGACAAGGCTTTTGCTCCTGCTTCCTCTCTAGCTCATTGTATCCTACTAGAGTACAGGTGCAATTTAAATGGCAATAAGTCCGCATAGTAGTTTCCGAAAGACTCTGCAGCTGATGTTTTTAATTATTCGAGAACTGCGGGAAAAGGAAAGAACGAGAGAGGGAGCGTTTTTAATGAAAGTAAACAGCATCCCTGTCAATAATGGCTCCTTGGCCAACGCAGAGAGGATGAAACATTAGCCTAGCTATAGACATAGGACAGCAGTTTAAATGGTTGTAAAGTAAATGTAAACCTTAAATAACTGCCATTCCGTTTAATAAAACACGAGTAGGCTAAAATCACATGGGCAATTTACTGTGTACTGGGACTTGTACAAAATGTATCGGCACTTGGGAGGCGCTTATCAAAAATGTTAACCCTACGCCCAAAAGGTGTCTGTCAAGTGTGATGGTACTTTTCAAACATCCAGGCATGAAAAACGCTGCGTTTTCAGATGCCAGTGTGATTCTAGCCTTAGCCACTCTTCAATCAACAGAATTCACCCTCAATAGGAAGAGAAAAACAAGACTTTGTGGACAATTACCAAATGTTATTAAAATCACACTCAGGCCATGTGTCTACTGTTGTTTTCTTACACTTGACGTCAATCCGGCGCAGGGAAAAATGACACACAGCGGCCAAAATGTGGGCGGATGTCCTGAGACTTGTGGGCAGTTTGTTTGTGACCTAGGACACAGTTCGGCGGGAGAGCATCCTATAAATTACCATAACACGTCTTGCAGACATGTCCATTGATCTTCAATTGACTTGTTTCCAGCAGCATCACAGTGCCACAATGAAGACACAGCATACTGTGATTTCAAAACCATGTCGCAAGTGTGCCACTTTGATAACATAGAGTGGACACTGTCCCACAAAGACTATGTTAACCACTACCATTATTATCATCATATAATTATTGTGGTTTAATGGGAAACCATGATGGTTGATGGGCCGTATAATTTTTTTCAAATGTTTTTCCTTCATTTTATCCTTAACAAATGATTTGCAGAAAACTGGTGGAGACCTGCGATGGAGCTATTGTGATTTTTTTTATTCACAATCATAATTAAGCAGCTTTATGCATAACCAATTAAATATTAAATATATTTTAGACCCTACCTAATTGTCTTTTTATTGGGCTGCACCCAGCATTGTTCACCTCACTTCCATTGAGTCTTTCAAGCAATGGACCTGGTGTGTCTATGTGCGAATGACTGAGCTCAATACCTGGCATCTTAGAACAAACCAAATTCCTTATCACGCATGGGCTTGTGTAAAACTCGGAATATTCAATGTTAAATTATATAAATCTACAGGCTTATTTATAAAAGTTATATATCCTTCTGATTTAGTCTGACAGCTCCTGCTGTGTTAGCAGCTTGACTCACGTCCTTTCAGCTTCTGAGTGTGCAGTGTATTAGGTCAAGCAAATGGCGGGAGCTATCAGAGTACTGGTGACCCTTCAAAACCTCACTGAATCTAAAGGATCAGCCACAGACAAAATAAATATTGCCAAAGAAGTGGATAATAACACCTTTCAGTATTCAGGCTGGATATTTAGACGTTTTCATGAGTGTTATTAGGCCAACTCATTTTTAAAAGAATGTATACTTTATTTTATGAATTTTAAATAAAAGAACAACCATATTTTTTAAAGTTGGTCTTTCTGAAAAATTAACTATGAACATTGTAGGCACTAACCCAGGCATGTTGGAAGTCCATCTCAGGGGTCAAATGTGGCCCGTCTTCAAGCCATAAAATCAATGTCATGGACTCCTCAAGAACCGCAACTGCATTGTTAGTGTTAAAGTTCAAGCAGGGTCTTTGGCTTGAACCCCACCACCGTGAATGGTACAGTCAGGGATATATACCGTGCTGTGCCAATCTATGGCTGCTTTATCATGCAGATTATCCCTACTATGCCATAGAATGTCAAGCTGAATGGGCGGCCCCCTACACATTTCACTTCACATAACTTGGCCCTCTTTACAAAAGCCTTGGACACCTTTGCACTAACCTATATCTATGAATGACCTTAGTTTTTTTTAGATTTTTCTCTTTAGAATGCCACTTTTTTTCCAACTGTGCTATCGATTATTGATATTGTTGTAAATAGGCAGGGAGAACTTAACCCAAAGAGGGGCGGCCAGCCCCTACGGACTTTAAAGGTGAAGGTTGTAAATAGAGTTCCAGTCGGATGAATGAGGTTTACAATTGTAATCAAAAAAGTAATAACACTTACACATAAGTATACATGAGTAAAAGCATATCTGTCATGTCAAAATAGATGGTCATGCATGTCAGTCGCGCTTTTCGTCCAATAATAAGACTTCTTCAGGAATGTGGAGCAATATTCCACATCCCTGAAGAAGTCCTATAATTGGACGAAACGCGTTGGAACCAATTGGATGCAATCTGGAAACGATTATTCATTTTCTGTCTAGAACTGGTGTTAATTATGAAAAAATTCCCTGGTTGAGTTAAGGGAACATACATGGAATCAGTCTTAATTCCTTGTCTAGACCAGATCATTGATGTAGACATGACTGACATGCTTGATGATATGCTTTTACTCATATCTACTTATGTGTAAGTGTTATAACTCTTTTTATTAAAATTGTAAACCTCCGTAGGGGCTGGCCACCCCTCTTTGGGTTTGTTCTCCCTACTTATTTACAAGTTTTTTCTCCTTTGGGCTACCAGCCACAAATCCTTCCCCCTCTTTTTATATTGATATTGTTGGTTAGCTTTAGAAATTTAAGTGTCTATGCAAAAATATTTAACATGCTATACTTAGACTTGATGTTTTATCATTAATTAAAGAAATGTCAAATTACACATCTTCAATTCTTGTTAGAAACAGGTTACATTCTGCTGCATTTTTTAAGTTTTTCACAATCCACTCAAGAGGCCGTTTATGATCTTTGATAAGCTAGAGGTAACAATCAAACATTTCAATCATTTTGACAGTCACTGTTCCATGTAAATCCCCTTACTGTCAAAACACTATGGAATTACAAAGCTCTAAATATACAAAAGTAAAACTAAACAAAGAAAATGTGATCAGAATCATGCAACCAATTTTATATTCTACTGTAGATAACATCATCTAAATGATGTAGTTATGCTCAGGAACGTGCAATATGTTCTAGTTTTGATTACCATACTCCAGAGGGTTCATTCATTGGATGACTCCTCTGTGCCTGTTCTGAAGCATAGTATGCAATGGAGAACCACCTGTGTTGGAAAGCTGAAGCTTAAGAGACAACTTCAAATACACCTCCTCAAATACACCTTAAATACACCAGCCTCCTTTTCCTCAGCTTCAAAAAAGAATCTCCGTACAATACCAGATGTATTTACATCCCTCTGGGGAAGCAGGGGTCTCCTGCATTGCTTACATCCTTGATAAAGAAGATCAAAGTAAATGTAGAACTATCAAAAAATTAAAAACAATTCTGTAAATCCTTCTATCCAAAGGTAAAAAAAATGTTACTCTTGAAGTTGAGCTTCAAAATATAATCACCGGTGTTTATATTTGTCATTCCTATTATTGTGGCTTTCTCTGTTGTTTGAAGGCTGCTCCCCTGACCTGTACCACATCTGGTGGATCTGTCCTCTGGCCACTAGATTTTGGACTCCGGTCCTTCGGCTGATATACCTAGTCTTGAAAGTCCGCCTTCCACGTACCGCTGGCTAGCTCTCCTCCAGTATCAAATTTCCACCTTTGAGAACTCCCCCATACAAACTTTTAATCTTCATTTCCTGGCAGCCAAACAAACTCTAGCCAAGGCTTAGAAGTAGCTCCCCTGCAGGGAAGTCAAACACAGGATTGACTCCTTTGTTGTAAATTAAAAACTTACTTGTATACTGTTGGACCACCACCAACAATTCCAGCACGTATGGCCAACTTGGATCCAATACGCACACCCTACCTTGCCTCCTACTAGTGTTTCTGGCATGTAATCCCCCCCGTGCTGGAATCAGCCCCCATCCAGGTTTTGATAGCACAGTGTTCTGTGAGGTTAAGTTTGACTTCCCTGGTAGCCTAAGCCAGACGTGTCAACCTTCCAGTTTTGGCTGGGAAAGTCAAGTTTTTAATGTGGCTTTCCCAGCCAAATCCAGATTTCAAGAAATCCCGGATTTTTTCCCAGATTCATGAAATCGTGCTGATCGAGCAGGGAGAGGACGTTTTTTCTCCCTGCCACAAGCGGGGTGGGACATGGGAGCAGTCATGGGAGCAGGGAGAGTAACGCCCTCTCATTGCTAGATCAGCCGAGAAGTCCACCTTATGCCGGAAATGACGTCCGTGACGTCACTTCCTGTATGTGGAACGCGGAAGAACCAAGATCCATATACCAGAAGTGACGCCAATGACGTCACTTCCTGTACGTCCCCCGGTTTTTGGGTTTCCAAACTTGACAGCCATGGCCCAAGCTAGCATATTGATCCCCCTTATTGAATTGTTTAGTGTATGGATCATCTATGTATTGCATGTAATGAATATTTTATTTGTTGGATCCATTTTGGACATTTTGACACCGTTTATATTGATAAATGTTATACTGTATTTGCTTTTTGTTACCCTTTGGAAAAATTCAATAAAAAAACATTGAAAAACAACAAAATAAAGACTGCTCCTCAAAATCTGGTCTG
>CM070035.1:141653151-141681747 GCA_036250615.1 Ptychadena robeensis | reverse complement strand
ACTGTAAATGAATAGAAATAGTACTGAAGAAACAGTATGAGCGTCATTGGGTTCAATGTGCCATAGAAGGAGTTGCTTGGCTGCTCACTCACGGTTCTAGGTCGTGTAGGATTTACAGTGGTTGCCATGGTTAGCAGCTTTAGAATGTACTACATATTTATCTTATAATTCTAAGGATGCACTTGATCTCATGATTTACTATCCTTGATATACCCCACAATATATGACTTGTTTATACGCCATTCTATTCTCTTCTTTTTTCCCTTTCCTTGATGTACAGTAAGACACCAGATGACCTTGCACTGAATTAGAGGGCCTAGCTGTCTAGGTATTAGAATGGAGTCTTTTGAAGTTCAGAATGTAGTGCTCCTCTCAATCCTACACGGTGGCTGAATGCTGGTGATTTTGTTAGAGGGAATTACTGCTTTCTGGCAGCTGGAAGTGACATGGTACAATTTTCAAGGTAGTGATTTGCACATTTTATATGGAAAGCTGTTGCAGTAGGAATCAATTTTCAGCATTGATTCAATGAAGCAGAACAAACACTCCACCTTGAAATAAATGTTGGCACTAGAAAGGCGTATGTTAGACTAAGTAAAGAATTTCCTGCTGTGGCCCAAGTATTCCTGCTTATTTAAAAGGAAAAAAAAACGATGATCCTTAACACAAGTATGAAATAGAACAGTCAAATGTTAAGTAAATTTTTTTTGTAGCTCAGAGATACAATATTGAGCTGCCATTTAGTTTTGATTTCTTATGAACCCTAAGTAAAAGAAATCCTTGTTAGCCAGGGATCCCTGCTTGGAGCTGATGTGTCTATTCCTTTTTCACCAGATAATTATTTTAGGAAAAGAAACAGAAAGTTTGAAGTTTGATATCCTTTATTGGCTAACTGAAGAAAGATTTTGGGATGTCTCAGATTCCTCCTTCAGGATTAATCCTGAGACATCCCTAAAGGTTGCTTCTTTAATTACTTCAGTTAGCCAATCACGTAATGGCCAACATGATACAACACTCTACTTTTGGTAAGAAAGTAGGAAAAATTTGAATTGTGTCACCTTTGCGCCTTCTGCTTGGTTCGCTCTATCAATTCGAAAAGCAAAGTATCCTCCAGGGTGAAAAGAAAAGAAGTTATTCCCACTTGGTGAAAGAACTGAATCTGGAAGAAAGTCACTGTTATCTGTCTGGTATGGTTCTGTCATTTTGATGAGACCCATGTTAGGGTCGTACTTTTAGCACAGAAATGAAAGCTGAAATTACTAACCACTAATAGCGTCAAATCCTCTCAGGAAAAGTTCTCCAGCAAGAGAGAACCAAATGACCAATTTAGTCAACCTATTAATTACCATAATGTTCACTCTATGCATCCTATAGAGTGAATGCTCAACCTGTATACTGTCCTGAAAAACTGACTAAAAAAAGCTGCAGCCAGTGTCTCTCTGCACTGTGTCTCTGTGCACTCACTGGATGGCACTTAGGAGCAGAGAGGGAGGAGAGCAGGGGCAAGTGATTCTGATCTGAGCAAGACAAAGAGCTGAGAAGCACTTGCTGCAATCTTTTAGCAGGTACTGTGTGTTTCTCTGATCTGATCATTTTTTTGAGGGAGTGCAGGTAGTGATCAGAGCAGAGAGGAGAAAATTCCCACACCTATATACCACATGTATACATAGGCTGGTTTTGTGTTTCTTCTCTGTGCTTTGATCACTCCCTGCTCACCCCCTCCCTCCACCTAAGTGTCATCTTTCAATACTTAGGAAGATGAAGGGGGAGAGCAGTGAGTGATCAGAGCAGAGAGGAGAAAATACCCACACCTATATACCACATGTATACATGGGCTGGTTGTGTGTTTCTTTGTGCTTTGATCACTCCCTGCTCACTCCCTCCACCTTTAAATACTTAGGAAGATGAAGGGGGAGAGCAGTGAGTGATCAGAGCAGAGAGGATAAAATACCCACACCTATATATAGCATGTATACATAGACTGCTTGTGTGTTTCTTCTCTGTGCTTTGATCACTCCCTGCTCACCCCCCTACGTTGGCGGAGAAAATCGATCACTTCCTGTGCGATTGACCCATAGCTCCCAATGCTGCAGCTATTCTTATTGATCGATTTTGAGGAATCAACCTTTTTGGCGAATCGTGTCAAAATCTACCCCAAATCGCTTTCCCAAGGTGGTGTGCCATCGATAGCAAAGCATATATAAATATCCACAATTTCAAGCAAAGAAATATGATATGGATTGCCAAAATGCATCAAATCGCAAAAAGGTAAAAAAATTTTTTTTGTCTTAGATAAGAGGAAAAGAACTCACTTTGTGAAACATTCTCTCTCTGTGTTTTATGATACATTAAAGCTTTGAATTTTACTTAACGAATTCCATATCCAACAGCTCATATTCCGGAGTGTTTGACATAAAAGTAATGCATGGATTCAAAACTGCATAAAATACACTACGCCTCAGAGAACAAAAACATAAACAAATCAGGATGGAATATAAAACACTTTGATCAGCTATTTCTGTGTTCTGTTTACCCTGACTAAAGGAGAGATTGTGTTATGAATTATTTATGGCACAATTATTGGCAGTGCAAAGATTAATTAGATATTGAGCCAAAAATAGTCATTAATCAATAGCAATCATACATTATTCAGGCGCACCTGTCACAGTGACAGCTCCGCTAGATCAGAAGAGCAGAATGCAAATAAATGAGGAATTGAAAAGCTTGTGGGAAGTGGGGTGGAAATAAGCCAAGCAAATCATTTATTTTCACAATTTGACAAAATGAAGGTGGTCCATGGAGGTTCCAGCATCCAGTATCCAGAAAGGATATGGATTCATCTAAGCCTTACGATGTTTTATGTAAAATGAATTCGGGAACATTGTACTTTTTCTATGAGGATTTTTTTAGAAAATCAGTGAGCGTTAAGATACATTCTAATCAACGAGGAACGTGTTGCATTAAAATGTATGAGCAGGTTTTCCTTCAGACTCAGTTGGCATAAATGATTGAAAGATCACTTCTACTATAATACAATTCTGGGTCTGCCTATGGGACTACCTATGGAGCTCTAGGCCCAGTCCACAGACCTATTCATAGAACACCAGCCCTGCCTGTAGAGCTTTACATGGAACTCTGGCATTGTCTGTGGAACTACCCATCAAACTCTGGCCCTACCCAAGTTACTATTTATGGTGGACCTGTTACACTGCAAATGGAACTATCCATGGATCTCTGACCCTGTCCATAGGCTTATTCATTGAACCCTGACCCTATAAATTGAAACTCCTTTTGACATTTTAATACTGGCCATGGGACTAACTGTGGAGCTGTGGCCCCTCCAGCGTAAAGTGATGGAAATAAGGCTGGGAACACATGCGCTCACGGCCATCTATCTGGCCGTAATCATATGCGGCCATCCTTGTTTTCGAGCGGAATCTATCCCGCTCAAAACCAGGGACCACGTTCGATATCCATTGCAAAGAAATGACCAGTCTGTATGAGGGATGCGTGTTTAAGTTGTGTGTAGGTGTTCAGCTCTCAAAATGGAGGAGTGTGGCCCCCTGTAACAGACAAATAGAAACAAGGACACGAGGAACACAACCTAGTACAACAAAGTAGGGTACTGTAAGTGGTTAAATAAAAAACGTGTCCCATTGTTCCTGCTGAGCCCTCCAGCATTTGTAAGCAGGAAGTGATCTCATCCCTAACCAGGAAGTTAGGTCATCCTGGAAAACACATGGCCCTGACAAATCAATCCTTGTAAACCTCTTTTAATGTGAGTATCTTGTCTGTTGTCTTGTTTTATTTTATTCCATTCCATATTATTTAACCATTTACAGTACCCTACTTTGTTGTACTAGGTTGTGCGCCTTGTGTCCTTGTTCCTATTTGTCTATAACTGTGGGGTTAATTGTTGCTGTGACAGACAGATTAACAACAAATAACCCTTGAAAACCCAATAGAAAAAAGTCAGATATATATTCATTGTTACAAAGAAAATAAGTGTTTGATCCCTTTGCAAAAGATGACATTTGGCAATACCCTTGTTGTCACAGAGGTCAGACATTTCTTGTAGTTGGCCACCAGTTTTGCAACATCTCAGAAGGGATTTTTACATCTGCTCTTTATAGATCCTCTTTGAGTAAAGTTTTGAGGCTGATGCCTCAGACCCCTACATAGATTTACTATAGGATTAAGGTCTGGAGACTGGACCATCATGTGTTTTTCTTGAGCCACTCTTTTGATGCCTTGCCTGTGTGATTTTGGTCATTGTCATGCTGGACTACCAATCCATGACCCAGGACTTGATGGTGGGGGTGGTTTTCTGCAAACTCTTCGTGACAGTAAAGTCTTTTAGTTCAAGCAAACGCTTTGCCATCAAATAAATTCTTCCCAAGCATATTGTTTGATCCAAAATGGCTTCTTTTCCTTCACGTCTTTTCAAAATGGAATCTGTTGTAGGGGCCCTGTCTGACACAGTTATGTGCTTCAATTTGCCAATTAGAGTAGCTGCATGCCAATCTTCATTGTCAATCCATCTCTTATCAATTTGCAGAGTATGAAAAACAGTATAATGCATATGTTTAATGCTTCCTTAACCATGTTATCGAAAATGTCACTATTCTCTTCCCTTTCACTTTCTCCAAAACTTGCAGATCTCTCTTCTACTATCTGTCTGTCCCTTTCTTCATGCTCTTTATTGTCTCAATTGTGCTCAACATATAAGAAACATTATCTGTCAATCTGTCACAATACATAGAATCTGTTTGTTTTTCATTTTAGAATCTTTTAGAACATTCTCCACTAACTTGTGAAGATAATCTTAGCTTTACAGCCAAGGCTTGTGTTATTGTTTTCATCAACAAATCTAACATTAATAGCAAAATAATTGACTCTCTGACGTGCGCAGGCATCCATTTTTATGAAGACTAAATGTCCCTTCAGACCTTTTCAGAATTCTTCCTTCGTACATTTGGCCTCATCAGTTAAAGGTTTCCTTGTATTTTCTCTTTTTAAGGAAACACCAAGTTTTTTTTGCAATTTCTCCATTTAGGCCTAAAAAGGCTGGCTTCTCCCTACCTCTATTTCTCCTCTCCTTCTCCCTACCTCTCTTTCTCCTCTACTTCTCCCTACCTCTCATTCTCCTCTCCTCCCTACCTCCTTTTTTCTCCTCTCCTTCCCCCTACCTCTCTTTCTCCTCTACTTCTCCCTACCTCTCTTTTTCTCCTCTCCTTCTTCCTACCTCTCTTTTTCTCCTCTCCTTCTCCCTACCTCTATTTCTCCTCTCCTTCTCCCTACCTCTTTTTCTCTCCTTCTCCCTACCTCTCTTTCTCCTCTCCTTCCCCCTACCTCTCTTTCTCCTCTCCTTCTCCCTAGCGCTCTTTGTCCTCTACTTCTCCCTACCTCTCTTTCTGCTCTCCTTCTCCCTACCTCTCTTTCTGCTCTCCTCCCTACCTCTCTTTCTCCTCTCCTTCTCCCTACCTCTTTTTCTTCTCTCCTCCCTACCTCTCTTTCTGCTCTCCTTCTTCCTACCTCTTTTTCTCCTCCCCTTCTCCCTCTTTCTCTGCTCCTCTTCTCCCTCTTTCTCTACTCCCTCTCCCTCTGTTCTCTCTTCTCTCTTGCAAATGAAAATATATCAGGAGTCTGAACATTTTTATCGACTCAAGATACCCAAAATTGTGTCCGAGACCACGACTTGGACTCCACATCCCTGCTGACCACAACACTGTAACCCAGTATGCCTCTGAATCATTTAGATGTTCGTTGGCAGACTGCAGAAGGGCCTGTACAAATCTGCATAATCTAATACTTATTTCCCTCACTGCATCTATCTGTAGTTCTCTTTTCTACAATAGAACTCTAATACATAGCCTACCAATTCTTGAAAAAAGATTTTTATCTTTTGTCCATGGTTGTATTGATAGTACAGCTTATGTGCTGTAGTTTTGTTCAGGCAGGGTAGAGGTTGGTTCTTCTGGGGTCTTCCCACAACTCTGTTCTCTGCTCAGGCCATGTCGCTATTACGTTTATATAGTAATAACAGGCTTTTCAAAGATATAAAATGTACATAACATGGATTTATATAATTTATGGGTATTAAGTTCAGTTCTAATAGTCTCAGGGCTCTGTATGCCCCAAAGAAAGTATACAGACCAATGAACATTCATCAAAAGATAAAGTCCATGGGAAAATAGCTATTAATGTAAAGTCAAGATTTCATCCTAGCAAGATTTGAACTAACAAGCTTGGACCAGTGAACGGCAACTAATCATGTAATGGATTGGCAGCCATAGAGTAACAAGGAGTCTGCAAGGAGTTTACATGTTCTTCCCATGTCAACGTTTCCTCCATACGACCAACAACATACTGGAAGGTTAATTGGCTTCCCTCCAAAATAATTGGCTGTAGACTATAATAATGCCATATGACAATGATAGGATGTTAGCTCCTCTCAGAGACATTTAGTCATAGGTCTTTGTACTGTGTAAAGTGTTTGGCATTATGTTGGTGATATATAAATCTTTAAGTAAATACATACATCCCAAAATCTTTAACTGTACTTTTTTTGTTTTGTTCGTTTTTAATTGTTAAGAGAAAACAAGATCCTGCTGTGTACTGTGAAATGAAATGATGTCAAAATATGATTTATTTTCCATAAATATAAAGTACTCCTTAGCTTTACAAAATAGAAAAGCTTTTAAATAGCAACTTGAATGCTTTTATCCAAGCAGCCTTAGTTCTAAAAATAAGAGCATTAAAGTTACATTCCTGCTGTTGTACAATGACTAATGACTTAGACTAAAGATTGGCTTTTCATTCTCCTTTCTTCTTATTTTTTTTATATTTCATAAAGCCTATAAAGAACTAGCCTACTAAAGAAGTGAACTTCACCTATAGAAAATAGCACACTGTGTACCCATAACACTGGTGTAACAGACATGATGACTTTTCTTAGGAGAGGATGTGAATGTGGCTGTTTGCCCTTTCATTTCTAATAGAAATTCTTTATTTAGCCATCTGAACTTATTGAGTAGCAACAGCAACAAGGGGTAGAAATGGGTGCTTGAGCTATTGGAATCTGTAAATTACTCATAAGGCCCCCATACACGGGTCGGATTCCGGCCGGATTCCGGGCCGATCGATTCCGGGCGCGTGCACGTGAATCGATCGTGCCGGAATCGTGTGCAGCCCACCTTGTCCGTCCGATCACAACCGATCGTTCGGGGGCCCAGAATCGGATCCGTCAGAGAACCAACATGTTGGTCTTTTTGATCCGATTCTGCACAGATCAGGGGGAGTTGCCATTTGTGAGGTGGAATCGGAGGTGGAATCGGACACGGAATCGTCCCGGAATCGTGCCGGAATCCGTTGGACAAGGTGGTATGCAGCGATGGATACTCTTAATTGGCCGATTGATCACACCTGCGATTCCCGGCAGAATCGCCGGAATCGATCGGGTAAATGATCAATTGGCCATGGAATCATGCACGTGTATGGCTAGCTATAAATATCTTCATGTATGCTAGTTAGTAGTGTTGAGTACGAATATTTGAATCACAGATGTTTAGTGTAAATATTGGGAAGATCTTGAATATAGTGCTATATCTTCATAATCTTAAATATTTGAGATTCTGGGGAAAGTACCATGCATTGAGCACACAAAATTTGCATGTACAGATGCCGATATTCACAAAAAATACGCAAAGAATTACTTCTGAGTGTTGTTTTATGTGATTTCACATTTTTAGCTGCAATTTCACATTCTGCAACATTCATGTCTAGAGATGGTCGATTTTTACGACTAGCTGACTTTTTTTTTAGCTGATTGCAAAGCCTCTGAAAATGATATAAGCACCAAAATTGCTGGAGATGTAGAAAAGGGGTTTGTTTGAACAGTTGAATAAAAATTTTTTTTGCTCTAGCACATGTAGTTTTTGCATAAATTAAGTTTTAAGTCAAAGACAAAGAGGAAATTCCAACTTTCTAAATTTTGACTTGATTTTGAACTTATCTTATGCAAAAACCATTTGTGTTAGAACCATACTTTACATTTCTCTTTACATCTCTTCTCTACATCTCCAGCAAGTTTGGTGATGATACCATGCTCAGGGGCTTTGCAATAAGCTCAGCAATTAACTCTAGATCGTTGAAATGTATTCGACCATTGCTAGTTAGGACCTGCCGTCATTGTTTAAAGGCTGCAAGCCTTCGAGAAGACTGTAATTTACAGGAGTAATACTGCATGTCTATTCTCTTATAGTATAGCTCATCAGCCATTGTGTACACACAAGTTTATAGCCAATCGTTGAAAGTAAGCTAATCATTTTAATGGATAAAAACCAATGGTGTCATCCAGTCCTATAGTGGTATATATCATTCTGCAAGTAAAATGGGTGTCAAATACATACCTGTCACGTTTTCCCTCATCGAATCAGGTAAAGATGACAGGAAGTAGTGATGGCCCAACTGTCCCCAAGGGGGACATAACATGTTCACTTTTCTTCCCCTGGCGAACAGTACGGGTGTTCGACCCACCCTGTTTACTGGCTATTATTCCACTGCCAGATCAGGAGCAGAAAGATCCAGCAAGTGAAAGTTATTTCGATTCAAATTCCCAGCGAGCAGGTGGGGAATTTGAATCTTCCCACAAACAGGTGGACATCATACTTTTTTAAAAGTCTTATCCACCTGTTCGCGGATGGACCAGGTCGAATTTCATCCATCACTAGCAGAAAGTGACATCACGGACGCCATTTCTGGTATTTGGAACACGGAAGTGCCGTGGTGGTATGACACTTATGCATTCCAAATACAGGAAGTGATGTGACAGACGTCACTTCTGGTATAGAGAGGTTTACCTCCCTCCTATTTAGTAGTAGGGTAACTTAGGAGGAAGGCCAAAAAGGACAGGTATGGTCAAATAGCTATGTTGTACAGATGAACATTATCATCCCTCCAGAACTAAAGAAATGCCAAACGATGCACAATATGTGTAACCAGGTATCCAGGGGAAATTCTGTAGGCATGAGCAGAAGCCTGGGGACTGTGCCATTCACAGGAGGCAGTGGACAAGCCAAAGACTGTGCTGTATCTGTTTTTAGCCCTTGTATACATCTTCTAACCTTAACCTTCGTACCTTGCACTGATGTCTCCATGCATTCATCTGTGGGATATTCCTAGGCATCCTTTCTTCTCAATGCAAAGCCAAAGGCTGAACTGTGGGAAAATTGCAAAGAGGGAGCAGTCTAGGAGTGAATGAGCCACCATGTTTAAGTAGGTAAAAATCCCTTCTCCTGGGCCCTTGCAGAGGAGTGGGGGAAGCACTGTAAAGGTTGATTGGATTTTTTTACTCCTCAAAATTTTTGTTTAGTAATATTTATTTAAATGACTAGTCTTCTTCTGTGACTATCCATGTAAGCCTATGTAGCCCAAGCACATCTTATTCTTTTTTTTATATATTTTTCTCCCTAATCACCATATGTGTTATCATGTATTTGACCTGCTTACATCTGCTCAATACAACGAGTACAGCTGCCTGGCTCTTGACTATCTACCTAGCATTCACTTGCAGTGCTTCCTAGGCTGCTGGAAGGCAATTACTAGTCTGATCTGCAATGAATATTGACTTCATGTTATAATTACTATTATTGGTTATTGTATATTTTCCTATATAAGGCAAACTGAGAAAGATGGGAGTTGAGGGAACACGCCGGCAATCTCAGGGACGGCTCTCCTGCCTTGAGCAGCTGCTGTAATATATAACAATTTCACTTCAATGTGACATAGCAACTGGTGGAATAGTATTGACTGGTGAGATGAATACCTTCTTCAGGGTTCTTAAAAATTGATTGCTCTACTCTTTACTCAACAGGTTATGATTACACAAACACAAATATTGTGAGTACAAACATTGATCTTCCTACTGTCAGGAACACTTTTATTTGTAATAATGCAGCAATATGTCCATAGATGAACACTTTGCATTAGATTATTGAAGATCTGCTATTCTGTAAAAATAATATCATAGAGGAAAACACTATTGTATTTTAAAGCTAAACTCAAGTCAGATGTAAAAACACAATACAATACAGTTCTGCTGCACATGATTTTTTTTCTCTCTCTGCTCTGCTTTTTACTACTCAGCTCAAATTTTTACTACTCTACTTTTACTCTACTTTTCACTACTTAATTCTCTACTCTACCTATGCCTTCTCAACTTACATATATTCTTTGCACTGCAAATTTTTAATTCAAAATTTGGTCTTTTTCAACAAAATTTTCAATATTCGCAACAAACATGCCCGATTAGAATGCAATTTTAACACTATAGCATTAAAACTCAAGGCTTATTTCTTAATTGATAAGTCTGAATTTTGAATTTGAAACTTTGAAGTTGAAAATTGACAATCAAATTTCGATCGGGGAAATCGAAATTTAAGTCTAATCGAATTCTGTGTGTCAATTATGATTTCTTCCCATCAAAACCTGTAAAATTTTGGACAGGAGATGAGACAAAATCTACCTAATGAAACCCATTTTTATTCAGCAGATAAAAATGTTTTAATACATTCCTACTATTTTTTACACACTTTAAGAAACTAGACTTTGCCACTACATGTACATATTTTTTTACATTAATATTCCTCGATGCTTTGACTTTGTCTTCCATTTTTATGTCGGAAGCTGAAGTTGAGTCTGCAGGGCATAAATAGTATTTTCCCCGTGTTAAATAGACCTCTAAGAACTACATCTTCAGAGTTTTTATTGGTAAATGAAATCAGCAGGAAACACATTGTTCTGCCATTGCCTCTATCCATAGTGTGCCTAATGAAATGTTTAAAAAATGCCCCCTTCACAGACATGATATTAGAAACACATAGAGGACATTGTTTGTTGCAAAGAGTGACGCTTAAAAAAATCAAAGAATAACAGCTTGGAAAAAAAAATAACTCAGTAGTTTTATTGTTGAAGCCGCGGGGGCTTGAGATACTATTAGCCCCATGCTTGCTTGAAGAGTTAATATTACCCGTATGTCTAGTAATACCAGCTGAGGCAAATGTAAAGGTCTCATGCTCCGCTCGACTACTTTTTATAAAGTCCATTGATTATTCAGATAATTTGTTCTGCTTCACTGTCCTCCTCCTCTAAGATCATCCTAGACACTTTCAAACTCATGTTTAAGTGGAAGAGTATTACAAATCAATTATTTTTTTCTCTATTTCTCTGTCAGTTCAGATTTTAGGCCTTGTTTTCATTTGTTGAATTATAGATTTCTCACTCTTGAACTATTGCCCATTTCTAGTCTTCTTGCTGCAAATTTATATACTGAAGTCAAGCTATCTGTTTTGTTAAAAATACATTTACTATTGATTTTTTATTTTATAGAGGCACTATTGCTAACTACATCTAGTGGTTAAGTGACATATCCGAAAAGGGATTTATTCACACATCATCTTGCATTAGCACTGCTAAATGATTATAATGTGCTGTATAAATGTTTCCCTATACCGTGTTATCCCGAAAATAATACAGTGACTTATATTAATTTTTGCTCCCAAAGATGCCCTATTTTCGGGGGATGTCTTATTTTTCCATGAAGAAAAATCACTGGGGTATCAGGGTGAGGGGTTCACTTAAAATGAGGGGGGAATCAAAATGGCACAGGAGACTCTGAGGGGGGATTACCATTTTAGTAACCCCTGTGTCCCTCTGTGTCATTTTGATTGCCCCCTCTAATCCCCCCTGTGCAGAGTTACAGTACCTTCAGGGGTGCCTTATTGTTTGGGGGGATGCCTTATATTCCTGGGAAACAAGGTATGTCATAGGGCTTTTTGGTAAAATCAGAATGCACTATTGCAGACAGCATGGGGTCTGATTCCAAACAAAGAAATTAGGAAGCAACCTCAGGTCTGTGGATCTAAAAAGTAGGTCACCAGGCTTGTAACAGTCAAGTCTAATTCTCTGGCTACATATTAAAGCTTTGCAGGTGTGACCTATACATACTTTTAGTTTTCGTGATACTGTATAAGCAGTGGTGTCACTAGGTTTGGTGTCACTAGGTTTGGTGTCACCTGGTGCCAGAAACCCATCTTTAGGAAAGTGTGTGTGTTTGTATATATTTACACAAAGCAGGGGCAGAAGCCAGTTACATACTTTTAGGCTGAAGTGTTTTATGTACATGTGTATGCTACACTGTAAGCATGAATCTCTCCTTATGACTTAAGCCCCCCATACACCTTACAATCTTAGCCAAATCTCAGCCAAAGACTATGCTGCAGCTGTGGTTGTTGAGGAATTGAGTCCTTTAGCTTTACAAAAATGAACCTTTCTGGGGTGAAATCTTGCCACCTGGTGCAAACCCCCATGTTACGTCTGTGTATAACTGTAAGGTTCAGGATCAACCACGACAAGAGGCGGACGTGCTGCTACAACTACTTTATTTTTAACTGGGGATCAACAACTCACGGTAATGTTCACAAATGGATCGCCGATCCAAACGGGATGATCAAGTCCCCCTTAACTTGTTTTTGGTCCTGTCGCTCAACCTACTGCGGCTACAGGTCCTCCTGGCCAATACAGTTCTGGTCTTTCTCGAAAGGCCGTGGGGAGCGTCCAGGGACCGCTTGTCTGCCACCAGTCGGGGCCCGGAACATAAGGGGCTCTCCACCCCTATTGAGCAACGTACGGGGATTGACCCCAACAGCTGCCACACCTACTACAACCGGGTCTGATCAAAGAAGCGCAGGCTATTGGGTCAACCGACTGCCTGCACGCCGGTATAGACGGAGATAGGCCGTTTTCCTGGAGACGGCTAGTGTGCCCAGCTGCTGCCGTCTCATCAGGAATCGCACCTCTGGACTGCCTCTCCCCTCTCTGGGGCGCGCATATGTACTCCGGGAGCCACGGGGGCTGCTGGGCATCCTCCTTAAAGGGGCCAGTGTCCTGATTTGGTAGTGTGACTACACTGCATAACCATATGGCTACCTTTACAACTATGGTACACTAATGATCTTGTTGCTGCAATTCGCCAAATACAGGATCAGCTGTAACAGATTACTTGCTTCAGTCATAAGTTTTCTGCTTTGGCCAAACTAATGAGGTATTGCTTGATGTGCTCCATCGGCAAATGGGATTATGCAGTTTTTTGGTAAGCCTAGGAGTGACAAGTGACATGAATGATTGAATGATTTTGAGTGTTCTGTATAGGAAATTAAAATAGAAATAACATGCAACTTTAATAATAAAATACAATTATAGCAGCAATTTCTAAGTGTGTTCATAGCGTAGTGATTGGTTTGCTGCAAACATGTTCTGAATTTGTGTCAGTGTGGTTCTTATTCTGTCTGACAAACTTCCAACTGTATCTTTAAAGATGTGTTTGTGTTCGTTCCAGTATAGTGAAGTCTTTTGCTCTACCTATATATTTCTGGTTGTGTTGCTTGCAGTATTGATGTCTTGGTGTCTGTACTGATGTTTTATTGCTTCTGCTGCTTTGATGCAGATTTAGTCGCTAATGATGTTTTTGATTGTGTTGCTGCAATACCAATTGTGTCTCTACTGATATGTTTCTGTTTGTGTTGTTGTGGTATTGATCGGTACCGAAGCAACACAACTGAAAAAATATCACAGGCGGATATACTAAATTACTGTGGGGAAATGTCCATACAAATCCGTGCCTACATCCCAATCATAATAAATTGTAAATATCGGTTGGAATAAACACAACCAGGGCCATGAGGTGGCTATTCCCCCGGGCACTTCAGACAGTCCGATATAGTTAATAAAATTATACTTTTATTAGGATACAGGTTAAAAAACACATATAAACAATCAAAATGTGCTTCAATGGTTCATATAAAAAAAAATATATAATTAACATTACAAAAGGAACACGTAATATATATACATCAATCAAGTATGCTTCAATATTTAAAGCTGGCCATACACCTTGAGATTCCTCCATACAATTTCCATCAGATCAGATCTACCAACAACCATGTAGTATAGCGTCCTCCCTGATAGAATACATAGTGATTGGAAGGTGTAGAAAGGTCCTCATATTACATGGTTTTGGTAAAACAAAATCTGATCTGAAGGAAATCTGACAGAGAAATCTGAACGTGTATGGCCAGCTTAACATGTGTACCGTATTCAATCGGTATTTCACGCGTTTGCGATGGGATACTTTTACAGATATATGTATTTATGTAATGTTTTAAAATACCGTATTTTTCGGACAATAAGACGCACCAGACCATAAGACGTACCCGGTTTTTAGGGCAGGAAAACCAAAATTTCACATCAATTGGGTTAATGCAATGAATTCAATGAATGCAATATTTAATTCAGCCAGTAGGTGTCACTAGCAGCAGTACACTCTCAGCACAGCATCATTTTCCACACTGATTGGGAGGAGGGGGGCAGACATCTCCGTGCCGGGAGAGCTGGCGGGAAGCCAAGATGCGACCACCGGCGGCCGAGTGGCCGCAGGGTCGCGCATTCGGACCATAAGACGCAGGAACTTTTTGCCACCAATTTTGGGTGTGAAAAAGTGTGTCTTATGGTCCAAAAAATATGGTATACCATTTGGGATCCAATGTTTGTAAATAGGTATATAATGACTCAACTTGCTGGGAGGACCCCAGGTGGGTTGCCTTCTAGGGCAAGATGAACCTTTTACTTATGTACAGTTAAGGTATTCCTTTTTCTTTTGTATATTTTTTGACAATTTATTGCTTTCATTATAAACATATTTTGAACCATTGAAGCACATTT
The DNA here is from genome assembly GCA_036250615.1 of Ptychadena robeensis. NCBI lineage: Eukaryota > Metazoa > Chordata > Amphibia > Anura > Ptychadenidae > Ptychadena > Ptychadena robeensis. The sequence goes on along the minus strand of CM070035.1, from coordinate 141,666,969 downwards.
TGATTGTGCATATGTGTCAAGTGTTTTTAACCTGGATCCTAATAAAAGTATTATTTTATTAACTATATCAGACTGTCTGAAGTGACTGTCTGAAGTCCCGGGGGAATAGCCACCCCATGGCCCTGGTTGTGTTTATTCCAAACAATATTTACAACATATCACAGGCGGAGTTTGTGAGGTAATTGCAAAGCCCCCAAACATAGTATCATCACCAAAATTGTTGGATGTGTAGAAAAAGGGTTGTAGGAACATATTTAAAAAATTGCTTTAGTACATGTTATTATTGCATCATTTAGGCTCAAAGTCAAGTAAAATTTTTCAGTTGACTTAACTTTAAACGTTATGCTAAAACTATACATGCTACCTAAGGGTATGTTACCACAGCATCAAAACCCCTATGTGTATGTTGACGAATTCCATACTATTCAATTACCCCTAACCCACCTGCGTTGATGTGATGCATTGTGCTCCCTTGCGTTATTATCAACATAGTGCCCTGCCCATTGCAAGTATAGCTGACGCACCTATAGACAGTGCATTGATTGCATTACCAGCGGATGGGTATCTGCTCGTTACGGACTCTTTTCCTTTCCATTTTCAAATGAGAAGGGGAAGAAACTTCCTCTGTCTGTAACGCTTGCCTTAATGCATGCCTTACAGGATGCCCACGGATGTTTTAACCCATCATAGATGTGTTAGATGGAGGGACCTTGACGGACTCACAAACACTGTAGAAATATAATTATTTGGGAAGGATTGGAACTGAACCCAAGGGGTGGCCATTCCCCAATGGACTTTAGAGGTGAGTGGTTGGTAAAAATATAGTTCCAGTCAAGAGGTTAACGTGATACTTTTATTGTTATATCATAATACATAAAGTAGAAAATTTATGGTTTTAAAAAAACTTTTGATTCACCGCGGCGTTTACAATTTCATGTCCCACTAGGATACTTGAGCCCCTTACACTTAAAAACACACAATCATAGGTCAATGCTACATACAAATATCCAGGCAAATGTCTATACAAGGTCGCACTCCAATTCAATCCGACGCGTTTCGTCCTGTTATGGACTTCTTCAGGGATCCTTTATGGAGTTTTTACCTAGAAATCATCAGAATGTACATGACCTTATTTTCAATTGTTATTAAAACTTATCACATTATGATTGCATTTGGTCCCACAAAGTGCTTAGGTGCTAATTTTTTGTCTGTCGGTGATGTTTTTCTTATCCATTTACAACCCTCTACCTTCTCAGTGTCTTAATTGCATAGTTCTAATGAATCTCACGTCAACACAAATCTGTCCATGTGTTGTTTACACAAGGACAGTTAGTCTACAATGCATGAAAGGTAATACATTTTTAGGCTTACCGTGCTCTTGTTAGATCCACGTTTTGGAGCAACTTCCCAGGGTAGGCGCATCCAGGGTCTTCCCCCACTTTATCCCAAAGTGGTGCCTCTAGGGGGTTTGACACCGTGTGTGTGCTTCCACGATCTGTGCACTATCGTACCCTGGGAAGTCGCTTTGTGGGACCAAATGCAATCATAACCTGTCATAAGTTTTAATAACAATTGAAAATAAGGTCATGTACATTCTGATGATTTCTAGGTAAAAACTCCATAAAGGATCCCTGAAGAAGTCCGTAACAGGACGTAACGCGTCGGATTGAATTGGAGTGCGACCTTGTATAGACATTTGCCTGGATATTTGTATGTAGCATTGACCTATGATTGTGTGTTTTTAAGTGTAAGGGGCTCAAGTCCCCTAGTGGGACATGAAATTGTAAACCCCGCGGTGAATCAAAAGTTTTTTTAAAACCATCAATTTTCTACTTTATGTATTATGATATAACAATAAAAGTATCACGTTAACCTCTTGACTGGAACTATATTTTTACCAACCACTCACCTCTAAAGTCCATTGGGGACTGGCCACCACTTGGGTTCAGTTCCAACCCTTCCCAAATAATTATACCATAAACGGATGTGGTGAGTCAAGGCTACCATTGATCCCCTCCCTTACTTTCTCCACTGTGGAAATATAGCCTAACTCACAAACCTTTGAGTAAAAAAAATGACATGCTTTAATAAAAGTACATTTGCGTTCCTTGTGTTTTTCTTTACCGTCTGCTGACTAATACTCTAGTCTTTGCAATTTTTCAGGTTTTTTTGGTAACATTTCTCGTAAAACTTAAACATTTTCTGTACGTGTCTGTCACTGTTTAATTAGTGTTCATATTATATAACCACATTTCAACACTATAAATGATTTCATTTTACATAAAAAAATATTTTATGTAAAAAACGAAATATAAATCTTAATAAATGCATAGTTAACAACATAACTTTCAGAATATCTTCTTATAAAACGAATTTAATTAAAACTTCAGATTGTGTACATTGATAATTTGAATGCATTTTGTGTTGGTTTTGTGAGTCTAATTTGGGAACAGCACATTTTTTAATGATGGCTTTAATCCTGTCTAATCCCACTTCCTCTCTGGTTAGCACAATGCATTTTCAAACTGACAAGCAATAACAATAACAGTTTAAAAATGAATCCATTATACAGAAAATGTGACTCTAGTATTTTGTACGAAGGATGATGATAATACTCAAAGTTGAACTCCAGCCAAAACCTTTTATGGCTGTCACAGGTTACAGGATGGAGGAAGACAAAGACAGAAAGAAAGAACTTTACCCAAGTACAACAGAAGCTGGTACTGGGAGAAGTATACAGTTATACAATGCCATTATCTGTGGCAATGTTGTTTTTTTGGTTCTGCTACTTCTATGGCATTGACATTGGACTGGAATCTTAATCCTGAAACCGTGGTGGGTAAACATTTTGACTTGTAAGGGCAACACTGACCCAAGTCCTCCCAGCCTGGTTGGGAAGTTTCAACAGATTACCTTGACACATTGCTACCTCTTAAAAAAAGTAATAATCATACTGCCAGGAAGGTTTCAAGAAAAAAATATATAAAAAAAGTAATATATCTAAAAAAAAGCTTTGGATAGTCAGCGAAAAAAAAAAATTTGGTAGGCATGGGCAAACAACGGCCTCTAGAAAGAGACCATAACAATCATAACAATAAACTATAACAGGCATTATCTCCATTTACTGCAGGGAAGCTACCGTGTTTACCTGAAAATAATACAGTGTCTTATATACATTTTTGCTCCCAAAGATGCCATACGACTTATTTTTGGGGATGTCTTTTTTTCCCATGAACAAGACAGCTCTGGGGTATCAGGGTGGGGGATCACTTAAAATGACAAAGGGGGAGATCAGAGGGGGGAATCAAAATGGAACAGGAGACTCAGAGGGGGGATTACCATTTTAGTAACCCCTTATGATCCTCCTGTGTCATTTTGATTGCCCCCTCTGATCCCCCCTGTCCAGAGTTACAGTACTGTATCTTCGGGGGTGTCTTATTTTTGGGAGGATGCCTTATATTTCAGTGCGAGGCAAAAATGTTAGGGTGCCTTATTTTTGGAGGATGCCTTGTTTTCGGGAGAACAGGGTAGTGAGTCTTGATACCAAGGTGAATAAAAGACTAAATGGGCCGGATAGGGACGTGGACGTAGTTACCCATGTATGTCTCAAAAAGTACAGAGGCCAGGAGATCAGCAAAATAAGAAGCAAATTAGCCAAACCTTTGGGAAAGAAAAAAGATGACGGGTTTCCCTAAGGATTATCTCAATACAGGTTTCCTGTGGGCAAGTATTTTACATGAGAGTTCAGATTATTTCAACTAACGTTGTAGGTAGAGGTTTATGAATGTACTCTTTTTAGTTCTACTGCTGGAAAACTCATGGAGAAGCACATAATGAGTTGATCAATAATACATTCTCTTATTGGTTGGTCAGTGCCATTTGATTATATCTCAGTTCTGCGTCCTGTTTAGGAAAACACAACCAGCCAATCAGAGTAGCAATAATTGATCTGCTTCTTCATGTGTTCTCCAGCTGTACAACTTTTTCTAGGAGAACATTTCGCCTTTAGTATTTCTTAAGCTGACCACACACCTTTAGATCTCTCTGTCAGATCCTTTAGATCAACCAACAACTATGTAGTATAGGGTCCTCTGCGAATGAACACAGGTAGACTTGATTGTTAACATGGTCCCTCATATTACATGGTTTTGGTAAAACCAAAGGAGATCTAAAGGAAATCTGACAGAGAAATCTAAAGGTGTATGGGGACCCTTATTTAGGCTTTCTTCTTTAAATGAGGCATTTTAAACAAGAAGTATTTAAAGAATTTGGCCTTGAAGGAAGCCAACCATGTCCTCTTCAGGATAAATAAAGAAGGACAGATATTTAGGAAGAGGCCAATTTTTTAGGTTATCCGTGTCACCGCTAGGAAATAGAAATGGTTGACCAGTTAATTAGGGAAATAATTGCAAAGCCCCTGAAAATGGTGAAGATGTAGAGAAGAGTTGTGGGGATTAAAAATAAGTCTCTAGCACATGTAGTTGTTGCATAAATTTAGTTGAAATTGAAGTAAAAATTTGAACGCCCACATTTTTAAGTGATGATACACTTTCAGGGGCTTTGAAATGACCTCTACAAAGTCAGCTAATTAAAATTTAAAAAATAAAATAAAAATAGACTCCTAGGAAGACTTTGGCTTTTAATTTTCATGTGACCATTGAATCAAAACATTGGGTTCAGATAGTTTCTTTATTTTTAATGGCAGGAGTTGGATAAGATGGGAGGAAATCTGTAGTTAGTCTGGAGATGACCTTTAATTAATGACCTTTAATTATTAAATCAGGTCCAAGGTAGAAATGTTACGCTAGTTTGCTGCAGATTACTTAGTATTCATCTCGCCTCCTACCCATTTACTTGTTCCCCATATGGGGTAAGGCTTTAATTGTCATTTATAATTATATTATACTGTTATTGCATTTGTTTTTCTAAATTATTTATTATTAGTTTGTTTTGCTTAACATTTACTCCTCTTGTACACTGCAATAAAGAGCACTCTAGACCCACTTATGATGTGACTAATATGACTAGGAATCTGTAAGAAACAAAAGGAAAGCTTCTCATTTATATGTAGTAAAATATAACCCATAAATGTCCTGGTAGGTATATAATAATTATTAAAAAAAATATTTATCATTTTTGAGAACTAATAGCAAAGATATAAAAATCGCCCAGCCAATTTCGTGTGAATGGGGACGTGTTTATGATTAAAGCCCCCCATACACCTTTAGATCAATCCATACAATTTCCTTTAAAACTACCAACAACTATGTAGTGTCGGGTCCTCCCTGATAAAATACATAGTGATTGGAAGGTTTAGAAAGGTCCTCATATTGCATGGTTTTGGTAGAAGAAAAGTTGATGCAGAAATGATATGATAAGATTGTAAGGTGTATGGGAGGCCTTGGGGAGGTTTCCACTGCGTTCTGTGATCCGGGACCCAGACATCAAGTGGAGTGCTTTGCGAGGATCCCAACAGATCACATACACATTACCTGCTGGCAGATGCTGTGTGCAGACAACCGCTGATGTAGGGGTTAACATACTTGACTACGTTAACCCCTGAATCGACGGAACGGCTCATCGCCGTGAGAACACAGCATCCGCCGAGCAGGTAAAGTGTATGTGCTCCATCCGGACCTCACGCCAAGCAATGCGCGTTGGCGTAGGGGGTTCTGACAGATGTGGAAACATACCCTTATCCTTGGCACATGTTCTAGTACTAAATGCTCATATTCCAGACACCTAAACTGAATTAACCATTTCCAAACTTTATATCGCAGCTAATGTCAAGTGGTTCTCTATGTATTTCACGAGGTTCAAGATTCATGAATGCTCAGCAAGTCATCTATTGTGTCTGTGTGTTGGATAAACATTAAGCACCCTACCCTACCGCCTTGCATTAGCGCTAACACACAATGTGGCTTGTTTACACAAACCCCCTGCAGTCTGCATTTTTGTAGGAGCAGGACCTGCAAAACATATGGGTGATGCAAGTACTGTGCACTGTAAAATGCAGGTGTTTTCCAGTAACAGACGCTGTAGAATTACCAATAGCACGTCCCATAAGTTCTAGGAATCCTGAATACTTACATCACATGTGAGTATTAATGAAGTTGATCCATCCAAGGAATTCCCACTACTCCACATTGATACCCAACCATTTATAATTTTGACTTTTCCATGCTTTTTTTAAAGGGCCAGCTATTAGCATTGAAGGCTTTACTGAATTTTAGCAGTTTTATGTTTAAGTTGAGGTTTAAGTGTATAGCCAACTCATTTTTCCCAAAGGGCAGGGAATGCCTCAGGATTTCCAACAACAACTGTTCCCAATGTCATTAGACGTTTAGACGTGAGCGGTCCTCCAGAGGAGCTAAAAAAATAACCTGAAGTTCAATCCCAACCTTAATTTCAGTTAAGTTCAAATAAAAGCTGCTCTGTGCCTTAAAGTTTGTTTTCTTTCTAAAGCAGCCATAGCCTTATGCTTCCGGAGTGGAACCCTGCCATTATGTTGGTAAAGCAGTAGTCTTATTGCAGAAGTTTAATGCTTAGTTACAGTGGGGATCAAGAGCTTTGCTAATTTCAATGACTCCAGTATGGGGTGTTTTCAATCTCTAAATTCAAACTGTTGCTTGTTTAGAGTAAAGGTGACCATACATGGTTATATATTTCCGTTTTATGTAAAAATCATTTGTTTAAAGCCGAACTAACACAGCCAATACTGCTGAGAGCCTGATTTTAAAAATAAAATCTTTTTCTGACAGCAGGAGGAGTGCTTGTTCCGAGTGTGCCCCTCCCACTGCTTATGTAGGGCCTAGGCAGCAAGTGGTGTCTGGGACATCTCTCCCAGGCAGGAACTCGTCAGCAGCTGATTCCCCCCTTCACACCCCCCCCCCCTTCTCTGACAGAGAATAGATGGACTGGACGGGGGAGGAGAGGGGGGGGCAGTGAGGGCGGAAGTAGCTGCAGGTCTCCAGGAGCTAAGATGCCAGCTTCAGAGCTGCAAGGAGAGGAGAGGTGAGTATGCTGTGGGGTTTTTTGTGTAGGAGTTTTCCAGGATCTGAACTGCTGATAGGTGAGTATTGTGTCTGTTTAAAATGTGTGTTTTTTTCATTTTAGTTTTAAACCACTTTAACTCATTAACTGACTTTTTTTATATTTGTGTTTACCTCATTTTACTGTCTCCTGAGTATGGAAGTATCTTTTAAATATCTTGGGCCTTGTTTCAAAAAGCGACCTATAATTAGCCACATTATTAATAATGGTTAAAATGTTCAAATTGTGTAAAATTCTACTCAAACACCTTTGATGTTGCTGCATTAAATTGACTGATCATCGCCTAGCTATTGCATAAGCTGGCCCTAGATGTTTAGATTGCAGACCGATTTTGCCACCGGTCGATCAGCCGAAAATTAAATGCTTAAAAGCTAAATTCGGCCTTATATCAGCCAGGAAATCCATGTAAGAAAAAAAGGACATGTCCATAATTTCTGAGATCGATCCCATTACTTAGGTCCCCATCCCGAAAAAAGGCCGGCACACAAAGGGTGCGCGGCCGATTCTCTGCACAACTGGCCGGATTCTTGCCACTCACAAAAAATCTATGAGATGTCTATGGTCGGCATCACCTATAGTTTAGGTTTTGTTTACATATAGCTGCATGTTGGCTTGGTACATCCATGTTGCCTGAACAGCCGATTGCCTGCTGTTTGCCCATGAGGTGGTTTGCCTCGCCAATTGGATTAAATAGCAAAGACATGAGACATGATCCTGAAAACATTGTGCCAAGGGGAGGCAGCCAACACAGGGAAAAAGATGAGGTAGAAACAAGCCCCAACTCCTTTACTGATACAGGGAGATAGGAAGAATCAGTTGGCAGGAACCTTACAATCAAAATGTATTTCCAGGTAAACCTGAGCTTATGTAAATTGTTTTTATTTTTTATTTTAAAAGGAGTTCTTCTTTGTCACACAAGCTGATGTTCAACACAGTGACAGCTTGATTATGTTTTTTTATATTTGCGATGAAGCGTCGCTTTCTATAGGTATCTTCAGAGACTTTATATATCACAGCTTGTGATCCCAGAAGGTGGTGTCATACTCAGAGCTGTCATTGTTTTACTGTTCTCTCCATGAAGGAACTGCCAGTCCATCAATCAGTAACCTTGTATTGTGCTCTAATAATAGCCGCACCGCAAACATACAGTTCTATTGAAGCGTATGAAAATGTGAGTGAAGCTGTTAAAGACGGCTGGTAATCACCAACAAACGATATATATTTAAGTAGTTGGTTTTATGGGTTTGCAAATGTGATGCTGCAAGAGCAACCAAATTTTATAATCAAATTTTAAAGATCCAAAATGCGTAAGATTCTTTGCAGAAAAGCCGTTTTTTGTTTATTGCGGATTTGCAATTGCGCTTTGCAAACAAACCTTCTGACCACAGATGTAACAGTGCCTCTTGCATAGACTGTTAAAGTACTGTATGTAAATAAACGAATTTGTAAAGATCATCTTGATTAAACGTTTAAAAACTGTTATAAAATCCTTTTGTTTCAATATATTTGACAGTTTTGTTAAAAAAAATTAAGCCCAATATATCGAAAAACAATGTTATTAAACCAATGTCAATTTTTTTGCTCAACAAATGAATTCTAGTTATTGTAAAGTTTACAGTTTTTGCACTATTTTTCAGGTCCGGAAAGTTCTTCAGCAAGAGGGATTTGACAGAAAGAAACGAGGATACAGGGACATTAATGACATAGACATCAATATGAACGACCCCCTATTCACAAAACAGTGGTATCTGGTAAGTGAATGATTTAATATGTGTAAAAATATATTTAAATGTTGATCCCTTTATTTAATATGTGTCACATGTATACAAGATATCTTGGTATATCAAGGTATACAAGATACAAGATAGTTCCAAGTTGATAACCACACACTAAATGTGAATTGAGGCATAGCTCACATTGTGTGGCCGGCCAACAGGCAGTTGTTAATCACCCACCAACTGCCCCCATGTTTATGCCTGTAGGCAACCACCCACGAACGCAACATGTCCTGTCCGGAGCCACAATTGGGGGTTTTCTAGAATTTATTATGGTAACAATACCATAAATCAGTTCCTGCTATAATCAATGACAAGGTTAAGGTCATGGCTGTGTCCAGACAATGTACAACTTATACATGTTTTTTATGGACCTTGATTTGTTAACTGGTGCGCAGTTCTGTTGGAAAAAAAGAACCATACCCAAACTGTTCCCGCACATTTGGCAGAATTAAATTATTAAAAATGTGAGAGATCCTTTAACTGGAATTAAGGGGCCAACTTTTACATGATTGAAAAATATGAATTAAATTATTTGGGGTTCTTTCCTTATACATTTGGCAATATAGCATATGAGCAACAAGTGTTTAGTCCAAGTAAACTATACAAAACTATTATTATGGTAAAGAAGATCAAAACAAATACTGTATTTTTCGGACTATAAGACGCACCGGACCATAAGACGCACACAGTTTTTAGGGCAGGAAATCCAGAAAAAAAAAGATTTATTAAGTTTTCACATCAATTGGGTTAATGCAATGAATTCAATGAAGGCAATATTCAATTCAGCCAGCAGGGGTCACTAGCAGCAGTACACTCTCAAGCTCAGCGTCTTCACACTGATCACTGATCGGGAGGAGGAGGAGGCAGAAATGTGCAGTCTTCTCCCTCTCTGCTCTAAACAGCTTGGAAGATCAGCTGTGATTGTGTCCGTGGGAACTGCCGAGTTATTGCGGTTCCCACTGACACTGAGAGAGGGAAAGATGGCAGTCCATCTCTCACTCTCTCTCCATTGCCTATGCCAGCAAAGCTTTGCTGACAGGCAATTTTACAGTACAGCTGAGAGAGCCGACACCAGCTGGCATCTCTCAACTGACAGTTCCTCCAGCTCCCCCGGCTAATCTCCCAGCCGGAGAGCTGGCAGGAAGCCAAGATGCGACCACCAGCGGCCGAGTGGCCGCGGGGGTCACACATTCGGACCATAAGACGCAGGCACTTTTTGCCCCCAATTTTGGGGGTGAAAAAGTGCGTCTTATGGTCTGAAAAATACGGTATATATTTTTTTCTAAATCCAAGCTCAAACCCTGAGATGACAATACATGTATTGATACAGTCAGTCATTACTTTCTTCATACAAAGTACCTTACTTTTTGCACTAGACACGCTTTGAGAAAATAAAATAAAAAAGCAATGAACCAGCATCAGGAAGAAGGTCATGGCTTCAGCATCTTTTTCTTTTATTGCAAAGGGGAATGTAAATGTAAATACACAAGTCAGGCTAATAAAATAGCATCAATTCAACCTATTACATAGTTATTTGAATAAATATATATATATATACCGTATTTTCCGGCATATAAGATGACTTTTGAACGGTAACAGGAACATGTGTGCAAAAGTCAGTGCAGGGGACAATCTAGGGGAGCCGGTAGAGCTCTATGTTCCATGGGCTGCGTGCTGGCTGACAGAAGCAGGAGAATGAGATCGGGAAGAAAGAGTTCTCTCCACTGCTTCACAGCAGTGTTACCATGGCTACGGGATGCTTCTCCATCATCCCAGCCAATAAAAAACGCAGGAGGGGACACACCCTCTCCACTGAGCTGTAGAAGCAAAACCAACACCTGTGTGACAACTTTCATAGCACGAAAATCATTAATAGTAAAATCATGAAACTTTCAGGGTCAGTAATGCTCACCTACTACTACTTACACACCAAGTTTCACCACTCTAGCTACAACACTTGTACATTAAATTTCAGCTAAAGTCCAGCTATCAGAAATGCTTTTTCATCACCAGAGTGCTATACTCCTATATGCAATATTTAACTTGCCTATATTGAACACATATATCTTTGCAACCCTGCATGGTAGAACATTTTCAGGTCCCTGAGCACAATCCTTCCTACTAATAGCCCCCTATCAAATATTGCTTCCCTATGAGCATAAAGCACTACTCTGTTGCATACATGCTTTCACTTATCCGAATTTAAACACAGATCTTAAAAACCCTGCATGGTAGAACCTTGAAATTTTGGGGGTTACCAGCTAACCCCTGAGACTACATTCATGCAAAATGTCATGCCCCTAGCTTCAACGCTTCCTACAAAGAAGTTAGTTATCAAATAATTCTTCCATAAGACTATAATGGCTTATTCTGCTACATGCATCCCCTCACTCACCTAGTTTGAATGAACACCCAGATCTGTAAAACCCTATGTTGTACAACCTTGAAATCTGAAATTGGTATTGCAGTATTGACATTAAAGCTATTTTATTGTCAAATGTATACAATTTATGTCAGTTGGATAACTGCAGGTTAACATTAATAACTATGAAAGGTTGCAGATAGGATGTCAAATTGGGAATGTAAATTACTAATACAAAAAAAAATTGGACTTCGAAGGGTGTTGGAGATCTGTGGAATGAAAGTCAGAGTGGACATACATTATTTGGTGTGCGTTGGAAGAGGAGTAGTCTTATACGGCGAGAATATACCAAACCCTATATTTTAACTGGAATATACGCCCAGTCGTCTTATACGCCGGAAAATACGGTCTATAAAATATATTTTCACAAAAACAGACTGAGCTCACAATAGTCATAGATGAGTTCATTGATATTTTGATAGCATGAGTTGTGTTTTTACATTAACATTCTGCATTGCGTTAATAAATTATGTGACACTGACTTATCTCTACTACCATATGTAAAAAGGTTCTCATGGGTAAGTTGTTAGTGCCAGATTGTAAAATGTGTCTCTCCAAAATGTTTAGTGGATAAAGAGAATAGGTTTTGCTAGTATATAGACATATATTGAAGTTTTAACCCTGCACCTTAAGCTTGAACTAACCTTCCTCTTTGCAATGGCCTTTTGGCCTGGCTGGAGGGAATGGAATAAATTCCAACCTCCTGGGATCCATAGCTATTGCTCCCAGGATGTTTAGAACTAAAAAATTTCCCATTTATTTAAATGGTAAAAAGGGTATCTTATAGTCTGAAAAATACAGTAGCTATAATGAACAAAATAAATAAAAATAGTACACCCTCCACTCCATTTCAATAGCTTTTGATTTGTTTTAACGCTAGCAGATACAGAAACAAATTATGTTCACTTTGCAAAGTAAACACCTATGTTGTCTTAGATTGCTAAACAAATGTTTGATTTTGTTTACCCAATCATGTGCAAGGGAAATTGAATACAGGATGTTTGCTTGCACAAAGTTATAGGGAACCCAAACTTCCAAAAAAAAAGCTTCTCATCCTTAAATGCTATAATAACATTTTAAAGTCAACACATCCAGGCTAAAAAAAATTTGTTGAAGATTACAAATCGATTCCTTTGTAAATGAATTGATCGACGTCATGGAAGTGGAGTGTACAATAGAAAGAGCAGCAATCAGACATGTCGGTACATTTCAGTTGATCATTCAAGTATCTGATGGGTTTTCTATGTATTTTGTTTTGTACCTATGGAGCATGCGCACAAGCCATTGGAAAGGAATCAATTTTACAATTATCACACTTTGTGGTGGTCTGTATTTAACTGACTTTTGGTATTTAAATTGCATAGAATTGAAGATCAATTAAGCAAATATTGTGTGTATAACAAGCTTAATTTTCTTTACTTAACCTCCTGTGCACTTAGCCCTAGTTAACTCTGAGTGAGTTTGTTTACCCCGAGCTAACAGTGGGCATACTCACCTTCCTTCTAAAACCCTGGAAATCTTCCATATCGGTGGACCCACCGATCTTTCCGAGTCCACGCCGATGATGTCATATATGATATCATCCTCTATAAAATGTTGGTGGCATTTAATTTTACAGCACATCTCCAGCATCAATGGTGACGCCAGGGATGTGTTTGGGGTCTGAAGGAGGGTAGAAAATTGCGGAGGATTACAATAAAACAATGTTATTTCAAATAAAACCCAATGCGGCGAACTGTCCAGGAGGTTAAACATGAACCTTGATAGGTTGTACAAGTGCCTCTCTACTGTTGCTATTGCTTACACTGATATCAGTACGTTCAATGAGCTCCTTACAGTGCATGTGGACTGCAGCAATTTGGCAAGAGTGTTTCTCAGTTCTTTGCTGAAGAACACCCAGCATTGCCTAGTCCTTTCCTCTCCAATATTACTGGTCTTTTCAGTTTTTACCATGGAGCATCACATATTGCTGTCACCTATGGTGGTTTGCATGCCTATGCAGTCTACATAGAAATGCAAACATAAACATGAAGCAGAGGAATATACTTATTTTTACACTTGTGCCAACCCAAGCTGTGTATAAAGTAATTCAATACAATACAATACATAAAAGCAATTGCTGGTCATAGTGGATAAAATTCGAATATTGTGGCAGTACAGTACATCTCCAATGAATATGGTATCCAAAGTATGGTATTTGCGAGCGTTTTTCTCCTACATGTTCCCCCCCCCCCCTGCGGGGCAAAACATGTAGGAGAATAACGCTCGCAACTATATGTATCTCACTGAATATGAGACATTGATGAGTCCAGGACACATTAAAGACTTTTTATTGAAATTTCTATACGCTAGTCTGATAAAACTTTATTCACAATGCTGAGATTTAGACGTGCCCTTTAAAAACCCTTTTAGTTTACATCTTGGAGAATAACCCCCTTCAAGATAGGGATTGAACTACTTCATACATAGAAATGCAGTCCAGACACCCATACATGAAGGCATTTCGATACACGAATAAAGGCCCCATACACAGTTTAAGATTTCCGTTCAATGGACAACTGCCCC
>CM070035.1:141628405-141644126 GCA_036250615.1 Ptychadena robeensis | reverse complement strand
TGTATACTGCTGACAGGTGTGTAATATGTCCATGTCATGTATGTGGGGGATTTTGTTTTTTGAGTTTACTTCCGCTTTAAGGTCTTAATAGGATTTAGGTATCAGGGAAGGTCTATGACCTCATGCTTGTTCTATATAAAAGTATGCTGGATCTTCTCGTTGCCATAGAGTAATAACTACCGTATTTTTCAAACTACAAGACGCATTTTCACCTGTATGGAAAAGTGCCTGCATCTTATGGTCCGAATGCATGACCCCTGCAGCCGAGTGGCCGCCTTGGCCGCCTGGGCTTCCTGCCAGCTCTCCTGGCAAGGAGATTAGCTGGGGAGCTGTCAAGATGAGAGATGCCGGCTGGTGTCCGTATCTCCCATCTGAACTGTATAATTGCTTATGCCAACAGAGCCCAAAGCCCTGCTGGCATGAGTAATGAAGAGAGGGATAGATGAACTGCCATCTATCCCTCTCTCCATGTCCAGGGAAACTGCAATCACTCTGCAGCTCCCACGGATACAGTAACAGCAAGATCGGGAGAGGAGAGACTCTGCAGCTGTTGGCCCCCTCCTCCCAGTCAGTGAAGAAGATGAGGATCTGCTGTGAGCTGTACTGCTGCTAGTTACATCTACTGGCTCAATTGAATATTGCATTCATTTAATCCATTGCATTAACCCAATTGATGTGAAAACGTATTCAATATTTTCTTTCTGTTTTTCTGCTCTAAAAACTGGGTGCGTCTTATGGTCTTGTGCGTCTCATAGTCCGAAAAATATGGTACATTATTTGGCTGAGTTTATGTTACTTTATTTGTTTAGGATGATGTTTAATAACTCACTAGACTACCATAACAAATGGGAACTTTAGAATTTACTATACATCTTTCATCGTGACTAAGCACAGCTACAGATTCAAGCTAGCATTATCTTAGTATGGAGTCGTGTGCGGTCTCTTGAAATCTTGACATCTTTTGTAACTTTTCATTATTCTTACAGTCCATAGCCATGCTCGACTACACTGTGATTGCAGTGGCTGAGCAAATGTACGTGGGAAAACAATAGGGCTATTTTTGAAAAGATACAATTTTCATTAATTACTTCCACAGCAGATGTGCTGTGGACATTTCATTGTTTCGGCATTGTCACTTATGATTAAGCTATTCAAGCCATTTGCACCAGAGCTCGACTAAAACAAATTAAACATGAAGAGCAAAAACTTGATGTGTTCCAGATCTATTGTTTATTAACAAGTAGTTACTCCGTAGGAAAGCCATCATTACTTTTAGGAGAGCGGTATAATTTGGTGAGGATGTCAAGGATTTAGAATAAAAAAAGCTGCCACTATTTCTAATGATAGGAATACAATTCAAACAAATTGAGTCCTCTCCTGGTCCTCAAAGATTTCATATCTGTCTCATCCATTTTACATGCTTTATGGCTTTCATAGATAAACTGCTAAGATTATGTAAATGGAACTGAGTATTGGATTCTTAGAATGACTTCTCTGGCGCAATTTACATTTATCACGGAGTGTCTCGCAGCCATTAATGATACGGATGCTGCTGTGAATTCCCATAAAATAATAATAAAATGATTTAACTGTTAAATAGACACCTTCCCTTCTTCCTTGGCTTTTATGGCGCGAAATGTGAAGAACTTTCTAAAAATTTAAGAAGGTTCACAAAAAAATTCTCAAACAATTAAACCAGAGAATGATGTAGCCTGAGGAACATCTACAATGAACTGAAATTCTTGATTGATGAAGTCATCTACCCCAGTAGACCTTATGATTCCATTTCCTGAAGAAAGCAGAAAATCAATATCATCTGATAACCCCAGTTTTCAGAGGAAGATGAAATTTGATTGATGGGAGGGCCAGAGAAATGGGAGCAGTTGTGTTTTCTCAGCATCTAGACCTTCCAACCCTACGAGAAGTGTCAGATGTGATAAAGAAGATGTATTTGTAGCATAGGGGTATGGTTGGATAAGGGAAGAGGGGAGCCAGCCAGACTTATATCTTAAAGTAACCCGGTATGTTTACTGTATTTCACAAAAGTGAGGATTCCAGTGGCAATCTGTGAAACTCTAGTGATCGCTATGCTTAAGATAGTTAGGCTGGGCATACTCAGGTAGACTTCTAAATAGATTCAAATACAATCGAGCACCGTGCGCGCTCATGGAGCTTAATTGTGCTCTAACCTATTAGGAAATCTACCCATGTATGACTTCCTTCAATGGGATCAATAGATCCTGCTTGAAGAAACTCGATTGAACAGGGTTCCAACATGTGGGAAAACCCTGTTCGAGGGGGAGCGTGAGTCCGAACTATCAGCTGAGCTCAGCTCCCGGCAGTGGCAAGGGGGCGGGGCCTGTCACTGCTCTGTGTACGAGAAGAGGGGGGACCATGCTGGCTGCGGGCTGCCCCCTCTCCTCATTCAGTTCTAAAATAATATTTTCTCACAACACAGGTGTACCGGGTCTCCATCTAATGGCAATTGATGCACACTTTGGTGCACATTGATTCCTGTTCGATAGACATGCAATCAATTAGTCAGGTCACCACGCTGTAATTGATCACGGGCGGATTGAATGGGAATCTACCTGTGTATGCCCAGTTTTACACTTGGTGGTCACTTTTAGCACGATATGGACATTTTTCACTAGGGTGTACTCACTTTTGTTGCCAGAGTTTTCAGCATTAATGTGTGTTGAGTTACTTTGAGGGGAAAGCAAATTTACACTGTTATACAAGCTTCTGTACACTGACTACTTTACATTGTATTAAGGTGTTATATCTTCAGTGTTTTCCCATAAGCAGGTATTATAAACTATTTACTACAATGTGAGGGGTAAAGATATTGTGACTTCCTGTCATTTTACTATGAAGGTATATAAAAACACCATTGTTTGGAGAGCCTCATAGCATTGTATTATCTTTTAAAAACTGTTTTGTCCCAATGACCATCACATCCCACAGACCAATTTTCTGTCCTCGTGTCACAATTACAGCAAATAAATGGAAAACAAATATCCCGAAAGGGATTTCAGACAAGAATAAACATTTGAAAAATAGGTAACTCCTCTCTGTTCATTCCAAACTTAGAGTATGTTTCCACAGCGTTATGAGCTCCATTGACACCTTCTACATTAAGCGCATTCCTTGACAAGGATGGTAGCCCATCCATATTACATGCCTGCCGCACCTGCTGTTTCTAAGGCGTTGGGCCAGTAGAAAGGCGACGTCAACCTTCAGCCGGCGGACTGGCTCAACGGCAGGTAATATGGAGGGGCGACACCAAGAAATCCGCCAAAAACAGGGGGTGTCGACGGAGCCCATAACGCTGTGGAAACATATTTTATATGTTGAATATTACATTTTAGTGTTGGATGTGCCTTGGGTTAGATTTGAGGTAATCTATAGGGGTGTTCTAAGGGTTGTTTGTTTTTTTTTGCACTTCTCTGGTCCCATAAACAGTGAAATTTACCATATCAGGTTATCAGGACTGAAAACTAATGTGCCACTATTTATTCAGCAGAAAATCACATTTATTAATAAATTAAACAGCTTCGGTGGCATTTGAAATAGATGCTGACATATTCTTCTACAGGTAAAGGTTAAGTGCTCCAGACTATCAAGGAACTGTTTTCTTTTAAAATGCAAATTGCAGTTAAAAGAGAATTCTAAGAAAGCCAGAAGGTGATTTTTGAGGGTTGAATTCCAATTTTATAAGAGGATGGCATTTAGGAGAGAAATACTACTTGTCTTCCCCATCTGCACTTTGTAAGATTATTTTTCAGCATGGATGATGCTTGGGGATTTTTTTTCTCTCTCAGCCTGTAGTCTATGAGTCTGCTGGATAACAATGCAAACGATCACATTTTATTAAGAATCCCAAAGCCTTATAACTGATGTGTAACACTTCTTCAGTTTATTGCCTTCAAGCTCACACTCTTCCCTATGCTCCTCTCAAGTACTGCAGGCTATTTTATTTCAAGCAGAACGAACATGCAGCCAGTAAAGTCTGAATCCTGCATTAGATGGAAAATACTAATTACCCAAATTTGGATCATGGCTTCTGAACTTACATTATATTTCTGTCCTCACAAATAGTGTTGATCACGAATATATGAATCGTGAAATTGTATTGCAAATATTGGCACTTCGAGAATTTGCAAAGATCTTAAATGTATCTCTATATCTTCGCAATCACGAAGATTCAAGATTTTAAAATCAGAAGTGTTTATCAGGGATATGACTGGAGATCACGAATTTGTTGCAAATATTAAGCAAAAATTGTCGATAATTTATAGCTATATTGCCTATGCTGCTCATCACTATTAACACTTTTATCACTTTGAAGGAAAAGTGGATCAAGTAAAGTAAAAAATTTTATCCTGGGTACCAGTAATGTACAATTTTTAAGTATAGTTCAGTTGGTATCTAAGGTTAGTAGATGAAGATTTTACCATTCTGCTCACACTACCGGCACCCTCACTCTACCAGCACTGTCCTTTCTCCCTGTGCTTCAATCTGTTGCCAGGTTCAATTGCCTCCTCCCTTCATAATGCAGAGCTATATAAGCTTGTGGGGGATGACATCACTGGTCCAGATTGTTTTTTTGGAGCAATCAAAAGCAGATTAGTGATAAGTAGCTGGAGTGTTGAGCCTGCAGAGGAGTAAAGGTTCCTAAACATGCAATGAGCGACAGCGATTTTGCCACAGACCAATGTGCGTGCATGCTTTCGGCCGTCGGCTGCAAAATTGGTTGCTATTGGCGGGTGCCCACATGGGGCGACAGGTCCCTGTCACCCCACAGCTTGGTCGGCCAGAGAAAATGTCCGTAAATCTCTGGCCGATGCCATTGGTTTCAAAGGGCACCGGCGTCCCTATTGAAACTAACGGCTGGCACACAAAGGGTTCCTGCCGATACTGTGAGCATTGGAGAGAAACGTGATGACGTCATCACGTTGCTCTCCACAGCTCATTTGTCGGTCCCCACTCGATAAGTGTGTGGGGACCTTAAAGATTCAGGTAGTTTGAGAAACCCATCAGATGAATATTTTAAGAACAGTGACATGCACTCCTCACAGGATTTTCCGGAACTCCTGCAGATTTCCTCTCTGGCTTTTTTGGGTGAAGTCTATATCACAGGTGCTGGAGTTCCTGCACGACCTGTATCCAAAGCCTTTTACTTTACACCTCATACAACATGTAGGAAACTCCGCACTCTAAGGGAAAAGGTCCAAAAACTTTTTTATTGAAACAAACTTTCAAAACACAGGTGTCTGTCCCAGCAGAGCCGGAACGAAGGGTGTAGGTGGGAGCTGGGCGTGTCCAGGTCGTGTTTGCAACATGACAGACAGATCAGCTAGGCAGGAAGGGGAGGAGCCGAGGGGGCGGGGTTTTTCTATAGGAGGAGAGGCGACCGGAAGTGGGGCCTCTTTGGATCGTCAAGCACCCACCCACCCTTCCTCCCTTTTTTTTGGTTTGGGGTTTTGGTTCTATGCTGTTTCTGTTATTTTGTATTCGGGTTTTGTTTTTCTGTTGCAGCAGGCGGGTCTTCGTCAGTGCCGAGAGAGGTTTTAAGGGAGAACTAGTAGGGTGACGTGCTTATTTAGGGATGGCAGTCATCAAATGGGGAAAATTAGATTTATTTTTAGAGGGCTCAGGCCCTAGTCTTCAGTATTATTTTCCTGGCTAGGATAAACAGGAGGTTTATTGAAATTGGAAGTACCCACCATGCTGGATAAAAAAGGGCAGGTGGCTGGTACGGACGGTGTTACAATGTTATTTAAAGTTATGTAAATTTATTTAAGTTGAAGATTTAAGGTAATGTATATTAATAATATCGGCACTGTTGAGGGAATAATTTCTGTACAGTGATAAGCTGTGGCCTTTTTGTAACTTCCACACTCAATACATTCGATTTTTCAAAGAAATTTAAGTCTCTGAGTCTTATTCCAGGGTTTGGGGAAGAGGGTGTATACAGGCAGCTCAGCAGCTGCCCGGTCAGGTCCAGACAGAATTTTGTATTTATGTATTTATTTCTCAGGGGATGTTGGCACAGATTTACGTTTACTTATATGCCCCGATACTGATTATGTAAAGTTCTGGAAAATTTGTTTCAATAAATAAATTTTTGGACCTTTTCACTTGTTTAGAGTTTTCTACATGTTGTATGCGCGATTGATTGATTGACATGCCTGAGATTCTTTTGGATCCACATTCAATTTCAATCTGTTTTAAATGACACTTAACAGAACTGGGAAACAGATGTAGGCTTGGCCTGCCTAAAGCTGTGTGCAGACATGCTATTTATTTGGTTTAAAATACTAATTCCCAATTCCAAATAACTTCCAAGGACTGTAGAAACAGCGCTTGTTCTTTTCTATAGAGAGCGGCAAGGGGTGGAGAAACACGGTACCATGTTCTTGCCATTTAAAGACTATGGTTTGGATGGTGCTCTGGGGATCATCAAAGATTCAGATATTTTCTTTATAACCCAACCCTGACTTCCCTACTTCTCAACAACCTTGTCTTGGACTTGTTTGGAGAGCTTCTTGGTCTTCATGGTGTGATGCCACTTACTTAGCAGTGTTGACGCATCTGAAGCTCTATTTATACTTACACTTTATACTGACACTAAAGGTGGGTTTACACGTGTAGAGTTTTTCTTCTGCCAATTCGTCTTTTTGTTCGATGTCGTTATTGAACATCGTTCGTTCATTTATCGAATGTAACATTAGATTTTTTGTTGGTTCATCGCCGATATCAAATGAAAATACATTCAAAATTATGATAAGATAAAAATTTACCAACATGTTCGATGAACTTTCAAATGATTTTTTGTTTGAGTTTAAACAAAATGTATCCATCAAACAAATTGACCATTCCAGATTTTATCAACCAAAAAATAACAGAGAAAAGAAGGGAGGAAGATTGACTTCCAAGGTCCCTATTCACACCACTAATAGTGTGGGTAGGTTAGAGAGATTTAAAGGGCATCCACACAGGTCAATACATATTCCAGTAAACAAATAAATCAACAAAATGTTAATACAGTTCTTCATGTAATCCACGTAATTCGCCAAGTGACACTTCACACGCATCTTGTATCACACATTGCATCTCACATTGTATCTCTGCGCGTTTCGCGATCAAATTTGCTTCAACAGGAGATTATAAAGCAAATAGAGTTGATGGGCTCGTCTACATGTGGTAACGAACACTGAACAGTTAGGAGGGGCTCTGAGGGAGGATGGGACATCCCCGACACCGGCGACTGGGAGAATTCACCGGTAGACAAGGTCTCAAAAAGGTAAAGGTCTTCGCATGGCTCACCTAGTGAGAAGTAGTCTTGGTTTGGTAGCATGCCATGCAGTCCCCCCGCCGCAATGGCATGTTCCTCATACCAAAAAATTATTTGTTCTTCGTTGATCAAATGAAAAAATCTACACGTGTAAACTCACCTTTAGATTGCATACAGGTGGACTTTATTTCACTAATCATGTGGCCCTTGAAGGTAATTGGTCTCTCTAGGACTTGATGATGATGCTTGAGGGCACCATGGCAAAGGGAGTGAATACATTTGCATTTGCAAAATTCTTTTAAATATATATTTTTCTCATGTCAGTTAAACAATTTATTTTTTTTAGACACATCCATCACATAAAAAAAGATTGAGAAACATTTAAATTACAATGAAATTTAACAACATAGAAAAAAAAGCCAAAATATAAAAAATCTTCTGCAAGGCACTGTATATATATTCTCACAATTCATATAGGCGTGGCATTTTAGGGTAAGGGAGCCATTTAATATCAATATCCTGCTTTCATTTCATATATGCAATATACATATATATATATATATAAAATCATCAGACAGCTAATGCTAATTTTCCCATTTTCTGTTCATACGCAGCAGACAGAAGCCTTTATTTCAGCTTTCACTGAACTAATGCTTGCCTTAAACGAATATCTCATGATATTTAAAAACTGGGTCACATAGTTGTATAGCGATACCATGAATTATTTATGTCTAATATTATTTTACTTTAACTATAGAGATTCATATCCAGGCAGGGTAACCATGGAGACGTCAGTGGGATCCTTGGGGATGCATTCATTTACAGCGATTGTAACTCATAAGGAGATCATGTATCCAGTGCAAACTGTCTTTCATTTTTTTATAATTTTTTTTAGAACTGTGCTCTCTGTTCCATTTCAATAATCCATACTTTAGATGCACAATGCAATAAAAGCTTTAGAGGCTTTCTCACAAAAGCCCCCGACGATTGCCCTTTTATCTGAAAATCATACGCCGCTTCCCTGGATGGCGGGATCCATGTACTAATGCACAGCTACATGCAAACTGGTTTGATTTAATTAAAAGCCTTTGTCATATTACTGATGGGTAAGGGAGCTGTTTAGATGTAATTACACACAGTAATTCTGCCTATATGATTTTTGCTCATTTTTGTGTATTGTACGTGGGGTGTGAAAATCAGTACCCACAGTGATATTGTTGATGGAATTAGTTATGACATTGGAGCATTTTAGCAGTTGTATTCCAGTGACTCAGTTCTGTTTATTGAAGGTGCATCCAGACCAATACCAAAATTGTATATATTGAAACAAAATTGATTAAACAATTCCCACTTTGAAATATTATTTTTATCCTACTATTGAAGAGCAGAATTGTCTCCCACAGCGGCCCATCCATATACATGCCTACTGCATTGCCTGTTTCCTCAGTTTTCAGCTGGTCTGCCAGTATAGAGGTTATCATAGTGTACTATATCTTACTTCGGCTGGCAGACCGGGACAACACCCTGGAAACAGGCAGTGCGGTAGACATATATGGATGGGCTGCATTGACATCCCAGCCAAGGTTTGCGATTAACAGCGAGGGTATTAACAGAGCTTTCAATGCCGTGGAAACCTAGCCAGTTCTCCTAGGAGAGGGATCCCATGGAGAAACACATGCTCAATTTGATTTTTATAGACTGGTGTCGGCCCTCCCACTTTTGTTTGTCTGAACTTCATAATTAGTTCCTGTTAGGAGCTGTTTGAGATAACATAGGAGATGTTTATAGGACACAACCTAAAAATACCTAACTCAAAATCCCCAATTCACAGTGCTTATAAATTCAAAGCTTTTGTTCATAGTAATACAATGGGATAGCCAAATTTTCAGGAGCTCAGTGGTCTTCCTTCCTCAAGGCTTTGCACAGCAGTAATTCTAGGATCAACCAATGGCAAGGGCTGACTTAATGCTCAACCAACTTTATTTTAAATGAGGCTCAGGGGGTCTTATTTCAAACACAGAAGACTTGACCCATAGGTCCAAACAGGGAGATAATAATAAATAATTTGTGAACAATGAGAAGCCTAACAGTACTTTTACCACAATGCCCACATGGGGCCAGTGGAAGTAAAGCCACAATGGAGTGGTACTGATGCTGAATGCCAGTCTCTATGCAGGACCTCCAGTAGGGTTTAGGTTGCACCACTCGCTGTGCCACCCCACTGGAAACCTGCCACTGGAAAGACAACAACTCATCGTAGCTGGGACTTAAATGCAGATTGTGTGCTTTCGCCCCTTGCACACCAGACTAGACTAATGTGGGCCACTGGTCTCACAGTAGAAAATGTGCCCAGCTATTTCTACTCCATCGGGCTGCCTGTGGTTGCATTACAATAGAGTAAAAGTACCGCATTAAAAACAGTATGGCTGGACGTTGTGATGATAAGGATTGTATCTTGGATTGTTCTGTAGAAATTAGGTTTTCAGGCGAGATTAGGCTTTGATACCGAATACTGATTCATATCTGTTTTTCGTCTATGTGTTACAAATTAAGGCACCAAATAGAGCTGATCTGAATTTTGGACATAATTAAACAGATATAACAAAGTTCTTCCAACGGTATATTGAAGAGACCATTAAAACAAATTGTACCTAACATGTTTTATGAGCTTTGCAGTCCTCTTCCTCAATACTTTATAATGCGGAAACAATGCTTCGCAAAAAATGTGGTTGAATTTTTTTGATGCTTATACATTCATCTTTAATTCTAAGTATTGATTTGATTTGTTCTATAGGGTTGTATGGTGACTGGCTCATGATAAAACCTTTCTGAACTAAATATAAGTTACCCACATTGGTTGTCTTAATAGAGATGTGTAAAACATAGAAATATGAGGTCAGTTGCTCCTTAAAAAGGTTGTAAACATATATAGTTCCAGCGCCCTAACGACCAAAAAGCACTGGACCTGGGAAGGCGTGACATGGGGGGTCCCCCAGATGCTTTTCTTGCTACTTACCCAATATAGATTACATGGGGGCATTTCTAAACACCCCACCCGCCCACCTGAACGCAGCATATATCAACACCTTGATTGTTGATTCCTTTCTAAACTCTTAATTTGATAAGGTTTATGTAAAGGTCCCCAAACACTTAGCGAGCGGGGGGCGACAGATCAGCTGTGGAGTGCAAAGTGATGATGTCATCACGCTGCTCTCCATCACTCACAATATTGGCGGGCACCCTTTGTGTGCCGGCCGTCAGTTTGAACGGGGACGCCGGTCCCAATTCAAACTAATGGCATCGGCCAGAGATTTACGGACATGTCTGTTCTCTGGCCGACAGAGCTTTGGGGCAACAGGGATCTGTCGCCCCATGTGGGCATGTGGGCACCCATGATCCGCGGCTTACATGTATGGGGGCCTTAACTAAACCAAATATCTGAAGTTGTTTAGGTCCATGGTAAATTCTTAAAGGCTCATAGACAAGTAAGCACATCATGGAGGTTACCAGTACAGTCCTCCTTCTAAAATGCTATCTGTCTAGCAGTTATGCCAACTCACCAGCTTTGGTACTTTGTGAGTTAACATGAAGAAGTATGCAGAAAAGCCAGACAAAAGAATTGCTTATCTGAATACTAGTTCTGTGTCAGTAACTTGAACTATTGAGCCCAAAGGTCAGCATGACAGCTGAGTGACAGTTATTTGCAGAATGAAAGTCAACAGTGGTAGCCTTTATGCTTCTTTTAGGAAAGGGTTTCTCCTCTTGTAGTCTTATCGCTCTATATATGACTCTGCTTTTTTTTTTATTTCAGAATGCTGAAGCAAGCTATGACTTCAGCAGCAATGACCCTTATCCATATCCTCGCTACACAGATGACTGGTTTAACAGGTAATGCGATTTATGGACATAAATGACGTACACCTATATATCTGCGGTTGCCGAGCTTTGTCTTTATATTTTTCTGTATAAACAATGTGAGAAGTGGCTTTGAGTAGCTGGACTTGTTCTGTCCCGTCTATTGCTTTGTTACATTCCAAGCATATTTAATGTATTATAATATACTTTATTTAGAAAACAAAAAAGTCTGCCCAATGCCAGTATAATTTAGAGAAGGACTCATGTTCTCAATGTGGAAGTGACCTCTCCAGAGCCATCTATCTAGCGCATATCTAATGTGGCCCTCCCTGTTATCGAGCGGGATCAATCAATCACATTCGAAAACAGGGATAACAGACATGACCGTGAACGACAGTTGATGTCCATTGCTTTGGATAAGGACTGCGGGTCCTTATGCAAAGCATCGACTGAGCTAGATGACAAAGCAGTGCTGCGCCTCCAGATATCGGTCTCAGCTCAATGACATCATCACGCTGAGCTTGAAGGCTGATCTATCTCACGGGCATCAACCCGTGTATGGCAGCCTTAAGAGTCAGAACTGTCCAATCAAGAAGCATTGATGAAACCTGCAAGTCTGGCTACAGCCCCCTATACACCTTTAGATCACTCCATTCAATTTCCTTTAGATCTACCAACAACTATGTAGTGCCGTGTTCATCCTGATAGAATACATAGTGATTGGAAGGATTAGAAAGCTCCTCATATTACATGGTTTTCATAGAAGAAAAGTTGATTGTACAGAAATTGTATGGAAAGATGGACTTCTGCAATGGGACCACCTCTTCCACTTCTATACAGCTGCTGGCAGGGTAGTGGCTTTTTTCTGTAATTAAATTTCTTTATTATTTTATGAAAATATACACAGTTTCCAATTCATTCCAGACATAAAAAAAACAATACATTTACATACTTCCATACATGCAATACTTAAACCTACATTTACCCCTCCTTTTCCCCTCATCCTTACAATGATGTTTCTTCTTCTGCCTTTACTATATCTGCCCATTTACTTCTAATATATAGGTTTCCCAAGGGGCCCAGGTTGTGTCGTATTTTTCCCTTTTATCATTAATACAGGCTGTGAGGTATTCCATGTTTTGTACAGTGGCTTTTTTTCTAACCATTCTGCGGCTGCTTTAGAATGAAAGCAAATCGGAAAGCATTGAGTACTTTTTGTTCTCAATGACCTGAAATTTATTCAGACTTCCAATCCAGGCATTAAGGTGATTCTGCTAATTATATACAACTTATGAATGGCTCTCTGGAACAATTGAAATTGCTCAGATTTGCAGTTATTTCTTATTTTTTAAACATGTACTTTATGCATGCATGACAACAAATTGCCTTTAGGCTGCATTTTACCAAACTTTTACATAATGTTTTGATTTCTTCCAAACATCTTGCTATTTGGGCGGGAACTCAGAGATCAGTCAGAAGGCAGGGCTGTGTGAATTGAGTAAAAGGGATGTTGTTGTGAATTTATGTTTACCATGGACAATATAGTCAGAATGTTTTTCCAACACAACTACATCGATTCCAACCACATAAATTCAGCCAGGTTGACCTGTTAGACTGTTGGTGCCCCTTATACTGATGAGCTCAGGGAAAATGTCCCTTTTGCACTATAGTGAAACAGCCCTGTCTATACATCACCCTCGTTCTGCTGTACTCCATTATATTGCGCCTGAATCTCTTTCCTACACATTCAGAACATGATCTTTTGTTCCAGTAGTTCAGTTTCCATGGTAAAATTAACAGATCTGTCTTATCTACAAAGTCTCCAGTTGAACTAACAAAACAAAGAGGCAAAGTTAAACTGAAAAAGACACGCCAAAGGGAACCTGAAGTGAGAAACACATGTTGGCTGCCATTGATGACCTATTCTTGTGTCCTTAAGGGACAGCAATGCAATCTGAGTTACTATACCACCTTTTGTACAAAGCCAAAAAATTTTGGAGTTCCCCTTTAGATATGCCCCTGTGTACACACGCTTTGTAAAATCACTATTCACCTATTTCTTCTTAACATGCATTGATTGGATAATTAATGGATCTGAACTTTGAAAGCCCACTAAATCAAGGGCATTGAGATTTACATTGTTAAATTGTGTGTGAAAGGTCCTGCGCCAAGGCCTGTTTATGGCGGCTATATGTAAAGTATTATTCTCATTATCATAATTTCACAAGTCAATGATCCATATGATATGGCATTCCCTGCGTACAGGTGACTTATTAACTCTTTAATTGCTCCATCTGTGTCATAAAGTTCAGGCTGGCATTTAATGCAAAGGGAGATAAAAGGTCATGTCGTATTTACAGTAGTAATATTTACCTTAGCCGTGTGCTGTTTAAATCAGCAACTAAATCGTTTCATTATTGCTAATTAGGACTGTAAAATATATACCATATATACTCCAGTATAAGCCAATACAAATATAAACCGAGGTACCTTGTTTGGTTTTGGGATGTGTGTAATTTAGAGATGATCGTCTCCAAATGGGATGGGATGGGATCCTCTCCAAAATTAGATGACTGCGGGAGTGTTGACCTGTGCATTTGTTACATAAAATACACTCAAAATACCACTTAGCACTATGAAAAATTACACCAAATTTCCAGTAAAGATGGATAAAATATATTTTGGCCACAGCTTAAAACAGTTTACAATTTACCAAAAACTTTGTTACTATATGAACCTAACAACACATAACATAACCACATGTACCAGACACCAACCTCACCTACACCCACCAGCTTTACCAACTTTACCTTAGGTCAGTGACCGTCAAAAGAGTGGAACGTTAGCTTACCAGTGACTGCCCCCCCCCCCAACCAGCACGTTTACATTAAACCATATATTTTCCTAGGCACTGCAAGGGACCTGCCAAGGCTGTGACAAAGCAAAAAAAAAACAAGAAAAAACTAAATAAGGATACAAAGAAGACTTTCCCCCCAAAAAATCCCCACCCAGCCAAAAACCCAGGATGAAGCACCCAAATCAAAAAACCTAACCTAGCAAACCTTAAAGTGTAGGAAGGGAGGGTGGGGATGTCCTTCTACGAAAGAGGCCGACTTCACTTTCTCTTTTTCCTCTTCTTGCCCCAAAGATCCCATCTCCGCTTCGTGTCACTTCCGGTAATGCCGATGATTGCCGGCAACTCCCCCCAGTCAGGCACCCGTTTAGTCTAGTGCCTGGCTGCGAGTGTGAGGATTAGATGAAGAGAAGGGTTGTAGGAACATTGCTCTGGCACAGGGCTGCCCATGCCATTGATTGCAATCTACTGGTCAATCACAAAATCTTTTCCAGTTTCTGTATTAACTGAAGAGACCTTTTTATATTGGTAAATTATTATTATTCATATTATTATTATTATGACATGGTCTTTTTAAAGGTAGCTTGTGAGCCAGAAAAGTGTAGACACCCCTGCTCTAGCACATGAAGTGTTTGCAAAAATTGAAGGATAGATTTACATTGTCGTTTCCCAGGCTGCTGCAGCCCAGGAAATGACCAGGCACTCCTGCAGGTGATAACAACCCTATGACAGGTCTATCGGTCTCATCAACTTCCAACATTTTCCTATGGAAACAAACTGCAGTTTTGCTCATATATTTACAATGGAATAAGCAAAGTGTAAAACTATAACACATGTGGCATCAACTGTCAAATAAAAAACACATCTGTGGCATTCATTCCTTTATTTCAATTTTAAATCAAGCCCGCTCAGAGGACAGACGGAAGAACTGCAGCCTATTGGCTCTCAATGCTGTCAGTTCTCTTCCCCTCACTTCTGATTGCACACACACCCTCTCCTAATCATTCTAATACGAAAGTAGAGTGTGTCTGAAGTCATATGAGTTGTGTGTGATTCAGGTTATATTGCCATACCGGCACTTTGAGATAAATAAGTGGGGTTTTGGGTTCCAGTTTGGGCACTCGGTCTCTAAAAGGTTTGCCGATACAGTTCTAAGGGATCCTATACTTTACGAAGTAAAGAAACCTTTTGCAAGTGAACATCACGTCTACAGATAACTTCCATGTGACAAATTGTATTTTCTCTGTGCATTCAATTACATTTTTCTGTTTTTATTGCAGCCATGGAACACGCTGTGCGGGGGAAGTATCTGCTGCTGCAAACAATAACATATGTGGGGTGGGAGTTGCTTATAGCTCTAAAGTTGCTGGTACAGTATCACTTTTTATATATTTTCTTTATTTTATTGAGCAAAGTTGTTATTCAGGAGAAAACCTTTATAGTTATTTTCACTGTTCATATGTTTTCAGTTTTTATTGCCATCTACTGTTCATGAGAGGTAAAGACCAAGTAAATGTAACTTCTAGGATGAAATTAGTGATGAGTGGCATAGTCAATATTTGAATTGAGTTCACTAATCTTTTTGTGGGAACCTACAGGGAAACATCTTGGTAATGGGGGTCAGGGTGTGCCGCCCTCCGTAATATAATTTGTAATTAACCCTAAGACCAGTTTTAGGTCCTGGTTGACCAACTAGAAATGAGGTTTAAAGG
>CM070035.1:141578955-141609994 GCA_036250615.1 Ptychadena robeensis | reverse complement strand
CCCTTCTGTAGAATAGACTTCTGTAGGACCCCAGAGGTGTCTAGAAACTTGCCTCTGAGCCCAGATATATGCGCATATACGGGGGTATACTTATACATATTTTACATCTTTTTATGATGAAAAGGGTTAGGGAAGTGGTAATTTTCTAGGTCTGGAACGGATTGTTGCCATTCCCATTATTTTCTATGGGAAATTCTATTCTATTCATTCCAAAGGGTTGGTTGTAAGTCAAGGGTCCACTGTAATTATATTTTGTCCATAAGATTGTTTTTTATATTTTATTTAAGAAATTTATGGCACAGACGTGTCTTATCTTTGAAATATGATTTCACTGTTCCAGTATTACACTTTTCATGGTTCCAGATTTAAGCAAAACTAAATCATGTTTTCATATAAACAGGTTCAACGTTATATTTGATCAGAAGAAAAAGCATATTTAATTATAGATATCTTTTTTATAAATAACAAGGTGACCCTGTGACCTAGTTTTTAATTTTGTCCCGCTATGTATTTGAGTTTGACACCCCTGCTGTATTTATAAACCATATCAGTATTGTAATTTAATTTTATCTTGCTATAGTCCAGATCTCACTTGGAGGGACTTGCAACACCTAACAGTGCTAACATCCAAAAGGAACCAGCTGCACGATGAAGTTCATAAGTGGCGTAGGAACGGTGTTGGCCTGGAGTTTAACCACTTGTTTGGCTATGGCGTACTGGATGCTGGCTCAATGGTTAAAATGGCACGAGAATGGAAAACTGTTCCAGAAAGATTCCATTGTATTGGTGGATCAATACAGGAGCCAAGGTAAGTCGAAAAAATGTATTTGACTAATTGAGTAAATAATAAAACCCTGAATTAAAATAAGTTGGGGACATGTCATGATTTATTTTATCATTTTATTTTGTTATTGCCTGTAAATATTCTTTGCCTACTGTTCATAAACCTAACATTTCATTTTACCAAACAAATATATGTTATGCTTAAAATACACCTGTACGTGTTAGCTCTAACAAGAGCCACTTGGTGCAACTGAAACTTTTTTAGAGATATAAACAGAAATGCACCAACATTAGAAACGAGTCTGAGAACAAAACTAATAGGCATAGTGTCCATAAAGAATGTATTTTGGAAGGAAAAATGACCCCACTGGAATGACAGTAAAGGGACACCAATGTGGAACCAGGGCCACCTTCAGGGGGGGGGGGGGACGACAGAGGGCACTGCTGTCCCAGGCCCGAGCAGCTAGGGGGGTCCAGAGGTCAGCATCTAGGGCCCCGCAAGATCTGCACACAGCCGGATCTCCCATCTGAACTGTATTTGTTATATTTGCAGAGCCCTGCTGATATAACCAATGCAGTGTGTGTGGGGAAAGCTGCACTCATGCTGGCAGTTTCCTCACAAACACAGAGTAGAAGGGAGACATGAGTCCAGATTCCCCAGCAGCCCCCCCCCCTTCCTTCCCCGTGTAAGAGGAAGGTAAGATGCTGTGAAGTGTGCTCTCTAGTGACATCATTTTTGCAGCTAAAATTGGGTACTGCATGGAATTTTTTCCCCATTCAAACACATGAAATATCCTTTTTCAGGTTTTCCTGCTCTAAAAACTGGATGTGTCTTATGGTCAGGTGCATCCTATAGTCCGAAATATAGGGTAAATAGTAGCTAGTAGATAAAGTAGTAGTAGTAGTAAATCTCAACAAAGGAAAGGGTTGCTTTAAGCCAATCCAGTTTCCTACATTGCTAAATATACATGCCAAATTTACACTTCCCTCTGTACATTTGTTTTTTTTTATTATAACCCCATAAATAAACACCGGGCAGGAAATAAGGATTACTTTCTTGAATCAAATCCCCAATCACTAAACCCGCCTGTACTTTATTCTTCTTGTCAGATTGAGATGCAAGTAAAAATAGTTTATGATCAGAATCTTGAAATGTTGAAACCATAGTGATGTTTTCGCTTTTGATATTTAAGCTTTTACCCGCATTATTTTCAGGCAAAGTAAAACAAACCAGCCGTCTCTAAGGGATTGCATTGCAATGTCCATTAAGATTTGATTCAGTCATACTATGGATAATTGTTTTCTTCCTCCTCATAGACTTGCAGAGCACAGTCTATATATAGCTGCTCGAATATCCTCTGTGGTGCACCTTAGCAACCCTGTCAATTAGTGCAAAGAAGCCGGGTAGCATTTGTCGTCTGCAGCAATTGTTGCGAGGCAGCTCCATTAATATTTAAAACACTTTATTATGCCATTGCCAGGATTAGAACAAGCAAAAAAATGTGAATTGTGAAGATGAGAAATTATGCTAAAACTCGTACAATATGTCGCTTGTAATTATGTGTCAAGTGCTGTCTTTAATAATAATCTTCTGCTAAAATAATAAAGGGGACATATATACCGCATTATGTCAAGTAAACACTTCTAATCATGAATTACCAGACAGAAAATGGAAAAAAGGGGAATGTACATTTAATAGAACTTGTGCGAAGGCCATGCAAACCAAATTATGAACATATTCTAAACAAGAAGTACTGAGCTGAGGTAACCCCAAAGTCTCACCAGAGAAGTTTTTTGTATACAAGTACTAAAGGACTTGTAAATCAGCATTGGTCTCCAAACTTGCTCAAGAACCTTAGCTGCAATGTTAGCGTGACAGCTGCATTACAGACTTTGAAATGCCCCCCAACCCAGTAAATGGTACAGTCCCTTGTCCCTCTGCTTCCTTTAAATGTTTATCCTGGTGGAGGTCTGGCTCCATGTGATAGAGATATAGGTAGCAGTCCTGCCTTGGGTACTTTCCAGTACATTCTTTGCCTTGGTTGTGTCTTCTCTGGCCATTCCTGCAGCATCTCCCATGAATCCCTGTCAACACATATACATGCACACCTTTAGTAATAGCACACCTTAAGTAAAGGCGTGTGATTAACATTAACATTGGCTTCTTCATGAGTTGTCTTGCAAGACAACTTTTGGAGAAATGAGAAATTGCCATCCCAGCTGTATGTACATTATCAAGCTACTGCATATCTCTGCAAGTATTGCATGAATGTTGTACATGTATGAATTGTGTGTGATTAAGTTCATAGGCCCAACAACATCCATCTAAAGATTGTGATTATTTTCCAGGAAAATACCTTCTGATGGGAAGTTGGTGCTCACACTTACAACAGATGCTTGTGAAGGAAAGGAAAATTTTGTTCGATACCTGGAACATGTCCAAGCAGTTATAACTGTGAATTCTACAAGGCGTGGAGACTTGAACATCAACATGACATCACCAATGGGGACAAAATCCATCCTGCTGAGTCGCCGTCCAAGGGATGATGACTCTAAAGTGGGTTTTGACAAATGGCCATTTATGACAACTCACACCTGGGGAGAAGACCCGAGAGGGACTTGGGTATTGGAAGTCGGTTTTGTTGGGAGCATGCCAGAGAAAGGTGTATTAAAAGAATGGACCCTAATGCTGCATGGAACTCAAAGTGCCCCCTACATAGACCAAATAGTTAGAGATTACCAGTCAAAACTGGCAATGTCCAAGAAGGAGGAGCTGGAAGAAGAGCTGGACGAAGCCGTGGAAAGAAGTTTGAAAAGCCTTTTAAGCAAGAACTAGCACCGTATTGCATGTTTATCTTAATTTCTCCTTTTCAGAATTTTCAGCATATCTTTCTAACACTTAAATTTCTGTATAGAATTCAACAGCCTCTTGGTACCATATGTTCTAAATATTTATAGTCATCTGTTCCTTTGTTTGGAATCAAATAAATATATATATATCTATATATTTTTACAGTGTTACCCCTTATAGATACAATGAAAATTAACATTCAGTCTGCAAACATGTTCGGTTTCAGTTTTGTGTAGGACATTCTACGTTTTCTTTTTGGGACAAATGCAAATCAAGAGGGAAAGTATAGGTCAAATAATTATTAACATTTGACATCAAATTCCAGGTGCTATAAAATCTCAGCACAGGAAAGGTAACTTTCATAATGTTCTGTATGGAAATTGCAGAATAAAGTCAATGGTTTGTAGGTTAAGTGTTTTAAGAATTTGCTGAAATGTGATATATTGAAGGTATAAGAATATCTAAAGCCATTAGCAAATATTTAATATATTACAACTTAAGACTCCCATACATGCATAGATCCACGTCGATTTTGCGGACAAACGATAGGCGAGGCGATCAGTCGTCTGCAAAATGAACACGCCCACCTGAAGAGATCTTGTTGGTTCTTTTCCTGGACCAGGATCCCCATTTAAAGTATCGCCCGGCAAATAGCACACACAAATGGTGCGCTTCGATTCTCCAAATGGTCGGCCATAGCGTGACGCTGTGATCATGTTGCAATCTCCCGTTCGCCAATCGCATCAGGATCTATGTTTGGATGGCTTTACCAATCCTTGTATTAATGTTCTTAGTTGAGGCTAAGTACCATTTTTCAGATAAAATACCTAAACATTCTTAAAAATTACTATTGTTTTTTCATATGCCCTGAACTGAAACCTCAATGTCAGTGTTTCCTTCTCTGACACAACTTTCAACTAATTGGGATGACAATTCAAGGTGTTTGGAGCTCAAATTAGAAGGGGAGTCTTGAGTGACAATATGCTCCTCTATCTACATAGTTCAGGGCTGTCAACCTTAAACAGGTAATGTGTTACTGGTTAAAAAAAAATGTAATGAACCTACCAAATCTAAGGCTGCCCATTTACGGGTCGATGCCCGGCAATCGAGGAACCTTTGATCGCAGCGTGATGGCGTCATTGCACTGTGCTCAATCTTCCTCGATTGAATGGAGATCCAAAGTAACGGAAATCCAACAGGTTTTACCAACATGTTGGCTCCCTGTTCAATCTAGTTTCTTCAATCAATTGATCCTGCTCGAAGAATTCCGTGGCCGCAAACAATTCAAGCACAATAAATCACTATGAACGTGCATGGTAAATGATTGTGCTCAAATCTATTAAAACATAAAGTGGGCTATGGCCACCTTAAGTAAAGATCTGGATGATATCTAATAAATGTTGTTTTAGATACGTTGATTTATGGTACTGGTAAGGTTAAGGCAAAATTCTCATGTGTGGTGTCAGGGTAGTTAAATACTTAAAAAATAAAAAGGAGCTTAAGAAATAAAGAAATGAATGAGGGCATTCGAAAAGCACAAAATGTGCTGTCATTTAGCAGTCCGGTTTCGGATTGGACTGTTTTTTGAACGCCAAATGTCACTCTTGGATGGGTTTTCAGGTGTTAAATTCCATTATCCACTTCAATGGGAAAGTTCTTCACATTGCAGAGCACTTTTCAGGCGTTGCTTATAACATATAACATCTAGGTGTGATCACCTATTTCACCCTACAGAACCACAACCTAAGCACTTCTCTACCCCTCCATTTGCATTTTACACGCATTTTGTAACAAAGTCTTAAAAGCCTAATAAAGATAACTGGAGATTATTAAATTATGCGGTGAACACTTGCACGTGCAGATTTAGCCTTCGTTTTTAAATTCATACTAGGCATACACGACTCGATGACCATTTGCGCTGAGCTCAAACTTCCTTGATATTGAGCTGCAGCACTTCTGCATCATTGATACCGCCCTATACATTGCATGGGGACCCTCGATTGTGCTTGAATCTATAAAAAAATCGAGCCGTGTATGCCTAGCTTTAAGGTGAAGCCTGGATTAAGGTTTATTATTATGATAAAGTTAGAGCACATTTTTAAAAATCTTTTTAAGAGTGTAACCCTGTTTCTAAAGGCATACACTGTTGAGGTCTATCTGCCAAAGTATAGACGTAGTCAAAGTTTAACAACTGTAACTTAAAGTACCACGCGGGAATGCCTAATGAATATACTTAAATGTATTATTAAAAAGCTCAACTCCGTTCTATAAATCTGTACCCAGTTGAAAGCATTATTAAGCCACTCTAAAGCGTACTTTGACTATTAAAATATATATGAGCTGCCACTGCTTGCATTATACCTGAATTCACCGCTCACTAAACCCCGGGTAGATATTGCTCATCATATTGCTGTGTACCTTTCCCTGCACCTTTTATTCAATTTAGGAGTGAATGGAGCCTACACCAATATTGGGGCACAGAAAATACATTTGTAATGCAATGTTGTAAATCCTCTAATGCAGTGGTTCCCAAACTTTCCTTGCAGGTGCTCCTTTTCTTTTTGGGAACATTATCGAGCCCCACCTCCCTATTCAAACACAGGTTAAGAATGAGGGTCAGTGCCCCCCTGGAATACATTTAAGCCAGCCCCCCCCCCCCCCCCCCCCCCCCCCCGTTTGGGAACCACTGCTCTAATGAATGAATTAAAGTAAAATTGTAAAACCAACACCCCTAACCTGTCAGACTTGTCATGTAGCTGTTAGAAATGTATGTGGACAAAGAAGGAATTCGAAAGGAGTGTTTGATGAATATGAAGAATGAATGAAGAGTTCATGCTTAATAAAAAGCTAGACTTTCACATGTGCATCAAAATATAAATCTCTTAAATCTTGGACCTGTTCTTTATGACACAAAAGCAGGGAACTCACGGCTCGATAAAGGAGCCATTCGAGGTTCCCCGCAGCAGCGCAATGACGTAATCACGCTGCTGTCAGATATCAGAGGAGCTGGGGGCACAGCTCTGCTGTCTCTCCAGCTCTGACGATGCTTTGCATGGAGACCATGGTTTGCAATGGACATCGACCGTGATTTACGATCATGTCTGATATCCCTGTTTTAAAGGGATTGATTGATCCTGCTCGAAAACAGGGATGGCCGCAATAGATATGGGTCAGATAGATGGCACGTGAGCGTGCATGAAGCTCGAAGCAGCAAGCGATCTGGCCCATATCTATGCATGTGTTTCCTGCTAAAGGACCGCTGTACTATAGGAGTCATGACTAAATTATCCAGCATTGAATTCTAATTTAACGTTCTTTAAATTCATTAAATGCTGAACTTCAGGAAAAACATTTAAAAGCCATTGCAGTGGGTCTTTCACACAAGTCTAGAAGTCTAGAATCTTTTTTCCTCTTGACTGCCCCTCCTCAACTAGATCATCCCTATCAATAACATTATACCCGCCAGTTCAGAGCTTCGGAATGTGCACTGTGAAGGGTGGACAATGAGGACCTGCTCACACACCAGAGCTGGAAAAGGATAGGACTGGGATCAGGTCAGTAAATCTCATTACCTGAATCATTAACAAGCATTTATCCCTTTTAGTGACAATGGGGACCCACTGCAAGGGTTAATGAAAGTTAAATAACAAAATTTGGAATTTAACTCTAGGCTGCATTCACATGTTCTTTTGACAAACGCATATTTTAATGCTCTCCAGGTGCCCTCCAGTGCTTGGAAGAGTTTATTAAGCTTTTTTCAGCCTTCTAAAAGGCGTGAAAAAAATTCTAAAAGCTTGGTAAAAACCAGAGGAGTTTAAAGCTTTGATGCTTAGAAACCTAATAAGGGCCAGTTGAGGGTGATTTTTGGAGACGCCTGGTAGGATTGCCTAATTGACAAGTTCACGACCCAGGCGTTAAGGCAGCATTCATGCGTATGCTTTCACGGCTGCTGGCAGCTTACAGCAGCCCGAAAAGCGCCAGCCCCTGCACTTGGGCACCTGCACACATCAATTTCAATATCAGGCCTGCATCTGAGTGACCAGTAGACGCCTTATGTTGCGCCTTCACTGCTTTAGCACTTTTCAGACTTCCGAAAAGTTCCAGATGCTGTGTGAATGCTCAAAAAACGGACTCTGCAAAGTCCTGACCGGAGTCTGCAGAGCTTTCCATTCAAGTCAACTAAGCTGTTTAACACCTAAATGACCATCCAAATACAACATAAGTTTAAAAATAAAAAAAGACTTGTCAGGACACAAAGCTATCAACAGCAGAACACTTTGTGCTTTTTAACCTCCCTAGCGTTTCACACACCTAGTTTGTCCCAACCGCTACAGAAGCAGGGATCTGGAGAACCCTATATACCTCCGGAAAGCTGCGGCAATTCTCTAAATCTGCAGATTTTTCAGGGTTCCAGCACCACTCCTTTGATGTCAACGGTGACACCGAATGGGCGGGGGGGGGGGGGTGGCCATACATCTCCATGTAAATGGAGGGGCGTTGGTATGCCAGCACACAGCGCTGCACTCATTGATGATGCCAGCGACTGGGGAGGGCAGGAATTTCAAGCAGAGTACATTGTATGGTATGGGCAGAAAGCTAGGGAGGTTAAATGCCCTTCATAGACTCCTATTATATCTTATGCGCCTTGGCGTTTTTTCCGGGGCGAATGTGTGAATGCAGCCTTAAAACCAATTAGAAATCTCAGGAGTGTAACTGGACTAAAATGACTTCTGTAGGGTCACTTCCTAAGGTGTAAATGATGTCTTAATCAGCCCAACTCCTATTCTCATTCTCTCTGTTGCTCTCTCTTTTTTTCTCTGTGTTATATAATGAGTGTTTTGTAACTCTAAAACAACTTGTATAGTATTTTATCTAGATTTATTTAAAATAATTGGATAGAATATATTCTGTTTATTATTTTAAAAATTAATATTTGATAAGTTATTTTCTTCATGGGAGTTTTCCTTTTTTTTTTAATGCCTATCTATGCCCGCAACAACTGCCAAATGTGCAATAAGATATTAGAAGATGTATGGAAATATAGATTTTTTTAAGATTGTGCCCGAAAAAAAAATATTAAAGCACAATATATATTTTTTTCCATGTTGTACTGAATTATTATTAGAAGCTGTTTAATGTTCATCATTTGCGTACAATCTGCAAATACTGAATATTATCTTGGAAGATTTATGCAGGGTATCATATTTATTACAGGACGTTCCTTCATATGTACACAGATGTATAATGTCATATAAGATTCCGATTTTAAAGTCTAAAATGTATTTTTATTTGGGAGACAACAAGAAAAACCAAAGGAAACGTGTAAATGAGTGTGTGTAAATGAAGGCAATACACAAACATAAAACAAAACAGGCACATAGTATCACATGTGTATGTGCTAATGATACAAAAATGAATATTTTTAAAGTCATCACTTTCTGTAAAAAGAAATCTTTGGTCCTCATTCCACCTCTGTGAAATCCTCAGATGACCATGTGTATTAATTTGCATTCTTGTAATCATGCATTTCTATGTTAAAATGCATTAAATGTCTTATATAGCAGCAATTTTAAAAAATGTTTGTTTATATTTTTTTGAAGACTTCTTTTCAAAAACTTAAATGTTACAAAAAAAGTTATGTTAATCATTGTTTTGTTGTCCTTTGTGAAAATAGGTGCTTTATGCTTCATCTGCAGCTTGTCTCCATCTACTTAGAACATCATTTGGGATCTCGGACATTCCCAAAATCATTCTGTGTTTGATTTTTTGGTTGCAGAAATAGTGAACTTTTTTGGAAATTAGAGATGCGTAAGAACAAAAAGCACATACAAATACAACATTTAGAACGACTGTATTTTTCGGACCATGAGACGCACCTAATTTTTAGAGCAGAAAACCAGAAAAAAATATTTAATAAGTTTTCACATTAATTGGGTTAATGCAATGGATTAGTTAATACAATATGAAATTCAGCCAGTAGATGTTACAAGCAGCAGTACACAAACAGCACAACGTCATCTTCCTCACTGACAGGAAGGGGGGCCAGGGGAGAACAGCTGCAGTCTCTCCTCTCTCTCTGTGCCTGTGCCCGTGGGAGCTGCAGAGTGATTGCAGTTTCCACGGACTGAGAGAGGGATAGATGGCAGTTCATCTATCTTTCTCTTCATTGCCTATGCCAGCAGGGCTCTGAGCTTTGCAGGCATAAGCAATACTGTTTAGATGGGAGATCCGGACATTGGCCAGCAACTCTCATGTGATGGAGAGCTGGTGGGAAGCCAAGGCGCGACCAGCCTGCAGCGCATTTGGACCATAAGACGCAGGCACTTTTCCCCCCATTTTTGGGGGGAGAAAAGTGAATCTTATATTCAGAAAAATACGGTATATCTGTGTACTCTTCTAATGGAAATTTACAGAGCAAATAAAGTAGGCCTATACTTCGAAAAAAATCGCTTCCAATGACAAAGGGGGCTCTTATTGATGTCAGTCCACAAAACAGGTATCTCTTTAGGGCTCCTGAAAACATTGGCAAAAACATAAGGTCCAAAATAAAATACCCTCACGGGTAGCAGAAAATGGCAAGCCTCATAGACAGACCTGACACTCTGTGTATGCCCCTTGGTATCTGCGGCACTAGTAGCACAGTATCTCTCACCTCATCAGGAACCCTGACACAATGGTCTTAGCTCATTTTGTGGAAACACATCCTTCTTGACCACCAGCAGGTGAAAATCCTTGGTGTGTATCGGGGTGAAATGGGAAGGACCCTGTAACCAAACACTAAAAGTTGAGCATCATGCATTGCTGGTTGGACATAAACACAGATTTGAGATACAGTCAGTGTAGATCAACTTCAGTATGTAATTTGAGTTATCCAAGAGTTATCTAAATTATCCAATCATT
Organism: Ptychadena robeensis; assembly: GCA_036250615.1. Lineage (NCBI taxonomy): Eukaryota > Metazoa > Chordata > Amphibia > Anura > Ptychadenidae > Ptychadena > Ptychadena robeensis. The sequence continues at coordinate 141,599,460 of CM070035.1, read as the reverse complement.
CTGTGTCCACTCAGGGAAGTCCCTGTACTACACTGTGCTACTACTTGAGATTGAAAGGTGTATGGTCATCTTTACTTCAAAGGGTTGTTAACCTTCTAGGTGTTCTGTCCATTTCGCCCTTTTTAAAAAAAAAAGTGCTACGGGCAATAAAATCAGTTAACAGTGTAATCTGCTGTGTTACCCCACACTCCCATCTTTATATCCCGGTGGTCATTAATGACACATGTGACATTGTGACACGAAAAGTGACAATGCCAGCATGTAATGCAGTTCAATGGTGTGCTCCCCCCTGTCTCTTTGGAAGGATCAGCAGGGGCGCTGACAAGGAGGAGCACCTTGGGCTCCCTAAAGACACGTAAGTGCAGCTTGGGGTGAGTATTATTAAAGGTTAAACTATATTGGTTGGAAATATTCTGTGAATTTGGGTTATTGTAGGGGTTCACCTTCACCACACTAGAGTTCAGCAAAATTCCCCAACCATGCTTTATTGAGCACACAAAAACAACAATAAGGCTTCATGGAAGCCGTTCCAAAATAACAGTATTTCCGGTAACCCCAAAACATAATAAGGCGTCTTACAGTTTCTTGAAGACGTTTCCCCGAACAACAGTCCGTGTAATCCGCAGGGGGAAGAAATCCAGCCACGGAAATGTCTTTCAGCAAGACCATGAGTTCCTCCCTGATGAGATCACCTGACCTCATTATATTTCTGCTGTGCAGCCAAAACACACCCCTCTCCATCACCCTAGGGGTTACCTGAAAGATGACCTAGCCCAAAATTGGGTGACACATGTATATCATTCAGGACCCATCCCTGGTGTCCTGTGCAATTCGCAATTCGAATATTCAAGCTCAACACTAACAATGGAGTGATTGTAGCCACCCTAAGGCAGAATGTGTATTACAGGTACTACATGTGTGTGTGTGTGAATGTGTATTACAAGTTAAATAAAAATCCAGAAGTCACCAACATCTAAAGACTGAATTGCTTTATTAAAGGGGAATTTAGCATGTTCTAATTCCATTTAAAAAATCCTCAAATATAAACTGCAAAATTGAAGGAAAAAATTTACATAATAGAATAAATAAAGTTTACACTAGTGATGGACGAACATCAGCTTTGGCTGTTCGCGAGCAGGCGAATCAAACTTCTGCAAATACCCGCCGTTTGCATGTTCACAGCAAACCTCTATTATATTTAATGGAGGGCAAACTTCTCAAACCTTCAGGTCATATTTGTAGCCAAAATACCAAAAAAAAGTGTCAAAATGGAGCAATCACTGGGACAGTGTCATGCCAGATGGGGATCAATGGCTAACTTCCCTCTTAAACTACAGATTTTTTTAAAAAAATGCTGTTTTTTATGTCTAATGTCACATATAGATTACAGATTTTGTCAAAACTTAGCTGGAGTGGGCTTCCAGCCTGGCAGTACCTTCTGCAGCGCATCGCATTTAGCCAGATCTCTCTGCAATGTCCTGCTTTAGTTTGTGATGGTGAATTACAACTACCAGCACACCTCAATGTGTAATGATGAACTCCAGGAGGGAAAAATGTGTTATTGGCTGTAATGTCCCAATTGACTGTGGGCTGTCAAACTTTGGCTCCATGTTAAGGTATAGGGGGTGGGTAGAACACATATAACGTTTACTGGCTTTGTGAACTGTAAACATGTTATGTGCACCGCAAAGTTTTTGGCCATCACTGGTTAACACAATGTAACCACTAAACTAATTGAGGGACCTTTCACACTATATGCACTCCTGATAATGATCCTATGATGTATATGTTAAATACTTACCACTTATGTTCCGATCCATGATCTTTAATTATATATAACCTGTGCAGATAATATCTAAACACAAGCAGGTGGGTGTGCATTCCTCCTGATGAGGCCCATATGAGGGGCCGAAACGCGTCGAGGACAGACTCGCACCCCCTCGGGACGCACCATCTTACTTGCTTCCAGCTGAAATGCTTACACCTTGCACCATGAGGATCAAGTCATAATTGGTGGAATGAACCTTGCTTGCTCTGCTTTTAGGCTAACTAGTGATTACTTGATTGTGGACTTGTGTCCCATACAGACTTTTTCTCACCCATATATGGAGGGCTCTGTATAGAGCAGTGACTGTGACAATCATATAGATGTGTATTTTAATGTTATAATAAAGATGCCTGTGCAATATTCCGTAGGGTTTTATCCCTCTCTGCCACCTAAATCTCTTTGGGCTAGCCCCCCCTTCACTCGACCAGTGAAGTCAGTGGGAGTATGTGTATGTAATTTGTTTTGAGATGGTGGCTTAGCAACTATATGTGTTTGGCCCTACACCCATGAGCTCCATGTCTTGTACTGGAATGCAAGTTGAAAATTTCTAATTATCTAATATGCAATTTAAGAGTAAATACATGTTCACTTCATTTACTTATTTTCACATGCAAAATAATTCCAGTTTTGACAGCACCCAATGTTGACCTATAGTGTAAATGTCTGTGTGAGATGATTGGTGGAATAAATACGATACAAATGATAGATTTTGCTGGACATAGCAAATCTTTATTTGGAAGCAAATTATCCAGATTCCAAACTAATGAACCAGTTCACATAGCAACCCATTTATTATAGATCTATGACAGATACACTCCCTTTATCTCAGGTATATTATGCTGTTTATGATAGGAAGATCTGTCCTATGTTCTCTATTACTTCTGACCCAGAGGCTCCTAAGTAAAATATTCCTCAAAGTATTGTCTACTTCCATTACAAAGGAGTGAATTTCAGGTTCAGTAAACACATCTGAAAATCAATAAAATACATCTTCTCCCATGTGTCTCAAGAGCTGATATTGTTATTCTATTTCTTCCTTGTCTTTTCAATCATGGTTTCTACCATAATGGCCGTTTCTTCATAACTCTTCACTCTATCTTCTGAGATTTTCTCAATTGACTCGACCACTTCAACTTTTTCATAACTCATAGAGCTTGGAAAATCTCGCCCTCGCAATGGCCTGAAAGATCGTTCTTCTTTGTTATTATCATTTCGGCCTCTGCTAAATCTTTTTACAGAATCAGAAGAAGGATCTGCTGGTTCGTGGTGAGTGCTGTCGGGTCTAGTGACATCTTGTGGCTTCTCTCCTTCTTTTTTCTCAGGATCTTTAGGATCCTCATCTTTTTTCTCAGCTTCTTTCTCTTTTGGTTTTGGCTTATCATCATCCTCTGCCTCTTTTTCCTTTTTCTTTTCTGAACCAGCTTCATCTTCATCACTTTCTGATGATTCGGAAGGTTCAGGAAGTTCTGGAATAGGTAGGATGATATCATCTCCTGGTACAACATCATGTATGATGCTAACTGTGATCCTGCCTCCTGCTTGCGGTGTGGAAGAGCAGAAGAAAGGGTCCATGTAGCTAGATTCTCCTGTAACTAGGACATAGCGACCTTTGGTGAAGAAGTCTGGAGAAGGCTCTGGTTTCTTGTAGCCTCTTACACGATCTCTTACTATGTTACATAGCTTGTCAAATGCTTTGCTTATCTGTGCTCCATCTGGTACATCTTCTGGAGATAAATCATGCTCATACCTTTCGGCTTCCTTTTCTTCTTCACCATAAGCAGAGTCATCATACTTCATTTCATATCTCTTGTCTACACTTTCTTGGGGCCTATCTATGACTTTGTCTTCATTGCTTCTACTGTCCTCACTTTTATCCATGGATAATTCTCTTTTCCTTGAGGTCTTCCTTGGAACACCCTTTTGTCTTGGTTTAGCCGTAGCAATATCTTGTATTGCCAATGTTATATCTGAAAATCAGTAAAGACTCATCAGCAGTTGTTCAAGTGTTAAAATTTTCTGTGCAAATAAGGAGCTAATATATAAAAAATTGCAAACTTTTGAGGCATGCACTATTTCCAAGACAACAACAAACAAAAATCAAGAACCTAAAATGTTCTTCTGACTTACTTAAATTACAATTGAAGATGAAAGAAAACAATATGCTTCAGTGGAAAATGTTTCTGGAACAAGACAAATGCTTGATGTGTCACAATTATATGATCATATATAGAATAAATACAGGAGAAAATATAAAAAAAAACGCCTCAAAAACCCTAAACTAATAGCTTTCCTGATGATGTTCATTTTGCACATGGTTAAACTCCTTAGCGGTATGGCTGTACTGTACTCTTCCGTGACTCCTCGCTCTCCCCTCTACACATCTCCAGCGTCATTGATGATGCTGGCGTTGTGGGCCAGGAAAGTGACACCCATCCATTAAAATTGAGGTCTATGGCTGCCCCCTCCACTTCTGCGGCTTTGTTGGGAAGCGAGCAGTGGGGATACAGCGATGCAGATTGTTTTGTAAACAAACTCTGCCCAAACTGGGTTCGGGCATACCACCAAGGAGGTTAACTCTATAAAGCCTAGAGATCAAATATTTTTTGAAGATTTCAACTAGCTGATATTGTGAATTAATTGCAAAGCCCCTGGACATGGAATCAACACCACATTTTCTGGAAATGTAGAGAAGAGTTGTAGGAATATTATAAAACATTTATTGTTATAGCAATTCTTGGTGTTGAAATTATAACTGGTGATGATACCATGTTCGGGGGCTTTGCAATTAACTCAAAAATAAACTAATCTGACTAACTATCATGATTAAAACATAATTAATACCCAAAACCCCAACATCTAAGCATGGACATTGCACCGATGTGCGAAATGACTGTATACAGCCACAAGGCTCGTCTGGGTACCATACCTAGCCTTGAGCCTGAATATAGTAATTTCGTGCATCAGTCCAATGTACATACAGTGCTGCTTGAAAGTATGTGAACCCTCCAGACATGGTCACTGTTTGTGACATTTAAGTAACCTTATTAGACATACATCTAAATCCCAAGTGTACAGCACACCTTCCAAATAGTAGACACACACACAAAAAAGAGATATGCTTTCATATTTAAGTAAACAAAGGAGCGTTATGTCCCAACAACTAAAATCTTACATGTGGCATAAAGTAATGTGACCCTTGTATTAGTAGCTTGGGCTCCCTCCCTTGCAGGCCATAACTCCAACTAACGTCTCCTGTAACCACTACCAGTCTCTCACATCGCTTATGGGGATTTATGCCCACATCCCTTGCAGAACTCAGCCAGTTGAGAGACCGTTGGAGGAACATCTGGCATGTACCACACCTTTTCAGGTCTCTCCACAACATTTCACTGGGTTAAGGTCCGGACTTGACTGGGCCAATCCAAGTGCAAATCCTCTTCCTGAGCCATTCCTTTGTACTCTGCTGGAATCTTTGGGTCTGTCCTTGTTGCATAATCCATCTTCCGTCCCCGCTTCAACTCCTGACTGATGGCAAGGAGATTCTGGTCGAGAATCTGTTGATAACCGAAGAATTCATGATTCCTTGACATATGGAGTCGTCCCCGGGCCCAGCAGCAGAAAGCCCCCCAACTTTCATCATTTCCACCCACCTCCATCAACTTCACGTGTTGAGAGGAGGTTCTTTTTCTTTCATAGCCCGGTTGATTTTTCCTTTCTCCAAACATGTCGGTTTGATTTGTGACCAAATAATTGTATTTTAGACTCGTGAGGTTCTTTTCTTCTATGCCTTGTGATTTTCTCCAAATTCGTTTTGAGTTGTGACCAATATATATTTTAGACTCGTTGTCCAGAGAATGGACTTCCAGAAGCCTCTGTTTGTCCAAGTGCTCTTTGGCAAAGTTGAAACGGGCAGTTTTGTTGTGCTTTTTTTGAGAGCAGAGGCTTCCTTCTCTCAAACCCTCCCCATGAATGTAATGGCTATTCAATTTTTGTCTGATTGTAGACGCATGCACATTTAGTCCCATCATTCGCCAGAGAGGCCTGCAATCTCTAAGGTGATGTGTGGTTGGCCTTACCTGTTTATTATTTTTCTGCTGGTGCTTCTGGGTGATATTTTTGATGGCGTTCCACTTCTAGGCAAAGTTGCTGTCATGTTGAAGGCCCTCCATTTGTAAATTATCTGTCGTACAGTGGATGGATGGAGCTGGAATCTTTTGGAATGGTCTTATAGCCTTTTCCGACTGATGGGCTGTCACTACCCTCTTCTTCATGTCCTCGGATATCTCCTTTGCTCTTGGCATTGTTGATTTGTATGGGACCACGAGTGGTTCAGTTGGTTTCCTCTCCTTTAATTGTGCAGGCCAAACATTTTCCAAGGATGTCTCATTTCATTGGTCTGCTTAGTGATTGATTAAGCACCCAAATGTGTTTCACCTGCATCTTTTACCTGTCGGATAATGCAGCTGGGGGTTCACTTACTTTTGCACATACACTAAGTCCATGTTTCATGTAGTTTTTGTGGGCACTTAAACAAACCTACTAAACAAGTAACAGCAATTGATGAACATTATCTACATTTCATGAAATAAACACTGGTGATGATAGAATGAGAAATCATGGTTAAACAACGAAACTCTACACCACTTGAGGGGTTCACATACTTTCAAGCAGCACTGTAGGTACCCAGATGAGCCTTGCAGCTGTATACAGTCATTTTGTTAAATCAATCCAATGTACATAGGAACCCAGGTGAGCCTTGCGGCTGTATACAGTGATTTTGTTCATCGGTCCAATGTAAGTAGATACCCGGACGAGCCTTGTGGCTGTATTCAGTAATTTTGGCTGTATACAGTAATTTTTTAAACCCAATCAACCCAATGTCCATAGGTGCCTGGGCGAGCCTTGCTGCTGTATACAGTAATTTTTAAACATCAGTCCAATGTACCCGGACGAGCCTTGTGGCTGAATACAGTCATTTTGTTTATCGGTCCAATGTCCATGCTTTGATGTTGGGATTTTGGGTATTTATTATGTCACAGTATCTGACAGTCTTACTGGTTAGGCCTATTTAAAATCCCTGGGGACTAGCGACTCCCTACTAGAATAAATTTTCTCACTTAATTTGTACTTTTTTCTTGGATAGTTATTATGGGACGAGGCCGTACATTCTATTGACTATTTTTCTGTATTTATTGTTTGAGCTTGCCCAAAATTTTTTTTAGTATCTCATAAGGAGTCTCATTAAGAGATCAAAAGATCCCCCTAACCCCTTGGTAGAAAAGGAACATTTGTTTATATATTTTTTATACCTCAAAGCTCTACATTGTTCAAAGAAGGTGAATAAAAACTCCCTCACACTGTTCTCTATATGTGTGCTTGCATCCCTTCTCCTAATTATGGTTGTATTATCATGCATAAGTGCCAGCAAGTCCGGTAAAATATGCCTGGTTAGTGAAGGTGGAGAGCTGTGTAAAGAATGCTTAAAATGGCACTTATACATGAAATCCTCATCTCATTGTCATGGTACTAAGTCTCAGCAATCGTTGGAGTGTAGTTACATATTATCTATTAATTACTCTTAATGTGATAAACTGCAAACAAATAACGTAAACACCCTCATGTGGTCCAGGAACAAAGAACACTCTACTGTGTTGCCTAAGGGTCCCCACACACCCCAGGTGACATGCCCAGGCACCAACTGGTTCGCTGATTGGTTTTTACTACTAACATGCTTGTATGCCTATTACGTAAGTAGTAAAAGCCAATCAGCGACCCACCAATTTTTCACCAATGAACAGGGGGTGATTGTATAATATATATTGCGGAACAAAGCCTGAGAAAAGGCTTTGATGATATCTATGAGGCACGTAACCTTTGACGATGTGTATGACATAAAATGTGCATTACCATACTACAGTGTTCCCTAATTCTTGAAGTATAATTCAAAACATAAATTATGTATTTTAGCTTTTCCTGCTGTAGTTTTTTTAAATGATAAAATGCTTATACAAGTCAGTATAGATTGAAAATGTTATTTGCGGGCCTTTAGTGATGCTGACGGCCACACTTGTGGCCCTCCATATCAACTTAGTTGGCCACCATTACCATACACCTTTAGATTTCTCTGTCAGATTTCCTTTAGATCTCCTTTTGTTTTACCAAAACCATGTAATATGAGGGACTTTCTAAACCATCCAGCCTACCGTTGTTCAATCACAGAGGACCCTATACTACATGGTTGTTGATAGATCTAAAGGATATCTGACAGAGAGATCTAACAAATTACGGACGTGGGGCCAATTCTTGGAAAGACCAGCCATCACGCATGGTCAATCTGACGAGAAATCTCTCCGGGATGGAATGGAATGGAAGCCGAGGTACCTCATTTTATCTACAAAAACTGGAAAAAACTCATTGACTCAAGCCGAGGGTGGGAAATGCAGAGTCAGATAGTGGACCTTTTTAAATAAGAACAATATAGAGAAAGCACCATTCCCAACAGGTGAATGCCACATGCTTATTACAGGATGGGTTTTCAAGGCACTTCTTATTCAAACATGAAAATAAGTTTTCATTTAAAAATACTTTTCTATTATTATTATTATTATTATTATTATTGGGACCAATTCATGGAATGGAAACTTATTTTCATGTTTGAATCATAAATAGGGGACTTTTCTAATCATAATTCCACATTCTCCTGTAACAATTAACAAACAGGCCACCAGATGGCAGTGTGGTGCTGTTTGTTTACATCTCACAAGTGGATGTCAGAAACACATCGGAAGAATTCAGACTCTGTGATCCAGAGACCAGCAAACACCTGGGACAGGTAAGTGGACCCTGACTCTGACCCGGACTCGAGAATAAGCCGAGGGCTTTTTCAAGAATGCTTGAGCATATACAGTAGTTTTATAGGGAGTTAATTGCAAAGTTCTCGAACATGGTATCATCCCCACAATAGAAAATTTGCGGCTCATTTAAATCAATCCAATGTATCAAATTTTTTAAATTGCAGCTCAATTTATTGATTTTAAAATGCACCCCCATTTATTCTCTATTGGCACTCAGGGGCGATTGGGTGTGATTGGGCAGGATTACCTGACCCACTCCCCCTCTTTCTGCCTGCCCAAATCATGTTTTGAAAAACGCACCCATAAAATTTGCCTGATCGATCACTAGCGATTAGCGTACCCATACACATGCTGTTTTTTGGTTTGGCAAACGATTATTCAGGAAATGAACAGGAAAATCCTTGTTTGATTGATCATGGTCAAAGAAATGTTTATCAAACAGGGAACCAGCATGTTGGTAAATCCCTGTTTGATGGCAATGTATTTGGATAGGGACCGGGGTCCCCATCCTAAATATGCTCCGGAATCGATCGCACAAAGTGGTGAGCATCGGATTGGCTAAAAATCATTCGGCAATTCGCCATTGAACGGGTTTCAACCCATGTATGGTCACACCGGCTGGGCGCTCCTGTCTGTGAGCACCTGGAAACTTATGCAGGCAGTCGGGGGTGTTTAGATAACACACCGTGACAGGCCTCTGGGGCAAAAGCCAGAAAACCAACAGGCAAAAGCCTCATGTTGCGTTCGTCGGGCGGTTGCAGTAATTGCTCATCGGGCACTTGCAGTAATTGCTCGATTACTGGGTGGTAATCTGTCAGTGTAAACGAGCCCTAACAATCTCTATATTATAGGCTGCAGAAAGTACAAGTTGCAAAGAACAGACTTACCTTTTCCTCTTGTAGACATCTGGGAAGATTTGTAGCTCTGCATGAAGAGTGTTATTGGCGTCCTGACTATTGCAGAGTTCAGTCTAATGGAGAGAAGGAAAGAAAAATATTTAGTTTCCAAAATTCACTGACTACAAACCCTATATGGCAGAGGGGGAGGGGGGTGCAGGGATTGATGTTACTGAGAACTGGATCCCAGTCATCAATTCTTCCTGAACACCCGCCTCACAAATTTTTTCCCTGGACAGCAGGGACCTGGGGATTTTCAAGGTCGGGGGTCTATAGTGGTCCAGAAGGTCCTATGAAGGTCTGTCAGTCCCTGGTGTACATGTTTAGTCTATCCAATTCAACGCCAAAGTCCTTAGCAGGATCAACATGCAACGATACAATGCAATATACTGTACACAGAAATAATAATAATAAATTATCGTAATTTAATGTCCATTAAAAACATAAGAGTTCCATGCGGTTTCACCCACGGCCCTCCAAGCGGGCAAGCAGAGGAGAGGAAAGAAACAGGTGTAAGGTCCCAGAATACGGACCAATGATGTATAACCCCAACATATGTTTCAGCAGTGGTCTTCATCAGGGGGTCCACATAGTTATTCAGGGGGATCCTATTTCCTTATATCCTGTATTCCAACAATCCCCACAGTTCCGGGCTGCCGGTATAATGCCTATTGAGGGGGAACGAGGGGCCACCTTCCGGGGCTGGGCGGCTGGGTTTTAGCTTCAGGTCTATGGTTTATCTGATCAGAGTAGGATGCGTATATTTTGGTAGATCTCCTGCCAAGTTCCCAGAGGTGCCCCAGGTAGCCGCTATCCCTTCCTTCCTAACATGCCCGATAAAGATAAGTATTCTAAGGAAGGGGTTTGAGGAACCCAAATATTTTGTGTTTGCATAAAAATAATGAACTTTTTTTACAGTCATGCACAGTCAATGTCTAGTGATGAGCGGCATAGGCAATATTCATATTCGCAATATTTCGCAAATAATTAATAATATTATTAACTACTAATATTCCATTCAAAATTAGCGAATATTTACAATTTAAGTATATGGTATTGCATTGCATATATTATCGCCTCACAGTTACCTTTAAAACGAATGGTCACATGTGATATTTATTTTTGCATTGCGATATATATTCACAATCCATAGCCATAAGCCTCCCAATGCAGACTATCACAATATACCAAAATTGCGAATATCTGCCACCATATTCATGAAATTTGCGAATTCTCAAATAGCCCATATATGCTGAATATATCTGAAATTCGAATATTCGAGCTCAACACTGTCAATGACCACAGTATGAATAGAACAACTAAAAATTTATGCGAATTCCGCTTTTTTTGCACAGTATTTTCTCATGTACAGGTATGTAGAGTTCAGTTACCTCAGCCTTTCAAAGCTCTATGCCCTGTCTCTGTCATTTACTTCAAGCAAATATTTGCTGCAATGAAAATCTAAAGGCTGACATTTTGATGTGTACTCAATGCAATATTTTATTTTGTGCTCAATGTGAACTAAATAATTCATAACTATAATATAAAATTAAACTACAACTAAAGGGTTGCAGATCCACTTGAGTGAACCTAGAAACCAGACGCCACTTGCAGCCTCCCTAGGTCAAGGATGACAGAACGTCAGTTATTGAGGAGCCTGCGACACGTCCCCCAGAGAGATGAAGGTGAAACTGGTCCGTTCTGGTCTGTATTCAAAAACTACAAATGCGCATATAATTTATTTAATCTATACACTGCAGCATAGCCATATGAATATATAAATATACAGTGCATTTAAAAATGTCATTGTATATAACATAAACATGAATAAACAAAGTTTGCTTTATATGTCATTGTTTTGTTTTAATGATAAAGAATATCTAAAACCAACACAACTTTTATTGTTTTGGTTGGGGAACTCTGCTGTTTATATATAACCTGGGGTGCACATAAGTAGTACTCTGGTACACAAAAGGGGCCAAAAAACTAGCTCTGCGTACCGGCATTATTGTTACACAGCTCATATGCGTACTAACAACTTGGAGGCACTCCGTGTCAGCTTAATGTTAAAAGTATACAATTTATGTCACTTGGCTAACCGCAAGGAAACATGAATAACTATAAAAGGTTGCACTTAGGGGTGTGAAATTGGGAATGTAAATTAATAATCCAAAAAAGATTGGACTTCTAAGAGTGTTGAAGATCTGGGGGATGAAAGTCAGAGTAGGCCTATGTAAGGGTAATATCTGACAAGAGAAAAGTGCTGTGTGACAGCTTGAATATGACTATGAAAGGTTGACATATGGACTGCTGGTGGTCTCAGGGGTTAGTTACAAAGCCAGAAGATTTCAGGGTTGCAATACTGAAGTATGAGATCTGGGGGTGGAACGTGTTGTACTGTGAGAGTAACATGTGACCCAAAGCCAGCTGGTGACCTGTGGATGGAGACAGCTAATCGGAGGATCAATCAGGAGAAGGGAGCTCCATCTGCAGCAGAACCTACCAAGCATGAAGCTGATGCAGAGGACAGTGAGGGAGACAGTGAGGAAGATGGGGTGAGTACCAAACACCATAGTATCCTATAAGTGACAAGGAGGGGTTAGGAAATAACAGTTGTCCTTTAAATCCTGTTGTGTCATATAAACAGTTCATTCAACTGTTTTCTGTTCCCCTTTAATATATAAAACCAATGCTGCAGTGTAGACTTGTCTTAGAGGAGTTTTAGATCCATTTGTGTGACCACCTGGAAAATGTCAGTCTTTCTATTCACCCATCTAGCTATCCCATCTTCTTTACAATAATAACACTGTACAATTTCTACAAAGACAGGGGTGATTAGAGAACGTAAATGACCGACTCATTATGACTGTAATAACACAGAGCTGTACACTTACCTATTATCTTCATTCTCAATGATCCGCTTATATCTCTCCAATTCATTTTCCAAAGATTGCTGGTATATTACTAGTTGATGACAGTCATTGGTGTACTTTTCCAAATTCCTCTCTGCTTCTTCTATGCCTTTTCTGAGCACTTCAATCTGCTCATTGTACAACTGAATCTCATCATCATAACTTTCCTGGGTGTTCTTGATAGCTTGCTCCAACATGGAAGTCTGAAAACAGTACAGAAACTGAATCACGTAACATATTAATACCAGTGTACCATATAATGGCAGTGAACAAAAACTGATGTAAACTCAACCCCTATATCCCAAGGTAGGTATAAGAAGTACCCTGCTGAATTTTAACCAATCCTCAGCCATGAAACCTAGAGGAGTAACAAATATAGAGACAACAAGCTGATTTTTTTAATAATATGCTTGTTGCAATGGGTTAAGCTGAGCAAAGACATTTAGATCTGCCAGGCGGTCGATCTGCCAGGAAATAGGCCACAAATCTAATGTCTAAAAGCAAAATTTGTGCATGAATTGGCCGGTAAATCGATCTTGTCCATACATTTTAGGCCAATCTTGTTGGACACCATGCAGAGAATTCTCTGCATGGCGGGCCATGCGTGATGATGTAATCACGCACAGTCAATCTGCTGGAAAAGTGAATCTGCCAGAGAAGTGAAGAAACAAAACGTCTATGCACGGCTTTATTAGTGACTGATATCAAAGGTATATCAGAACTATGCTAAGAGGATATATATATTTATATTTTTATATATAAACTGTGTTTCCCCCAAAAATAAGGCACCCATACATTTCTACCTCTCCTGGAAAAATAAGGCGCCCCCGAAAATAAGGCGTCCCCAACAATAAGGCACCCCCAAAAATAAGACGACCCCAAAAATAAGGCACCCCCGCATGTTCCCGATCACGGCAAATGAATGGCCACATTTTAAATCAACCTGGCCATTCACATCTATGGCGGTGTTTGGGGGTGAACGGGATCAGCCGTAGACATGAATGGACAGCGTCCGGAGAAGTGAGGGGCGAGCCCGTGCCACCGCCAGAACAAGCTGCCACCTGCTGCTCTGCCAAGTCTGAGGGAATCCCCTGAGTGCAAGGGGTGACTGTGTCATTTTGATTGCCCCCTCTGATCCCTCCTGTGTGTGTGGGTGGAGGGGGGGGGGATTCTTCATGGAAATATAAGACATCCCCTGAAAATAAGACGTTCTTTATAGAGCAAAAGTTAAGTCAGTGTCTTATTTTCAGGCAAACAGGGTATATATATATATATATATATACACATATACACATGCTCATGGGATTCAATGAGAATTTTAAATGAAGCATAAATCCAATGAGCATTTTAAATGAAGCATCTGAGACACTTGCCTCTAGGTAGTGACATGGAGGGGTGTCCCATGAACCATATGTAAGCTCAGAAGTACTGGGGGCTCTGCAGGATTTGCCCCCAGGTCCAGTACTAATTGGGATGTTAGACCTGAATGGTGATACTTTACCATTCAGACATTGATCAGAATTGGACTTGCATGTTGTTGTGTGACCAAATATCAATAGCTGCAAAAAAAGTTAACATTGAAAGATATACTTTATTTATCTTCAATAGGTGATGTTTGCTCTCCATGCGAAGGTTTTCCAGTTCACCAATGAATTTAAGGCACAGTCCTCAGATTGGCTTATCCCTTTTTTAGCCTTTATTTCAGGAATGATCAAACAAACCAGTACAGATTAATCCAATCATCTCATGAAATTGATCATACGTTTCTCAATAGTCTCTTGTAGGAGATCTTTTCCTAGAAGAACTTGTCATCCCTACTTCACACCTATTTGTTTTTAATAAATCTAGTTTTTCAGTCAAGGCCTCTGTTTAAATACATTTAAAAATAATGTTATCCTTTTGGTTCAAAATTGTATTTTCATTATTAAGCTCATCCTAATATTTTTAATAAAATCAAAAAAGATTGATGGCACCTAATGGGAAACCGAACAGTTGTACTACCCAACACCTTCCACATGGTGGCAGCAGAGCACTATACACTGAATGTCAGGTCTCACAGACTAATACAATGTATTCCATCATCTGCTGGACCTTATCATTATTAAAACATTTCAGACAATTAAAATAGTAAGGAACATACTTTATAGTCTTAACCGTCCACACCTATTCTTGCAATTAAGCGACGTGGCAAATGATAGTAGCATTGGTCATGTGTAGTTAAAATTACATCCTCTCAGACACATGGGGACCATGTTATACTACATGTGCAGGAGATGGGTAGTGTATACGAGTTGTTAGAAAAATGTAACTAGAATAAACTTAATATACTATTTACTGTATGATTTATATGGATTGGCATGGTCTTGGACAGTGCCGATTCTAGCCTTTCAGGGGCCCCATGCATGTTCTTGCTTAGTACCCCCTGTCGACTGGGGTGAAGGAAAGGAATATTCTCACTGCTCCTTCTTCTTCTCCTTACCACCCTCAGTAGCTCGCAATGTTAAGATCTGCACAGGGAGGGAGGGTGTCAGGGCTTCCTGGGGCCCTTTGCGCACAAATATTCAGCAAAGCTAGGGGGGCCTGACGGTCAGCACGTAGGGGCAGGGGCCCCGGCGTGCTGCCAGGCTGCTGCAGCGATCATCTGTAATTTTTTTCTGCTAGCATCCCCCCCCCGCAAGTCCTGTCATGGGGCCTGGACATTTTTGCTGCACTGGGACCCATGATTTCTGACGGTTACCCTGCATCTACCTTTCAACTTTTTGGTTGAAGCATTAGATTTAAGGCCCCCATTCACGTCTAGATTTTTTGTTCAATCAACTTAATTCAAAAAATTTTTGTTGTTGGTTGATTGATTGAAAATCTATGGCAGCCCATATCGTTAGATAGTTGGAAAATTTTAATCTGTTGTATTGAAATTTAACCTTAATTCAATAACGCTTCCATCCCAGATTACAATCAATCACTGATTTCCCTGACCCCCAAAATTTATCTTTTTAAGTTGATTGAAAGAAAAATCTAGACGTGTATGGGAGCCTTTAGAGGAGGAACATTATCCTTGTTATCACCATATCTATGGTTGTTTTATATTGAAAATGTGTTATATAAAGTAATAGAGATAAAGGAATCTGCAACAAGCTTGTGTTGTTATCTCATAAAGCCATATAGCAAGGGGCTCAATGTAGTTATGTATTTGTAGCAGCAGATGGCAGTATAGCATTGAACCTTTAAATGTTTCCAAGTATTGCATTTATTTGATTGGTGGACAGACATTATAATATGCTCTATTTCACCAACATAATACTAATAATTATATATAATAAGTAACATTAGTATTTGTATTTAGACCATAAACCACACATCAGCTGATGCCAAATACCCGCGTACATTCAAAGCTGGGAGTCAAGGGAGAGAAACCCCTTCCAGATTTCTATGAAATCCTCTTTAATTAATTTTTAGCTCAAATCGTTAATAGATCAAACCATTAATGATTTAACATTTTTTTTTTCTTTTGGGTTAACATGAAGCACAATTCTCAATTCTTTTTACACCTGAGACAGATCAAGAGTTTTCATGAGAAATCCCCCTGAAGTCCCAAACTATCCCAGTGGTTTTACCAGTGAACAGGTACCATCCTAGCATCCAGTTAAGGTCGCCATAAACGGATCGATTTGTAGTCCCGAACAATCAATCATGTGCGTGTGCACGTTCACAGTGATTGATTGTTTGCAAATGGAACACAGCCACCCTCGGTTGAAGAAAGCTCGGAAACATGTTGGTAAATCCCTGTTCAATTGCAGTTACTTTGGATGGGGACCCATCCAAAGTATCGAACAGGAATTGATTGCGCAAAGTGGTGTGCATTGATTCACCATCCATTTGAGGAGCACTTGAGTCTTAGACATTAACCGATTGACCACTTTTTGAATGGTGATAGGACCACCAGCCAATGGCAACGCTGCTGGCCGATGCATCACATATACCATGGGAAGCATTTGAATCGGTTGTATGCTTGTTAGGGGTGCTATAAAAAGAGAGTGGAGAGGGCATGTAATGCAATCTTGTTCTAGAGAGTTACAAATTATTTATTTCTTTCTTTTTTAAAGCATTGCAGGAAACAGATAACAAAAAATAAGATGGTTCACTGGAGGGTGCCGCTTGCTCATCTGTAACAGGTTAACCATCCGGAGTTGGTAATTAATATCTATCTCTGAGCCACCTTTGGGATTACTGCTAGGGAGGTTAAGGGAGAACTTAGAGATACATTTTTTAGCTTTGAAACATTTCCAGATGAGTATTGTATTGCAGCAAGAATTGTATATTTTCCTCTCAAGCAGTTGGTTTGACTTCCTACGCTTATGGCTTCATTCACATGGTCAGTTGGGAATGTGTCATCCCCACCATCTGAACCGTCCGCAGTTTTTCCTTGTGCTTGCCAACATGCCAACTGCCAACACAGTGGGTGCAATCTCTTCACACAGTGGTGCAGATTCAGGACAGCAATCCTGAATCTGACCATGTGAAGGTATATACACTTATATATATATTCTGTATATGTGAACGCTTTTAGAGTATTGAGTAGAGTACTTATGTAAAACCATATTGCCGTTTTGGATAGTGGTGATGAGATGTTAGGGTTTTTCTTACATCAGCCTGCAGTTTGGTCTTCTGGGCCTGGAGCTGGCATAGAATGCTCTTATATTCCTCAAGCTGGCTTTGCAGTATTGGTATTCTTCTTTCCGATATCAGCTTCTCCTAGTTATAACAAGAAAGGAAAAACATTGGGCATATGTAGGTGAAGTAGCATGACAAGTGTTTGCATAGGTTATTCAGGTTACAGTACATGGTACTTACCTCGTACATGCCAACAGTGATGGCAGTAACAGGAGGGGTTGTCTGAATGATTTGCTGAAGAATGTTAACATAAGTCTGAATTTCCATGAGATTCTGTAAAGGAATAAAAAAATTTCAGAAATCACAGGAATACAAAAAGGCTGTTTGTGATACCTTTCAGTCTAAGAATCTTAATAACATAAATTGGAAGCAGACATGAAATATAATTTTATATTAGTAATTACATTATATCTATATAAAACATACATATGTACCTAAATATGAGTATAAGGATGTGATAACATAAACAGCACTCTGTATTGGATTGGAATTTGAGTGTATGGCCATGCATTGCTAAAATATATTCCCAATTATAATTGCATCTCGAATACCTTCAAAATGAATGGTCACATGTGGTATTTATTTTCGCATTGTCAATATGAAATCGTGATGCACGGTCATAAGCTTTGCGAAATTTGTGAATTCTTGAATAGCCGATATTCATTGAATATATTCGCAATTCGAATATTCAAGCTCAACACTACAGATTAGTAGATCGATGGCTATAACTGTGAGCCAATTATTAGTGCTTTGTACAGTTAGTTTGAATTTACACCATAAAGCTGGCCATATACCTTTAGATCTGTCTGTCAGATATCCTATAGATCTACCAACAACTATGTAGTATAGGGTACTCTGCAATTGAACACAGGTAGACTTGATGGTTTAGAAAGTCTCTCATATTACATGGTTTTGGTAAAACAAAAGGAGATATTAAGAAAATTGGACAGAGAAATCTAAAGGTGTATGGGGACCTTTACTTTTTAATTCCCTTCTGCTAAGGTTCTCAATTGCATCTAATTCCTGAGCAATCGTATTTATGCCAAAATCAAGGAAGGATCGTTCTACAAACAGATATGCCCCACTTTGGGTGATTGATCCCTGGCCAATACTTTTTATGGTGATTGAGGGTCTCCATCCAAAGTGATTGCAATCGAACAGGGATTTACCGACATGTCGGGTCTCTGTTTAAGCAAGATCGAACGTTCAATGTGGGCAGCGTTTGATTCCCGAACGATCAATTACCACAAATGCACACGGTGATTGATCGTTCAGGAATCAAACGCAAAATCGAGCTGTGTATGGTTACCTTTAGACTGGAATAGAACACCCAACAGAATTGAATCAGAATACTTTTCAGGTATTCCCCAGCTCTGCTCCTTTTCGTGAAAGGTTAGTGAAGAAAAGTCGTTTTTCATCTTACTTTACCTTCTTGTATCGGTCCTTTGCAGCATTGATATCATCTTGCAAAAACTGAGACTCAATTTGAAGCTCCAAGTTGCTCAACAAAACTTCATCTGCTTCCTAAAAAGGCAAAATATTTCTCATAATTAGAACATCTCTGCAAAAAAACAACTATTGTGTCATCATCGCATGTTGTGTTGGAAAGATCAAAGGAATCTGTGACTTTATACAAAGAGAACCTTATGAAGACTGAAAGGTAATAAATGTTCCCCAGCATCAGAAGGCCGTTCTGTAACATGCTCATGTTTCTTCTACTCCCAGGTGAGGTAACAAAGTCTTTAGTGTCAATGGAAGACATTCAAGCGTATGATTGGACAGAATTCTCCTGCTCCCTACTTGTCTCCTGTAGACAGCTTTGAACCTTCTCTGCCCACAAACAATTGTATAACGCTGTACAATGCAGAACCAGTAGCTTTGTATGGTACAGGATAAAGACAATGACCTACGCCCGGTGAAAAGTGCTGGTTGGCTGTGGGAGACTGGAAGGGATAACTCTATGTTATTGATCATCCTATAGGCCTTAACAGGTATTTATAGCACATCTATACTAACAAAATATAACGTTTATCCATCATCTGCCGTCCTCTTGTTATCATTTTATTACCATTCCAGTTTCCTTTCTGCCTCTGCATGATCTGCCGCCCTTCTCCATGGACTGTACCCAAATCAATCAATGTATAGCCAGCCAGCCATAGACGCTGGGATGCGCTGCCAATTGGTCGAACGCTATAACAGTTGGTTGTTCCGAGAATCTGAGCGCAATCTTTGTGTGCCGGACGTTACATCCAAAGTAATGTGAACGACCACAGAAAAACAGACATTCCATTCTTTGGCCGTTTGATGTTTGGTGAGCAGCTTGCATTTTGCCTGTTCCATAGATGAGCTGTAGATTGAAGTGTCTATGGCCAGCTTTACACTACCCATACACTGGTCCCTATCCAAAGTATAACGATCAATCAAATAAGAACCGTCAAGGCAGATGCATGCGAGAGTTTCTAGTTCATTGACTGTCACTAATAATCCCATTAATGAAGACTGGTGAAATAAAGATGGGCTACTAGGGGAAAACATACTGGTGCTGGAACATGGTGGGTATGGATCCTTTGGTGGGCTACAGGTTACCTGAACAGGTTAAGTACAGTCCTAGCCAAAAGTTTTTAGAATGACACAAATATTAAGCTAGCCATACACGTGTCGATTCCTGAGCGATCCGATCGACTCCAGTGAAGTCACAGGCGTCGATTGATCAACCATACAAGTCTGTGCCTACCACCTTAGGCCACCGATTCCTGGACAATTCTGTTACCAGTCGATCGATTCACAAATGTCAGTCGATCGGAAATGATCCTGATGATCAATCCGTGGGCCTCCACCAACGTCCCTCGATGTGTGCCCGATCGACCAGAAAACACCGACAGGTTGGTTCCCTGGCCGATCCGATTTGGGGGCCATATCGATCGGTCAAGGTCATCGGTCAAGGTGGGCTGCACTCGATTCCTCGTCGATCGATCGGCGTGCACGCGCCTGGTGATTGATCGGCCAGGAATCGAGTGTGAAATCGACCTGTGTATGGCTACCTTTTGTTTTCAAAAAGTTTGCTGCTGCGCTGCTGTTAGATCTTTGTTGCAGTCTGTGATGTACTGACATATAATTATAAGCACTTCATACGTTTCATTGACAATTACATGAGATTAAAGCAAAGATTTAGAACTTGTAGTGTTGGCCCTTCTTTTTCAGGACCTCTGCAATTAGACTGGGCATGCTCTCAATCATTTTTTGGGCCAAATCCTGACTGATACAACCCATTCTTTCATAATCATTTCTTTGAGTTTGTCAGAATGAGTTGGTTTTTGTTTGTCCACCCGCCTCTTGAGGAATGA
>CM070035.1:141549019-141564250 GCA_036250615.1 Ptychadena robeensis | reverse complement strand
GCACAAACAGTGACCATGTCTGGAGGGTTCACATACTTTCAAGCAGCACTGTATATCTGAGATGGGGTGTTATTGGTTCTTGTAATTATGTGTTGGTAGATTAGGTTTACCAGCCTCACCGATAACACTTCTCTTGTCCACTTTTCTGTAAACCTGTTGGATTTGGGCTGGACCAATACAATACATTTCTGATTGGAAGGCTGATTATATTCCTAAATTCAGGAATGACTGATTATATTCCTAAATTGCTCATTACAGGTACATTTGTGGGTTTTTTCACTGCATTCCTCCCTATTATTGGCACTTCTAGTGCCATTCATGAAAACATAGATTCCTGGTGGTAGGTCCGCTTTAAGCATGAAGTGATGTCCAATGAACCTGTGCTCACTTATAGCAATCACTCATACGCAAGTTAATTTGAATAAAATTGCTTCTTCTACTGATTAGATGTCACTTCACTTGAAGTTGACCTTCCATAAATATTATATTAAGATATGTACTGTACCACTAGAAAGGGCTTGTGTGAGTGAGTCATTGCAATATGTGTCACAACCACATTGCCTCCATCTGAATGAATTTACTGATATATTTAAAGCTGCAGCTGACTTCTGCGCTGCTCAACCTTATCCATCTGTGTTTTAATCTACTCTATTACTTGTTGATGGGGAAGCAGTTCTTAAGCAGGTAAATGTTATGTATACTTATATTTGCACAGAGAACAATGTACTCTTCCTAATGATATTGCCATCTTCTTCACTTGTCAATACCTCTATCTGCTTTCCCTTGCTTGAAGTGGTATGCTGCCATCTTTGTTTAGAGTCTATCTTGTGTTGTACCATGTTAGACATTGATAAATACAGAAAGTTTGGAGTTAACCCTTTATTAGCTAACTTAGAAAACTACTTAAGTAAAAAGTGGATTATTCACAGTTCCTTTACAATTGCAAATAATCCCATGTTGAAGCCTCTGACTTCCTAAAGAGTAGAGCACTGTTCTAACATCTGGAGAGACTGTTGTAATACATACTTTTGCCATAACAGACCTCATACATCACCTTAGTCTGCATTAATTTTAAAGATTGAAGGTAGAACATACTTTTTTGGAATATGATATAATAGTTGCATTAGGTCAGACATTTTGTTAGACTGTGCAAAATGATAATAGACGCAACGGACTATAAGACGCACCATGGTTTTGGGAGGGAAATCAATAATAAAAAAACCTCACAGAAATACTCATTCCAAGCTCTCACGTGAGGCAGTGGATCCTGAGATGTAAAGAAAGCCATCAGGAATATCAATGGACAATGGTAACAGACAAATTATCTTTGGACCATCATGAGGTATATGGCATGGGCTATATAAGCACATCTTTAAGAAATCAGTAAACATCTTCATTGTTTATATTCACAACTCCTTGGGAAAGGATTAAGCTCTGAGGCTCCTTCCTAGGTTGATACTGTCAGACTGTAGTCTGTAGTCTACACTTACCTGGCTCAAGGATATGTATGACAAAACATTAATCCAAAACGAAACAGGCAAAAGTCCTGCACTCTCTGTAAAAAATATTCTCCAAAGCTTTAATCCTCATTCATTAAAATCATGAAACATATAATTGGTCTTTTTCATGTGGATTGTCGAGTGAGCTTGGGAGACAGGGTTTGGCAGTCCGCGCACTTGCCGTCTATCCATCCAAGTGATTACACCAAGAACGGAGAGGGAGTCTGTTATAGGAACTGGTATCCATTTGGAGGGCGCAGGCCTTAATCTCATTGCGATGTATGACAAGATCCATACAGGGGGTTGAAGAATATGATTTGCT
The DNA here is from genome assembly GCA_036250615.1 of Ptychadena robeensis. Lineage (NCBI taxonomy): Eukaryota > Metazoa > Chordata > Amphibia > Anura > Ptychadenidae > Ptychadena > Ptychadena robeensis. The sequence continues at coordinate 141,562,429 of CM070035.1, read as the reverse complement.
TTGGACTAGCAGAATATAGAGCAAAGATAGAAGGGACCTTATATGTGTGACCATTGAGAAAATAATAATGTTAGCTTAGTGTAGCAGATCCACTTGTCCTTTCTCTTTGTCCATGTCTCCTTATTGTTGCTTCCATTGTATTGCTGTCAGGAAGTTTGACCCTTTCTTTTTTGTCATGCTAACATGATCCAAGACCTGGAAACATTTTTCTTAGGGCTTGTGTCCACTGCTCCTTTTTTTCCCATGGTGGGCGCACATCCACAGCGGGGAAGAAGATTCTGGCAAATGTGCGTCTTTGTTCAGACATATAGAGCAAGGAAACAGCAGTGGACACATGGCCATAAGGTAAGGGAAAACTTGCATTTGGTGCAAATATTTCAGAGATAACGGTCTATGATAAGAAACCCACAGGGGATTTGGCCTCCAGGACAGGAAGTACAAAAAAATCTCCAGTCAAGTTATAACCTGTTTCTCTTTCTTTTTATAACTGTTCTGGTTTTTTCTGCGTTTGAAGCTCACTGCATTGTAAATAAATGCAGCCTATTTTCTGTCTAAATAATAATGGTGTCTTTCATACAAGAAAGCGCTAAAATACAAGTTTGTTTATTAGTTGTAGCCTTGATGGGAGGTAAGGGGGGTATATTTTACACTTAAAGTGATCTCCAATAAAATAATTTTTTTGAAGAATTGGTGTATTTTATGTTTTAAGTATGTATTTATGAATCTTAATAAAACCTTTTTGTTTGTGTGTTGGAGCCACCCCAGTTATATATGAAGGTTTTTCTCATTCTACAATGTGTTATGGAAAATATTTAGTGGGATGTTGGCTCAGATTATATATAGATATATCCCCACGTATATGTGTTGAATATGTCAGGGTTTACAATGCAATGCAGGTCAGTCATTTTCCAGTAACGAAGGAAAAGAGGAGTTGTCAGTGTTTCATGACTTTATGTTTCTTAAGCTGAAGTGACAGCAAAGGACATGAATCTACCGAAGAAAACACAGAGCTTTGATTTTTGTGATTTTTAAATGTCTGCAGATGATTGCAACCTTTGAAAGAACAATTTTAGAAGATTCAATTACTTTCATTTGTTTCTATTTTTTGTTATTATAATGTCAAGATAGGTCTTGTTATGGTCTGCCCTTTAGGAAATGTTGTAGATTAGTGTTTTATTGATGACACAATGTCCTTTCCTTGGATCCTCTGTTCTTATGGCTAACCTGCATATTTTTGTTCAAACAGAAAGCCTGTATCAGACTGAGTCGACACTAAGGGGGTGCAGGGTGTACTGACGTGGTAAGAGTGACCCCTTGTCACCAAGCTGTCCTCTGTGATGACAGCCTGACAGGTCAGCATCTCATAGACCAGCAGGGTGTATAGTTACTGGTAAGGTTCTAACTGATTGTAAACATATCTCTATGTATGGAGGAAGTATGTGTATACACATAGTGTTGAGCTTGAATATTCAGATTGCGCATATATATTTGACGTATATTGGTTACTCAAGAATTCGCAAATTTCGTGAATATGGCGGCAGATATTCACATTCTCGAATATTTTCAGTGTTATGTATTGGGAAGCTTTACGGCCATGCATTGAGAATATATATTCACAATGTGAAAATAAATATAGCATTCATTTTTAAAGCAATGTGAATGCATTGCGAATATTCACGATTATATGAAAAAATTGAATTGCTAAGGGGTAGGTTGTGACTATATCATAAGTATGTGTCATATTATGCCCTAGCCAAAAAAAATATAGAAAAAATTAAACCCTAATTGTGGGTGAGGAATTGTCACCCTGGTCACCACTAAGTGGGACCTCTAGAACTGGCACTTGCAGGCATGAAAACGTCAGTGTTAATTTAAAAGGTCTTTAATATATATCATTAGGGACCATGCAAAACAGTAAAACTTGACAATTGTTGAGCCGATTCACGATTATATATTCGAGAATATTTGAAATTGTGAATATCAAATATAGGTAGATATTTTTGCAAAATATGGCAAATTCGAATATTGCCTATGCCGCTCATCATTATATATACATATGTGCATAAATAGATGTATGTGCATGTATGCAGTATGTGTGTATACAGTACGTTTATGTTTGTATGTATACAGACTGTGTAAATGCATGTAAATGTGTATATATATATATATATTGTGAGGGATTAGCGGTAGATCGGCAAGGTGCGGTACTCTGGATAGGTTCCCAGCAGGTGAAGGAGGCACAGCAAACAGGTTCGCAGGTGAAAACACACGGTTGGTTTATTGTGCAAAGTCCTATATACAATATGTACAAAAAATACGATCCTAAATTGGATTTTCAATGTGGTAGCTTTTTTGCAGAATATTACGATCCAAACCGATACCGCCATCGGGATACATTGGTCTGTTTTAATGGATCCTAATTTTTATCTCAGAGTGTATGGCTAGCATTACAGATAGAAGATAATGAGTTATAAGTGGTAATTATCACACAAAGGAACTTATGTGACCAAAGATACAAAGTTAGCAAGTCATTGTGTCGTTCTAGAGCCAATAACCCAGATACATTTGTATCCAGGAGACACACAATATATACTATATAGGTGACACCATTATTCATATGTTCATCAGTTGGTGTAGAGACCTTGCTATTGAAGAGCTGTAAAGACAAAGTAAAAATAGAATGCATCTGTAACCTATTTTGTATCTTATTTATTCAGGGAGTGGAAGTTTGCTCTGTTCTTGGTGTACTAAAAAAAATCTCAGATCACCTAGTTGAAAATGGAAATTGCTGAAACAATAATGATGAAATTAGTCATAGGGAATGGTATATAACTGGATAATGACCCTGAAGGGGTCGGAGAGTTAGTACATTATCATCTCAACACAATTATACTTAAGCCAATATATACTTAGCAAACATATTAGGTTGTCCAAAGTATTCACAAAGTCATCAGTCACCATTAAGGTAGATTTGTAAAGAATGTCTAAAGCCAGGCATACACGGCTCGATGAAGAAACAGATTAGAGCAACATCGAGTGCTGTGCGTGCTCACGTTACCCGATGTTGGTCTAATCTGTTACAAGATTTGAGCCATTCACGGTCCAAGGAACTCCACTAAATGGTTTCCAACATGTTGGAAACCAGGTCCCCATCGAACAGGAATTGTTGTGCCCATGTGGTGCACATTGATTACTGTTCAATTGACCGGTCGATTTACAAGAAAAAAATATTCCTAATAACTTGCCTGCTGTTCCCCATATGAAAGATTACAGATTTAGCAGCCACCTTCTGTGGGTTAATTACCCTATTTTTCGGACTATAAGAAGCACTGGACCATAAGACGCACCCAGTTTTTAGGGCAGGAAAACCAGAAAAAAAAGATTTAATACGTTTTCACATCAATTGGGTTAATACAATGAATTCAATGAATTCAATTCAGCCAGCGGGTGTCACTAGCAGCAGTATACTCTCAGACTCAGCGTCATACTCCACACAGATCGGCAGGAGGAGGGGGGCAGAAATCTGCAGTCTTCGCCCTCTGCTCTGATCAGCTGTTAAGGCCCCCATACACGGGTAGGATTCCGGCCGGATTCTGGGCCGATCGATTCCGGGCGCGTGCACGTGAATCGATCGTGCCGGAATCGTGTGCAGCCCACCTTGTCCGTCTGATCACGTCCGATCGTTCGGGGGCCCAGAATCGGATCCGTCAGAGAACCAACATGTTGGTCTTTTTGATCCGATTCTGCACAGATCAGGGGGAGTTGCCATTTGTGAGGTGGAATCGGAGGTGGAATCGGACACGGAATCGTCCCGGAATCGTGCCGGAATCCGTGGGACAAGGTGGTATGCTGCGATGGATACTCTTAATTGGCCGATTGATCACACCTGCGATTCCTGGCAGAATCGCCGGAATCGATCGGATGATGAATCGATTGGACATGGAATCCGACACGTGTATGGCTAGCTTTACTGTGTCTGTGCGAGCTGCAGATTGATTGCAGTTCCCACGGACACTGAGAGAGGGAAAGATGGCAGTTCATCTCTCTCTCTCAATTGCCTATGGCAGCAGAGCTCTGCTGGCATAGGCAATTATACAGTACAGATACTCAACTGACAGCTCAGTAATTTTGTATGCAGAGCGTTATTACATCTTTCCTGTAATTTCATCTTTCCTGGCCTTAAAGCTATTGGGTTGTCCCACAGCAAGAAGGAGGGACAACAGACAATCAAAATTTACTCATTACAGGTAAGGTTTTTTTTATAAGAACAAGGTTAGAGGCGTACAACCTAGTACAACAAATGGTTAAATCATATGGAATAGGATAAATCATGTGGAAAAGGATCCTATTCATGATACATGATGATTTAACCATTTGTTGTACTAGGTTGTGCGCCTCTGTCCTTGTTCTTATTTGTCTGTTACAGGGGGCCACACTTCAATTTGGGAGCTGCACACCTTACACAACTTAAACACCCACCCCTCACACTGACTCTGTCTTACTCTGCAACCTTTGCTCAGGCCCCATACACCAACTGAGAGCCTTTCTGGCAACTTATATTACTATAGCTGTGTAATCACTGCTGAAGGTTGTGCGCAACTACCTATTATCTTTCTAAGGGTATTTTTATACAGATGGTCCCTATTATGTGGGGTTTGGTTCTGAGGGACAAAAGGTATAAGTATGCTTCATAATTAATTTTATATAATAAATGTTTTTAAATATATGTCTGGAACACTTAATAATACGTGATTCTCAAAGATGACCTCTTTTAAGTAGAACTATAGGAAACAGTAAAAATCGGCTTGATAGAGTCTGTCTCTGGCATTAAGACCATGGCCATCTGTTACATAGTTGTACTGTTCTTCTGCCGGACAATTTTTTTTTCTCTCTTCAATAGACTAAGAAAAAGTGCCTTAAATCGTATACACACATGGTTCGATCGGCGAAAATAATTAGGTACCGATCAAAACATCAATCGAAAGGTGATCAGACATGTTGGAAAATTTTGATTGTTCAATGATCAAACTAAAATCGTAGCATTTTGTTTGTTGTTGGCAATTGTATTCAATGAACACATTTATATATGACAATCGTTGATTGTTGTCATATTACGATTGTATCACAATCGAACCTTCCATGTGGTACTACTTTGGATTATGATTGGTGTCCGATGAAAAGATCAAGATCTAAATTCGAATCGAAGATCGATCATGCTAAAATCGAACCATGTACACACATAATATACACATATTATATATAAATATATTTTTAAACTGGCACAGTAAATATCATCCACTCAAGGTTTATATATGTGGCTTCCTGTTACATTAAACATAATTGTATTCAATGTTAGTCTGGAATGTATTCTGCATGATCACCATCATCAGGGGGGTGCGCAGGCTGGCTGACTCTCTCTCGGCTGGGGAGAAGCAGAGACCCAGGGGACCATGGGGAAACCAAGTCCCCATCAAACGGGAGTTGATGTGCCCATGTGGTGCACATTGATTATCGTTCAATTGACCCGACGATTGTACAGGAATCTACCAGTGTATGCCCAGCTTCAGAGTTCAAATGGTAAGGTTTGCTAATATGTCTCCAGACAGAAAGCCTGATGTGTCACAGGCTACGATCGTTGCCCTTGTAAAATTTCTTCCAGCAATAAATTGTATTTAACAACATGAATAACATACACATAACACTGGTGACTCATCACCATCATCGGGACGTGACACCGATATCGTCTAGACTACAATTCTTTTACTACCAATCTTTCTGCTTTATTCAGATTGCAGTAATTAATCAGGCTATGATGTTAAATCCATGTTTACATATTGGTTTACAGTAAGCATAGTAAAAGTATGTTGGGTACAAAACACTTTTTAAATCCTAAGAACTTAAAAAACAATAAAAGTCTTGAATGATTGGAATCTAGGTATCCATTGCATAATATTATTGGTATATTTCCAGTAAAGATAAAGAGATTTTATTGGCATTGATCACTTGCCAACGGCTCAACTTAAATAAAAAAAAAGAAAATAATTAATTGTAGTAAAGTGAGGGCCCCAAAGCCCATAATTAATTTATCTGTCACATAATTGTCCTAACTTTTTTAATGTAATGGGACCCATCAGTGGCGTAGGAACCACCATAGCTCCCATAGCAGTGCTATGGGACCCTTAGCCATAAGGGGGCCCACTGCCAGCTGCCTTTTCTATTTTCTGTCCAGGCCCCCCTCCCCCATCAATCCCCCATCTACCAGCTGATCGTCCGGGGTTCTATCAATTTTAGCTCCCTGGTTGAGATCTGCTCCCCCTGTAGCACAGAATGACCAACAGTGGGGGCACATCTGATGAGATAAGATAGGTGAGGGGGGAGCTGATATCGACCGGGGACCCATCAAAAGCAGTGCCCGCGACCCTGTTACCTACATCAGCTACTGTGTACATACGCTCCCAGTCTCCATGCTCTCCGTCGAGATGTGCTGCCCGCGATTTATGAAAGGCATTGGCAGCGAACCTGTGACCTACGGCGGCTACTGTGTCCATGCCCCTGGCCTCTATGCCCTCCATCGAGATGTGCTCCCCCTATAGCACACAATGGCATGCAGGAAAGGTTGCATGAACTTTGTTATGGATGTTATGGACATAGGTTGTCCATATCTCTGGAAGTAATGGTCGTAGAGACTAGATTTTTGAAAGAAAGTGGGGTAACAGGCGATTTTAAGGGGGGTCTCTTGGAGATGCAAAGTCATAGGACCATGCACCCATTGATACGAGCTCCCCTATCTATGTCGCACCATCCATACCGAAATTCATGCGACCACATGACATTATGGTTTTCTGCATTAACCAAGGATATAGTGTTTGAGAATTAAGGGTGTTTCTCTGGATGGCAAGGATTGGAGTGGCAGGTTGGGGGGGGGGGGGCATAAAACCTATTTGCTATGGGGCACAGTGATTTCTAGCTTTGCTCCTGGGACCCATACATTTTATGCTCTTCATTGTCTTTGGGTGTCATTGTCTGTGTCTAGGGGATGTGCACACATTTTCCTGGCTAAGCAGAGGTTTGGAGGTCTGTTAAACCTTTTAAACGTTATGATATCTGGTCATCCCACATGCATACCACATAACACTGGCTCATGTCATCCTCCATGGACTTAAGGAAGTATAGCAGCCAGCTGGCCACCGTGAACTTTTGATTATTTGTGTATTTTCTTTCTGTATTTTTTGCAGTAGACCATCATGTAACATCTCCTGTATTTATTCTCTTAGGAAGAATATTCTGTGCTAGTATGTGCTAGTCATTGTTGCTCCCTCTTAGAGTTGGTCAGGTTTTTTGAAAAGCGGTGTGAGTTAATTGCAAAGCCCTAGAACATGGTATCATCACCAAAAATGTTCTACCCACAACCCTTCTCTACATGTCCTTTTTGGTGAAGATGTTAATGGCAGGTGTCGGGTAGTACAACCAGGAACTACGCAAACAACATTTATGTTGAACTTGTTTAATGTTTATTGAATGAGGAGATAACAGGTAGAACAAAAACGTGAAAATCCAAGCAGTCCTCTTTAGATTCAAATTGCACTATAATGCAAATAGAAGATCTATAGGAGCAACACTCCGGGTCCACAACCTCTGGTTAGGTGGCAGACGGATGGCGGAGGTGGCCTCAATGGTCCCAGTGCTCTTGGTGGAGTTCCACAGATAGGTAGCCCCTCATGCGATGCCTAAGCCGTTGGTTCACATGAGAAGTGCCAAGTCATCTGAGTTGCGAGCATGCGCAGGTCGCTCTCGCTAGTTAGGGGACCTCTGTGCATACGTGGGTTGTTCTGCTCATGAGCCACCTGCACGCTCCTAATCACCAATTCTTGCTCAGCCAAAGAGGGAGAACACCACCTCTTGATACCTTCCCTCTCCAGGCCTGGAACAAAGAGTTCCTACACGGGGCCCCCCTCTAGTGTCAGGAGGGCTTACTGCTACTTCTAACTGTCCCTCGTCCTCCCACACTTCTGGTGTTTCTACTGCATCGGCCGTCTGGGTGTCCCCACTACCATGTTCAGGATCTTCGCAATTAACTAAAAAATAATTTAAAAAATCAACAATCTCTACTCCCTCTCTAGCTGTATGTACTGTGAAGATCGCAACTCCAAACCTAATGTTGTCGCACATGGTGGTGCTTCACAGCAATAAATAAAGTGTTCCTGTAAGGTATCCATCTAATATACCCGTTTTGAGTTGGCAGACTAGATCTATCGATTCTTCTGGAAAGCAGACATTCCTATCAACACATATGTTTACTCACATTACAAATATTCCAGTATATTATACCTAAATTATGAGCCCTGCACTCTGGGTAATATTCTCCTGACCTCTGAACTTTGCAGTACATACTTCTGATCTCTGCACTTCAGATCTCTGCACTCTACATTAAAAACTCCAGACCTCTAGACTATTTGCTACTGACTCAAAAACTCATAAGCAATACTTATACCTGACCACTGCCTTCTGCATTAAGTATGACTGACCCCTTCACTCTGTGATACAGACTACTGACCTATGCACTCTAAGTAAAATAATACTAACTGCATTCCTGTTTTTTATTGCCCACATCCACTATTCCCTGTGCTGTATTATTCCCCACTACAGATGGTTGAAAATTCCCACCTTCTAAATTTTAACTTGAGATTCTGAAATTTTCACAGAAATTTCTAGTTTGTATTTTCATTATATAATACCAAACTTTTTTGTCAAAAATCTTCTATGAAAATTTGACTTGAAATGAACATACCGGATCCCCGCCCCCGACCTTATGAGTAGAGCGATCTCCCCGGAAATGTTACCCATCCCTAAAGATGAATTTTTTTTTTTTTTTTTAAAAACAACATTTTATAATTAATAATTTGTTTGTTTTTTACACATCCATTTTTTTTTGGGGGGGGGGGGGATTTGTAGACTAGATCAGGTTTTTAACAACCCTAGCAATGCCAATACTACTTAAGATCAAATATAGTAAAATGTTTTTATCCTTCACTGAGAGAAAGTCTACTTTTTAGGCTAAATATGTTATCATTGATGATTATATTGCAATTGAGCGCTTTATATCATAATACGTGACTTCAGAAATAAATTTAGCATATATATACTTAAAACTCAAACTGAGTTTATTGCTTCTTTTAGCCCTGGGATGACAAATATTTGAGGTCTATCATGTTTGATTTTTGTAATTCTAAAAGAAAAGAGCTTGCCAAAAATGTTTATTAAATCAGTTGCTGCACCCAAGGGACTTAGAGAAATAAGCAGAAGATAAATGCACAGTAGGCTCTCATAGGAGAATAGAATTTGGTATTAAAGCCAAAACGTTAATTCATTTTACATGTAATAGATAGACTGTGGGAAAGGTGAGCCCCTTTGTTATATTTAAAAAATCCCTTTAAAAAGTGTTCTGTGCATTCCTAAAATATAGAACAAAACTTTTAATGATATCTGCGTCTCCATTGGGCAGATTTCCCTTCCCTTCTGTTCCATTTAAACTTGATTGTTAATGTAGTAGAATGAATATGTTAAACAGCATTAAACAAACAACATCATTGAAGTGCATCTCATCTTAGACTATAACCATACATTTATTAAATCAGATGTATACTAAAAACGAAAAATATATCTATGTTAAATTAATATTTTACTTACCTCTGACCTGGCACAAAGGTGGAGAAGGACTGCACAATCACTGAAAAAACCTACCTGTAGTTCCATGGGCTAATATGAGATATTCCATATTTAGCTGCAATTCTTCCCAGGGTTAGTTAATTGCAGTAACACCAGTGGCAACTAGATAAAGGTTTCCAACACATTCCATTAGTAATAAGCTCTTATGTACCTCTGTAGCTGAAGGTATTGTAGATAAACAAATGTGCAAGCTTTGTAAACCTTTAAGCCCCCCATACACCTTTAGGTCATTCCATACAATTTCCTTCAGATCGTCCAACAACTATGTAGTGCCGGGTCCTCCCTGATAGAATACATACCGTAGTGATTGGAAGGTTTAGAAAGGACCTTATATTACATGATTTTGGTAGAAGAAAAGTGTATTGTATAGAAATTGTGTGGTAAGATCATAAGGTGTATGGGGTCCTTTAGGAATGACATAAAAAACGTAAAAAATATGACTTAGCATCAATAAAAATAATGTCAATCAGTGTCCTTCCATACCAAGTTCTTGTTTTAGGTTCGCCTTAATTAGGTGAGTGGACCAAAGACTGGACTTACCAAAGTTATGTTATTACGATGGTTGTTTTATATTATGCTAATTTTGACTGTTGTCCTACCATTCATACTTCAGAGATTCCATTTTGCATGGAAAGCCCCTAAGGAAGCGGTTATCTGCGAAGGATGGTACAATGTTATGTCATTTTAATATGTATATATGGACATATATGTATATGGATGTCTGCAATGTATCATATCTGTCAACAAGTATATGGTGGAACATTCTTAATTTTAACATTACAGATGTTTTTAATAAAAATGGAATGTAACCTGATACTCTTGCCGTTAAAGTCCTTTTGGCCCTGTTTATGGAAAACTTTGTTTTTCCTTTTCTCGTTCTACAAATTGAAAGAAAATGGTGGATTTGTATCATCAGATTTCATAAAGTAGCTAAAACATACACAATTAGTGCCAAATGAGTAAATTGAGGTTACACAACTATGATATCAAAGCAAAATGAACTTTCTGGGCTAGAAGTACATGTTTTTTTCTTCATAAATAACTACATTATGCGGTTCTTTCATTTCCTTGGGGCGTAGCTTTAAAGGGGACCTATGACCTCCGTATCTACTTTCATATTTGGTGCCAACAATTCTGGGGCCAACCTGGGTGAAAAATTATAAGCCACTTTTACCCTTCAAGTGAGGTCACACTGCCAGGTGCTCTGGACACTAGGGGACCTAGGAAGGTAGATGTCAAGTGACATCCACCTTTCGTCCACAAACCAGAGAGGCTTATGGCCCCCACACAGGTACCGAACAGAGGCCAACAGTAGAGCGACGGAGTGCAGCGTGATGACGTCATCACGCTGTATCCCGTCGCTCAGAGTATCAATGGGCACCCTTTGTGTGCCGGCCTTTTGTTTGAATGGGGATGCCGGTCCCCATTCAAACTATGGCATCGGCCAGAAATTACGGACATGTCCATTCTCTGACTGACCGAGCTTTGGGGCAACAGGGATATGTCGCCCCATGTGGAGACCCGGCATCAGCGGCCGATTTTGCTGCCAACCGACGGCAGCGAGCGTGCACACACATCGATCGACAGGTAATCGGCTATGGCTTGCTACGTGTATGGGGGCCTTCAGATTGCCATCAAATTCAGATCCAGATTGGTGGAGTAAGTGAAAGCAAAAGATTTTCTCTCCTCCATCTTAGAGGAGAGGACATGACACTCTGGTATGAATGTAGATACAGAAGAGGACTTTACATGAAATGCACAATGTCAGGTCGGCATTAGACAGGAAGTTCTCCATGTGGAACAGGTGGTGCGCTATATTTTGTATGAGGTAGGTGAAAATTCAGGGTTTCAAGAAGGGCAGGAGTTATCTCAAGGAGTATTTTGACTTTCTCTACATGTGTATACATTTAGGTGTTGTTCCTTCTGTTCCTCCACTCCAGTATGGTGGCGCAGGAGGGTGGAAGAGGGCCGGCTTAGCCAGGATGAAGACTACATAGGTAAGTTATGGCTATGGTTTTTTTTTGTTATAGTTTAAACCCACTTTAAGATTTAAGGGTAAGTTTCATGTCTTAAATCCTGGAAATAGGACTGACATGCCTTTTCCATAAAAATGATATATAAGCAAATCCTCACATCTTTATTTTGTTTTTTGCAATATGCTGGAAATGTTAATGCTGCAGTGGGAGTTCATGTTGGGATGAGACATCCACTCTTATCTGACAGCGATGTGTTCATTTGTATGGTTCCCCTTTTGACAAGGCTTTCCATTTGTACTATGCTTGGCACCAGCTCAGATCATTGGAGGGCATGTTCACTTGTGACCGTGTTTTCAATAGGCACTCAATCCTTCCAGAGCCATGAAGCAGCTAATTACACAATCCCGACTCAGCAGAATGTGCACTTTTTGTACTGATTCAGGCTTTTCACTGTTAGAAAACATGTCAGCTGCAGACAAAAGTTCAGTATAAAAGTGGACCAGACAGATGCCTCATCACAGTATAGAACGAATGCAATTGTACAGCTTACCTATACTATTTTCCTGCTACTTTTAACAAACAAAGTTACCCAGGGTTGTCCAACTTCAGAAATATTAAAAACATGAATAGATCTCGACTCATGAGGACTCGGGTTGAACAACCCTGAGTAGGACTCCTGGGAGATGAACAGAAATGTAAAAGAGAATCCAGAGAGTCTGCTGCATGAGTTTGTTGTATTGGAGAATCGGCACAATCCTCGGCTAAATTCCCTAATGCGTAATGCCTTAATTGGTTCAACTATCCCCCCCCCCTTTTTTGCGCACAAGGTCAATTGTATATTTAAAGTTTGACAATGATTAAAAAAAACGGATGATCTTTTATCAACCTTATAAACCATTTAAAAAATACACATTATTTCATTTTAGTATTTAATTACCATTTTTTATGAGAAACAAGAGAATGTGTTGAGTAACTACCGTGTTTACCCGATAAGTCACTGTCTTATATTAACACCAAAATATGACCTAGGTTTTATTTTCAGGGGGATGTCTTATTTTGATCACTTTGTGCCATTCATTGTCCCCTTTGATCACTCTGTGCCAATCATTGTCCCCTTTGATCACTCTGTGCCAATTATGGTCCCCTTTGATCACTCTGTGCCAAACATTGTCCCCTTTCCCTTCACTGACACTGTTATAAATTTCCACGGTAAATGATCTATATCCCATAATAAGTATAACAAAAACAGATCAAGAAGAAGAAGGAATATGGGATTTTGTTTAGATCAAAACCACAACAAGGGTATATGAAACATACCAAATCACATTTATTAACAAGAAAAACATGCAAATTATATAGTTAAAAAATTAGACCAACTAAGGCCAAAGTTCATTAATGTGTATATAGTAGTATATGTCAAGTTGTCTCCAAAGGTGACCTCGACGCGTTTCACCCAATTAGGGCTTCCTCAGGAGGTATTTATGAAATGGAGCATCTGATATTAAAACATTACAAAATTAGATACAGTATACACAAAAATTCTGACATTGCCAACGAGGCCATCAACCATATAGCCAACGTTTTACCTGATCAGGGATGAGTTATAGTGACAGCCTTAGTTGAATAGTCAATGTTTTAAAAGCAAGTAAACCACAAAAAGATTCTTCCTCAAATCTTGAACAGGAAGATAGTAGCTGTCACGCACCCC
>CM070035.1:141525799-141544786 GCA_036250615.1 Ptychadena robeensis | reverse complement strand
TTTATGCTCATGGGGAAGCAATATCTGAATTTTAGCTGAAATGTAACTTAAGTGTTGTAGTTAGAGGGGTGCAACTTGGGGTATAAGTATTAGTAGGTGAGCATTACTGATCCTGAAAATTTCATGATTATACTATGAATGGTTTTCGTGCTATGAATGTTCAAAGTCACACAGGGTTATTCAGCTTAGTTTCTACAGTACAGTGGAAAGAGAGGAGGGTGTGTCCTGTCCTGCGTTTTGATTGGCTGGGGAGGACGTATCTGCGGGAGGAGTTACAGTAAGCATTATACGACATGAGGAAACACAGAATCTGCTGCCTGTCACACTCACATCGGGGAGGAGGAGAGGGGGGCCGAGGCTGGATGGGCATTAGCTCCTCTCCTTCGCTTCATGAGGAATGAGCTGCCGGTCCACATGTAACCCTATTTGGGTCCGGATCCGGACCGGGGTCCGCCTATTGAGTACCCCGGCCTTAGATCATGCTCGCTTTGTGTTTTAAGGATGAACAATCCTGGGCGGGTTTTGAGATCCGGCCCCCATGGGCGTTATTATACTTTTGGAGGGAACCTACGTCCCAAAATATGACACAATCCATATTTTGGCCCATGGCCGTGGTACACAGATGATAATGGCATACCCAAACTCCCCAGAAATTATCGGTCACATTAATACCAAACATTAATGAAATGGCATATCCAGTCATGAAGAAAGTTTACAACTTTGAGCCAGTCCATGCCAGAAGTACATATTCTATATCAGGGTATCCGTCTGGGTCAGACGAATACGCTGATATAGGTTTCATAACTGTATCAGGTATGATGCCCAACAAAATTATAACAGACAGTACTAGTGTGGTCGGTGCTGGATTATTGTATGAGAGTGATTTTACGTTCCTTTGTAAGACCAGATGTAGGGATACACTTAGAACCTTATCTGCCTCCCAGGCTATATGGCAACCCCCAGCAGGGTGCTGGAGTTGGACCTTTTAAGTTCCACTGGGGGTGAAATGACACCTCTATGACACTTCTACGAAACCTAATGGCAGCCATCACTTTTGAAGTTTACGACCCTCCTAGAGGAAAGACCACACTCTATTTACATATGAAAGGCCTTCAGTATCAAATACAGGGAGATATATCATATTCCTACAGATTCAATACCAATATGATGTATTAACACATGGAGGCTGGATGACCTCACGGTTCATCCGTGACAGTAGCGGCAGTCCACTGGGCGAGAGGGGCATGTGTGTTTGTAAAAACACGCTCCTGAAGACAGGTTAGTCCTAATATAAATAGATAAAAATGCCATGGTAGTCTATTTGTTGCTTAAATAAGTGGGTATACAACATCACAACAACAGGAGTTAAATAGGAATAGGGAGCAATATCCCCAATTCTAATTGTCATCAAAAGTAGTCACAAGGTAAAACGGTATACAGCATGGGATCAAGAGGATCCTCACCACTGACCATAAAAAAGTTAAGAACTTACATTTGCTTTGGAGAATCCTAACAGGAATAACGATTGCCCAGCTCAACCATATTTCGTGGTGTCATCTGGTAGCCCACAGCAACAGTTCCTCAGACCACCCACATCCTACCTTTATGATGTACTCGCCTCTCTGTTATATGCCCAGGGCTGGCGTGCAAATTTTGCGCCGTCGCGCAGCTTACAGGGCGGCGGCGGCGCGGACACATGTGGTGTAGATGATAATAATGGTCAACCTATGGATGTCCGCCCCCATCTCTTGGGGAGAGGTGTAGCAAGATGGGCACCCAGAATACTCCACCATGTCCCCAGCTATCCAGCTGTCCCAGACATAGGCGCTGACCAGCGTGATGACTTCACTGCGCACGCGCGCAACGCGAATGCGCCCGGCACCAACAACTACGCCCGTCTTCCGTAGGGGAGGGTTGTCAATCAAAACCTGTAGTGCCAGCCTATGTAGGCGGGGGCCCCGTGTCGATCAGTCACTGGGTTCAGAGTCTTCATCTTTGAGAGACGAAGAGGCTAAAATATGATATAATCCCCGTACACCATTACCCTATGCCTACACACGGACAAATCTGCTAATCAAATACAATTATAATTATAATCACAGTACTTTTGTATGAAGAAATATAGTTTTAACCCACAAATAGTTATTGATTTCTGAGTAATAGTTTCTCTATAAGTGCGTCATGAGCTTACAATGAGAAAGATTCTTTGGTGACATCCACAGCTCAGTCTTTGATTTGACTTCTTTGATCTTTTAGCTGTATCTCAAAGTGTATGGTAATAGGGAACACTGACCCCTTCTGTAATATAAATCAGAGAGCCAGGTCCATATTATAAATCCTCAGCTTTGCTTTATGAGATGAAATTAGAACCATACTGGGGATATAAAGCCAATATTGTCAGCTATCTCACTTTACTGTTACCATTAGCAGATCATTATTTTGTTTTATGCTTCATGCCAGATGTAGAAACCTCAGAACTCCGCTGCTGGAGTATTACAATTGAAAACATAACAAGACCTAAGAACAGAAATATAATATATTGCAGCGTACCAGCCCTTAGATGTGGTTACTTTATTATAGTATTCAGTTTTCTCTTTTGGTGATCCTGCCAGGTGCACACATTTCCCCCCTAAGATGGCAAGGCTTCCATACTGTATATATAACAGGGATGGACAAATTTTTTGACTGGTGGGCCACATTGGCTTCTTTAATTTGATAAAGGGCCCGGACCATGAGCCTATAACCATAGTGGTGCAAGTTTCATGCATTACCAGCATCACTAATGATGTTGTTGATGTGTGATTGGTGAAGTGTAACAGGGACGTTGTCATCTATTTAAATTCCTGCAATTTTCATTTATTGCAATGTGCAGAGATAATTTTTAGAGGCTGCCTGTTGTCGCCATAAGGATTGGTCCACAGTGTCATCACATGATCATGACGATGCATCTTCCCCAAGGCAATGTTTGGACACCCCTAGGCATTATGTGCACTCTTTGCAGAGAACAAGCAAGGAGGGAAGCATCCTTTCAACAAGGTGCTTAATCCGGCCCCCAGGCCTTAATTTGCCTACCCCTGGCATATAATTAAAAGCAGTAATGTAGCCTAGGCTAGGACTACAAACGCCTCCTCCTCTTTTCTTAACACAGAAGTGTTCTCTAATTCCTAGGTTTTGGGAACAATACAAGGAGAACAATAAGCAGGGGTGCCAAGACATGGAGAAACAATTGAAACAGCAGATCAGATTTATCCTCTCCTATTTGGTAGTAAAGATTATATAAAATGTCTTAGTTCTACCTCCCATGTAGCCAATCAGAGCAGTACTAATTAATCAGCTGATCAATTGATAATTTGCTTCTCTTGCATAAGAACTACATCGGTAAGTACAATTATAAAGTAGAGCTTTTGACCACACATTGTGGAGGATGGCGTCAATGCTCAAGGCACTAGAGGGGAGTGCCTTTCAGCACCACACAAAGGAGAAAGGGGTAAGGAAGCAAGATACAACATTTTAAACACTGTTTTGATTCCTCTAGACCCGGTAGGCCGGGTTTGGTGAGAAAAAACTGTGAAGGAGACGACCATTCAGCTGTAGAGGTTCTGGAATCAATCGATGACAAGAGGAGACTTGCGATGTTGCAATAAACTTAATTCTAAATGAGGCCCAACGAGGTCTCACTACAATACAGCAAACTTGTAACTGAATAGTGTTCAGAGAGAAGTAAAGAAGCAGGGTAAACCCAATTACACTAGGGAACCCAAACTGCTCACACCACAGAGCCTAAATGAGGCCAGGGGACAGTAGAGCCAGCACTTGTGTGTCTAGAGGGTGTATACAGCTGATTGGCAGGATCACAGCATAGGCAGTACCCCCAGTAGCGCTCAGGTCTACTCCATGCGGTCTGGGCCACACGCCACCCCACTGAAAACCTGGCACAGGTCTGTGGTTAAAAAGGCAGCAACTACTGGGTCTTACAAACAGATTGCGTGCAATTGTGACCCCCGACTGCCCGCACACCGGACTAGACTGTGGTGAGTAACAGGTCTCGGAGTGGACACTGTGCCCAGTTACTCCAACTACATCAGACCCATCCTCACAGAGCAACTTCCAGGGGGCAGATCCTTCCCTTATATCTGTCTGGAGCCCAGGGGGGATCATGGGCAAGAATATTAAAGGAGACACTACCCTGATTCTGCAGGTGCATGTCACTACACAGCCAGACATTATGTAGCACCCCTCTAGTAAGAGTTAGTGCTAGGAGTAAAGGGTTAACTTGGTCTTCTCTGGCAGGTGCAGACTTGTCCAGTTTACCCACCAGAATTTTGGCAGAAACTGAATCAACCCTGATTAGCCGGGAGATGACATTTAGACTGGTAAACAACACAGCACCTGCTCGTTAACTCTGCAACATTTTGGAGGGAACTGACTCGTCCCTCTGTAATGTGGGGTGTTGTTAGAGGTGTCTAAAAAGGTTCAGGTCTGTGTCTTCAGTGACCCAGGGATCTCCCTGGGGCCCTGTTGGCCTGTGTTCCTGTCCTGCATCTCCTGTGAGCCAGAGATACCCTCTGGGCCTCTGTGTCTTCTATGATAAAGACTTTGTAAAGTCCGCCTAAGAAAGAGCTGAATCCTGACCTCAAGCCTGGGGCACCACAAGGTCCAAGAAGGCTTCTGCCTTTTGGATGCTAGAGGAAGGAGCTGAACTGTGCTGTAGAAGTTGACTCTGTGGGAACCTGTCTGCCTAGAGTTCAAGAGCACCTGTCACTGGTTCAAGAAAGGGGATCTACCTGTTCTGAAAAGGGTATCATGCTGCCAGTCTTCAAAGGGGCCATACCACAGATCGCCCAGGGTGAAGGTGAGAACTGCTGAGGGGAAGGTCAGAGGTCAATGTGTCTGCGTCCAGCTCGTCAGGCTACAAGAGTCAGGGAGAAGTATACAAAGAGGTGTCCTGCTGCAAGTCTGCTGCAGTCGGTGAAATCCTGCTCCTTCACCCTCTCTCCCATAGGAAATTTTGCAGAAGTTTAAATAAAGTTCTTAAAGCATCCACATTCCTATCTCCCAAGAGCACTCATTGCCGCTGCCCAGACCCAAACATAATACATCAGCAGGACCTCAGGGTCTCATTGCTACAATCATTTGAACCATTAACATTAAATGCAACTGAATAATGCCATGGGGCAGATCTCTTCCTTCAAATATACTTGGTATTTTTATTGTTAGTAATTATCCATTCACTGCCATAACAGGGATGAAGGCTGCCCCTAAGCATGCTGCAACTTGTAGTCTTTCACAAAATCCCAAACTGACCATTCCTATATACATGGTATATGGAGAAGATTCTTAGGCACTGATCACCTTAACGCTGCATCCTGATAGTAGGTATATTCTGTATGATGAAGCCTCAGTGACCACTTACAGTCAGTACACATGGCTGCAGGCAGTAATCTGAGTAAACTTGGGACTGTATCATTTATGGGGGGAGCCACAAACTGTGCTGCCACACTGACATTGCAGCCCTATAATTGTACCATGAATTCAGCCCTTAATATCTTGTTAAAGACAGCCTGACACTAGTCCTTTCACAATTGTAAACCCATAGTTGTGCCAAGTTTTCTTTGTCCCTCCAATGTTCTCATGTGGCAGCAAATAATGTCCAGGGGGATTGCAATGTATTTATAAAAGGAGTTTACACCCTTGTAAAACTGAGAAAAAGTTAAAAGAACCTTTATGTAGTAATAGAATTCAGCTCATACAATACACCTGATCATTATTCATTCTCTGCTTATACTAATGATGTCATTAAATATGATGATATTCCTAACACACTCAGGAATGGCGTGCTGTCCAGTCAGATCATGCCTTGCATGTTAATGTTCTCCTCTGGATTATGTCCGGCATGTACATGGTGATATAGAAGTAGGATTACCAGGGGAATAGGAATAATTCTCCTCCAGCGAGGAGTCAATAGGTTGATGAAAAAGCTGATTTTTCAATTCTTTGATTTTCCTGAATGTGTGAGAGATGTGCGCAGTGAAAACAATAGCACAATTCAGGAATAACAATTACCTGGATATTTAAATTGTGTGATTCCATGAAAATCAGGTCAACGAAGAAGAAAATATTCAGGAGGAAGAAAAATTATTTCTTGGTTGTTCCTTAATTATATAAATTTGAATAAAATTTGAATATGTGTACACATTATAAGACTGTAAAGCAGAACTCTAGGTAAAGTCAGTAGTTATGCAACCCCACTGCAATAATTGCTCATTAAGGTCTGAGAGTAGGGATGAGCAGCATAGGCAATATTCGTATTCGCAAAATATTGCAAATTTTTCACCTATTATTCGCAATAAATTCTTAGATCTGCAAATTCATGATCTCCAGTCATTATTACCTATATTGCGCAAATCAACACTTGTACATGCGCATAATGTAAATGCAATGTGTGGTATTTCCAGGTACCAATGTATAAAATCCAATTTTTGAAAAGCCGATATTTACAATAAAAATTTGCGAATAAAATATTTGTGATCTTTAGTGGTGGCAAACCAATGATAGCATGGAATAGACACCATCATGTTGAATGAGAAATTGACTGGTTTCCTGGAAGATAGGCATGAAAAATGTTTAAGCATCCTGGACCTGTGATTTGACGTACGCCCACCCAACTATGGATAAGGGCAGCCTGAACATGGTGTGACTTTAATGTCCTGATAACCAATTGGATTATTTCACCTGCTTGTCCGCTTCAGCCACTCTGTTCTTTACTTCTTCTTTTCTTTTTTTTTTTCCTCTTTTTTCCTTCCTTTTAGAACACAATTTTCAGTTTACAGTCCATGTCCTTTTTACTCTCCCTATGTTTTTTACTATGTGACACCATATAATTTACTGTAAGTTTGAGCTAGAGATGGTCAAATAGTTTTTTAGAAATTTGAAGATTTCGAGTTAATTGCAAAGCCCCTGAACATGGTATCATCACCAAACTTCTCTAGAGATGTAGAGAAGGGTTGGGGGGAACATTTCAAAGAACAAAGTATGCCTCTAACACAAATAGTTTTTGCACAAATTAGGTTCAAAGTCAAGTCAAAATGTCGAAAATGTCGAAAATTCGACTTTAATTATTCAAAAACTATTTGTGTTAGAGACAAAGTTTTTTCTGTCAAATGTTCCCCCAACCCTTCTCCAGCAAGTTTGGTGATGATACCATGTTCAGGGGCTTTGCAATCAGCTCTGAAATTAGCAAGTCGAAATATTTGAGCATCTCTAGTTTGAGCCTGTAAACTGTGGTGATTGTTTTGTAAGTTTGTCTATCTTAGTTCTCTGTTTATTGGAAATTCATTGAAAAAATGGAAATAGAATATTCACGATCAACGTTATCTACGAGTTACACAGTAGTTCTCTATTCCTCCTATGTCATTACCTGTACCTGCGTGTTATACTGTGTTGTATCTCCATTCTAATGTATTGTACAGCGCTGCGTAATATGCTGGCGCTATATAAATAAATGTTAATAATAATAATAGTTCACTAGTCATGCTGCTGGTAATATTGGTGTCAAAAGTTGTATGTATATATATTTATACACACATATACCCATGTTTAATTTAGCTATGCTCATCCCTAGACACATTACAAACATGAATCTCCCTCCGCAACTAAAGGGATGCAGAAGATGCTCAGATGTGCAGTCAGGGATCCATGTGCTGTGGGAACAGGCAGAGAAAAAGTCATACATGAGGGTAGGGCAAGCCAAAGACTGTGCTAAAGCTGTCTACTGATTAGCAGCATAGGGAATATTCAAGTATGCATCATTTCGCAAAATATTCTCTGAATATTCTATGTAAATGTAAAAATTTGAGATCTCCTGTAATTTAGTTCTTGCGAATATCAGCATTGTACATGTAAATATTGTCGCAATGTCATGGCAACATCTAGTGGCAGAATGTGATAGAGCAGCTGTAGCTTCTCACCACATGAGACAACACATAGTAGTAATACTTTGCAAAAATCTGCATTTGTGCATGCAAATTTTGTGAACACAATACATGGAACTTTCCCCAGAATCATGAATATTTAAAATTACGTAGATAGAGCACTATATTCAAGATCTTCATGAATTCTCAAAGTGCCGGTATTTGCAATAAAAATTTGTAATCTGAATCAGTCAAATATAACTTCTCTCTCACCCCGAATAAGTATTAATAGTCAAGTAACATGTGTAATGGGATGCGTACCCACTCCAAGGATACATATAAAGATTATTTGGAGTAAAGGTGCTTTTTAAGTAGTGTTGAGCTCAAATATTGAAATTGCGAATATATTTAACAAATATCGAGAATTCGCAAATTGCAAGAATATGATGGTGGATATTCGGATTTTGAATATTTGCGATATTAGGCACGTCAAAGCTTATGGCCATGCATTGCGAATATATACAAATACCACATGTGACCATTCATTTTGAATCGCGATGCGATTATAGTAGCGAATATATTTTCCCAATGCATGACCTTGAATTTGTGTTTGCGAATATCAAATAGCAGAATTATTTGCGAAATATTGCAAATTTAAATATTACCTATACCGATCATCGCTTCTTTTAAGTAACCATTGGTCAGCATCAAAGTTTTTAGTTAAAACGTTACTTTTAATAATTTTTTTCTTGACTTCTTATTAATTCTTATAGTGGACATCGTATTTTCATTCACTGTATTGTCTTACATGGAATAATAAGGGAATGTGCCCTAAGAGTAAGGAGACCGCCATATAAAATGCTTGTTACCTGATAATCCTCCTGATACTCTGCTGTCAAGTAGCTGAAGTTACCTGGAAGCTGAAAACCAACACAGGGCAACACAAGTACTTTTATTCTTAGAGCAATGTAGTCAGAGAATCATGATGACAACCAGAGTCTATAGAAAGGAGATCCCTTCTACTGAATTTCGGCAAACACTGGTGATGAACAGAGAACTCTTATTCCCAGAAGTATTGTCCAAATATTTTCAGAATTCGCAAGAGAATGTCCTTGGCAAAGCGTTACCCATTTATTTACAAGTCAGTCAGGAACACAAAATAAAGTCTGACATCCGCGCCTTGTATTCCAGTCATTGTTTCTGCAACAGTAGATTTCAGAACGATTTACAATTATTAACTCGCTATCAGATTTTACCAGGAAAGGAAAAAAAGAGCCGTGCCAGCTGAAACCTCATCAAACGGAGAATTGAGGGAATTTAAACTCATTATGTGGAAACTAATTCAATGTATGATGATGTCCAGAGTGAGAATCCAAAATATTTTACAGGAGGGTTCTGGTATAAGAGAGATAATTAAGGTCAATAACAGACACCAATCCATAAAATGTATTTATTGAAGGATGTCTTCTACCCACTTTGGGTAATGCATCTCTGTGGAATATGGCTCTAACTAAGAACAATGTGCTCTAACTAAGAACAAAGTGTTGAAAGTGTGTTTCTTAACATACCATATTTTTCACATTATAAGACACACTTTTTTGCCATGTATATATATGTATATATATATATATATATATATATATATATATATATATATATTCATATATATATATTTGAATCCTCAACCTTCTGCGAGAAATAGCACAGCATACCAGGCATGTGTTCTACTCCCTGCAGCCAAGCCAATACCAGTGTCAGGAGAATGGTCTTTGTTTCAACACAGAGTGCAAGACCGAAACATTAACATATGTCTATACAATAGCAGTACCCACTTTCTGAACCAACTAGTGAGTCACATTTCATAATCTGGAACCAAAAACCTACCCATGAGCAGCTATTTACATATGGGAGAAGAGGCGAGTCTGTATCACATAATTTCTTAATTTCTTTACTGCAATGCAGTGTGAAAATGTTAAACGTCACAACTCAGTAATGGTTGGAGGATTATACAGCAAAAAGAAATAGGCACAAAAAGTTGCTGTAATTAGCAACAAGGGTTTTCCAAGGGAAGGTACAAAAGTGCTTGAATTAAATAACAATCTTCAAATCACTAATTAGTAAGACTCATTCACATTTTATTAACAAAATTCATATGTTAAAATCTCCTCAAAATGAATTCAATGCAATAACATGCATCTATGTATCTCTAGGAGCAGGAAAAGAGGGCTTCCACAGCCTGGTGCACCTCGTTTCCCCCTTTAGGAGCGAAAAAAGGGCTACCACATGCTGGTGCACCTTGTTTTCCCACCTCTCTAACAATTTCTTTGGTATGGTATAAGGAACAATTCATGTCCCTTATTAGTGCTTCAACTCCAACATGTTTTGCCAATGAATGGCTTTATGAAGGAAAATGTATTGCACTGAAAATTGAATAAAAATACAAATCACTGCTTTAAAATTACAATTTATATTACCTTAATGTATGTTCCATTTCAATAAATATTAAAAAATCTAAAAATAACAAACACACATAAGAAAGAAAACAGACAAGGGATGGAAGATAGAAAGAGACATAGAAGGGGAGTGAGGAGTATGACACATATCCCATCATTATTATTATTTATAATTTTTTTGGGGTTGTTTTGCGGTGAACACTAAGTAATAATCAATGTTTGTTTTAAATATGCATAGGTTTTTTTTTCTCAACACTCACACTTCACTTCACATGTTTAGGCTTTATACAAAGAGACAAGGATAATAGTTCACACCTGTTTTAGGTCAATTCTAGCACTTGACCCAGGGAGTACTGAGCCATTTTGTCTCTTGGACTTAAACACACCCCATTAAATAATGACAGAGACCATGATCTACTCTTTGGAAAAGTTTTATATATAATTTTGAAGTGCAAATGTATATATACTTGGCCCACAGCCATATACCATCTCAATACAGTTAAAAGGGTGGGGTGGGTGGTCGCCCTACATTGCACCAACTTCTTCCTCTTCCGAGGCCTTTCTTCAGCCATACCAACTGTACCAGCCACCCGCCCTTAAATCTGCTTCGTGGTACCTTATAAAATGACTTAAATACATACATACTGGGGCTAAGCCCCCCTTCAAAAACATTTTCACCGTTTTGTGACTGCCCTTCTTTCTAACACTTCACAAGAAGCCTTCAAGTCCGATTTCCTCCTGGGCACTGTCGAGCTTCCGCCCAGCTGTGACAATAAACAAACATTTTACAGACACATAATACCCCAAAACCCACCCAGTCCAACAAATCAGGGAGAGGGTGGGTGAAAATCCTGATCCGAAAGGATCTGCCCCTGCGTCCTTCCGTTCAACTTTCTGAGC
The DNA here is from genome assembly GCA_036250615.1 of Ptychadena robeensis. Classification (NCBI taxonomy): domain Eukaryota; kingdom Metazoa; phylum Chordata; class Amphibia; order Anura; family Ptychadenidae; genus Ptychadena; species Ptychadena robeensis. The sequence goes on along the minus strand of CM070035.1, from coordinate 141,533,523 downwards.
CTGCCCACCTATAACACTCCCCCATTCCCAACATCCCAATTGTCCGTTCCCAAACCAGTCCCCCGTCCAAGTTGCCCTCACCACCTATACTTGCCGCTCGGTTCTGGGCAGTACATTACAACTTAGCACCATTAAGCACAAAATGATGGCACCATTCACTTAATATGAAAGGAGGCATAACAAAAAAGGGGGGGGGGGAGGGGGAGATGGGAGGATAATAGTCATTAATAGAAATAGTTAACTCACATCACTCACAGTGATATCAAATGAACAGGTATAAATAGACAAGACCAATATAATGTTTAAGTTTAGTCCTAGTCCCAATAATGAGGAAGAAATTATACACAAATCACATTTGGAGTAAATACATCAGGGCCGCCATCAGGGGGGGACAGAGGGCACTCCTGTCCTGGGCCCGGGCAGCTAGGGGGGCCAGAAGGTGAGGATCGGAGTCCTCTGCTCACAGTGAGGGTGAGCAGAGGGGGCTGTGAGCGTCGGGTCGGGTCAGAGGACTGCTGATTTTTTCTAGTAGCACCCCCCCCCCCCTCAACAAGTCTTTGTCATGGGGCCCGGACATTTTTACTGTACCGGGCCCCATGATTTGATTTCTGACTGCAGCCCTGAAATAAATTATAGGAGTTTTATTGGTTTCACTGAGAGAGCAATGGGCTGAGTTAAGGAGGGGAAATAGAGGGATAAATACTTTATTAAAACAGATAGAAAATATGAGATTAAAGGATAACAAACTAAACAATAAATGGATATAAATAACAATTTAATAATAAAAAATTAAATTAATTTAAGGTCACAGCCAACACTGATATACCTCAAGATATACCTCAAGAAATCCCTGACCCCTTACCCAACCTTTTGGGTGAACGTCCTAGAATTGGATCTGTTTTAGTTCTCTCCATGGAGAGTGCGGATAGGATACCACCGATCAAGACAGGTATTTATTGAAATGGAACATACTGTACATTAAGGTAATATAAATTGTAATTTTAAAGCAGTGATTTGTATTTTTATAAAATTTTCAGTACAATATGTTTTCCTTGATAAAGCCATTCATTGGCGAAACATGTTGGAGTTAAAGCACTAATAAGGCACATGGATTGTTCCTTATACCATACCAAAAAAATTGTTAGAGAGGTGGGAAAACGAGGTGCATCAGCGTGTGGTAGCCCTCTTTTTCGCTCCTAAAGGGGGAAACGAGGTGCACCAGGCTGTGGAAGCCCTCTTTTCCTGCTCCTAGAGATACATAGATGCATGTTATTGCCTTGAATTAATTTTGAGGAGATTTATAACATATGAATTTTGTTAATAAAATGTGAATGAGTCTTACTAATTAGTGATTTGAAGATTGTTATTTACATTCAAGCACTTTTGTACCTTCCCTTGGAAAACCCTAGTTGCTAATTACAGCAACTTATTGTGCCTATTTCTTCTTGCTTAAATACCCTACGGAGTTAATACCGTTTAAGGGGAGAGGGCTGTAGAAAATTGCAGCACCAGGGAAAGTTTAGTGAAACGATAGCAGTTACCTTCAGAGATCCCACAGCAAAATTTCTTTGTATAGATTATATGGCAAATACTGTATGGCCCAGCACTACCCACTTTGCAGGAATATACTGTATATACACTTTATATGTGAAATGGTGTCTTTCTGAATCTTTATTGTTTCTCCAAAACTATTCTTATAGTTTTATAGTGTGAAAAAATACAGTAATTTAACTTCTTAGTTTCAGCCAATAAAGTTTATGTCAGCCCTAAAACATTAACTTAACTTTACAATACAAAGTATTTCAGGTTTAGCCATTTGTTCTTCTCTACTAGTGATGAGCGGCATAGGCAACATTCGTATTCCCGGCATGCCGCGAATTTTATGGAAAACATTCGGAAAATATTTGCAATCAGGTTTTTTTTTATTGCGAATATCGGCAGTTTTTATTGCGAATTTTATTGATTGAATATTGATTTTAACATTTGAAGGCACAAATCTTGACTTAAAATTAAAGCAGACCTATTACAAGGTTTTTAAACTTTGTAAGATCAGCACCAGAAGTGCCGTTAATAGAGAGGAATGGGTAAATTAAGACAGTGCCTCGCAGCCTCTCCTCTCTCTGAATACGAAGCACCGTGGCGGCGTGTAAACGCCAACATCTCTAAGAGCAGTCACAGCCAGACCATTTTCCCCATTGAAAACCATTATAATTAAAGGAAGTCTGACAGATCAAAATAGAATCTCTCATATGATTCAAAGGAACAGCAGGCAAGTATATTTTTTTAGGTTTGTGAAGTGCTACGCCACCATCGTACCAGCTCAGAGGTAAGTCAAACTCAAATTTTATATATATAAGTATGTGTTTTAGATTCTGGGTATACATCATCTGTACATATGTAATAAGTTTAATATTAGTAGTTTCCATTGCAGAGCAATAGATGTGACAGCAGGGGTGTGCTAGGTAAAAGACCACAGAGAAGACAAGGGTCCCTCTCTATGACTTGCTGGCAGATTACAGGCCTTTCTAACTTTCTAGGTTGCTGTTACCTTTCAATTGTGTGCCCTTGAAATGTATTTAGCTAAAAGATTAAGCTTCATATTGTGATTCTAATAAAAGATTTAGGCAGCAAAAATGAAAAACAAAAATTATTTTGTTAGGTAAAATATTTTTCAAGATGTATTTGTCCATTCTAATAAGGCAGAACAAAAAAAGAACAGCTGGCTGACTATTAATACTGCTGGCGGGATATTTCACTGTTAGTCTCTGGACCATGTTTGTTTTTCCTTTGCCCATTACAGTCACAGCTGGGCTGTTGAATAAGGATCTTCAAATAACAGAAAAAGATATTAAACTACAATACATACCATTCTACTCACATACAAAAAAAAAAAAAAAGAAAAGAAAAAGAAAGCATTACAAAAGAAAAACCCACAAAACAGCATCTAGTTTATAGTTTTTTGGGGGGTGAATTGTGGTTCTTTGAGTTTGTTATGACTCTCACTGTCTACTTTTAACTCACTTGATGTTGTCTACACACATTGACTTTTAAACTAATTTTGAATTAAAATCATGTATTTTTTAATCAAACACTGCTGATTATTGATGCCCTTGGGCTAACATTCTAAGGTACCCTAAAAACCTCTACAAACTGCCCTCCTATCTAAGGACATCATAGTAAATGCCTTATGATTTTCCTTCCCCGTTTCCCCATTTACATTGTCTATGATCTAAATAGGAGGTGTGGTACCGACTCCCTGCCATGAGCAGAGGTAGATGATCATCACATGATTTTCATGTGTAACTCTTTCCTTTCTTTTTGTTAGCTATAGTTTATAGTTCCACACACATGATTAAACCTTTCACACTTATACTGTGTTTCCCCGAAAATAAGTGTCTTATAATAATTTTTGCTCCCAAAGATGCCCTACATCTTCGGGGTATGTCTTATTTTTCCATGAAGAAGAATATGGCACTGGGGTATCAGGGTGGGGGGACCTCTAAAAAATGACACAGGGGGATAAGAGAGGGAGAATCAAACTGGCACAGGAGACTCAAAGGGGGGGGGGGTTACCATTTTAGTAACCCCTTCTGATACTCCTGTGTCATTTTGATTGCCACCTCTGATCCTCCCTGTCCAGAGTTACAGTACCGTATCTTCTGGGGTGATTTATTTTCAGGGGATGCCTCATATTTCAGAGTGAGGCAAAAATGTAAGAGGCCTTATTTTTGGCGATGCCTTATTTTCAGGGGAAACAGGGTAGTAGTCATGTTATCTTTAATGAATACACACGGCTTTTAATGAGCTAGACTTGTATTAGCATCATTCAAGTCTCCAGCAGCCTTCTTGTCTTAATTGTTTCTGACTTCCTGGTTCTGGATGGATCAAGCAATTTATTTTGTATTTAGCAATCGTATCAATCTAACCACCATTATATATTTATACATAAGTGACATTTGGTTTATTAAATGTCTTTCATTAGGTCACTAAATCCTTGTTTCTGTGACTTCCTCCGATGCATTGCTCCAGCAGTAGTCCGCCATCATATGTATATCCCATTATCCACGATACCATTCTTCTATTGAACTTATTTCCTAGAAAAGAGAAACTAGAAAAAAAATGAAGAAAAACGCAGAACAAAGGGCTTTCCATTCAATTACATTTCATTTGCTATATATATACAGTTGAGCCCATAATTATTTATACTGCTGGCAAATTTTGACTTAAAGTCAACCAGCAAGTTATTTTGTAATGGGAAATGACATAGGTGTCTCCCAAAAGATAATAAGACGATGTACAAGAGACATTTTTGTGGAAAAAAAAACATTTCAGTTTTTATTTACATTTGAGCAAAAAGTGTAATGTCCAAAATGATTCATATCCTTTTCAATATTCATAGAAAAGCCTTTATTGGCGATTACAGCAATCACACACTTCCTATAATCACAGACCAGCTTTTTGCATGCCTCCACAGGTATTTGTGCCCAAGGAGCTCCAAATCCTTTATGTTGGAGGATCTTCTTGCCATCACCCTGATCTTTAGCTTCCTCCACAGATTCTCAAATGGATTCAAGTCAGGACTCTGGCTGGGCCATTCCAAAACGTTAATGTTGTCTGCTAACCATTTCTCTATCACTTTTGGTGTTTTGGGTCATTGTCATGCTGAAATGTCCACTGGTGCCCAATACCAAGTTTCTCTACAGGCTACCTGATGTTGTCGTTGAGAATCCTCATGTATTGCTCTTTTTTCATGGTGCCGTTTACTGTGATTAGGTTCCCAGGTCCAATGGCTGAAAAACACCCCCAAAGTATTAGGTTCACACCACCATGTTTGACAGTGGGGATGGTGTTCTTTGGGTTGAAAGCTTCTCCTTCTTTACGCCAAATGAAAGAAACATCATTGTGACCAAACAATTAAATTTTTGTTTCATCTGACCATAACACAGAAAAACCAAAAAATCTTCTTCTTTGTCGAGATGAGACATAGACCAAGTGAGCTTTTGTGTGGCTTATCTGGAGAAGTGGCGTCCCCCTTGGTCTGCATCCGTGGAACCCAGCAGTGTGCAGTGTCCGATGGATTGTCTGCCTTGAGACATTGCCACCAGCAGTGCCCATATTGACCAGGATGGCCTTGGTATATGGCCTAGTAGCCCTTTCCTGACTTGTGAGCAGCCTCAATGCACAACCACAGGTCCTCTCTGAACTCCTTTGTCTTAAGCTAGCCATACATGTGTCGATTCCCTGAACGATCGATCACCCATCCGATCGATTCCGTCGATGCCAGAGGGGATTGGATGGGCGATCGATCGTCCAATTAAGTCTGTGCCTACCACCTTAGGCCAACGATTCCTGGACGATTCCGTGCCCAATCGATCACTTCACAAATGGCAACTCCCCCTGATGTGTGCTGAATCGATCAGAAAGACCAGCAGGTTGGTTCTCTGGCCGATCAGGGGGCCATGTCGATCGGGCAGGGTCGATCGGGCAAGGTGTTCTGCACTCAATTCTTAGCCGATCGATCGGCGTGCACGCGCCCGGTGATCGATCAGCCAGGAATTGTGTGAGGAATCGACCCGTGTATGGCTACCTTTAGCCATAAATGTCCACAAACCAACTGCAGAGAGCTGCTGTTTTTTACCCGTTGAGTTGATTATAATAGCTGTTCCCAATTAATCAGGGTAATTAGGATGCTAAAGAACAGCTTGGACTATTTGGAAGGTTATAAAACTTTGGATTTTCCCAGAGGCTGTGACATTTTTTTTGTGACATTCCCACAAAAATGCCTCTTCTACATCGTCTTATAATCTTTTCGGAGACACCTATGTCATTTCCCGTCAAAAAATATCTTGCTGGTTGAATAAAAGTAACTTTAAGTCAAGTATTGCCTGGGGTATGAATAATTATGGGCTCAACTATATATACAGAACACCTAGAACACCACTAAAGGGGAGAGTGTCCAGCACAGCAGCATTGGACAGCTGATTCAAATAACAATATAAATAAAGAAAATGTAATAAATGATGAGTGGCATCGCATTCCTCCAAAGAAGAATAGGGATGGAAAGTCTCCAGATGAATCCAATATTTGATTTTTAAAACTAAAATTTTATTGAAAACTTTAAATCCACATATTTTACCCCAAAAGAGCAATATATGTATGTTTATAATTATATAATCCAACATTTATAAAACAAATAAAACATTGCCTGCATAATACAAATGTTTGCATGCATAGTAAAAACATATTTATGTGTCATACAATGATTTGAACAGATACCACTGTAAGCTATAATTGGGAAAACCCCAGGAGCTCCAAAGGGGAATTCCATGGTAAATCTCAGAGCCTTTACCTTCTAAAGGGGCTTCCTCAGGAGAAGCACAGAGTAAATAATAAAGCATAAAATCAAATCTGTATTAGAATAGGTATAACTACATTGGCATGGCATGAGGGAGTATGTGGTAGGGAGTGGAAAACAGGGACAAAGGGTTCCCAACGCTCACAAATAGTCACCACCCCTGAAGTTGCTGCGGTGGAGAGCATGACATTGAAGGGATATTGTCTCAGAGCCAAATTACTTCTGCAAGGTCCAAGATGGGTCCTTTGAAGTTAGGACCATTGGTCCACAAAGAAAACAATTGGATGGATAGATTGTTCACAACCTCTTAATGGTAATTTCCTTCAGCAACCTCATGGCAGGGATGGGGTTTAAGTGAACTTTAATTAGGGGGGGTTGGGAGTGTTTAGCTTTGCAGAGCCCAGCCTTAGAAACACATTGCTTTTCAGTGAAAGGCTTCTTCTACACTGCAGAAAACAGCACGGTTTTCCCATGCGTAGATCGGGGAAAAAACTGCACAGTGCAGCCGCTCCCTGTAAACCCCTATGGGAAATGACGTGCCAGTCTATACTGGCGGGTCATGCCCGCGGTTGGGGGCGGCATTGGGAGCGGATTAACAACGCGCGTCCTGGGGCATTCTGCCACTACGCCGGAGACATGCGCAAACCACACCTGATGTGTTTCCGGGCGCGGTTTGCCAACAGAAATGCAGTACCACGTCCTAAACAGCGCCCAAACAGCGTGCGCTATGGGCACGCACATGCCAATGTGCCCATATCACCCCCACGTGGTTGCTGGGGCAGCCTAAATGTAGCTCAACCCCAGAAAGTCATTAAAAGCCTTATTAATAGAGATGGTCGAAATGGATAAAATTCTACTATTCTACTTAAATTTCGAGTTTCCCAATCCAATTTCGATTCGACTGCGAAATTTCGAAATTTCTAAAGTTGAAAATTCGCATAATGCCAAAAACTCGCATAAAGCACTAGAAATTCGCATAAGACCTAAAATTCGCATAAGGTAAAAAATTCCCATAAGGTGAAAATTTTATTTAACATTTTCTGTATGAGCTTGAGCTATAATAGACCCAGTGTACATAGTAGCAGAGCTTTACCATCAAAACTGAAACTGCAATCAGTGATGTCACCATAAATCATCCCCAGACTCAGGATCACACATGGAGTACAGATATGCACAGTTGTATATAAGAAGATAATTAAAATATAATATGTATCATCATATATACTATAAGAAGCAATTGTTTGATCACGAAACAATCCCCACAATTGCACACAGTGATCGAGCGTTAGGGTATCAAGCGAAAAAAATAACCCGTGTATGGCCAGCTTAAGTTTTAATAAACCATGACATTTTTTTCCCTTTCCAAAGT
>CM070035.1:141500150-141512755 GCA_036250615.1 Ptychadena robeensis | reverse complement strand
TGTATCCACCAAGATACACCTGCTAGACCCTAATGAGATGGCCGGGTGTGTCTCCAAAAAAGGAGTTGGGACCAGCCAGTCAGAGCTCCCAATGAGGTTGGAGACAGTGCTGCTGGGTGCAGCAAACACAGGGCACACAAGGAGTGTGTGGCCCCATGCTGGTGGTTGCTAGGAGGCAGGCCATTAAGGGTTCCTTAAAGAAGGAACTGTTGTTTGATCGGTGCCAAGCCAGGAGGCTTGGCATTTTTGAGTGACTTTGTTTCATTTGGATGTCTATTAACTCCTGCGAGGGTAACCCTATATTTGGACTGTGTGCTCAAATAAACATGGGCATTAGCCCTTAAGAGGATAAAAATGTGTGGATTGATACTGTAAGAGCACCGTTTGAGCTGATTCCCCACAATATATAAACAATGCCACAGCGAATGTGTGCCGTAATCAAAGCTAAAGGCGGTCCAACTAAATATGTGGCCAGGCAGTGTATATAATGAGGTATAAAGTTTATCTTTAAATCCTTATGTACCATAATCCAATAGGTATATTATAACCTTGGGGGCTAATTTACAAAGAGTGATGTGACTTAGTGCATTACATATTCACTGAGTTTAATATATAGGGGAAAGCTATGATCACTAGTGATGAGCAGCATAGGCAATATTCGTATTCACAAAATATCGTGAATTTTTCACCTATTATTCACAATAAATTCTAAATTCATGTTATGCAGTCATTATTACCTTCAATGGGCAAATCGGCACTTGTACATGTGCATATTACGAACACAATGCATGGTAGTTCTGGGTAGTGATCTTGAATATTTGGGTTTACGAAGATATATCGCTATATTTTTAAATTTTCAAGCATTCTTGAAGTACTGATATTTGTGATAAAAATCGAAAAATCTGTGGTTATAATATTCGTAATCAACACCTATGATCATGGTCATTGATCATTAGCCAATGTATGCATATTGTACGTAGACTGAATATGAACCTATCAAGCACAGTCCTGTACTTTATTGGCTCAGTTTCAGTCTGCATACAATTTGCATCTTCAGTCTGCATACAATTTGCATCTTTGTCATATATTGTCCAATATAACATTTTATATCATTTTAAATAATATATAATACATTCAATTTAAATGTATAGTATTAATATTCAAGGTAGATATGGCTTAGCCCTGTCAGTAAGCTTTATGAACAAGTAAATTGCACTATAACCCTTTTTTTGCTCAGTAAACGGTTTTACTCCGTAGCAAATCTTTACCAATGTGTCTATGTGTGTTACTCTGAAATACTAAATGAGAAGATCAATATAAAATCATGATATTGTATAGTTTATCAATATGCACACTTATCATTTTCCTGTGTTATAGCTTTATCGGAAACAAGCAGTAAATAAAAGTGAAGCTGAGTTCACTTTGAGTCCCTAGTCATGTGTAAGGGACATTGAATACAAAACATGCTTTTAGATTGATTGACATGAACACGACTTCCTCTTCTTTCTTAGGTTCACTTTGCCCATAACAACATTGTCTTGTGCTGTGATTGCAATGTGCAGCCAAGAGCAAAGTGTCACTTTGATTTACAACTCCTATTAATAGGCTACTTGGCATGATGTGCAAAGCTGACTGCTGCTGAAGAAAATGTTAGGTAGTACAATTGGCTGCTTAGCATGAACCCTGTAGATCTATAATTATTGGCACGTTTGCCACTGAAAATACCAAATCCAACTATTTAACCTCCTGGGTGTGGATCACAATAAAATCGGCCTTCATTTCCTGCCCTCCAGGAGACCCGGAACACATTTCAGCCATCATGGGTGATGCTGGACATATGCTCTAAAGAAGTGACGCCCCCTCCATAACATCGAGGTTAATAGCGCTTCCTACCCTTGCCCTTCCGCCATCCTATCTGATGCCATCGGGGCGGACTCAGAAGAATTTGCAGGCACACCGATACACAGAATTGCCAGGGGATCTCAGCAGACAGCTGAGTTTGCCTGTAGTAAACTATGGGCAATTAACCTCCTGGGCGTTCTGGCCCAGTTAACTCGGGGTGAGTTTCTTAGCTAATAAAACTCACCCCGAGTTAACTGGGGCAGAACACCCAGGTGTTTAATTGCTGTCTCCATAATACATTAGTAGATAGGTATATTTTTTTTATCCCAGTAGAAGAGATATTTAAAATTTGGAGTTTAATGTTCCCCTGCCCTACTTGTGTCAGTGAAAGGACAGCACACTTTGGTTACCCTGCTTTTTCAAATTGAGTTTTGCTGGATGAGGTTTTTCAAGAGGCTAATTGCCTATTAAATTCAGAAAGCTAATCCGCTTCTATTCAAACATTTTTTAATGATGGACGAATGAATACAGAGCTGCTTCATTTGTGTTTTATATACCTTGCTTGAGGCTCAGCGTTAACCAGTAAACTTAGTTCAGTACATGGCCTTTTACGTTCTAAGACTTTAGGATTTATCTAACAGATCATGACACCAAAGAGAAGATCTTGTTCTGGGTTGGCACTTCAAACATGGGGGTGATGTATCTCAGTGCTGCACATAATCAGGTAGTTTAAAGGGAATATGTTCAGGTATCACAGAGAGAAACAATAAGGGAAAAAATTATTTACAGCTGAAACACCCATAGAAGCTAATCCATAGAATTAAAAGTAGTTTTCATTCCGTAGCCCGGAGTCTGTTTTTGAGCTGTCAAAAAGCTGGAGCTTATGGAAAAAGCCAGGGCTGTGATATACAGAGATGGTAAGGGTGCAGCGAAGGCATCTTGTGACAAAAGACGGTATTGCATGGCAATTGAAATAAGGTTTAAAGCTTGAACACATTTAGTAGCTGTATATATAGCATGACTCTATCATGTTTACTATACTGGATAAAATTTTTAGAATACCATAATACATTGTTCCAGTTTTTATTGTGTATACAGGTTATGTACACTAAATTACAGCTGGGAAACATTAATATAAATATGAAAAGTTGGGTCTGGTACTCCTGGAAAAGGGGGGCCACGACCAGTGAGCCTACAAGACCCCTTTTGGCAAACCTTGAATGACAGGAAAGGGAGGGGGCGCCCCATCCCTGTCCCACCAGGCCCCATGCCATACATCAAGGAGGGGGAGAACCATTTGTTTGGGTAAAGGGGGTCTCTTACCCACAACCTTGGCCCGGCTACTGAAAAAATTGTCAACCAGGTGATAGTTACACATGCACATATACAAGCACCGCATTTACGGACGCGATACCAGGGCCGCATAGCAGCAGAAACAGCCCTGGCAGTAATACCATGTGAATGTCTCCTTTACATATGTTTTTTTTCATTGTATTGTATTTTATTGTAGGATTCAGTACCACATTTTTAGGTTTACATTATAGTTAATTAATGAGATATTGTGTTACCTCCCATCACTCTCATCCTTCCGATATGGTCGGAACATATGCCTTCACAAGGTGGGACAAGGACAACCCAAAGACCATGCTGCAGCTGTTACACTGACATTGCAGCTGTGGTTCAAATGAAGACATCTGATGTCTAGGTTAGGTTATTTAATGGCAGCAGTTAATGAGATATACTGTATGATTCATTAACAAGAAATGTTCAAAGCATGGACAAAATATCACAAATCAGTAATCATTGATTTTTTTTTAATAAAAAAAAATAGGCAAATCTAACACTTCACTGCTGGATTGAATGTAGGTCCTTCTCCATGATCAGTGACTTGATCAGTTCCTTAGCAGTAATATTTCAGGTGGTGTGTTTCCCTTATCAGGCGGCATAAAAAGATCCCCTGCTGAGCAACAGGAGCACGCCAACAATTCCCAGAGGAAATAAGCAGAAACCATTACTAAAAGGAATAGTTCATATCTGCTAACCCAGAAGATTGAAAGTCAGGCTTTGGAAATATCAAGGTTTCCATGGCAGTTCTAATTATATTTTCAGTCTGTTGATTTGGCCAGCAAATGGTGTAACTTTAACTTTGACATTTCTGTTATTATGGATTACTTACATGGTACAACACTTATCTGGAACATTGGGAATATGGCAGTATTTCCAATGCTTTTTTATCATGCTTTTGGCTGTTTTTCTTCAGCTGGAACTGGGGCCTTAGTTAAGATAAAGGGAATTATGAACAGTTCCAAATACCAGCCAGTGTTGGCACAAAACCTTCAGTCTTCTGCTATAAGCATCTTTCAGCATGACAACAACCCAAAGCATATATCCAAATCAACAAAGAAATGGCTTCACCAGAGGAAGATTAAAGTTTTGGATTGGCCATCCAGAGCTCAGACCTGAATCCGGTTGAAAATCTGTGGGGTGATCTGAAAAGGGCTGTGCACAGGAGATGCCCTTGCAATCTAAAAGATTTGGAGTGTTTCTGCAAAGAAGAGTGGGCAAATCTTCCTAAGTCACAATGTGCCATGCTGATAGACTCATACCCAAAATGTGCCATGCTGACAGACCCAAATGTGCCATGCTGATTTGCAAAAAGACTGAGTGCTGTAATGAATTCAATAAACTACTTTAACAAAGTATTAGTTTAAGGGTGTGCACTATGCAACCACATTATTTTATTTTTATAATTTTTCTTTCCTCAACCTAAAAGATTTCAGTTTGTTTGTCATGTGAGTGGTACAGTTTATAGGTCATATTAAAAAGTGTAAGGTAAGGTGTAAAAAGTTCTGAAATGATTTATCTCATTTTTGTACAGCAGAGGAACCTGACATTTTACATGGGGTGTGTAGACTTTTTAGATCCACTGTAGGCCTTATACCTGAAAACACATTTGACGACTCTTTTGACTATATCACCTGTAGCATCAATCCCATCAATCTTTCACAATGCTAGTATAAAGACCATTATGGCAGATCCCACAACAGGAGAGGACAAATAAAGAGAGGAGGGGGGAGAGGGGGTGGAAGGTGGTCAGGTAGAAAGAAAGAGGCTGTGAAAAAATACTTACTATCTTGTGAAAAAAGGGTTATCAGATTTCAGAAATAACTCACCAAGGATTTCCATTTGCTAAAAAGGTTGAGAACCACTGATTTATTGAAACCATTCTTGTTTTGCAGGTACTTGGCGATTGTACATCCACTGAAGCCTCGAATGAATTACCAGACTGCTTCATTCTTGATTGCCATGGTTTGGGTTATCTCCCTACTCGTAGCCATACCGTCAGCCTATTTTGCTACAGAATCGGTGGTATTTATAGTGAAAAGTCAAGAGAAGATATTTTGTGGACAGATCTGGCCAGTTGACCAACAAGTCTATTATAAATCCTACTTTCTTTTTATTTTCTGCATTGAGTTTGTTGGACCAGTGGTCACAATGACGTTGTGCTATGCCAGGATCTCCAGGGAGCTTTGGTTCAAAACGGTGCCTGGATTTCAGACCGAACAAATACGGAAGCGCCTTCGATGCCGCAGGAAGACTGTCTTGGTTCTCATGTGCATTCTTACCGCTTACGTCCTATGCTGGTCTCCATTTTACGGATTCACGATTGTTAGGGATTTTTTCCCTACGGTCTTTGTTAAAGAGAAGCATTATTTGTCTGCTTTCTACATTGTAGAGTGCATCGCAATGAGCAACAGCATGATCAATACTATGTGCTTTGTGACTGTTAAAAACAATACCATGAAGTACTTTAAGAAGATCATTCTTCTGAAATGGAGATCTACCTACAATGGAAGTAAATGCAGCGGAGAGGTAGACATCAAGACTAGTGCTGTTCCGGTTACAGAAGAGGTTGACTGCATCAAGTTAAAATGACATAGTTGTATCTATCACTACAAAACACTTTGCATTGTTTTAAGTAAAGTGTGGATTGTGCTGCTTAGTGCTTATGGGTATTTTGTGTCATATGAAGGTGTTGTGTAAAAAAACTAAAAAACACACAACTAGTTCACACAATGTATTTAATGTATTACACAAAGCTAGGCGTGTTTCAGATGTTGGTGGTAAGTGATATATTTTCATAAGTTCTTTTTCTGCAGTACAATGTGACCATATTTTATTTTAATAACAAAAGAGTGCACAGCAAATCATAGACCTAAAACTGCAAGCTCAACCCACCTTTATCCCTTCACCCAGACGACCTACTACCCATGCAAATATTGAGCTTGTTATGCTGGGAGACTGCCAATCACTGTTAGGGGATCCCAATTTTTCAGATTAGTGATCTATTGAAATTATGTATTATCCACGTTTTTATATTGAGAGTAAAGTTACAGAGTCAGCTGGATAAGGTTTTCGACCAGCATTTTCAGATATAACCAATGGAAACCAAAATATTGTCTTAAATGTATATTTAATTGAGCATAATCCACTTCCTAAAATAAATTAAGTGCTGAATCTAATCTCTTTACCAACCTCTGCACTCTTTAGTGTCACTATGCAACATTTAACACAACTAGAACATTAGTACACAAAAGAAACCTTCGTAAATTTGTAGTTAGTAGTCACTTCCGGTTTTAAAGCCAATTTTTCACTAGAAGACCAGGTTCTCTACCCAGTCTCTTGTGAAAATATTCTTCCTCTGGCTGGATCTTTCTGCTCCTGATCCGGCCGGAAGAAGAAAAATATTCTTCTTCTCGCCAGTGAACTTGACGGGTCGAACACATGTACTGTTTGTCGGTTGAAGAAAATTTTCGCAGCCGAACTGTCCAGGTATTATGATGAAAAAGATCTTGAATATTGGCGATTATGAAGATATATCACTATATTCGAGATATTTGTGAATTCTCAAAGTACAGATATTGACAATAAAAATTAACTATTAGAATGTTTGTGATCAACACTTCAGCTTAAATGAAAAGGTGAGTTAGGGTAGGTTAGTAAAGAAAGGAAAAAACATACCGTAAATAAGTGATAAGAAGCCATGCTTAATATAAGCCAAGCTACCTTATTTTACCAATGGAAAAGTGTAAAGCTTATTGACTCAAGTATAAGCCAAGGGTGGGAAATGCAGCAGCTACATCATCAGGCCGACTTGCCCCAGGCATAGCACAGTGACACAAACAGGTACCAGTTTTGTAAATAGTACCATGCTTGTCATACACAAAATCGCACTGTATTTAACACAGGTACCTTCTGGTGTTGCTTCATCACGCCAGAGCACAATGGCCTGACCATAGTGGCGCTGCAGCCCAAAGAAGAGGCCAGCCCAACATCACCCACACATTAAGACAGGTGAACACCCACACAGTGCCCAGCATTGCCCACTCTTTGAAACTTGTGAAAATCCAAACAGAGCCCAGTATTGCCCAGATTGAGATTGGTGAGCACCAACGGAGACCCAAATACCTCCTGCACAGAGAATGGTGAACAACCACACAGAGCCCACCATCTCCTGCACAGAGCCTGGAAAACACCCACAAGTACCACCAGTAGCCCATGTCTGTGTTTGCAAGTCTCTTTGTGGGTGATGCTGGGCTCTGTGTGGGTGTTCGCCAGTCTTTGTGTCACCCAGGTTGGCCTGGGCTAGTCTGGAGGAACCCTGACTCAAACTTAAGCAGAAGAGGACTTTTTCAGCACATTTTGTGTGCTGGAAAACTTGTCTTATAGTCAAATAAAAATGGTAAGTGAACTGGGTTTAAGTTCACTTAAATTATATTGAATCTAAAATCGAATCAGTTGGTTGAGTCAATGACTCACAGTTATTGGGAACTTTCATAAACTTTCATTAGACTTGTATTATTTAAATTTTTTGCTTCAACAATTGCACTTGTTTGGGTTACATTGCTAGTTTGCTACGTATTTACATGCACAGAACATTGTACACTATCAATTCATATGGAACTATGTATACTGTAAATGAGTAAGAGCAGTGAGTGATGATCCCATGTGGTATATTATTTTATGTCTGCATGACTGTATATAGTTCACATTTGTTTAAGTATTTAAATAGAGTGATTAAAGCACTTGTAAAACTACAGCAAAAACAACAAAGGAAATACTTTTTGTATGCATGCTGTCATTTTATTTAGTATTTAGTGGTGGAAAATAAGAGGTTTTGGCACCAGCTGAGTAAATATATGACACCGAAATGCAAAGCAGTACACCACCAAACGCTTTCATGCCTGGTGACCGGGGAATCATTCCAAATGGCTGCACCCAGCTTAGATTTACAATATCATTAATGAATCAGCTCTCTATAGACTAAGGCTGTCTCACATCTGTGAACTGCATGGCATCTCTCATAGAGGCAGATTAAAGAACACCTGTGTTCAGGGGATTCTTTTAAAAATTCCCGTTGCCTGGCTGTGCCTCCTTCCAGTACTTCTAGTAACTATTTCTTATCCTTTGAAATTGAAGATATTCCTTCTTAGCTGCCATTACAACAAGCACAATGGGAAGCAGATTACCGTTACCATCTTTCAGTATTTCAGCACTGTGTGTGCAGTGGTAGAACATAATACCATCAGTACAACGTGGCAAAAAGTGGTCTATTGGGCATATACTAGAGTTTAAATGAAACCCACCACAATCACAGACAATGAATAATGTATGCAACTGCTTATTGCAAATATTAAATGATAGGGGGGCCAATTAGGTGGGAGAAGCTGAGGTGAGATTTATACAGAAAAGAACAATGTATCACTCAGATATCTCTGATCATTGTGTGTTTGTGCTTTCAATGACAATGGTAACCTCAGCTGCTGCACTTTTTTTGTAACATGCAATGGATTATCACAGGTTTAAAACATTTTCATTATTGTAGATTGATTCAATAAAGGAACATTTTGTAAATGATTTGACTCATTTGATGGTATAGACAAATATTCTGAACACAATGTATAATACTTTCAGTTGTTTTATAGGGACAGAATTACCCTATCAATGAAATCGTCCTCCTTGGTCTGTTTAATATATAGTTTTATCTGTTATATCTGCACTTAAGCAGAGGACACACGTATAGATAATTGCCGCTTTGGGCGTTGTGTGCCTTCACGCATCTAATGCAGCCATCCCTGTTTTCGAGGGGGACCAATCAATCCTGCTCGAAAAATGGGATATCGGACATGACCGTAAACCACGGTCGATATCCATTGCTTTGCATGCTAACCTGTGAGGACCCCGGCTGTTCCGGTCACTGCCTGCTGGTGACACTGTGATTGTCCATCCATGGGTCGGTCCCACAGTCACCAGCAGGTGGCTCCCTGCAAGCGTGGGCTGGGTGGAGCTCACACCTTCCTCATTAGCTTTAGAGCTATTTAGGTGTGCTCTATCCAGACCACGCTTCCTGTTACTGTTGCTTTTGTTTGCTTGTCTGGATTTCATGCTTTCCCTGGCTTCATGCTTTTTGTCCCTGAAGCTGAACCCTGGACACCCTTGTACCCTGGACGTTTGCACCTGGTTTTGTTCCTGCCTGTAAGTCTGCATTAAATCAGTTTTTGTCACCACCACCTCTGTCTGGATCTCAGTGTGTGTTTCCTGCCTGGTCGCCCCCTCAGTACCTGATCCTGACAGAACCGTGGGTCTCCATGCAAAGCATCGTTGGTATCAGGCAGCATATCCGATATCAGGCAGCAGCGTGATGACATCATCGCGATACTGCTGCAGAGAACCTTGAACGGCTCGTATATCGAGTCCAAAAACATGCTAGAAATGTCAGATATTCAAAGCTACACCATGTCCTCTCCACACTGCCTATGTTATCTCCAAGAGTCCTCCTAGTTCTTACCTTGAATTATAGAATAATTCGATTTTATTTTGTAGAGGTTGCACAGCTTAGCGAAAGACACTGGGCAGAGATGGTGTGTGTTGTCAACTCAATGGAAGGCGCAAAAGTAATATTTTTGCATTTTCAAAGTCTTTTAATGGATAGAAGTATGCACGGATTTGAAGATTGATGTGAAGATGAGCAGAAGATTATCAGCAGAATGCTAAACCTGCATATTTAATAAATAAATATAACTAGCTGCGTATAAGTATATAGCTACAATATGTTTGTAATATTATATGTACAAACCTTTGGAGCTTTGTTTAGTTATTTGTCATAATTCTGTATGGGCCTTCCCATCAAAAATTGGTTGCTAATTCAGAGGAATTTCCCTTTGCCCATGTAATATACAAAGTGTATCCTTTAGGCTAGGTTCACATGGACATTTGTTTAGTACTGTGTCTAACGCCGTCCTGCATTTCAATGGCATTCATAGGCCTTTTTGGGCATTTTTAAAAACTTTTTTTATACAGTTGCACATTTATGAAAATAGTTATGAATGACTATACAAGTGCTCTGAGCATATTTACCTTTAGGTAGAAGCCCTTTGCACATGAATATGAATTTGCAATTGTGAAGGGGAGTATAATATAGTCATGTGTATTACATAACCATGCCCCCTTTAGGCAAAGCCTTAGCAGGCCTGCTAAGGAGCTGACTGCGTGTCCCCAGATGTAGAGCTTACTTCAGGTAATGTTTTCATCTGGTGACACGGGGGCTGAGTATGCTGACATGCACAGTGAGTGTGGGAATGGCCACCCTTAGCAGGCCTGCTACACCCTATGCCAAAAAGGCAGTCGTAAAAAAAAAAAAAAAACGACTCTTAACTGCTTTTCAATTGCTGTAAAAAAAGATCAAAAAAATTCTGACAGGCTTCTAGGAGCTCAGAAAAGTCAACTCAACTAAACAACAATGCCAATAAATGCCTAGCAATATTGTCTAATAAAAGCCTTAATAGTGCTCATTGCTGTCCAAACGCAAAGCCATTTTGCTAGCACTAAATTCGTAGAAAATCGCCCTGCACATGTCTGGGTGAACCTGCCCTTAAGCAAAAAACATTAATATTTATTCCATGACCCAAACCCGCTCCTCGTGTAAGGTTAACTTTTAACAGCAAAGGTTTATTTGATAATTAATCTCTTTTTGTCCAGACCAGATGCTACCTTGTAATGGCTTGATATAACACAAGACCTAGGCAACGGCTTAATGGATATTATTCAAAAACGAATGTAATTTCCACTCAATGTTAAACATAATTACTTATGTTGTTGACACACAACATGAAGAAAAGTCTATGGCTACTGAAATGATAATCACAATTTGGATATCTTCCCAGATTTCAGAAATAATAGCAAGCAGTTGACCTTTTGACCACAGCAGAATAAATTATCCCTAACTAATACGTTCCTTTGAAAATACTCATTGAATTAAGAACAGTTTATTGAGTTGGATTGTGGTTCAGACACACAGAGCTGGTATTCATTACATCTCATTTCAAGTTCCACGAAACCACCTTCTTGGTAATATGAAAGATTCGTCATTCCAGCATCTCATTTCATCTGTCATTCCTATAACCTGTCGTCAAGGACTGTCATTAAAATTTCATAATGCCCATTTTACTTGTAAACCAGAAGGCAGCAGTCTAATCTATGTTATGATTCCATTTGAAATAGATATACAGGGCAGCTTTTAGAAATTTATATCCAAGCTCCTATGGAAAATAAAAAAGTTTTGTTACTATATTGTAATCATGTCCACCATGAGAGAACTGCATATAGCACAAAGTGGTGGATATTTCTAGGATGAATTACCAGTAAAAAGCACTTTCTTTTTTGGTTCCTTTTTTTTCTAACTTACTTTCTTGACCCTAAACTTTCTACTCTTCCTCACCATGTGAACTGCTCTGGACTGAGCAAAGAGACGTATAAGCTGCAAGACTGAGACATTGATATTTGTCTTCATACCTGGGACCTGTGCTCAATGTGTAAGGGCAGTGATGGCAAACCTCTTAAGGTCCCCATACACGGGTCCGATTCCTAACGGATTCCAGGACGATCGATTCCTGGCGCGTGCACGCCAATCGATCGTGGAGGAATCGCGTGTAGCCCACCTTGACCGATCGATCACGTCCGACCGTTCGGGGGCCCAGAATCAGATCGGACAGAGAACCAACATGTTGGTCTTTCTGATCCGATTCAGCACACATCAGGGGGAGTTGCCATCTGTGAAGTAATCGATCGGACACGGAATCATCCAGGAATCCGTGGGCCAAGATGGTATGGTGCGATCGGACGGACTTAATTGGCTGATCGATTGGACATCCGATTCCCGCTGACATCGCCAGAATCGATCATATGGGTGATCGATCGGCCATGGAATCGGAACATGTATGGCTAGCTTTAGAGACCGAGTGCCAAAACTGAAACCCAAGCCCCACTTATTCATCTCAAAGTGCTGGCATGGCAATTTAACCTGAATTACACACACACACCTCATATACACACATGAAACATGTAAACACACACTCTAATATGAGAGGGTATGGGGCACTGTGTGCAAACAGAAGATAGGGAAAGAGAGCTGACAGCATTCAGAGCCAATAGGCCGCAGTTCTTTGCTCTGTTCTGGTTGACAGCTCGCATTGCCACAGAGAGGGCTATGAGTGCCACCTCTGGCAGGCGTGCCATAGGTTCGCCATCACTGTTTGAGGGTACAGCAACTTTTCAGAAGAGAGTTGATACTCAATGTTATAACTTACTTTAACCAGGTTTATGGTGGCTCAAGGGGTAAGCACTCTGGCCATGCAGAGCTAGCGTCTGTTACGTCACCACAGGGGTGAAGGCGGGTATCACTGACGACAGGGGGAGGAGTCTAT
>CM070035.1:141470553-141500050 GCA_036250615.1 Ptychadena robeensis | reverse complement strand
AGTCCCCCCCTGGGGGAGAGGCTGCGCTGCCCGGGGACCCCATAACCCAGACCAGGGACCTCGATGGCGCCGCACTCTCCCCAGGGCAACGCAGAGGCTGACAGCGTCCTAGGTTCAAATCCCAGCCTGGACACTAAGCAGGGAACACATAGCTTGATATTTGAGCCATTCAAGATTCCCTGCAGCTGAGCTGTGCTCCAGCTCAGTCGATGCTTTGCATTGACACCCCGCGGTTTCCATGCAAAATAATGGACATCAATTGTGATTTACGATCATGTCCGATATCCCTGTTTTCGAGCGGGATTGATTGATCCGCATTAAGATATGGGCTAGATAGATGGCTGAGAGCACGCACCACACTTGAAGGGGCCATTGATCTGGCCCATATCTATGCCTATGTTCCCTGCTTAAATGAGTTTGCATGTTGTGTCTGTGCAAGTTTCTTCCTGCACTCCAAAGACATGCTGATAGGTTAATTGGCTTCCCCCAAAGAATCTCCCATGTTAGTTTCACATGATTTAAACCGTGAAATATGACTATGTTACTTAAATATACATGACTATGGTAGAGGCCTTAGATTGTGAGCTTGCCTGAAAGATAGTTAATGACAATCATGTCTGTATCAATAAGAAAAAGAGATTTTCTAACTCCAAACATTACAGTTAAATGACAGTTAAACCTATATTTTTCCTGCAAAACAATGTCCAGTATGCCATCCTAGTGGGGATAAAGTGGGAGGGGGGGGGGGACTTGACCTTTCCTAGCAAATGTTAAAATTTCCATATGACCCAATGACCCAAAGCTCATATGTTTGTTGTTTTCACAGAAAACAGTAATAAAAAAAATGAACACACATACAGTGTATATATATATATATATATATATATATATATATATATATATATATATATATATATAGACATGCTGTATATATTAAACTATAATGCTTTAGAAAGGAATACAGTGAACTTGACAAGTGACTTATAACCTTATGCAATTGTAAACATCAAGCTCCTGGACTGAGTCTTCCGAACCAGGGAATTGATTGACTCATCCATTTGCGGTTATGTCAGAAAATATTTATTTATTATGAGACTGGATTGGCAGCTGCCTTGCAGCTTATTATGGTTGGCCTTACTAATAAAACAGAACGATATTTTTTTGTCAATATGATACTTCAATGCTCGCCAACCATATTTCTATGTAATATGGCAGAACATCTTATTCCACATCAAATGAGTGAGATGTTTCCACAGCACATGCTGATCTAAGAGCATGGGCATGAAAAAAACACAGAGGAAAAAACAATACAAATAAAAGAGAATGCCTTGTTTTTTGTTTTTTTTATTATTATAACCTGATATTTAAATATATAGACTCCGCTTTTGTATAATTGTTGAGTAAAAAATGTGGCGAGGTGACCAGGGTAGTAGTAGGCCCTGTTGTGAGGGAAGGATCCTCTAGGGGGATCTCTGGGACAGAGGATATAAAAGAGAGGGACCCAGGAAGTCTGGAGCCTTTTGCCAGAGACGAGTGTAAGGGAGACTTGGTCTCTGTGGAAGGGAGTGAGATACTGCGGCCTTGTAAGGAATGTGTACAGAGCGTGCAGGTGGCTCCTAGGTGAAACAGCCTGCATCCTTGCGGTAATCCCTTGCTCTGGGTGAAGATTGACCAGCCGATGCCCACTGATACAGCCATCTGGACCCGGCCTTGGCTTCTGGTGACTGCTGCCCAGTTTCTGTCAAGAACCAGTGGACCCCCAGGCCACACAGAAGGCTGCACGGTGAGCGAGTACAGTCAAACCGAGACAATGAATTCTTTCTATAAGGACTGGCTACGGCCATTTATATTTCACAAGTTACCTTGTTGTATCATGATAAAGTTCCAGTAAAGTTACTCTGTTAATCGCAATCGGTGTGTGTTTCCTGTGTACACTACCCCTGGGCCTGCTTTCCTACAAATATGCCTAATGCCAAGTCTCATATGCCAGAATGCATTCTTTACATTGTGTTACACCAACTTGAGCACCCAAAACGAACTCCAAGGAATAATCGTTTGGGACCCAAGATATCACATAAACTGTACTAAATATGGGAAGCCCATGTATAGCTTCAACTCACAAGGGCTCTGGAAACATTTAGATGGCATTATCCCCTCTCACTATAAATCTTGGATACACAGTAACCTAAACAATGGCTCACAAGAGAGGTAAGACATACCTACAGAATGATACATCACAATCTTTACATGAAGGCACTTCTCCTGTACTGCAAGTCCAAATGATGTTTTCTATACTTGGGACTGTGATTATGGTGCAATTATGCTTTACAGCCTCAGATAATAGAGAGGTAACAAATATATTAGAGGAGTTGCAACCAGAGAAAAGTTAAGGATCCACCATTGTGGGCACAGCTGACCCTTTCACAACAACCAAGATGTGATTTTGTTTTTACTCTTTTTACCTTTTTCATCTGTAGGACAAGTAATGTAAAACTCCAGAGTGGGACAGGAGACCACAAATAAGTATGATAATCCTGTGGGGGTTCAAGTTCCAAGTTATGAGTCATTTTTAGGTCCTGGTTTCTATCACGCCCATCAGGCCTATGAGGAATGTCATTTTTGGACATAATAGAAACATGAGGCAATTTCACACTGATTGATTTTCCTATTACATACAGTTGCAGAGGGAAGCTATTAAACGTCTCTATTACTTTCTTTGGCTACTAGATACACTGCAAGTATTATTATACTGAAATATGGAACAATAATAGGGAGCTTGTATTGACACCATTTGGCCTATCTTAGGCAACGGCTGTTGCATATCTTTGATATTTATTCTCATTGTCTACCAAGTATCGGTATAGAGTTGCCCCTTAGAGTTAACCTATCACAATGTAGCATAAGCAGATACGTTCCTGCCTTGTTGTCAGGGATCTCCCTGCTGGACAGAGAGGTGAGTAGGTTAGGCAGCGTACACTGAATTATCTCAGATGAAAGTTATAAGCTTACAGTATAAGGTAGGGTATTTAGGTTCAGGAGCCAAGGTTCAGGACAAACATGGTGGGAGGGCAAGGCACACTTATATAGGTCTCCAACTTTTGAGGTAGGTGTACCCAACCCAGCCCATACCTTCAGAAAGCCACCTGCTGGTTACCAGGGAAAATACCTGGAGTGGGTAGAAGGACAGTGCCACCAGCATGTAGTACCAGGGATAGCACATGTCCCTCACACGAGTATCTTTTTTTGACTGTTATTCCATTTAGCCATTTCCTGAAGAAGATGTCAAAATTATTTCTTTAAATCATTTAATGTTCATATGGCCACCATTGCAACATATAAACCTCCATGTGTTGAAAGCTAACAACGCAGAACTGATTCATTTGAAGTAACAATACTATTTTTTTTCCATTTTTGTCAGTTGAATTATCTGTATCTTATGGTTGTATATGTATCTGCGATCGGAGGACCTCTTAAAGCTAGCCATACACGTGTAGGATTCCATGGCCAATTGATCACTCATCCAATTGATTCCAGCGATCTCAGCGGGAATGGGAGCTGCGATCAATCTGCCAATTAAGAGTATCCGATCACTGCACACCACCTTGTCCAATTGATCACGTCCAATTGATCGGGGGCTCAGAATTGGATCCGACAGAGAACTGCCCGATCGGCCCTGAATCAATCTGATGGAACCAACATGTTGGTTCTCTGTCGGATCCAATTCTGAGCCCCCGATCAATTGGACGTGATCAATTAGACAAGGTGGTGTGCAGCGATCGGATACTCTTAATTGGCAGATTGATCGCAGCTCCCATTCCCGCTGAGATCGCCGGAATCAATTGGATGAGTGATCAATTGGCCATGGAATCCTACACGTGTATGGGGGCCTTTACGCAAGAACCGTCACATTGGATTTGATATCTGGTGTTTTTGATTGGTTGGTGAACATTATGATGTTAGCAGGACAATCTGTTGTTTGATTGTGAGCCAAAGCAATGAAGTATATGCTACATAATATATGAGTGCCTGGAGGACACAGATACCTTGGGCGGACTTAAGCATTTCAAGATCAAGTGACTTTTGATTCGGTTGCATTTATATTAAAGCAGTTGCAGTCACTTAACCAAAATATTAATAAAAAATAAATAAAGTGTAAAGTGAACATTATCTTCAGAGCTACGAAGAAGCTGAGCATGTTCAGACTAATGGCACCCTTGCAGCGGTAATATCATCCTGCCAAAAACCTTATAACAGCAGTGACCAACCTGCTTTATGTAGACCTCAAGTGCAGCCCCTGACATTACTGAGGAGACAAAAAGTAGCCATAGATTGTCTGATTCCCTCCAGAATTTTCGGCTGATCGACTGCCGTGCGCGTCGCTGGGCTGCAAATCAGGTGCACCCACCTGGACAGTTCGACCAGGATTGCACTGCAAGTCGTATAGCACGGAGGTCCAACATTTCAGTAAATTCCTGTCCTATCGCATTACTTTGGATGGGGACAAGCGTCCCCATCCAAAGCAATGTCCAGCACACAAAGGGTGCCCGCCGATCCTTCACGCTGCAATCGTCCACTATATAATTGGCCAGGGATCAGTCTGTGTATGTCTACCTTTACAGATTAGTCAGGGAATGCTACAGATGTTGACGTTCTGCAGAAGATGGTTTGAGAAGGAAAATGCTAGATATGGTCAGACACTACCACTGATGATACAGGTGATTGAGATAGCCTATAAACATACTATAGGAGTTGAAAATTAGGGACAGGTGCCATAACATGGAGGGATGTTACAAAAAAAGGGTGTTTCTCATTTATGTAAAATATTGTTTAAAGTGGGTGGCACATTTTAAAAAGTTTCTTGATATCCTGTAGTGGAAAAAAAGTGGGGTTTACAAAGGTCAATAGCTCCAGCAAAATTGTACATACAAAAAGGCATCAGTGAGAATGTATTGATTAAATGTTGTACAAATATATTGAATTCTAATTGCCATAACCCAAAAAAAAATTTCATCAGCACAGTGTGATACTTAATTTAGCAGTACCCATTGTCCAGAACTTTCCTAGAGAACAAGTGCACTGGGTAATACTGAGAGATGTGGTTGAATTGGCCAGTGAGCAGCAAGCTCAGGGAATTTTATGCTTTGCCTTGCAGGTAGAAAACTTGAATACAGTATATACAACCAATAAAAAAATCAATATTCCCTACCAGGATACAAGTATCCAAAAAGGGATTTTTAATGGCACTTCTGTATCACACCAAACCCATGCCAAATTGGCAGTAAAAATCTTAATTTTATTATAGGACCATAAATGTTATAACATACTGTATATAAATATCGAAAAATTACATTAAATTCCTGCAACATATAAAAACATCATAATATACATCACATCCATTTGGTTAACATGATTCACAATGATTTGCAGCAGCGAATATTATTTCAGTCCTACATGTTTCACCCACATGGGCTTCCTCAGGTTAGGGCACTCTCCAGTGGATGAGACATATTACATAAATATACCAATATATCAATTAAATTCACACTTTACAGCCTCCATATTGTTTACTCCATATAACATTACTTCTCCACTATCACTTCTGTTTACATCCAGTTAATTATCCACACATATTTCAACATTGCAAATGATTCCATACAAAGTGGAGGACTAGTGTCCTACCTACATGGATCTTTTATCATTTAGCACATGGTGTTATGTTTGTCTAAGAGCCGTATATGCAGGAAGATGGGAGGCATGGTGGTCTCCATGATAATACTGTTCTCTCCCTTTCCTCACTTGCTGTTCCCTCCTGGTGTATGTCGCTCCTCTAGGTGAGGTACGTGAGGTGCGTTCCAGGAAGGAGACGTTTTTCTGAGCCCCCTGGACATACCCTTTGGTCCTAACCACACCGCCCTACCGGATTCTTGGGCTATAAGCACCCCCATCCTCCTGGATCTTCTCCATCTAAACATTTATTTTGTCATTTAGGGTGTCCAGGAAGCACTTGTAGAATATGTAATTGATTAGAATAAGTATTATAGCCTCATTCGTTCCTTTATAGAATTTACTCTACAGGCCCCCTGTGCAAGTATTTACTGTTTATTGTGTCACACAATGCAGTGTATTTCTCCATCTATTTATACTGATATGTTTATTAAGCTTATTGAAATGCAAATGTAAATCAGAAATTGATTCAGAAATGTACTGAGTGTTCTGAGAATCGGCTTCTTCAATTTAATAAATCAAGTTTTCCATAACATTGTTTGTAAAGAACATTCATGTAAACGCTCTAGTAGTTTATTTAAAAGGCAAAGATTAATGCAATTATTTGTATGCATTTAGTACATTTATACAGTATAGTCCATTATAATGCAATTATATGTATGAGTTTGTATATTTACTGTGTGTTTTTGAATTTTAATTTGACGTCTGCCTTTTGCAGTCTATTGTACAGCTGAGTTTAGGCTAGGAGAGGGGAAAAGCATCATAGTTTTTGCACTATAAGACGCATTGGGGGAAAAATCTGCCTCATATTGCAAGCGCATCCTTTTGCAGATCCCTGTATGTGTGCTGGCCATCCATGGACGGATTGTCCACCTGCAGAGTGTGCATGTGAGCGGCTGCTTCAGCCAGCTCCCAAACAGTCTCTGTACAGGGAAATATCTGCCCAACAGCGGATCGCCTCTGCTTCTGTATGTGAGCTGGCTGAAGCTGTCAGCTCACATACAGAGTGGTACCAGGAGGCGTCTCCTTTAACTCCCACTCTGCCGGTAAGAGCATGGAGCTGGTAGTTCTTGGTATTTTAACTTGTATGAGATGATCCTCTGTATAGGGTGCGTTCTATACAGCAGAGTGTCTTATAGTCCATAAAATACAGTTCTCCGTTTATTGTCCCGCCAACACTGAGCTCCGTGCTCCGAACAGCAGAGCAGTAGTTCCCTGTATTTTAACTGGGATGAGATGCTCCCCTGTATAGGGTGCATCCTATACAGCAAAGTGTCATATAGACCGTAAAATACAGTACTCCCTTTATTGTCCAGCCAACACTGAGCTCCGTGCTCCGAACAGCAGAGCAGTAGTTACCTGTATTTTAACTGGGATGAGATGCTCCCCTGTATAGGGTGCATCCTATACAGCAAAGTGTCGAATAGACCGTAAAATACAGTACTCCCTATATTGTCCAGCCAACACTGAGCTCCGTGCTCCGAACAGCAGAGCAGTAGTTCCCTGTATTTTAACTGGGATGAGATGCTCCCCTGTATAGGGTGCATCCTATACAGCAAAGTGTCGTATAGACCGTAAAATACAGTACTCCCTTTATTGTCCAGCCAACAGTGAGCTTCATGCTCCGAACAGCAGAGCAGTAGTTTCCTGGATGAGATGCTCCGCTGTATAAGGTGCATCCTACACAGGGGACGTTTTTATAGACTGTAAAATACGCTACATCTTCTATTGTCCAGCCAATACTGAAATCCACACAGATTTCCATTAAAAACAGCTTAACATTTTACATTATAACGTAGGACCTCTTATCTTATAGAAGCTTCAAGTTTCTTGCATCCATTGAAGTTGTGAGAGTTTCTGCTTGAATTTCCTCGCAGCATTCCTTGAGCTGCTGATTGGATGTATGCCTCCCATTCTAATAGAATTTTTGCTTAAGGATGCTACAAAGGTTTGCTATTGGATTAAGGTCAGGGGATGGGGGCGACACCATGAGTTCCTCTCCTTTTATACTAATAGCAGGCAATTATGCAAAGGTATTCTTTGATGATCGCAGGACTCCAGAGGCACCAGCAGCTTGAAATTGCTTGCAAATGGTGGTTTGCTTCATAATATGGAACATCCTTCTTTAGTAGTTTTTCCTATAATTGCACTCACCTAGCATATAATTATAACAGATGTCTGAGACTGATTTCAATGATCAAAAGAGCCCAGAGACACAATACAATCAATGAGTTTAATTTAAAAACAAAATATTTAAAGCACACCTAACCCCACCAGATAAACGTTTGTCCCTAGCTAACCAACCCCCTATTATTGCGGCAATCTGTAAATTAGATAAAAATATATTTTTGTATTTCCCCTGTAGCTCCTCCTCTATCTGGGCCTCTCTGAGACCCGCTGTGGTGAGTAACTTATATACCTTCACTTTGTGTCCATTGAAAGACATTGTATCTGGCGGCCCCAGGTGGCCGCTTGCATTACTGCAGCCTTTACCTGAAAGACTGGAAGCGACACAGAATTTAGTATTGTGACTTTCACAGATGACAGCAGAGTAATTGACTATTCTTTTTAGGTTTTAAGCGAACTTTAAAGCCATTAGATAATTTGGAACGCGTTGTAAATCGCTAGACTAAACAGCAACTATCTCTAATATTCTTGACAGCTACATGTTATATAAAGTAAAGTTTTTTTTCTATTTATTTATGTTTCTATGAATAACCTTTTGCTTTGCGGTCCAATTCACAGCAATAACTAGGGGAAGGTTCATTGCATCACTGGATGGCACAGACGTTGCAGAGAGTCATTTTGTTGTCGACCTGTCAACACCATTAGCTGTGGAAAACTGGTGACTTGGAAATTAGAGGTGACCTCACTGAGTGAGATGCAAATATACAAGTCTAGCATGTCATGAAGATGAACATTTCAGGTTATGTGCCAAATATGACAGCAAGACTGGGAATGAAACAGATAGGACAGCATAGGGGCCTATTTAAAAATTTGATATTTAACAATTAATAATATCTAAAGGTTGATTGTGAAAGTGCTTCCTATACCTAATGCTAGGTAATCTTCCCATTTATTTTATATCCTTAAAGTGCACCTATCACCCCCTTTTCACTTTCTGTTGTCAGCACCAGATGTGCCAATAATTGAAGGGCAGATCAGGGCTTTGGGGACTTTGGAAGGTAGATGTCCCATGGTTACCTCTTCAAATGAGTTTGCATTGGGCTCATTAAACACCCAGTTACATCCGTTAAGTGCAGTTGCCCAGCTCACACATCAAGAAAAGCAAGCAAGGCAGTTTTTGGACCATTGACTTGTCATAAGGGTGTTATCTGACAGTGTAGTGTAGTATAACATGCTAAAAATTTATAATTGTATATTGCATATAGCTGGCCATGACATGTGTGTATAGTGGTGTATATACTGTTGTGCCTTTTATAAGGGTTATAGCGTTTTATATATTCTCCTATGTAAGCCATTTTGTTTTGTTTTCTCCATTTTGTAGTTTTGAGGAGACCCGTCTCCAGGTGTTCAGTTTGAGAACAATAGACGTTCTTATTATATTTTCAGGCCTGTCCTTGGAACATTGTAGATGGTTGGGAAAGGCCTGTGATATCTGTCTGGGCTGTATAACATTGTATACAGAAACATTTCTTAGTTACTTTAACAGGCATGTGATTCATCCTAAAATCAAGCAGGCATAGTTCACTAGTTACTTATTTAGAAACATTTTAAAAACACCTGTTCTTCAATTATTTTGGCCTAATAGGTTAAATTCTAATTTAATATGAAATTTGTCCAGTGCGATTGGACGATCTAAATGTATTCGGGGTGTGTCTGTTAGGTAACGTTTTCCCTAAAAAGGGAGGCAGAGGGATACTCAGAAAAAGAATCCGGCCATTGCGATTCCCAAGGGAGATCCTGCCACTAATATACTAAAGAAAGTTCCAGCCATCACAACCAGGGGGATCCAGCCATTGAAACGCGAGGTCTCATTGTACACTATCTTGGTAAAGTATATATTTTATATTATTATATTATATTTATATTATATTTAGGTTGTGCATCATATTGCACAACCTTAATCATATTCACTATAATTGAATTCTGTGAGGTGAAAATATTGTCCATTTCAGGAACTTTTAATATGGTTCCTAAAGGTTATAAAGCTGTTGCTAACATAGCCTTGACAATACCTTTAAGGAAAGTAGCATTTTATGTAGAGCAGCTGCTAGGGGTGAGGTAATGGCTACTCTTCCCTCTATTTTGACAAAGTTCTTGGCCTGGATACTGGCTAAAGCCCTCCCATAGGCAGAGGTTATATATTTCTGTACTTACTATTTTCCTGGGTCGTTTTGCCTGGGCTTCTGCCCACTGCAGAGCTTGGAGCTTCATGCTCCCAGCTCTAAGATGGGAGCCAGCTGAAGAGTGTTTCCAGCCAGGGTCTGGGTAAGGATAGCTCCACCACAGCATGTAACCTCTCACAAAGACTGTCTCTCTACTTCACTGGGTAAAAGCCATCAGCCACATCCCTGTGCAGCTGGTTAGGTTTGTTTGGATTGTAGCCCCTTTACTGTACATACTCCTTAGTAAAACGTTATTCCCCCTAACTAGCCGTGTGGACATTCCATTATTCTTTGTCTGTTGTGTGACAGAGTTGTTACCCTGGGGAATGCCATTACAGCAAACTGGAAAGGGACCATGTAAATCTAACCAAAGTGAGAAGCTAGTAGTTGTGGATGTTATATAACTCACCCAAGTAACAAGTTCAGTTATTTTGGGTGTAAGGAATACACTTGACAGCAACAAAGCAACTTTAATTATAATCCAACCACATATGTGTCAAGAGGCTGTTCATTGTTCAAGAGCATGATGATTGTAGGGTTGTAGTAATATCCC
The DNA here is from genome assembly GCA_036250615.1 of Ptychadena robeensis. Taxonomy (NCBI): domain Eukaryota; kingdom Metazoa; phylum Chordata; class Amphibia; order Anura; family Ptychadenidae; genus Ptychadena; species Ptychadena robeensis. The sequence continues at coordinate 141,489,424 of CM070035.1, read as the reverse complement.
TTAATGTCATTCTGTAAAGTTGATGTTTGTGAATATACAGTCACTGTAATCAGTTGAACTGTAAGGATTTTCCAGAATGTACCTTCTACTGCCCTCCTGTCGGTGGTGCAACATTACATTATAGTGTGACTTATCTTCAGCCAATCAGCAGGCTGCATGATCTCATGCAGAGAAATGATACATACTTTGACCTTTAAGTGGTGGGAGGAGAAAGGAGAGTGACAAGAGTGTGTCTACTGTGAGGGGGTATTCCCCCTGCTGTTCTGTAGCCCAGATGTCTGATACCTAGGCCTTAGGCTTAGGGCCTAGGATGGAAGGTGGCAATGATTTCCCTTCCTGGGAGGAACCCTTGAAGATGCTGAAGGCTGAAAGTGATCCTGTTCTGGCCTAGAGGAAGCAATCTACATGGCCCTCACCTAAAAAAACTGAGTGGATATTAGAGCTGTCCTGCCTTGAATTCATATGGGATGAGAAAACACTAGAACCTCAGTCATCAAGGAGCCAAGTCTGTGAGTAAAGCCAGGAACACACGGCTCAATATACAAGACGTTTAAGGTTCCCGGCAGCAGCACGATGACGTCATCGTGCTGCTGCCCGACATCAACAGGCCACTTCAAGCACTGTGCGCGATCACGGCCATCTATCTGGCCCATATCATATGCACTTGATCGAAAACAGGGATATTGGACATGACCGTAACCTATGGTCGATGTCCCACGGCTGAGCTGGAGAGACAGCACTGCTGTGTCTCCGGCTCCTCCGATATCTGACAGCAGCGTGATGCGTCATCTATCCTTACCCTCCTCCCATTATCTATATGTTATTACAGAAGTATCTGAGTGAGGTTTCTCAGGAAGGAGTACACATCTGCTCTCAGAGTCCTGCCCTGAGTGGAGGCACTGCCATTTGTATCATAAAAACCTAAACTTCCATTTAGTGAAAGCTCAGCCCTGGAAATCTACAGGTTGGGCGCTGTAGTCTGTGAGGAGATAGGGTTGTAGTGACCAGAGAAAGGGCCACATAACTATATTTATATGCCTTATATTGCTGTAATATATGCTCTATATGTTTATTTGCTTGGTGTAACCCCTTAAGGGTAGCATCTGCTGTGTAAGTGCTGCTTAAACCATAAGTCATGGCTGGGTGTTTACTTCTACTTTTCACTCCAAAAAATAGAGTTATTCCTGCCCAGTAACAGGCCTTATGCCAGCCCCTGTCTGAGGACATAAATAGGCACACCTCAGAATGTTCTGGGCTTCTCTCATCTGCTCTTTTTCCATCCACATCTTCCTGAAGTACCACAGCTTCAGCTTTGGACCCAGCAGACAGTCCCAACGAACACCCAGCCGCATGGTTCCAGCACCACGATCGCAACGCAGTAACAGATTTCCCACGTTTGAACCCCTTTTCTGCCGTCGGGAGTCGTAGCTACATGTGTACATGTTCCTAATAAACTGTAAATAGCCCCTACTGGCTTTCATGGACCTTCACTTATTGGGGTGTGAGCTCAGCCTGGAAAGTGGACAGAGGACATCCATCCTTAACCTCCCTAGCGCACTGCTGAGGTCCAGATTTCTGTACCAAAAGTGCACTATAGACTTTAATGGTAAATTTTTCTTTATGTTGTAGGCCTGTAACTTCCCAAAATATGTCCGTACAAGGGTCTAATAGACATCCTGAATATAATAATGTTTGAAACACACAATTATGTAAAAAAAAAATATTTTATAATAAAATTAATGAGAAAACACAAAAATCCTATAGGTAGTAGCTGAGCAAATGCTAATTGGGAAATGAATATCTGCAGCAAACAATATCGGTGCTTGACTGTTAAACTATATATCTTAATTAAGTATATGTTAATTTTCTAGTTGTTTGTATAAACTAAAATAATTCCACTTAATTACATTTATTACATATATTTGAATAAAAAAAAGTATGTGCCATCTGTATAACATTAGCATTTAGCTTTTGTGGAGTCTCTCTATGGTTATATTTTTGTTGTGCTCTGGTGCATAGAAACAAAGGGGGATAGAAACAAATTGTTTTAAAAGACATTTCAGTACTCTCATAGTCTCGTTTTTACTCAACTTATTGATTGTCCCACAGGGAGCAATAATATTCCAACAATCCCCAACAGTCATTGTCTAGTACAATTATGACTTTAGTCTCTTGCTGAAGAACAATACAGAAGGTTATTGTTGAAAAGCTTTATAATATAATTCAGTAATAGGAAAATGATAATGAAATAGTGCACACCAATGACTTTACATTGGCCTCAGTTTTCCAATGGGAGGATTAACCTCCCTAGCGTTCTGCCCGTATCATGCTGTTTTTAACGGCGCAGTACAGGCAATCGTGGCAGTGTACAAGCGAAGTTAAAAACAAGCGAATGGGAGCATCTTTTCAACAAGGTGACCAAGGGTCGAAAATAAAGCTAAATGGGCCGGATGCGTTTGCCCACCCCTGGTCTAGCCACTGTTCATCTAGTCAGCAGGATGTACAACTGCATTCTACTATGTGTAACTTCGCAGCAGAACCAAACCTACCAACTCCTTCCATATTAGGCCTAAATTATATCTAACTGGAGTCCTTAGATATTGATGTTGGTTTACTTTTCAGGCTTTTCCATTTGTTTTCACATGGTGATTTATCTAGTAATAGACATTGTACCAAAGGGTAATCACACAGAATTTACAGTATCTATGGAAAAGATATATAACCACAAGAGGACAGCTACATTGTGAACCAGTGGAGAAGGTTGAATAGACTTTAATGGGAATTACATTAATGACTAACAAAGCCTAACTATTGATAGCCATTGGATGCAGCAATTTTTTTCTGTTTTCTGTTTTAAAAATGATAAATAAAATCTGCTCATCAGTGTTAAATATTTATTCTTACCATTCTTATGCTCTATATTTTGTTGTCTGTCAAGCAAAGCAATGTTATAGATTCACTAGTGCTTTTTTTAATACTGCAGACTACATTACATAAGTTATTTTAGTTATTTTTCAATTTCCCATAGTTCCTCTTGAAAATAAAATGTAAGCTTTCTTAAATAATGACGGTCCTTGAGTGGATGTTAGTTTTGGTAACATTGGAATTTGCAGGGCTGGCAAGTTCACTTTATTGGGTTGATCTTGTTTCCTTTTTAAACTAACAGGCTTGGGTCCACTGCATCTCTTTTACTGCGGAATGCACCGACCTCAGGAAAAAGTGAACACAACTGGTCCCATTCATTTGAATAGAATGGGATCCACTGGATTGACAACAAAGTGAAGTGGGGTACCATGTTGCCATTTTGATGACGCTGGCTATCATCTTCAATGACACGATGTATGGCCATTAAACATGAATAGATGCTTTTCGGGTGTGTATTTTCTATTCAGATAGGGTGTGTTAGTGCCCATGTGGCAATAACATGTCCTGAACCACGGGCAATCTACCCACAAACTGCAGGCTATGACACATCGGTGACACCTGATGGGCAAATAGCCCTCAACAGTTTAGTCAATTAGTCAGTCAAGTGGCAATAATTCAGCTGATGTGCCTTTTCATGAGTTTTTTTGCAGGGGAATTTTTCCTAGACTAGGAGAACTTGTCATACCAATTAATCTCTTGTAGTTCTGATAACAAAAACCCCTGTATAATGTGCATATCAATAAATTGATACAAGAATATTACCTCTACTAGAGTAAGGCTAAGTTTACACTGGCGTTTTTTTTACCGCCAGGTAAACGTCCGTTTAGCATGGCCGACAGGCGAACGCCACATTAGGCATCCACCGGTCAGTTTTCGGGCGGCCGTGCCATAGGTCCTTAATTAGACGCCCTGTAATCACCTGCACTGTTGTGCAGACGACTACAGGGAGTCTTTTATCCTGCTGCCGCGGGAGCGCACTGGCGGTTTCCGAGCTGCACGCAGCTCGGGAATCGCCAGTGTAAACTTAGCCTAAGGCTATGTTCCCACTTAGGCGATTAATGGCCTGGCGCTTGCGATTTTCAATCACCTGCGGATCGTTGTCAATCGCCTACACTATTTTGAATGGGCTTGTCCCCATTGATAAAGTCGCATGCGTTTTTTTTCCTGATCGCTTTCATAGACATTATTGGATGATCGCCCGCCGGCGATTGAAAATCGTGAGCACCAGGCGATTAATCACCTAAGTGGCAACATAGCCTAAAGAGAGTACTTACACTGAACATTCATACGAGGATAAAGATCAGTATGCATGATGACAGAAGAATTGGCCACAATTCAGTAAACCTACGTAGGATACATTGGTGATGTAACTTTGAGGCACCTTGGGCTGAAATATGGCCATAACATTTTCTCTGATCTACTTCATCAGTATAGCTTTGACAAAATATTGTTAAATATAGAGACCTGCCAAATGTAAGGTCAAATACAGATTTTGAAGCAGAAGACGAGGCTTGAAGTTGGTTTTCTAATTTATCGAATATGTTTTTGGTAGGGCTGAAGTCAGCGCTCTGTGCAGGGACACTGAAAACGAAAAATTTTCCAGAATGTATTTGTATTCTATAGCATGAATAGTATCCTTTAATAAAAAAAAATTAACTCAATATTTGGTAGAATGTCAAGAAACTTTTAGAAAGATATAAAAGGAGCACTGGAGCACTGATGATGACAGAGATTATTTAAGGACATTACTTTTTAATGAATGTGTTTACTTGGAGCATTTAGATTTATAACGAGGCAGCAGTCCTTTTTTTGTCCTCTACAACATGTTGCATTACGTCACGTACCAGATTGTGGAATAAATCCTGTCATAAAAACTTACTTAGAAATCCATATCAGCATGCCGAGCTTGAGAGATATCATTTTATACAACCCTTTAAAAGGGTGGTTGCTATAAAGGACAATATAAGCAATCTAAACATGAAATATAAAAGCAAGTGAAGTAAGTTCACATTTATTTCAGTATGTCCGTTACACTTCGTTCTCCTACACAACTAGCAAATATGAAATAAATACTATGTGTAGGAGTTAACAAACCTCTAAAGTTCATTTAATATAGATTTTCTACCTGAAAGACATGAAAAATGGGATTCAACTGGTTCATTTATATACATTACGTTTACATTTTTACTTTTCCCATTTGGATAGATTCTAAGAAAACCGGGGATGAGAAAGAAATATGTTTAATACCTTGACAACTGTCCAAATGCCCTAGTTGCCTGGTTTCATCAGGCTTTAATAATTTGCAATAGGAATCCAGTATGTGAGCGCATGTTTTTTGCAGGATTTTTAGGCCAAAGAACACAAGAGCATGGCTTAAGCTGGCCATACAGCTTTAGATCTCTCTGTCAGATATCCTTTAGATCTACCAACAACTATGTAGTGCTGGGTCCTCTGCGATTGAACACAGGTAGACTTGATGGTTTAGAACAGTGGTGGGCAACTGAGTTGATATGGAGGGCCACTAGTGCGGCCCTCTGTATCACTAAAGGGCCGTGCATAATTTTTTTCAATCTATACTGGTATAGGCAGAGCTAGAAGACATTATTTTTAAATAACAAAACTTGTTTTCATTGATACTTCAAGCATGAGGGAATGATAGCATGATATGGTAATGCACATTTTGTGTCATGTATATCATCAAAGCCTCTGATGATATCTATGGGGCACATAATCTTTGATTCAAAGGTTACATGTCCCTATTCTGCAGTTATGTGCCACAATAAATAATATACAATCATCCCCCATTCATTAGTGGGATAGTGAGAGCATAGGCACTCACCTGTCTGCTGATCCCCTGCCAACACTAGTGGAGGAGAGGCGAGGGACTTTTGCTTTCATGTATGTTTATCGCCTCTCCTCCTCTTCCCACTGTAAGAATTTCCTGGGCAAGGACCTGTCAGTGGGGATCGGCATAAACTCCTGAGTTGTTGGGCTTTGTTCCCACTTTTAATCGCCTAAGGAGAAAACGTAGCCTTAGATGTGCTGTGGGTTTCACCATACATCAGCAAGTACCGTATTTTTCGCTATATAAGACGCACCGGCCCATAAGACGCACCCAGTTTTTAGGGCAGGAAAACCAGAAAAAAAAGATTTAATAAGTGTTCACATCAATTGGGTTAATGCAATGAATTTAATGGATGCAATATTTAATTCAGCCAGAAGGTGTCACTAGCAGCAGTACACTCTCAGCAGAACGTCATACTTTACACTGATCTGCAGGAGGAAGGGGATGGGGCTGGGCTGTCTTCTGCTCTCTCTCTCTCTCCTCTGCCGATGTTACTGATTCTGTGTCAGTGGGCAGCAGATTGATTGCTGTTCCCACGGACAGGAGAGCTATAGATGCAAGTTCATCTATAATTCTCTCTTCATTGCCTATGCCAGTTCAGGGCATAGGCAAGTTCAGATGGGAGAGCCGGACAGCCGCCGGCATCTCACATCTGACAGCTCCTCCAGCTCCCAGGCTAATCTCTGTGGGCTAATCTCTGTGCCGGGAGAGCTGGCAGAAAGCCAAGGTGCGACCACGCCGAGTGGCCACGGGGGTCGTGCATTCGGCGTATAAGACGCAGGCACTTTTTGCCCCCAATTTTGGGGGTGAAAAAGTGCTTTTTTTATAGCGAAAAATACGGTAGATATAGTTGTGTGTTACATGTATTTGCATTTCTACAAGTCTTCACATTTGGTATTATTCCGCATTATTCCAAAACATTTCGAAGTAGTTGTCGTCATAACAGCAATTTATTTCTTGATTATGAACAGACATAAAGGATAAGTAGCTCACCACTAGCCTTACACTAATCAATACATAATGAAAAACCTTTGTTTCCTTTATTTTGCCAACACTATAAATGCCTTCCTAATGCAGTCAAGAAGGACAATAAGCCATTCCTCATTAGATGTCACTTCATTTAGCATCTGCTAGTAATCAATCTTTAATTGAGTAATGCACACTGTGCTTTTTAACAATATGTACTTCAATTAGATAAGAGGTTTAAAGTCAGTGGTATTCTGGGCTAGTGTCTCTGTAGTGAGTTTAGAAGTCATTTAATGGGATTTAATATTTATTAACTCTACATCTAGTCTTTTTAAAGAATGCACAACCTATCCAATGTATTTTTTGTGAAATAAATATTGACTGTTCTTCAATAAAGCATCATGGTTCCAGTGATTTCTAAATATATATACCATATTTTCTGGTGTATAAGACAACTGGCGACGACCCCCAATTTTTCCAGTTAAAATATAGAGTTTGGGATATTCTGGCCGTATAAGCCTACCCCTTTTCCAACGCACACCCGAAAAATATTTATGTCTCCTCTGACTTTCAACCCTCAGATCTCCAACACATTAAGAAGTCCAATCTTTTTTTGGAATAGTTATTTACATTCCCAATTAGACATCTGCAATCTTTCGTTAATAATGTTTCCCTGCGGTTATCCATGGGACATAAATTGTATACATTTAAAAAGTTAAACTGAAAGAATGTTGGCAATCAAAAAATGTCACATTAAAAGTTGTGTATAAACTAAAAAAGTGAAGTTTTTGTACAGATATTTAATGTGCTCTAGCTTTAATCTCAATCTCACTGCAATACCGATTTCAGCCACAATGTCACTAGTGAGCACTTGCCGTCAGAAGCAGCCAGCTACTTTCACACATATCGGGAAGGAGAAGGAGGGGGCCAAGGGGGATGCTGAAGTATAAATATATATAATGCACAGCAGTACACCAAAAGAGGCGCAGGACAGTACATTTTTGCACATTGCTCTCCAATACACATAAACTGCCAACAGGTGTTGGTATAGTGTAATAGATGGCACTGCATTTCACCAATGCATCATACAAGTAAGTACATATCAAACATGTGATTTAAATTTACTAAAGCAGGGTACGGACGCTAAAATATGGGCCAAATCGATGGTCGTTTCGAGCACTGTGTGCACTCATGGCCATCTATCTGGCCCATATAATATGTGGAAAACAGGCATGTCAGACATGACCGTAAATGTCAGACTTAAATGTCAGACATGTCCGTAAATACAGCTGATGTCTGTTGCTTTGCCTAGAGACGTGGGTCTCCAGGCAAAGCATTGGCTGAGCTGGGGAGAGAGCAGAGCTGTCTCCCCGGCTCCGCCCATATCTGACAGCAGCGTTATGATGTCATCACGCTGCTGCAGGGCACATGGGATGCCTTGAATACCGAGCTGTCTGTACCTTGCTTTACAGGGGACAATAACTACTGAATACATTGCTGCAATGGGATCTGTCCAGGGGTAAGCTATATTACACAAAAAGTGAACGATCATAATTGTAATGGAAGCAAAAATTTGGATAAGGGTAGGAACATCCTTAAAAAGAGCCACCCTCCTAGGGTATTACCAATATTCAGTAGATAGCAACAAGCTCATGAGTGGTCAATGACCGCAGTAAGGATACTAACTTATTTGGCCTTTCCACCAGAAAAATAACAGACGCATAAAATGGTAAAAACCTTAATGCTGTGGAGACCCCACCTTAACAATTTACAGGGCCTGTTGCACATGCGTGGTGTGGGTGGCGTGCAGTTGTCTAGAGCCTTACCCCTTCATCTGCCGACTGAATCTTAACAATTTTGGGAGTCTCGCCCATACCTACCTAAGTAACTTACCTGTATTTTATGATTTTTTGGTTCTGGCTCTGGCGATTTGTACGCCAGTGAGGCTCTCCGTTCCTTTGGGGGGGCGGTCATCCCGTTGCCCCTGCCCATTTCCCCACAGGAGGCTAACTGAATCACCTACTCCATCTGGTTGGTCTTGTTCTTCTTACCCCCTGAGGAAGTCACATCACGACGAAACGCGCGTCGGGGTCACAGCGGTGGACACATGGTGTAGTCCACCATTTACCATCTGGACCAACCCCTTGGGCCGTTTGCTAGTGTGGCGCTAGCATATGCTTTTATCCATGAATAATGTGTTTGTGATTGATCAGGATTTGTTTCGTTGTTGATCAATTATCTCTTTTATAACCTGATATATATATTAAAACGTGTAATTTTTAACCTTTTTGTAAACGATGATTATCTAAATACTGTTGAAGCCTTTAAAGTCCCCATGCCCCTGTAAGCTCTTACAGGGGAGATTTTCTGTTTGTTCTGTGTTTTGATTTAATTCTGGGATGCTGGCTTTGTATCTAATTATAGAGGAAATTCTTGCTTTGGCCTGTTGCTAATATCTTGGTGCCAAATAACCAAGGAAATTGAAGTACCGTATTTTTCGGACTATAAGACACCCCAAAATATTAACCCCCAAAAGCGTTAAGGCACGTGCGACCACCTGCGGCCATTAGGCCGTCGGTGATTGCAACTTGGCTCCCCACCAGCTCTCCCGGAAGATGGGAGATCGGCTGTGTGCAGAGGAAGAGCTGATGGGAAGCTGAACTGTATTGGCCCCGCAGAGCCCCGCAGATATAGGCAATTCAGAGTGTGTTCAGAGTGTGTGTGGGGAAGCTGCACTCACAGGCAGCTTCCTCACACATGCAACGTAGAGGAGACAGGGAGATCAGTGTGCAGATTTCCTCGTGGGGCTCCCCTCCTTTCCCCGTGTGTGAGGAAGGACAGATGCCGAAGTGTGCTCTTAAGCGACACCATATTTGTGGCTGGGGTACTGCATCAGATTTTTTCACGAATTCATTTTAACACATAAAAATTTTTTTTTCTGATTTCCTAATCAAACTAGGTGCGTCTTATGGTCAGGTGCATCTTATAGTCCGAAAAATACAGTATATAGACACACTGTGTATATAAAATATAGGAACGGTGTAACCTAACTAATACTTAGTAAAGCTGGTGAAATAGTCTTTTTTTGTTTTATTGAGGCAGACATCATGCTGCTAGGTCACTGCACCATAAAACAGTTTAATTCATACATTATCTCTATTGCTGGACATTCTATGTTAATAATCTCAACTTCCAAGACACTATTCTTTTCTCCAATAGCTTCTTCTGATGTGAACAGTTCTTCTGACTAGCCACCTTTAACTCAAAAGCCCAAAAGTTGCTTAATCTGCTCTGTTTTCTCTTTCTCTCTAGCAAACAAAATCTGTGCAAAAGCCATTAATTCAATTTCAGACCTTTTTTGGACATCAAAGAAACAATATTTTAAACTTTTATGAAGCAGATCTTTATTGAATATTTGTAATAAGCTCAGTCAAGGTAAAAGTAACCGATATCGGACTGAATCTCGATCAGAACTGTAACGGACATGTGCGTAATTTTAAATCAATTGCAGTGTAATCAATGAATTTTACCAACCGATCGAGGAAGCATTCAAGGCATGCCTACCACTACAGCAATCCCACTCGAATTCGATGATTAGCATAGATGGATTGATTACTCATCATATTGTACATTTATAAAAAGATTGAGGTTCAAGAAATCGATTTTCAATATAAAAATCTAACTATCTAACTAATCGGATATCGATTCTCCTGAAATCCTTATGTGTATTCCCACCTTTAGGCTATGTCTCTATTGCATTAAAATGGTGTGCAATGGAAATGTTGCCTATTCTGCGATGCAAAGGGGAACATAAATAACTTGCTTTGGTATAACCGATGGAACAAATTCATACAGAAGTTTCTGCCAGGATGTTAAACTCTCACATTGTAAACCTTCTTTTTAGCTCCTACTACGAAACATTTTAGTACAATTGTTAGTTTAAATATAAGCACAATATTTTCAAAGCACCAATAATGAACGTAAAGGCTTGTTGTGGGTGGGTCCAATGTTAATTTAAACAATCAAGTTAAAGACTTATACTGAATATAGTATAAAATTTAATTTGTATCACAAGGTGAAAACACATTAGGATTTTGGTTCTGTTCAGTGGTGTTTGGTATTATTATTTTTGGCTAAGTATATATAACCTACTCGGAGCTCCTTAATGTTACAGTTGAGACTTGTTCTCAAATAAGCACTGATTTTATCACTTTACACAAGAAACTAAGCTAATGACCGCACTCAGTCTACCTAAATAGATTCAACTAGTTTCTCAGAGTCTGTTGACTTGCACCTAAATTTACACTTCAGTAACATAATTCAGCGTAGTTAGTGTTCGCCGTGCTGGCGTTAGAACTTTGAATTGGTTCTGGTTGAATTACATTTTCTCAAAAATTACTTTAGTACATGTTGACAAGAATAAAATGTACAGAGATCTTGTGTAGTTTTAAACACACAATTTAAGCTTCACAATTGAGTTTATTACTTCAGTTTAGGACCACCGTGCTTGTGATTGAGACTGTGATATAAGAATTGTTAAAATCCTATAAACCCGAAAAAGATCTGTTCTTGTGCCTGTTGTTAGCGAAATGCGATATGCGTACTTTTACATTTGCCGCAGGAATTTCTTAATAGGAAACATTCTGATCTAAAATGAAAAAGCTCTTTACGAGAAGATAAATGGCTTCTGCCAGTCTGCAAAATGGTTCATTTTCTTGTACATCCAGTCCCTGATAACATCACTTCTCAGTAGTGTAGTGCAATCCTAGTTTTTCATACAGGAACACTGAACTAAAAGGTATTAAAATAATTTTGGACTTACCATCACTTTCATTCCTGGTTACATAGAGAACATAAAGTTCAATGACAACCTGGGAAGCCAAATTGGACAGGGTCCTCAAATCCTCCTGTGTCATAACCTGAACCTGTGTGTTATTTTTGTGTTGCATTTTAATTTATCTTATTAAATATATCTTATTTATTGTACAGCGCTGCATCATATTTTGACACTATATAAATGAAAGATAATAATAAGGGGTGCACATAAGTAGTACTCTGGTACTCAAAAGGGCCCAAAAACTAGCTATGCGTATCTGCATTATTGTTACACAGCTCATATGCGTACTAACAACTTGGAGGCACTCTGTGTCTGGGTGGCCGCAGCTAAATGTAACATGTATACATTTTTTGTCACTTGGATAACTGCAGGGAAATATGAATAATTATGAAAGGTTGAAGTTAGGGGTGTGAAATCTTGAATGTAAATTAATAATACAAAAAAGATTGGACTTGGAGGGTGTTGGAGATGTGGGGGATGAAAGTCAGAGTAGGCATATGTAAGGGTAAAATCTGACAAGAGAAAAGCCCTGTGTGACAGCTGGAATATAACCATGACAATTGGACTGCTTGTAGTCTCAGGGGTTAGTTACTAAGCCAGAAAATTTTACTACTGTACCTCAGTAGTTGTACTACTGAGGTATAAGATCTGGGAGTTCAAACAGTGTTGTACTGTGAGAGTTACATGTGACCCAAAGCCAGCTTGTGACCTGTGGATGAAGACAGCAAATCGGAGGCTAAATAAAGAACAGGGAGGTCCATCTGCAGCAGAATCTACCATGCAGAGAGACAGTGAGGAAGATCACCTACATATGGGGAGGCTACCAAACACCATCTCCTGGTACTCATCTGAGGAGTTTACTAAAAAAATTATGTGCACTCCTTATAATAACCTACACACACCTTTAATAATATTGTCTCCAGGTAGATGCACAGTGCAAAAGAAGATACGGCAAATCAGTAACAGGGAATAAAATCAGCTGGCAGGTCACTATTGTTTTGGCATTTTTCTTGAGTACACATTCCACAGCTTGGTTTCTCTTTAAAATAAACCTGCCAATGAAAATGTCTTTGAAAAATTATTTTTAATCAAGCAAATGTTCCCCCACATCACCACCATCACTGCACTCCCACTGCAAATCCCATTTGCATCCCTTCATTGTGTTCATCATTGGATGCCAGCTGTTTCTTCTATCATTCATGCAACTAATTTCTAGACCTAGACACCAGATTGCATGTTTCCATAAAGTTTGAAGATCACAATCAAGTTTTCAGCACCCACAATCCTCTATCCTTTTGAGAAATGTATACCAGGAGGTTGGAGACAAAAAATGAATACTCCACCCTAGGCAAGTGAAAAGGTAGAAAGAAAACAGCAACAATTAAAAAGGGAAGAATAAAGGGCAATGAAGAGAAAGGCACTAAGCTCTGAATTAACTGACATGTCTACATAAATAGGACAATGGTTGTTGGATTTTAAGCCACCACAGCCAATGTAACCTTGACAAACAATGGGTACGCTAATTACTCTCATCTGAATTTAAGTATCAATCAGAGAACTTTGAAAGGCGTTTAAACTTTCACAGATAATACCATGAATGTGTGGAGCTTAACACAAGAGAAATAATTCATACAATAAGAAATTGTGTCTAGCTGTCCACTCCGTGAAACTGAATGACTTTCAGCCCATTATTGTGAAGTGTTGCCGAACATAGTTCATATTGTACTAAGTGAATTGTCCTAACCTAGGTCTAATGAAGTAAAAGCTACCAAATATCACTGACATGTATTATTCTTATGAAAACAATGCAACTAGTATATATCAGACATTAAAAAAGAAGTCATTTATTGAATTCCCTTATAATAGCTTTGGCTTCTTCATTATTCTCTATACCATTTATTAAGCTGTTGTAAAGATGCGCTTCGGAGAGAGAAAACTCTTTGTAAGATTGTGAATTCTGCCATCAGGAAATCTATAATTTATTAGAGGCTAAAAAAACATACGCTAAGCAGGTCAACCTGGTTTTAAGAAAAAAGAACAGCAAAATATTTCATATGCAGTATACCAGACAACTGGTGAGCATTTTGGGAGATTCTGTAAACATTACATGTACATCTATTGTACATAGTAAGATAAATGGACAAACCAGGTGCAAATAGAGTTCAGAAGTGTCCAGGGTTCAGGAGAAAAACAGAGAAAAATGCTCAGCAAGCGTGTCTGAATGAAGCACACCTATATAGCTCAAAGGCTAACGAGGCAGGTGTGCTCCACCCAGCCCACGCTTGCAGGGAGCCACCTGCTGGTGACCGTGGAACCAACCCATGGAAGGGCAAGCACAGTGCCACCAGCAGGCGGTAACCAGTACAGCCGGGGTCCTCACAGTAGGATTTCTAATTAATAAATTGGTTAATTCTCCTGTAAAATGGTCACCTACAAACAAGCAAGATTTCTGGCTCTCACAGACCGGTGACTTCTTCTTTAAGAGGCTCCTCTGTCCTCCACTCATCACCTGTATTAATGGCACTTAGTTGAGTGCTGAAGCAAGGAAGACACAACATTAAGCATCTCATGGTCACATTTCGGGCTTTTGCCTTATAAGCTTTATATGGGAGAATTTTTATAAGCTCCCTGAGCTCCTGCACACAATGTGCCCAAAAGCAAAGGGGGTTAGGTATTTGCAGCAGCCAGATAAGTGCATCTATGGATTCTGCTATAAGAAATAGGCGGATGTATTTTAAGTTGATGCCTCCAATATAGATGATTAATGATGAGCAGCATAGGCAATATTAAAATTTTGCTAATAATTAAATACAATATTAAATTTGACATGTTCGTATTGCAATTAATAGCAGATTTTCGTTGAATTTATTCACAATTCGGGCTAAACATTATACATGATAGGAAACGCCAATGCTGCTGAATGACAATATACTGTAATATGTCAAATCAGAAAAGCACAATAGTAACATGTGTAACTTGTACAGCAGTATAGGATGGGATAACTGAGGACAAAATCTGAGGTTCTCAATGATGGACAATGGAAACACGCAGAGATACCGAACTGATGATAATTACACTGAAAGTGATTTCAGCACTGCTGCTATGACATTGAATCTTTAGCTACATGGTCGTGCTCGTAAGTTCACAAATTCATCTCAGTACATTGATTCAATAAAGCCCTAGGAGACATATAATTTACATAGAGAGTCAATTTAGTGTCATCAGTTTTCCCTCAGGAGTTGTAGATTGATTTTTTTACACTGCAGGTTTCCACTTGGCATTTTATCTGCAAGTATGAAGTGAACCCAATACCTTTTTAGTAGTTACTTTTCTAAAATCTATTTAACAGATTTTGTTTAAGACTGCAAACCTATATTTTAAAAGAAAAATATGTTTTTCAAGCTGTTTGCAGAGTGAAGAGGGAAAAGAGTTATCATTGTACATAACAGGTAGTATGCGGCTGCAGGTTCAGCTTCAATGAATGTGTATTGCCCTCCCCTTTTGGGTAGTGTCTCTTATTGGACAAAGGGAACATGCATTGGCCCAGATCGGAACAATTATATTTATGACAAATGTGCACAAAACTGAAGTGTAGGAAGGTGGATTGTAGTGTACTGTACCATGGTCGTTAAGGGGTTAACTGTGTGCCCATGAGTAATGTCAGTGTTTGTGTTTGTGCTGTTTGGGCAAAACATAAGGTGGGAGGTGTCACTGCAAATGTTTGGAACATGTGATGTTGTAAGCTTGTGAGACATCTGGGAGAAGAATAGGAGCTTATATAAGTTAAGGACTTTATGTAAACTGGGTCTTCTTAGCAGCAGAGTAGAAGAGAGCAGGGGTGTACTTGGTCCAGCGGGGAACAGGCCTCAGGCCTGTGGATCCAAAGACCAGGCCTGCATTGAGATGTAACTAAGGCCTCACCCTTGTACCCCTCGCTGGGGGCAAGGGCAGTCCTAGCCTAGGAGAAGTCACTTGGGTGAAGAAGGCTAAGGCAAAGACTATACTGGCAGATCATGCTCCCAGATGGCTGCCAGGAACATCGTGGAGTGTAATTGGCACTGTGGCGTCATTGCAATAAAGGGGAACAGTATTTACAACAATCGGATGTGTCTTGGAACTCTATTGAGGGATGTGCGCAAGGACCTGCCAACCGGAAGAAAGCCCACTCAGCCGCTGTTGCAGTTGAGGACTGTGAGGCCTGGCTGCCCCTTGGACAGAAGGGAGATACGTGTATGGGGAGGCCTGGAGAGAGTCCGTGGCAACATAGGGATGAGATCATTGTTGTCCCCTGATTCACCCTGGTACGTGCGGTGCACCCGGGTGCTAGAGATGGGTGGTGCTTCCTCTTTCAGAAGCATACCCACAGGAAGTTAACTATTAAAAGTACTTAACAGGAAAAACATCCATCAAGTAAAGTTTGCAAATCAACTCTAATTTAATATAATTATTTCGATCTATAGTTTAGTCATACTTTATGAGTAATGTAAATTATGTGCATACTCACTTACACTCGTATTGTTTCCTTCTGTGTCTTTGCATTTACTGAACTCATTCCTGCTTAAAAGCAGCCTATATATGTGCACCAGACACGTCCTGTGTTTCAGTGGCCATTTAAGCTGTTGGGACTGTATGCAACCTCGAATTTTAAGCATTTAAGCAACGCCTACTAGTGGTATAGATGCATGTAGGCCAGGGAAAGATCCATTGTACAAACAGGAGGATGTGTTTCCCAATGTAAAAGTTTTTGAAAGCACTAGCACAGGAAAAAACATAGAATAAAAGTAATAAAGGGTGAAAAGCAGTTTATTATAAACAGAAATGCCCTGTATCATTTAGTGATGATCGAAGGTTTAAATAATTAATTTAATAAGTTTAATGTCCGAAAACAGTATGGTGACAGTTTCTTCTTAGAACAAACTGTGCTCATGCCAGGATGCTCCGTGAACCTGAAGGGATTCTGCATCACTGCAAGCCTAACGGATTCCTTCTGGCCCTAAGCCACCAATGATGCCGAAGGGGTGAGCGGCGCCATAGACCTCTATGTTAATAGTGGTGGTGTCGCTTTTCCCTACACACATCACTGACATCTAATTGACACTGGCTTTGTGTAGAGAGCCGGTGAGGGCAGGAAACCACAGCAGAGTGCAGTGTACTCCACCATGATCTCCCTTAGGGGTTGTGTCCATTATACATCGGGACCCCTCCGCTAAGTGTATGCGGTTGTCCTGACGTATCACACAGACATCTGTTTACACATCCGCTGGTGCAGAGGCTGAATGTACTTGACTACGTTTAGCCTTACATCGGCGGAGCGGCTTGGCGCCATGAAGACAGATCCTCCGCCAAGCAGGTAAGGCTTAGCGGAGGGGTCCCGACGAAATGGAAACAAGCCCTTACTGTAGCTTTTTTTTTGTAATGCCAAGGAGGTTAACCTACCTTGCTGTCCCATTAATTTTGATTTTCACTTCCCAAAGTAAATACAAACAGATCACCACTTAATCTGTGAAGACCCTGGGAAATAAAGGCCTTGGACGTTTTTGTCTGTATTATAATGCAATCATATGTCAAATGGCACCTCCCCCACATTATCACTGATATGAGGAAGGTGGAATCAGTGATAAGATCGGCATCACTGGAGGATGCTGCCAGCTCCCTTGGAGAAGGTAAGCGATTCTGACTCGAGGTTACCAATATTGGTAATTAAAATCTACACCAGGCTACACTCTGAGAATACTTATGAAAACATAAAATAAGGATGTAGTAATTGTAAAAAGAATTGTAAAAAATTGCAAAATCCATATATATCTCACTTTGCCTGTCACAATGATTTTTTACATTGGATTTTTTGTGTATTCATGTCCATTATCTGGTAGGAATATATAACTGAGACATTCTGACTTTCTGACTTCTGACTTTTAAGACTTGTAGGACACAAATGGACTATATCAGGGACATTGAAGTCATGGATGCTGAAATAAGCAGTTAAATAGCTGCTAATAAGCAGTTCCGACATGGAAGTAGACCATGAAAGCTTCTGAATTCGTTGAGATATGTTTTTCATTAAACACAGGCAAACTCACGCCTCGATTCCCACTCCATAGTAGAAGGACAGACTGCAGCGTGATGATGTCATCAGTCTGCAGCTGGCCCCTCAGAGGATCGGCCGGAACCTTTTGTGTGCCGGACATAATATAATTATGCAACAGTGTGATCCAATATGCGGGAGATTCCTGGCCGATCTCGTCAGGTGGTTTTTGACCGAGCGACCACTGGGCGATTGCAGGAATGCCCATGTATGGCTGCCCTAAGAGTATTTATTCAGATCCAAATTTGTAACACATTAACAATGACAGTCTCAAGGCTGAAACATACAGTATACCCAGTATATACAGAGTACATACCGTATACCGTACACCCTGAAGCCATAGAGTTCGAACCCCAAAGCCATTTCATAAAAGTTTTGAATTCATTCTGGAAAGATGATATTGCTCTGTATAAAACTACTAGTGATGAATGGCATAGGCAATATTCTAAGTTAAAATGAATGGTCACATGTGGTACTTATTTTCACATTGCGAATATAAATTCATGCATGGCCATGAGAATCCCAATGCACAATATCTTGAATAATCAAAATTGAGAATATCCGCTGCCATATTCGCGAAATTAGAATTCCCAAACATATTCACAGTTCTAATATTTAAGCTCAACACTAAAAACTACTAGGATGCTGAAATGCAGAAAGAACAAACTACAGAGATTACACTACAGATGGGA
This sequence comes from Ptychadena robeensis, assembly GCA_036250615.1. NCBI lineage: Eukaryota > Metazoa > Chordata > Amphibia > Anura > Ptychadenidae > Ptychadena > Ptychadena robeensis. The sequence continues at coordinate 141,471,074 of CM070035.1, read as the reverse complement.
ATTGAAGGTAAAAGCAGCAGATGTCAGAAATCACAACGCAGTCTTTTTCTGCAGATTCCACTCTGTCGCATCATTTCTATTTCCAGAGTAACAGCCGGGTTCATTAACCGTTACTCCCGCTAAATGACCCACAAGAATTATCATAGTTCAATGTAAACAGCATGGGGACACCCAAGACTACAGCTAGAATTTGTTGTGACAAAAAACATATCTGCAATGCCGAAATACAAAACACCATTGCTGAACCAGCTAGTCAGGGGAACACTTCAATGGACAGATTTACACATATAAGAGAGGTTTACTTTGCATGTTATTAGTATTTCTGGACATACAGTCCTGAAGTCTTCTCTGCCAGTAGTATGTAGGATGATATCACCTTCTCTGTAATAGATTACATATTATGAACAAATGGACAGAATGGGGTTTTTAATATATATATTAATTTATTTAATGGGATATTTAATATATATACAGTGCTGCCTGAAAGTATGTGAACCCTCCAGACATGGTCACTGTTTGTG